>OY728146.1:2025794618-2027044618 GCA_963277665.1 Viscum album | reverse complement strand
GGGTACCCCTAAATGGTATAATAAATCTCAACTCATCCCACAAGATCATTAAGGGTCTAAACAATAATTCATCCATCCATTTCACCAATTATTACTAAATACATCAAATTCGCATCATGAGAGAATTGGAATCACAAGTAAAAATTACAAAATCGACAATAAAACTATGGGGTATGCCTTGTAGGCCACATACCTCAAATTTGAAGAAGATAACACACTTAACTGTAGACTTATATATATATATTCAATCACTCTTTGAATCCAAACCATGTGATCCATTTAAAAAATGGGGTTTTAGGGCATCAGAAGTTGAATAATGATCCCATGAACCCTAATTCGGAAAAGAGAAGCCAGATAAGTGTTATACTTACCAGAAGAATTGATCCTCACCCAACAAAACTCCAAATGGTATAAAACAGAATGAGACTGAACCATCGAAATTTTTTGGAGCTTTGGGTTGTCACATAGGATATTGTAGATGAATAGGGGGATTAAATCAATAATAAAAATAAAAATGGTGAGGGGAGAAAATTAAAATCCCTCTTTTAATGAGGCACAATGTTTGGTTGTATGGTTTTCAAAACCATGAACTAACATCCGTCCAAGAGGGGTCCAAGACACACTGTTACCTGGGAATCTCACATGGTTTGACAAAACATGCACCAAATGTGTCAAATTACTTTCTCTAAGGGTGAACAGTTTGGATTCCCCCTTGCATGGTTTACTCTAACCATACGCCAACCGTGTGACATGCATATGATTACCCGATTCCTCTTTCCTTCATGTCTAGAACCACCGAGAATCCTTATACACCTTCTAAAAATTTATCTATACAACATTAAGGGATTCAAAAGAAAAAATAAACAAGACCATACATCCATGGAGTTTGGAATCTTACATGCATACCACATTATTGTAGTATAAAATTACATAAATTTATGGTGTGCATTTATGTGATTCTCTTAGGGTGGTCTAACAAACAATTTTTGGGTCATTATCTCAATGATCATGAACATATCTTGTAAATGGTTTCATAGGTATTTTGTTATTAAATATTTGGTTTGGATTGGACAATGTAAAATCACCGGGATGTTATCTCCCGTAGAAGCTATGATAAACGGGATTCTATAGGGTAATATCCTATAAGTTGGGGAAATCAATTCCATTATCCATTTCAATTAGAATTTATCATAACCCATAATATATATTAATCATATGATTATTGTACAATGACTATACAGTTAGTGGTTATGATAGTTTATTGCCTTTCAAATCTGGTAGGATATAAGATATAATAGACCAAAATAACTAAATAGGTTCATGTTTTTTCTATAACATCATTTCTCAATAATGAATTTACTCATTTAAAAATTGAATTTCATTAATAAAAATCAATTCTCTACATTATTCCTCCCTTCAGAAACTTCACCCTCAGAATATCTAGTTCATACACAAATACAAATTAGGGTATGTATATTTCATCTCATCATTAGGACCCCATGTTGTTTCTTAAAAACATGTGGTTCATTAACATCACTTTGACGAGGTGATTTATCATGTTTAAAATAAAATTTTATCTTAGATATAATATCATTACTGAATTCTCCTTGTATTAAATATCATTATCCAACAGTAGCACATTTTGGTTCAGTACATGTGAGGGTTCTGATATGAACTTCCTCAAGTTAGATTCATGGAACACATCATGTACATGAGAATTGTTGTATGAGAGTTCTGGTTGATAGGCTACCACTCTAATGCAATTAAGTATGTTGAAGGGAGTGATTTATTTAGGACTAATGTTTACATCATTCTCAAAACTCATGACTTTATTCCTTAGTGACATATAAAGGAACACTTAATCTTCGACCTCAAACTCTAGATCATGTCAATGATAACATGTATATATTTTCTTTCGAAATTGTTTGGATTTCATACTCGATTTAATGGTTTGAACCATCTATGTCTTCTCTTAGATAAGATCAGTCCTCATCAGCTTCTACTCTCCAACTTCATCCTAGCATGTTGGATTTTGACGCATCATCCTATAAAAATCCTTACATGGTTCTATTTTATTGACTCAATGAAAACTATTTTTATATAATAAATCTATTGTTGGAAGGTGTTAGTCCCAAAATATATGAAAATACATTAAACATGATATCAATATTTTCTATGGAGTTTGAATGGTCCTTTTAGACTGAAAATTATTCTATGGTTTATAAGATGTTTTGAATCTCAACTTTGTATCCAAAACTAACATAATACTTCTCAAAAACCTCTATGTAAGCCTTGTATCATGATAAGATAAATTAGAGAGTGTAACCCCATGAAGTCATAATAATTACCATACGTTTATCATGGAAAGTTGTTCACGATTGAAATATTCCTTGATATAAATTTAATATTCCATATTTTTACGTAAATAAACTAACACATGGATGGAATTATTTCCATTAGGTGTCCCAGGGAGACATATGATGAAAATCATTGTTATATTTTCCCAAATCCATACTGGTATGAGAAAAGAATTTCATTATACCCTTAGACTTCTTTTGTTACATTTTTTCCTTTTGGAATTCAACCATTAAGATACATATTTCCTAATTTCTATCTTCATGTTATCAAACCATAATTTTTTTCTTTTTATATATACCAATCTTAGTTATTAGATGATGAATAGATAATATTGGATCGATTTCAATACTCATTATGAATAGGTTTGTCATGTCCATTCAATTAAAATGATTTTCCACATTATTTTACTTCCTAGTACGGTTATGGATTGAGAAACAAAAATATTTGATAATCCATAACAAAATTATTTAGAACATATTATTCTTTTTAAATTTTAATATATACTTGAGGAATTTATGATCCATATATATATGACACATGTCTCTCAATATATATAATGTCACCAAATCATCAACGAAAATATCACTACTTCCAATTATAGATCATGGATTGGATAGTTTTTTCTCATGGTTATTTAATTGGTGGGAGGAATTGGTTAAAAGTTTTTAAACTTACATGAGTAAAAAACCTAATATATGTTATACACATCACTGTATATACTAAAGACATCCCAACTGGTGGGTAATGTATGAGCATGTACTGTGACTAAACTCTTCCTCAAATGATTCAATATTTATTCGCATTTATATTTCCATGAATACATGAATACATTTTGAGTTATATTTTATAGTGGGCTTGAAAATCATGATAAGTTTCTAAGAAATTGATAATATTACTACAATATTTTAAGGAAACTACAGTTCTCCATCTCCAATGTTTGTTGGGGCCATCCTTCGATTCCCTCAATCATAGATGAATTCACATATATCCCTTTTGTTAGTGATAAAATTACACACTGTAGTAAATTTCTCCAACAAAAAATCTAATTTATTGTAAATTTAAAATAAAAATATTTCCATAAGATCATTAATATAGTCTTTAAATGCTCCACATGTTCCTTATTTCTTTTAGTGTAGATAATAACATCATCTATAAAGTATAGGAACACTACTTTTTCTTACATATCTTACTACATAATATTAAGAAAAAACTACATAAAATCATTAAACAATGTGGATCCAAAGGTTTAATGTCTTGCTAAAATTTTGAACATACAAAACATTTAAAAAAAAAAAATTAATTCCTACTTCTTTAGCTTCATATTTTCCATTGAATTCTCCTTATTACAAGAAGCCACCTGTAAATATACACCAAAAAATGGGTGACCAAAAATCCTCATAAGAAGATAGATAATAACATTATACAATAAAAAATGGGGTGTTAATAATCAAAATTACACAAAGGCATGAAATGTGGAAATGCATAAAAATGAAACATCAAGTATTAGTGGTTAAATACCACACATTGTTGTGAAAAAATCTAGACTCATGTTAAAGAATATTTCACATTAATCAAGAGGTTATTAACGTTACCCAATGCATAGAATCTATATATAATTCCATGTACACCTGTCACATCCTAACATTTACATGGTGCTATATAATTACAAGTGTACCCATCACATCCCAATATTTACATTATAATGGATTCCACATAGAACATATATCAAAATATAAAATATAATAACCCATGGAAAGGAATGAATTTAATTTAATAGGAATAATATCATAAACTTTGGGTTCCAAAATGAAAGAGGTAATAACATACTCGATATAATAAATATCAACCATGAGTGAAGCAAATTGTCTTGAGATGTAAAATGTGTGTTCTTATTTATTGGTAGAATAGTTATTTTGGAAAACATTGTGTTTGTTATAATCATGAGTAGAAAAAATGTATATCCCATTAATGTTACGATAATTATTATGAAATTTGTTTATGGAATAACACTAATGAATATGTGGTGAAAGAGGTAAAACACAATGAATGTGTTGGGTTTGATAAATCCCATTACCTTTTGTCTGAAATCTTCCTTCACATTAATATCATATATAATCACATTAGGTTAATTAGTTAGAAATTAAATAAGCCTTCACTAAATAATATGATTCATTATGGGTTTATTATTTTATATTATGGTCCCTTGGATAAGTTATAGAGTTTAATTTTATCTTTTGAGAACATTCATTTTCATGGTTTTCATGATCGGTTAACTTGTATTTATAAATGAAATTTCATTTATACTGAGGATAAACAAACAATATTTTTATTATTGGATATTAATGATACTATATAAGATAAAATGATCTTAAGAATTAATTTTTTATATACATAAATTATTATTCATTAGATAAAAGTTAATGAAAATTGGTTTAGGAAAATTTTGGTTGTCTTTTTAACACAACAAACTCCTGTTGTTTTATCATTTTTTATTATGAGTATATGTTATTTCAAAAAAATAAAAAGATTTATAAAATAAAAATAAAATTTTATTTTAAACAATTTAATTGAGTTATTTTTATCCCTGATGTTTTTTATGGAAAGTGAGTGTGCATCGCCCATGATGTCTATAAATTAACAAATCACAGGCGATGATTCCATTTTTAAGATAAATGGGAGGGAGGAAAGAGTTTACTGTGGGATATTCCATTAAAATTATATAATTATAGAATATTTATGGTAGTATAGTTATAATTCCATTTTTATGATGTTATATGAGGATAGAATATAGAATAAATTTAAGTTGAATGTAAATTAAAAGAAAAAGGTAGAGGATTTACCTTTTGAATTGTATTCTTAAGATCCTCCTCAAGGAACCAAGGATGGGTCATTTGATGATTCCAAGAACTCTAGAAAGTGGTTAAGGGGATATGGAAGAGTATTGGTAAGAATTTAGGTAAGGAACAATGCTTTAAAGGAGTGATAAGAATAGGTTGTGAGTGCTGGTATTTATAGTGGAGGGGAGGGGTGTTTTCTCAATATTATATTCATTACTTTTTTATTTTGGCTCAAGACTATGAATAGTTTTGTAATTATAACTAAATATATTAAAATAGTTATTTATTTTTAATTATTATCCTTCCTAAATCATCTTTACTTAAAAAAAGTGTAAAAATTTCATGTATTTAGCATTTAGCAGAAATTATAGTTTTTTACTATTCATAAAAAATTCATGTATTTAAAAAGAATACAAAAAATTTAACATAACCATTTTTTGACATGTAAAATTCAAAAATGAAATCCATTTTATGAAAATAAATTTATATATATGATTAATTTAATTTTTAATTAAAATCTTCATTTACATGGAAAATCCGGATTTTAATATTGAAGTTGATTTTATAACACTTTGAAAAACTACTTATGGTCTCATAAAATTATATTAAAATCATAAGACCTCAAAATATTATTTTATGAATACATTTTATGAAAATAAATTTTCATTTAACTTATTATGTTAATAATAAAATTATAAATAATTATTTATGACTTATAAAAATATGAAAAATTAATTAATAATTTTTAAAATAGTTATTCACATATACCATGATATAATTATAACATAATATTACATATAAGGTGCCTAAATATTATTTATACTTTCATGGGTTTGGTTACTATTCATTTTTTCTGTTTACCACTCATAAAATTTATAATAATATTTTGAATTCCATGTTTCTATTTCAATAGTATTGGTTACACAACTTTTAGAAATACAACTTATTTCACTAATTACTCATTTATAAAGATTTTACTATGACATATAAGTTATTTTTTTGAATTATATTATTTATGAAATTAATATAAAAATGGATAAATTCCATTAAATAATGTTTGTGTTTTTACATTCTTTTCCCCTTTTTTAATTTCACACTCGAAATTTCGGTGTACATAAACATGTGAGGATACTACTCCTTCATCTTCTCTTATGGTTCCCATGTTGATTCTTCATACTTGTGGTTCATCCAATGCACTTTAAAAATGTTAATTTTCTTGTTTGGTGGAACCTTTTCTCTCCTATCCCTAATCGTTACAAGCATCTTTTCATAAGAGAGATCATCTTCCAGTTCTACCACCTTTGAGTTCAGTACATGGGAGGGATCTAGGATGCACTTCCTCAGGAGTGATACATCGAACACATCATGAACATGAGCCATATTCAGTTGTAGTTCATGCTGATAGGCCATTTCCCCTATGATATCATGGATTTGAAAGTGACCAATATACCATGGTCTTAGCTTCCCATTCCTTCCAAACCTCATTTCTATCTTCCATGGAGATATTCAAGGTAAGACTTTATTTCCAAAATCGAATTACATATACCTTTGATAGTTTCATGTATAGCTTTTTTACAGAATATAAATACCATTTTTATGTTTCTGGATGTGTTGATACTTTTTTGTTATCTCTTGCACAAGATCATGTCAATGTAATTTTCTTTCTCCAACTTCATTTCAACATGTTGGAGTTCTACATCGCTTTCCATACAAAGCATCATATAGATCTATCTGAGTACACAACTGGAAGCTATTACTATTTGAGTACTCAAATAATGGGAGGTTATGATCCCATACACATCTTGATTATAAATATTAGTCTCTTAGAATATCATCGAGCATTTGAATAGTCCTCTCAGATTGGCCATAAATTTGGGGTGTTATAGGTCATGCTGAAATTCAACTCAGTACTCAAGGAATGTTTAACACTCCTCCATAATTTTGATGTATAACTTGGAATCAAGATCGAAGACAATTTTTTATGGAAGTCCATGATGTTTCACCACATTTTCATATATGTCATATAAATATATTCAAGCGATAGATATTATAGAATATTGATATAGTGTGTAGTCTGAGGGAGTCAGTCCACCACAAGCCATATCACATTGTTTCCTTTGGATGTTTTTGGGAGACCTGTGACAATGTCCATTGTGACATTCTCCCATTTCCAAACAGGTATAAGAAGTTGTTGCATAATCTCTTTGGGCATCTATCACTAATCTTAAACATGTTGACATATAAAGCACCTTATAATATACTCTACAATATCCTTCTTCATGATGTCTCACTAGAAAGGTTTTTGAAGTTCATGGTACATCATGGTACTCTCAGGATGAAATGAGAAAGTTGATATATGTGAAATTTACAATTTACCCCTCTTTGTCCCATGTGATGAGGGAACAAAAATACTTCATCAAAATATAATTACACCATCTTCATCGATATAGAACTCTTACATATTTCCTTTCTTTATTACATTCAACATATTTTGTAACTTTGGATCATCCCTTTGGCCTTCGTAGTCATCACATTGAAAGATGGTTGGGAAATTATTTGGTAAAGGTTGGATGTATTCCCTACCATTATGATTTCCAAATCCATATTTATTATATTCACAAAGATACAATATTTCTTAATCAGAAGCATTGATAGGGCAACATGTTCATTTATTCTAAGAGAAACTGCTACCTTGATCACATTTCCATGTTGATTATGAAAAGAGAAATCACATCCTTTTATTATCTCTAAAGATATCTTCCGTTGCAGGTTGAGCTACTTTTCTATGAATATATAATTTGTGCTCTTGTAATTTGTATATCTATCTAAATTCTCACTACATAGTTAATTCCGCCATATCTTCAACAAAAAACTCATATCCACTATATTCAAGTCATACATTGGGTAGTTATGCACATGTATCTCTATCTTCTATGAGGAGTAAGATATCACATTATCCGTTTTCATGCGTACACAACCCATTCCTTTCTTTGTAGTGTAACATTATATTACAAATAATTTTCCACTTTTTGGTAATGAGAGTATAGGTGTATTAGTAAACCTTATCTTTATCTCCTTAAATCATACCTCACATTCTTCCATCCAGACATAATTTTCCCCTTTCCATGTTAACTAAGTTAGTGGGCTTGACAATCATGAGAAATTTCCAATGAAAAATAGACAGTACCATGCTAATCAAAGAAACCTATGTATTTATGTGACACTAGATAGTCTGGGACATTACTCGATTTCCTTTGTTTTTGATGGGTCCACATAACTTCCCTTAGTTGTAATCATGCTTCTCATGAATGTGACAGGCAACATCCTAAAGTAAGACTTATTGAACAAGGCATACAACTTATCTTTCTTCAATATTTCCAACACAGCATTAGTCATTCTTCATATTCCATCATTATCATTGAGTAGAAATGAATTTCATCAATAAATAGAACTAAAAAATTTTCAAGTTAATGTCAGCAGATTATATTTATCAAATCCATGGAGATCATAAAGGAATTATTATATCTAAAGGGAATCACTAGAAACTCTAAGTGACCATACCTTTTATGGAGGGATGTTTTATAAATATCATCCTTCTTCAACACAATATAATGATATCCAAAATAGAGATCCACCTTTGAGAATGATTGGTCTCTTTGAAACTGATTGATCAAGTTTTCAATTATAGGAAGCTGATACTTGTTTATTGTGGTGATCTGGTTCAGTTATAGATAATAAATACAGAGCTTCACTGATCCAACCTTCTTCTTGAAATAGAGCACTAGAGCCCCCCACGGTGATGAATTGGGTAAAATGAACCCTTTATAAACATTGTCTTACAGTTTCTTCTTTAACTCCTTCAGTTCGATAGGAGACATCTTATGGGAACACTTTAAGATAAGAGATGTTATGGGTAAGAGTTCTATTGAGAAATCTACCTCATGATTCGGGGGTATTCCGAGTAACTATTAAAGAAATACATCATTGAATTCACTTTTAGTTGGAATTTACCATATGTTCATTCCCTCCTTTGACTCAACTAGAAGAGAGAGGTACACTTCTTCATAGGGAATCAAAACCCACACCATTAATGTATTTTCCAAAAGTGATTCATGATCTTCCATACATTATTATTGGATCATTGGATGGTTTGGAATATGAAATGATATTTCCTTTTTTTGTTAGTTGATATGTTCCTTATATAATGAGAGCCAATCCATTCCTAATATAGAATTGAACTCCACCCAAAGATGCTTCATGATATTCACTCGAAGAATGATCACAAATATGCCAATAAGAGATGATTCCTAAACATGGGTAGAAATGATTACACCACATAGTGTATTTACAGATATATCTTCTTCAGGTTTTCTAGGGAATTTATTTAATAGTTCTAGGAAACATGAAAGATATAATGTAATATATATAAATAAAATCAAATAATAATTTTTCCATTATTGAGTGAATACAATGTCTACCTTTTATAAGTTCATTATATTTTTTCACTCTACAGTGGTGATGGAATAAGACATCCCTTCTTTCTTTGGGTTTGGTGGTCTATAAAGAAATTTACCTAATATGGATCAAGTTTTAGTGCATTGGATTTCTTATTTCCAATACTCCCTACAATTGTAGCATTGGAACAGGAGTGGCACTCTCCTTTCCTCCACAAAATTTTCCTTCCCTTTCATGTCTTTTCGACATTCATGAGCTTAGTGGCTTTCACTCCGAAACATGAAGCATTTCACCATCCATTTGGTGAATTTCCCGTGATGCTTCTTACCACATTTTTGAAATGTGGTTGGTGGAGTTTTCTTTTGACCTATTTCATTATATCCTCTAACATGAAATTATATCTTTTTTTATTCTCACTATATTAATGGTACCATTATCAAAACTCCATCTCCACTTTAGGTGTAATGGCCCAGACCTCTCCGATCCATTAATTTGTGAAAATGTGGTGTTGGAGTTTTTCTGGGAGGTCAATGTGACTTATCCCCAACCAATTGCAAGTTTTCAAGGTATGTGAACAGTGTTTCCAATTTTACGAACAGTAACAGATCGGTCTCACATATGGGTCTCACATATCAATCTCATATATCGGTCTCACAGATCGGTCTCACAGATCGGTCTCACAGATCGGTCTCACAGATCGTTCTCACAGATCGGTCTCATAGAGCGGTCTCACAGATCGGTCTCACAGGTCGGTCTCACAGATCGATCTCACAGTTTGGTCTCACAGATCGGTCTCACAGTTCAATCTCACAGATCAGTCTCACATCTTGGTCTTAAAGATTGGTCTCACAGATCGCTCACACAGATCGGTCTCACAGATCGGTGTCACAGAACGGTCTTAGAGATCAGCCTCACAGATTGGCCTCACAGATCGTTCTCACAGATCATTCTCAGAGATCGGTGTCATAGATCGGTGTCACTGATCAATTTCACAGATCGATCTCACAGATAGGTCTCACAGATCAGTCTCACAGATCAGTCTCACAGATCAGTTTCACAGATCGGTTTCATAGATTGGTTTCACAGATCTGTTTCAGAGATCGGTTTCCCAGATCAGTTTCACATATCGGTTTCACAGATCGTTTTGGTGTACAGTAATGGTAGGTGAAGAGTGTTTCCAGATTCCTACAGTTTTTCCCTTTTGACGTTTCCATTGACGTAAAATACATTTAAAGCCTTATTTTAAAGGCTTTTAAGGCCTTTTCAAAGGACATAAATCCTATATTAATTATTCCTAAGGCCTGGATGTTTTTACATGGTCAAACTGCCTGGGTTAATTTGATCCATTTTTAATGGAGAATTAAGTGGATCTTAAACCGTCACCCAGTAAATTTTGAAAATTGAGAAGATATCATTCTACCTTGTTCATCCTCTTTGTTCTTGTCTATTAGAAGATAAAACCTTTCAAACCTTCCCATAAGAGTTTCAGAATCTAATCCTACTCCTCTGATTGGTTCTGCTCTACTTCGATGCAACCAAGCTGTGTCGATCATTCTTCGATATAATGTATGTTTTATCATTGTTCCTTCAGGAATCATCTTCCCTTGTTCCCCCTTCCATATTATACCATGTAATCTCCAAGAATATAATGGGTTTTTCTTGGGGTTTGGTTGGTTTTTTCATACCATGTCATCGTTGGGTGAATGAAATTGTCGCGAGAGGAGGATTGTGACATGTTGTGTGGATAAAGGTTGTCAAGAACTCTTCAAGGTAGGGGATTCATTGCTTCTCTAATTGTTTATGTGCAATCGTAGAGTTATCATGATTTATCCCTTTAGATCACAGTGAAATTGACCTAATTAAATATTTGAAATGGATAAAGGAATCGTTATCGCTCGCATTTTATTTCCTCATGTTTTGCTAGATAGTGTGATATCTATGCTTGCTTTGCTTATCTGTCTGTTCTTGATGGAAATTGATAATGAGCGTAAATCCATAATTAATTGATAATTAATTGGATATCAATAAAAAGGCATGTAAATATATCTGGTTGTTCCCATTTTTGTAGTTGTTCTAATTTTATGTTAATCAAATTGGCATAATAAGCATTTTAAATTTTTTGTGATAGCATACTGAATAGGTTTCTAGAAATTGGAACCTATGAATTGAATCTATTAATTCAAAAGGTATTAAAGAACAGGTTGGTTGATAAAATATAATGCCTGTTATGGTTCTTAGTTACCCTCTTAATCGAAAGGCCGAGTGCCTTGTGCAATAGAGCATTGTGTGATCACTTTTTATGATGGCTGGATTTCTTTGTAAAAGGTCCAATAGCCCATTTTATGTGATGTTTTTTTTCCTGATTCGTGTGATATGCTGTGACCTTGTAGGGGTGTTGTGATATGTGGAGGTAGGGAGGCCTTGTGGTTGTGGTAGAGGATGCCGCCTAGAATGGCGAGATGCATCGGTTTATGCATGTGGGTGTTAGGGAGGACACCAAGGATGATGGTACGGGATGAATGTGATGGCCGGATGTTGGTGGTTTTGTTTGGTTGTTTATCTGCTTTACTTTTCGCCACTGCTCAAGGAAGCTGGTCTTTATTACCCTCCTTCCAAAATAGGTGAAGACACGCAGGGTATGCCACGTGCTTTCCGTGTTTCGCCTCTCAAGGGTGAATAGGTATATGCTCATTCTATAGGCGGAAAAGACTCGATGGGTGGTATATATACTCACCAGGTTGAGCCCCCTTTTGTGTTTAGTATCATAGGATTATTTTCTTGAATTTCGGGGAATATGGGAAAGTAATTCTGTAATGAAAGACTGATTAAATGGTGATAATCCACGGGGATGGAGATGATGGAATTTAAAGGTGATGTAGAATCTTAAAAGGAGAATTTTATTTTGAATGTGATGCCAATTCAGTTTAATGTGGAATTTTTCATGGTTAACTAATGATTCTAGAATTCATTAACATACAGTTGAATTGATAAAATTAGAATGATGTAATCTAATAAATCCCTTAAATTGTTGTGTGCTTATAGGATACATAGTCTTAGAAGTGGCAACCCGAAGTCCGAGTGATGTTAGCTGTAGTTGTGTCTAAGACTAGGTTATACCCATAGTGTGGTTGTGAGTTATATATTCTATACTTTTTGTGTTTCTATACACTAATCCACCCTATTGGTAAGGGAAAATGATGCCCTGAGGATTTTGAGCCCTAGGGGGGTGTTTTCCCCAACCTTCTGATGGGAAGTTTAATGGATGACTACCCCCTTTATCCCAAATCTCTTCTCTTGGTAGATACTAGTGCCTTTTGCACAGTGGTTAGTTTTCCCCATAAATGTGTCTAGATGGATGTAATGTCTTGTGGTTATTTCACACACATATATTCTGGATATAATATCCTATGAATTATATAGGTGTAACGTGTATAGTTTGTGATGGATTGAGGATCCTTACTCGGTGTATGGGCTCTGATGGCTTGAGGTACAATACCCGACGTATGAT
Organism: Viscum album; assembly: GCA_963277665.1. Classification (NCBI taxonomy): domain Eukaryota; kingdom Viridiplantae; phylum Streptophyta; class Magnoliopsida; order Santalales; family Viscaceae; genus Viscum; species Viscum album. Next base: position 2,027,031,460 of record OY728146.1, on the reverse strand, counting down.
AAATGTTATACGAGCTGTGGTGGCTCTCGGAAACTACCTTCTTACTTTTGGTTGTGAGGATGGTGTGGTGCTTAGCCCAGGTGTTTGCAGGAAATCCTTTGTGGTGCATGTGGTGCAAATTGTGGAGTTTAGCCCATGATTATACAGGAAAGCCTTTGGAGAGAGATACATAGGACATATATCTCTTGGGAAAAGCACTAAACCAGTGGGGAAGTAGTAGCGGGTACCCTTGATATTCTTTCCTATATGCTATATTTTTGTATGTGTTACTTGGTGAGAGTATCCATGGTGAGGTTGGGAATTAGTATACCTATTTAAGTGACGAGTTTGTTTCACTTTTTGTTCACTAGGCATTAGCATTCTTTCGTTACTTTTTCACAAGAGGCTTCGGGGAGGATCCTAATGAGTATACTGTTATACTCACCTTATGTATATATAAAATGTTTTTCAGGTCACTTGGATTAGGTTGGAGATCAAGCTGGTTACTAGTAGCTTGTGGTTGTAGGAGATGTTCGGACTTGTGGTCGCTTCTGTTTTTCCTTCTTTTCGGTACTTGTAGTTTTTACCTTTTTAGTTGTAGCACTTTTTCATAGAATTCAATATATGGACATGGGTTTCTTTTATATTCCAGTTTTGAGTTGTAGTTGATTGGTGTATATCCTATATCTCTATTCTGCATGTGTTCTCTTAGAGGGTAATGCCCCCCATTTGTGTGTTTACTATACCCTCGGTGGTAGTCACCAACCCGGGGTCTACTGGAGGCGGGACTCGGGGTTCATTATCTACCTTCTCACATTTCAGGCCCAAGAGGGGTACACTTTGTGGAGAGGGGGTCGTGATAGAGTGGTATCAGAGGGAGGTTGAGGGATAGGATGGAGTTTGGAGTTAGGCACATGTGAGGTTGCATGGGTTGGTAGGGAAACAGTGTCATTTATGTTTAGAAAGTGAGGTAAACACTGGAGACCGGCTGAGACATAGTCTTTTAGGGCCCCCTATGATCTAATGTAAGGACCATTATGTTCATAATGGCTACTAAACAAGGTGATACTAGTTGTAGGGAAGAGACCTAGGAAAGGATCATGCATAATTCTTCTTGTGCCTGTGATTGAATGGGTAGAACATGTGATAGGATAACCTAAAATTAATGAAAGAAAACAATAAATTAATTAATATTTAGTCTTTTATATTCCAGGCATAGGAGCTCTAATGGTTTGTTATTTTACAGGTATGGCTCCAAGCCGACGTCCTCGTCAGGTTTGATTAGAATATTTCCATCATGTTGTGCTAGCATATCGCTGTTGGGTAGAGGTTGACAATGACGAAACATGGAGGAAGACACTCAGAGAGTTTCAGCGCCAGAGTCTGCAGAAGTACGAGGGCTCTGTTTCAGATACAGTCACAGAATACTGGTTAGAGGAGGTCAAGATCGGCATCAGTTTAATTCATTCTCAGAAGGAGCACTGGGTGTCCATGGTTGTGATAATGCTGCGTGGAGCAGTAATGCAGTGGTGGCTATTATTCCTAAGGGATTGTGAGGAGTCATCAATCTCATGGGAGGAGTTTTGAGAAAAGTTTAGATTTGAGTTCCTTTCTCGACCGCGAAGGCGTCTAGTCATCAGGATATTCATACCATTTGACTGGGGAGGTCCAGTGTTCAAAAGTGGGGTATCCATTTCAGGGATCTTATATGTTATGCTTTAGACCTACTACCAGATGAGGAGGCCAGAGCGAGGCATTTCGAGGAGGCATTGCATCCAGATATCCAGCTCCACGTCACCTGATTTATGCTGAAGACATATCTTGAGGTGCTGGTGAGGGAAGAGGTTGTTGAGAGGACTTTGGCCAGAACTGTATCATCACAAGAAGGGAATCATCATGATTCCTCACAGAGCAGAGTTGTGGTCCAGGGTTCCTGGTTTTTAGGGTAGAAGTGTTTCTGTTCACCAGGGGGTAGGTCCCAGGCCTTTCAATCTCGTTTCTCTGGTGGCAGCAACTCTCAAGCCTGTGCTAAGGGATCATCTGATTTTTTTCTTGTGGTGGTCATGGTCATCAGCAGTGGGAGTGCCTGACTTTTCAAAGTAGTCATTGAGCACAGGGAGCTCCGCTCCAGGTTCCTCCGTTGAGGCAGTTCCAGCCGAGGCAACAACAGTAGGTTGCACCAGCTTTAGATCATGAGAGGGTAGATGGGGCAGGAAGAGTACAACCCCATGATGCTCCCCGTCCTCAAAGTGAAGAGCATGACCATGGTGGTGGTCTTCATTTGGGTCAGAGAGGCCATGGGGGAGGTCGTGGTAAGCTTCATGCTCTAGATTTACCAGCCCCAGGTGAGTTAGATGTCATTCGATGCACCATTTTCTTGTCTTCTACCATGGTGTATTCCTTGTTTGATTCTGGAGCGACGAACTCCTTCATATCACCTACCCCTATCCATGCCTTCGGACTTGAGGTATAGAGGCTTTCAGTGCCCTTGGAATTGACAACACCAGTTGGAAGTCGAGTTATCTTGTTTGAAGTATGTAGAAATTGTGAGCTAGTGTTGGGGCAACACCGCTATTGGGGATATTTCATATGTTTACGAATAAAACCATACAAATTTATCATCTACATGGATTGTTTGTATTAGGTATAGGCTATTGTGGATTTACACATGAAGAAGGTTGTTTTCCTTGATGCAGATGGAGAGAAAGTTGTGTTTGTTGGTGAACGAGACCCTCAGATGGGTCATAGGCGTGTTCCATCCTTATCATCCATGATGGATGAGTTGATGTTGAGTTATTCAGAGGTTCAGGAGTTGGCATTTACTAGGGTCATAGAGTAGTACGTTGATGTATTTCCGGGAGAGGGTGTAGAATTACCCCCTCGACGAGATATCATGTTTGGGATCGAGCTACAACCAAGACTGTCTCCTATCTCTATATCTCCATATAGGATGGCCACTTTAGAGTTACGAGAGCTCATATACATCTTGATGGTCTGTTGTAGTGTGGTTTTGTTCGGCCAAGTGTGTCATCATGGGGTGCCCCAGTCTTGTTCGTGAAGAAGGCCGACATTAGTTGGCGGATGGGTGTCGATTGTCGTCACTTAATAAAAGTGACAATAAATAGCCACTATCCTTTTCCACGGATTGATGACTTATTAGATCAACTGAAGGGTGAAAGTTGGTTCTCAAATATCGACTTGTGGATAGGATATCATCATATGCAGGTGAAGGATGAGGATATTACGAATACTGCTTGTCATGGTCTTCATGGGCATTATGAGTTAGTTGTTATTCCGTTCGGTGTAACGAATGCTCTAGCTGTTTTTCTGAGATTGATGAACGTTGTGTTTTGTGAGTTCCTGGACAATTTTGTGGTGGTCTTCATCAACGAAATCCTTGTGTACTCCACATCTGAATAGGAGCATATAGAGTATCTACAAGCCATGTTGGGAGTTCTTCGCCAACACCAGTTTTTTTGGGAAGTTGTCGAAGTGTGAGTTTTGTGCTCGAGAAGTCCGTTTCTTGGGGAATGTCGTGTCCCTACAATGAGTATTTGTGGATCCATCGATGATAGAAGGAGTGGTGTCTTGGGTATCCCCCAAGACAGTGTCAGAGGTGCGAAGCTTCCTTGGTCTCTCAGGCTACTACAGGAGGTTCATAGCCAATTTCTCCCGAGTATCAACTCCAATGAAAGCTTTGACCATGAAGGATCATGTTTTCATATGGATTGATCAGTGTTAGGCAGCTTTCGAGTATCTAAGGGAGAAGTTTGTAAGTGCTCTAGTCCTTTATCTTCCATTGGAGGGAGTCCAGTTTGATGTGTTATGTGATGCTTCACATCTGGGGATAGGTTGTGTTCTCATGCAGCATAATTTAGTTGTTTCTTTTGGGTCTCGACAGTTGCGTCCCCATGAACACAACTATACCACTAACTATCTTGAGTTGGCATCTGTGGTGTTTTCTCTGATGTTGTGGCGAAATTACCTCATTGGTGAGCGCTTTGTGGTTTTCAACGATCATAAGAGTTTGAGGTATGTTTTCTCCCATCGTGACTTGAACATATGACAGCGTTAGTGGATGGAGTTCTTGCAGGAATACAACTTTGAAATATCTTATACACCTGGAAAAGGGAATGTTGTAGCTGATGTGCTGAGCTGAAAGTCATATAGTGATAATGTACATGAATCCGGTGATTATTGGAGAGTAATGGAGGAACTGTCAGCTTTTCATCTTGATAAGGAAGAGGTTGGAGGTAGAGGTTGTCTTTTTCAGATGACGGTTCATTCATCCCTGATGAAGAAAGTGGAAGAGTCCCAGTTGGGTGATCCAGAGGTGGAAGTTTTGAGAGAAAGATTTTTTTGTGGTGAGGCCCCTGATGGTTGGTCGGATGATGAACAACACCGATTGTTGTATCATGGCAGGAATTTTTTTCCCTTAGTGATGTACGAGACGGTTCTTCGAGAGTTCCATAGTTCACCCTTAGCAGTACATCCTAGTCTGACAAAGATGTACCGATCCTTGAGGAGTCAGTTTTGGTGGTCTAGGATGAAGCGTTCCCTTGCCGAGTTTTTATCTCAATGTTTATTCTTCCAGAAGGTGAAGGACAAACACCATGTTCCTGGTGGTCTTCTCTAGCCATTAGATATTCCTCAGTGGAAGTGGGAGGACATCTCAATGGAATATTTTATAGGTTTACCTTGAGCTCCGGAAGGACATGATGATATTTGGGTGGTAGCGGCCTGTTTAACAAAACCGTCCCACATCATAGCTATCAAAGTGTAGAGATCAGTGGATGTTTTGTCGAGGTAGTATCTAGAAAATGTGGTGAGACTTCATGGAGTCCCTAGGATGATCATTTATGATAGATATCTTCGTTTTACCTCTAGGGTGTGGAGAGGTCTCCATTATGCTTTTGTCTCTCAGTTATTCCTTAGCACTGCTTTTCATCTTCAAATGGACGGTTAAACTGAGAGAACCATCCAAACTCTTGAAGACATGTTGCGCTCTTGTGTTCTATATTTTGAAGGTTCATTGATGAGGCACTTACCCTTGGTGGAGTTCTCTTACAATAAAAGTATTCACTCTACCATCATTACGGCACCGTTTGAAGCCATGTATGGTCATCCTTTCCATTCTCCGTTGTGCTGGACTGGGGTGGGAGAGTTAGCAATTCTCGGACTGGAACTAGTGCGGAATAAAAAAAGACAGTTCAGGTGATTTGTGAAATGATGAAGACAACACAAGATCGTCAGAAATCATATGTTGATGGATGAAGGAGACCCTTAGAGTTTAATTTTGGAGATCATGTGTTTTTGAAGGTGACTCCATGTCGTGGGCAGCAAAGGATTGGTCGTGGAAGTAATATTTCTCCCAGGTTTGTTGGGCCTTTTGAGGAGTTAGCTCGTGTTAGAGCTGTGGTGTATCGAGTAGCACTTCCCCCATAGATGAGTCGGATACATGATGTTTTCCATGTATCACAGATCTGTCGTTATCTTCATGATGACTCTCACATCGTTGAATGGGGAGAGATCGATGTTGATTATGATGCAACCTTCAAGGAGTGACCTGTGGAGATCCAAGACCCCAAGGAGAAGGTGTTGAACATGCGATCTATTCCCTTGGTTCGTGTCGTGTGGTGACACGGTGGCATCGAAGAGAGTACCTGGGAACGTGAGTCACAGATGCATATCGAGTACCCAGAGCTATTTTAAGTTGTTGTGATGAGTTTTATTTGATCCTTTCTTTTATTTACCTTTGATGTTATGTTATTATTGAATTATTTGGATATGGATTGTTTGTTCCCTTGCTCTTGGATTTCGTGGTTTTGTTCCAGCATTAGAACAACTCAGGGTGGTTTTTTTTGAGAGGTATCTTTTGGGGTGGTTGTTTGGACCCCTCTTTTCTTTAGGTTGGTTATAAATTATCGAGGAAGAGAATTTTTTGAGAGGTATCTGATGTAATGGCCCAGACCTCTCCAGTCAATTAATTTGTGAAAATGTGGTGTTGGAGGTGTTCTGGGACGTCAATGTGACTTATCCCCAAAACATTTCCAATTTTCCAGTTCTGTGAATAATGTTTCTAGTTTTATGAACAGTAACAGATCGGTCTCACAGATCGGTCTCACAGATCGGTCTCACAGATCGGTCTCACAGATCAGTCTCACAGATCAGTCTTAAAGATCGCTCTCACAGATCGGTCTCACAGATCGGTCTCACAGATCTGTCTCAGAGATCCTTCTCACATATCGGTCTCACAGATGAGTCTTAATGATCGGTCTCACATATCGATCTCACAGATCGGTGTCACAGATCGGTCTCACAGATCGGTCTCACGGATTAGTCTCAAAGATCGGTCTCACCGATCGGTCTCACAGATCGGTCTCACAGATAGGTCTCATAGATCGGTCTCACAGATCGGTCTCACAGATCGGTGTCACAGATCATTGTAACAGAACGGTCTCACAGATGGGTCTCACAGATCGGTCTCAGAGATAGGTCTCACAGATCCGTCTCACATATCGTTCTAACAGATCAGTCTCACAGATTGGTGTCACATATCGGTTTCACAGATCAGTGTCACAGATCGGTCTCACAGGATGGTCTCACAGATCGGCCTCATAGATCGGTCTCATAGATCAATTTCAAAGATCAGTTTCAGAGATCGGTTTCACAGATCGGTTTCACAGATCAGTTTGGTGTATAGTAACGGTAGGTGAACAGTGTTTCCTGATTCCTACAGTTTTTCCATTTTGACATTTCCTTTGATGTAAAATACATTTAAAGCCTTATTTTAAGGGATCTTAAGGCCATTTCAAAGGCCATAAATCCTATAATAATTATTCCTAAGTTCGGGATGTTTTTACATGGTCAAACTGCATGGGTTAATGCAATCCGCTTTTAATGGAGAATTAAGCGATCTTAACCTGTCACCCCATTAAATTTTTAAAAGGGATAAGATATCATCCTACCTTGTTCTTTCTCTTTTTTCTCGGCTACGAGACTCTATAACCTTTCAATCATTCTTGTAGTATTTTAATAATCAATCCCTACTCCTCTAATTTGTTCCGCTCTACTTTGATGCAACCAATCTGTGTCGATCATTATTCAATATAAGGTATGTTTTATCATCATTCCTTCAGAGATCATCTTCTCTTGTTCTCCCATCAATATTATACCATGTAATATCCAAGATTCTATTAGGATTTTCTTGGTGTTTGGTTGGTGATGTCGTACCGTGTCATCCTTGGGTGAATGCAGTTGTCACGAAAGGAGGATTGTGACCCATTGTATAGATAAAGGACGTCAATAAATCTTCAAGGTAGGGGATTCATTGATTCTCTATTTTTTATGTGCAATCATAGAGTTATCCTGATTTCTCCCTTTGGATAAAAATGAAAATGACATAAGTAAATATTTGAACCGGATAAAGAAATTATTATCACCCATATGTTATTGCCTCATATTTTTCTAGATAGTGTGATATCAATGCTTTCTTTGCTTGGCTGTTTGTTCTTGATGGATTTAGATAAAGAACGTAAAGCTTGAATTAATTGATAATTAATTGGCTAAAGATAAAGAGTCATGTAAATGAATATGGTTGTTTCCATTGTTGTAGTTGTTCTAATTTTATGTTAATCAAATTGGAATAGTAAGCATGTTAAATCTTTTGGGATAGCTTTCTGAATAGGTTTATTGAAATTGGAACCTAAAAATTGAATCTGCTAATTCAAGAGGGATTAAATAACAGGTTGGTTGATAAAAGATAATTCCTAATAGGGTTCTTAGTTACCCTCTTGTTTGAAAGGGCGAGTGCCTTGTGCTTTAGAGCCCTGAGTGCTCAATTTGTATGAAGGATAGATGCCTTGTTAAAGTTCCAAGATCCCATTTGATGTGATGTTTGTTTTTCTACTGCTTGTGCTATGATATGACCCTGGAGGGGTGTTGTGATATGTGGAGGTAGGGAGGCCTTGTGGTTGTGGCAGTGGATAATTCCTAGAGTGGCGAGATGCATCGGTTTATGCATGTGGGTGTCGGGGAGGATACCAAGGATGATGGTATGGGATGGATGTGATGGTTGGATATTGGTGGTTTTGTTTGGTTGTTTATCTGCTTTACTTTTTCCCACTCCTCAAGGAAGCTGGTCTTGCTTACCCTCCTTCCGATGGAGGCGAAGACAGGTGGGGTATGCCACGTGCTTTCCGTGTTTAGCCTCTCGAGGGATAATGGGTCTATGCTCTTGCTATAGGCGGCAAATACTCGACGAGTAGTATATCTACTCACCGTGTTGACCCCCTTTTGTGTTTAGTAGTATAGGATGATTTTCTAAAATTCCTGGGAATATAGGAAAGTAATTATGTGATGAATGATGGATTAAATGGTGACAATCTATGGGGATGGAGTTGCTATAATTTAAAGATGATGTTGCATCTTAAAAAGATAAGTTGATTTTGAATGTGATTCCAATTCAGTTTAATATGAAATTGTTCATGGTAAACTAATGTTTGAAGAATTAATTAACATACATTGGAATTGAAAAAATGATAATGATGTAATATAATAAATCACTTAAATGGTTGTGTGCTTATATGATACCTAGTCATAGAAGTGGCAGCCCAAAGTCTGAGAGACGTTAGCTGTAGTTGTGTCTAAGACTAGGTTATGCCCATAGTGTGGTTATGAGTTAAATATTCTGTACTTTTCATGTTTCTATACGATACTCCACCCTATCGGTAAGGGAAACTGACGCCCCGAGGATTCTGAGCCCTGGGGGGTTTTCCCCAGCATTTTGATGGGAGGTTGAATGGCTGACTACCCCCTTTAGCCCTGCTCTATTTTCTTGGTAGATACTAGTGCCTTTGGCACAACCGTTAGTTTTCCCTGTATATGTGTGTAGAGGGTTGTAATGGATTGTGGTTCTTTCACACACATATATTCTGGATATAGAATCCTATGGACTATTATAGGTGTAATGTGTACAGGCTGTGATGGCTTGAGGAGCCTTAGTCGGCGTATGGGCTGTGATGGATTGAGGTACAATACCCGATGTACGATACACGTTATGCGAACTGTGGTGGCTCCCGTAAACTACCTGGTTACTTTTGGTTGTGAGGATGGTGTGGTGCTTAGCCCAGGTGTTTGCAGGCAAGCCTTTGTGGTGCACGTGGTGCAGATTGTGGAGCGTAGCCCAATTTTATACGGTCAAGCCTTTGGAAAGAGATACACAGAACGTATATCATTGGGGAAAAGAGGCAAACCAGTGGGGAAGTAGTAGCAGGATACCATTGATATTATTTCCTATATACTATATTTTTGTATGTGTTACTTGGTGGGAGTAGCCATGGTGAGGTTGGAATCTTAGTATACCTGTTTAGGTGATGAATTAGTTTCACTTGTTGTTTACTAGGCTTTAGAATGCTTTCTTTACTTTTTCACAAGAGGCTTTGGGGAGGATCCTACTGAGTATACTGTTATACTCACCCTACGTATATATAAACTGTTTTCAGGTCACTTAGAGTAGGTTAGAGATAATGTTGGTTACTACTAGCTTGTGGTTGTCGGAGCTGTTCAGACTTGTGGTCGCTGATATTTTTCCTTCTTTTGGGTACATTCAGTTTTTTCCTTTTTAGTTGTATCAATTTTTCATGGCATTTCATATATGGACATTGGTTTCTATTATATTCTAGTTTTGAGTTGGATTTGATTGTTTTCTATCTTATCTCTCTCTTCCGCATGTGTTCTCTTAGAGGGTAATGCCTCCCATTTGTGTGTTTACTATACCCTCGGTGCTAGTTGCCAACCCGGGGCCTACTGGAGGTGGGACTTGGGGGTCATTATCTTGCTTCTCACATTGTCGGCCTAGGAGGGGTAAAATTTGTGGGCAGTGGGTCATGAAATTAAGAGTACATCAAATAAAATTTTCGTAGCTCCCAAAGTCTCGAATTGCGATATCCTTTAGAAGGTGTGGTTTTAAACCACTAAGAAATGTATCAATTTTTATATCATTATTGATAACAAAACCCAAAGCATGCGTTAAAGGCCTTGTGAAACATGCCTCATTAAACTGTCAATATTATCCTTAATTTTTCATCAGCTCTAAGGATTCACTTTCCATATTTGTTTAAAGATTCCAAGGGATATACTTTTTAAGAAACATTATCATAAAGTCTTCCCACTCTATCTCTTCAATTTCATCCCTCATCTTTCCATTCTTAATCAAATCCAACCATTGATCAGCCTCTCCATCTAGATGATAAATGACATGAGTCACCATCTCTATCCCAGACCAATAGAGAACATAAAAGATACTCCCCATTGAGTTGAAACACTACTCTATGACTAGTGGATCAGAAGATCCAATAAATGATAGTGTTTGTTGTTGCATACAACAATTGATAGACAGTAGATCCCTCTTTGGTGAAGCATCTCTTTGAAATTTATTCAGGTTATTATTCATAACATGAGTGGGATGGATGAGAATCACTATGTAATTTTTAACTCAACCTCCCAAAGCATTAGATATGCCATTTTGGAAATTGCGTCATTTTTATTTTCAAGTGTTGTTGTACAAGATTCTCCTAGTTCCCAAAATTTTCAAAAATAAAAAATTATAGAATAAAAAATAATTCAACAATTAATCAATAATTTATCCCATTATAAAAATTAAATCTAAAAGAATATATTATGGGATATATATATTTATAATTTTCACAATCAATTCTTCTTGGGCACTCACTTATACATAGTATCATACATAGGGTTTTAACTATGGTTCTCAAATCCTAATTCCTAAATTAAATAATTCATCCTCAAAATCAAACTACAATGACCCTACTTTGTCTTACATATCTTATTACACCATTTTAATGAAGAAACATAAATCGTTGAAAATTGAGGGTACAATGTTTTAGTGTCTTGGAAAAATTGGAACCATATAAAAAAATTACAAAATAAAACATAAAAAATTTATTTAATTCCTTCTCTAGATTTTTTTTTGGCCCTTGAATTGTCTTTAGTACAAGTTTTCACCTAAGGTTATACTTCAAAAATGAGTGAGATAAAATCCCAGTAAGAGGGTAGATAAGAATATGAAACAATACATCATGGGGTGATAATAAAAAATATCATCATCATAGAGTAAAATGATCATAATCATAAGGAAAAATTATATAAATCCATGAATTGTGTCAATGCATAAAAATGAAACATCTTGTCATAGTGGTTAACTACCACACATTATTGTGAAAAGTGAGAGCATCATTTTTAGTTAAATTTCACTTTAATATTTATGTTATTCAAATTACCCAGTTCATTATATAACTATATAAATCTAGGTTCACCCTTCACATAATCACATCTACATTGCACTATATAATTCTGAGCGAACCTGTCACATCACAAAATTTATATTATCATGCATGCCACATAGAACATATATCAATTTTGAACATATAAAAACCCATGGAAAGGTATGAGTTTAATTTCATAAGAATATATTTATAAACATTGTGTTAATAAATGAAATATGTAACCACATACATGATATAATAATCATCATCGTTGAGTGAAGGAAACAATCATGACAAGTAAAAGGTGTCTTCTTTTTTCGAAATAAATGTTATTTTAGAAAGAATTATATCTATCATAAACTCAAGTAGAAAACAATTATATAAAATATAATTAAATTTCATGATGAAGAAAATACTTTTTATGAATAAACTTACTGAATATGTGGTGAAAGAGGGAAACCCCAAAGAAATAGAGTTGTGTTTTAGAAATCCCCCTACCTTTTGTTCGAAAGCTTTGTTAATGTTAATATCTTATTTAATCACATTATATTAATCAATTAGGAATCAAATAATTCTTAAAATACGAATTTTATTCATTATTTTTTTATTATGATATTTTATGGACCTATGGATGAGTTATAGAGTTTAACTTCATCATTTGGGAACATTCATTTTCATGGTTTTCATGATTGGTTCACTTGTATTCACGAATGGATGTTCTCTTATAATGTTGATGAACATAAATAATTGTTAATTTATGTTATTAATGATACTAAAAAATATTAAATTATATTAAAATTGATTTTGTGAAATACCATGAGGATGATTCATTATATATATGTTAATGATAATGGTTTTGGTTAATTTTGGTGGTTTTTCGAACACAACAAACATGTTTTGTTTTTTCATTTTGTAAAATGAGTATATGTTATTTATAGAAAATAAAAAGGGTTATAACATACACATTTAATTATTTTTTAAAACATTTTATGTAATTATTAACATCTAATAAGGTGTTTAAGGAAATTATAAGTTCATCATCCTTGATGTCTGTAAATTGCCACGTCACAAACATTGATTCCATTATTATGATAAAATGGGGGGTGGGAAGAGTTTAATGATGGATCATCCAATAAAATTATATAACAATATAATATGTAAGTTAATTTAGTAATAATTTCATTGGGTTAAAGTTATTAGATGAGATAATAAAAAAATAAATTTAAATTGAAAGGAAATTAAAATAAAAAGATAGAAGATTTAACTCTTGAATTTTCCTCTTGAGATCCTCTTCGATGCACCTATGCTTGGTATTTAGATGAAAACAAGAGCTCCAGGATGTGGGGGATGGGATAAGGAACAGTATTGGTCATAATTTAGAAATACCTCATTTATTTATATGTGTGAGGAGAATAGGGTGTGGCGGTGGTATTTATGGTGAAGGAGAGGGGTGTTTTCAAAATATTATATTCACTAGTATATTATTTTTCCTCAAGGATATGAATCATTTTAGAATTATCTCTAAATATATTTAAATATTGATTTATTTTTAGATATTATGTCTCTTAAATTATCCTTACATCAACAATTACTCAAAAAATATGGAATTTATCATGTATTGAAAATTTTCATATTTTACTATACATCAAAAACTCAAGTATTTCTAAAAATAACAAAAATTAACCCGAAACATTTTTTGATGTATTGAATAAAAAAATTAACTCCATTATATAAAAACAATTTTCTAAATATTATAAATTTAATTTTTAATTAAAACCATAATTTACTTAAAAAATACATATTTTAAAATTATAACTGATTTTATAACATTTTGAAAAATTACATAATGTCACATAAAATTTTCATTAGATAATAAGATATCAAAATACTAATTTATGAAAACATTTAATGAAAATAAATTTTATTTTAAATTATTATACTAATCATAAAATTGTAATTAATTGTTTATGAATTATAAAAATACCTACAATTAATAAATTATTTTTAAAACATTTATTTACATAAACTAATATATAATTATACCATAATTTTACTTATGAGATGCCAAAGTTTTATTTAAAATTTTATGGGTGCAGTTACTATTTATTTTTCTGGTCTACTATTCATAAGGATGATCGTACTATTTCTAAATTTAGGTTACTATTTCATTGGTATTGATTTCTTAACTTTTAAAAATAAATCTTATTTAATAAATTATTCATTTATAAATATTTTACAATTGTCTCTATGTGGTTTTATGGGATTTATTCTATATAAAAAATTACTATTAGAAGGGAGAAATTCCATTGATGAATGTTTGGGTCATTACATAAAGACTATAAAAAATATTTCATATAAATCCATAAATAATCTATTCATTATTTCCATAAATATTAATGGAAAATTATTTATTCAAAATGGAATCACTATGAACATTTAGTTCCCAATCCTTAGAGAAAAAATAGTTTTCAGTTTATCTGTCTTCATCACCTTTACATGATAATATACTGACTAAAGATCCACCTTAGAAATCTATTGACCACCATATAACATATAAAATGAATAATAAATATATTGTAAAGGATACTTATTACTTATCGTGATCTTATTGAGCTCATGATAATCATTTTAGAGGTTTATTGACCCATCTTACTTCTTGATTAGGTGGACTAATGCACCCTTTCGTAAGGAACATGGGTGTATAAACCCTTAATATAGATATACGATAATTGTTTATTCATCACCTTAATTTCAACAACAACCATTCAATATGGAGTCTCAGATATTAAAATATCTTTGGGTATGAGCTCTATTAATATCACAACCTTATGGCTAGGATGAGGATTAAAATATTGATCAAGAAACTCAATAGTAAATTCCTCATCAGTGGTCATTTCATAATGTATGGTCCTTTATTTTGTCTCAATCATTTCAGCTAGACACTATTTCATGGAATACAATAATATACATTTTTGATATATTGGTACCAAAGAATATTCATCCTACATCATATAATTGTATAGAATCAGAGGGTGATTTTCAAAACAGATGGTGATTACGTTCTCTTGGAAATTTATGTTGGATCTATACAAGGAAACCCAATACATTCCAAGAATAACATCAAGTTTCTATAAAGGGAGTATAACACTTTTTTATAAGAAATTCATCCAAAAAAATCAGATTGTTGATGAATTAAATTCTTGGGGTGCACCATTTGACCCATTTTCCCTCTTCATTGATTAGTTGACTTCCATGTTTTGAAACCTTTTTGGAATATTACCACTAAATTTTCAGGATATGAAATAATGCATAGAACTATGGATTATAATCTATCCTTTCATTATTTATTTCTGGTTCTAATAATTTACTTCATAAAATTTAGTCTAAGCTATGACAATTTTCAAACAATTATATATATAAATGGAAACTTATGAATACTTAATAGATAGTTCATTAATTATATATATTCATTAACCTATGAATTTATAGGTTTCAATATAATTTATCCTGGTAATATTTCCTAGAAAAAATTATTATGGCATATTTTTTCACTAAATAATGGTTTTTAATGAGACTATGAATGTACAAAACCACATTCCCAAGGTGTTTCAAACTGGGTGTGTAGTAAGGAATGTTGTCATGTCTCATGTGATGATAGGGTCTACCTTAATAAACCCTGTTTGAGGTTATTACCCCAAGGCTATAACTATTCTAGATCCACATCCACTGATAGTACCTACATAAAGATTTGTTTTCTTGGAAACCACTAACTCTATACATTACATAATATTTATGATGTTTTTCTATGTTTAGTTTTATACATAAGGCTTTCACCAGGGATTCCTAATCCTAATACCCAAAAATAATAGTACTTTTCATTGGTACCAACTATTGTAAACCATGTATTTAATACACATTATTTTATGATTTATTAAATTTAGTTAAACTTAATACAACTCTAGAATATTGATAGGACACATGTATTTCGGTAATTAGGTACATATCATAACAACAACAAAAATAAATATAATGACATAAATGAAAACGCCATAAAAGTCCCATAATTTTTGTTCACCTTCAAAAACTAAATTGAAAAACCTAGGGACGTACATAAAAATGGGGTGATCCATAAATCCTAGTAAGGGTATAAAAAAAATAATTACATAAGGTAAAGTAGTACATGTTATCCAAGAGGCACATCAAGGAAACGTAAGTGGGGTGTGAATCATAATCTTGAATTATAAGGCCAATATGATATAGCATGAAAACATAAAGAAATCATAGGAATGTCAAAACAACATAAAACATGACAGTATAAACATTGGACTTGGTTTAATGATAAGAAAAAATAACATTGTTATTTCGATAACCATATGTTCAACATACATGACTTCTCATGAGATAAAAACATTAACCAATTCATTGGAGGGATATCTAATTTTTAGCCCACATATCAATTTCATATCATATACAGCCATAATTTTCTTCACAAGTCATATGAAAATTTTATGTTCATTTTATTAAATTATTAATAATTTTTTATCAACACCCCTATATTAATTGTCATGGAAATTTTCATAATTTCTTTAAAATGAACATGTTTAAATATTAAATATAATTTTTCATCATTGTTTGAAAAAATATAGATTAAATTCTATTTAATATTTTAATTATAAATATCTACCTATAGATCCAAATTTTTTAATTACTATTTTATAGGGTTCCTAATTAAATTGACTATAAATCATTAAACTGATTCTTTATACAAGTTATCAATCTAATGAATCATATAGATCGCATAAGAAGACCCACTAAATCTTTGATGAAAACTTGACCAACCACAATGATTGAATTTAGGGGAATAATAATGAATTATAAATTGGATGATACTCTCTATTTTATTCTACGTTATCCAATTACATATGAGAAAAAAAAATTCATGTCCCAACTTAATAAAAAATTGGCCCAATTTATACATCAATTTCTATCCCACAATTCATTCTGAGATTTGAAAATTGTCTTCCATTCATAAATTTTATCCAAATAAAATCTTCTAATAGAGTTTATATTTATTGATTTGAAAGAGAATATTTAGTATCCCAAATTTTTAGATGAAATGGTCCATAATTGATGTAATATTACTGGCTGATAACCCATTCGTAATGGGTTCAATGAAATAATTTGGATAAAAATGGACAAAAACACAATATATAGAAAAATACTCATTAATGTGGATAAAAAATTACAATGACATAAAACATTAGAGGGTAAGATTTAAAAATCATTGTATAAATCTTAGAAGAAGATTATATCTCAATATTTTTTTTCTCAATGGTCATATTAGAGATTCATCTTGAGAGGTATATTTGGAATAAATATAGTCCACCTCTGAGTGCTATAAATATACGACCCTCTTATAATTGAAAGTGGTTTTCACGTTATCACTAAAAGAGGATATTTTTTATGATGATATAATTTATATGGTCATGGTTGGACTTTTCATAATCATGTTTTAATAAGAGATACATCTCCACTATGTTTTCTTTTCATTTTTCCCTTGTTTTAATTTATAATAATGTAACACAGATTTATTTTAAATTGAATATTAATGGTTTTTTCTTTATAATAATATATAATTATTATATAACTTATTTTTATAAATATAAATGGTCTTAAATTTTTTTTAAATAGTAAGAAACCCTTTCCTTTTTTTCTTTCTTATCCAATTAAAAGTCCATGTTTAATTTTCTTCATTATTCATGTCTGCATACAGCTCACAACTGTTTTCCTGTCTCAGTAATTTTATTCCAACTTTTAACTCGTCTAAAAAAACAATATGAACTATATTTTTTTCCAAAAAATGGATGAGTAAATATATCCTTGGGGTGAGTCATAATTTTTGAATGATAGGTGATTGAGGTATTTTAATCATTTAACATTATGTGAATTATTGTTGTGTACGTCAAAAAAATATGTTATGGAAGAATTAATTGTTTTGTTATGTGAATTACATGGTTTATTAGAAAAAAAAAATACACATGAATTCATGAAATATTTAACCATCTATAAATTATATTTTATTATTATTATATCCCATGTTAATGAATGGATTAAACAAAAAACAATTGGGAGTTCTGATCAAAATCACCCAGTGAAGTGGATGATATTATAATGAAAAGTTATAAAAGCTCATAGATATCCCATGATTAAATCCATAACGATGAATTCACCCCAACAATTAATAAATCCTTATATCAAGCATTCATTTCATCTACAATTGAAAAAAAACACTATATTAAAAAGACATAATAAAATAACTATCAACATTGAAAAAGTACCATCACCGAGGATTTCACTAGAGTGTTTTTATAAAAAATAGAAGAGTAAAAGAGAAATGAATGGTTGATAGGTGAAAATGATCGACACTTAAAATGATCAAATTTATGGCTATAGGATATCTAGTAGCCGGTGGGTTTTTATTTTTATAAAAACACACAAAAAAAAGAAAAAAATACAAAATAAAAAAAATGAAAAACCAGCCATCCCATAAAAATCATACAAAAATAAAACACAAAGAAAACCCATCATCTTCATCTTTAAAAAAATTATCTAAATTCTCCATACCTGTAACATCCAAAGGTTTTCTAAAAATTAATTTAAAATGCTTGAAATTTTGTTTAAGGTATATATTTATATGTATCCTTTAAACATAATTTTATTTCTTCTATGTTTTGAATTTCAAGAAACTGTCATCTACACATTCCTTCATCTCTGAGGAATTTTCTAGCAAATTGGAAATATCACCTCAACAAATGATACCCGAACTTTTTGTTAAAACACAAGGGGGAAATGTTATATCAAAGAGGAATTATAAGAATATTTCAATTGTGGTATGTGGAAAGAATTTACCTAAAAACCTTGTTGTTTTACCCTTAGTCGAGTTTGATGTTATTCTGGGGATGGACTGGCTTTCTGATTATCATGCTAAGATTGACTGTAGAGCTAAAGAAGTTGTTTTTCAGAAAGAGTTTTAGTTTGTATACAATAATGAACCCATAAAATTGATAACATATCAAGAAGCTGAGAAACTACTGAAAGATGGAAATGAAAGTTATCTGGCTCATATTGTTGAAAACAAGGGAACAATTCAAATTAATGATGTGCCAGTGGTAAATGAATACCTTGATGTTTTTCCTGAGGAGTTACCCAGTTTTATTCCTAAACGAGAAGTCGAATTCACAATTGACTTAGTTCCTGATGCTAAGCCAATTTCAGAACTCCCATATCGTATGGCTCCAATAGAACTTCTTTAATTGAAAAATCAGTTGCAGGATTTTTTTGTCAAAGGCTTCATTCGTCACAGTACTTCACCTTGGGGAGCCCCTGTTTTGTTTGTTAAAAAGAAAGATGGTTCCAGGAGACTTTTCATTGATTATAGAGCTTTGAATAACATCACTGTTAAAAAAAAGTATCCTTTCCCTCATATTGATGACTTGTTTGATCAGCTCCAGGGAGCTCAGTACTTTTCCAAGATTGACATGAGATCCGGATACCATCAGCTGAAGGTGAAGGAGGATGACATCCCGAAAACAGCCTTTCGTACTAGATATGGGCATTATGAATTTGTTGTTATGCCATTTGGGTTAACTAATTCACCTGCTGTATTCATGAATCTTATGAATAGAGTATTTCATGAGTTCTTGGATAAGTTTGTGGTTGTATTTATTGATGACATTCTGGTTTTTTCTAAAAATAAAGAGGAGAAAGAAAAACATCTAAGGGTTGTTTTACAAACATTAAAATAAAAGAAACTATATGGAAAATTTAGCAAGTGTGATTTTTGGTTGCAACAGATTTCTTTTCTTGGGCACATTGTAAATAAGGATGGAATAATAGTTGATCCTGCCAAAACAAAATTAGTTGATGAATGGCCAAGACCCACAAATGTTATAGAGATTCGTAGTTTTCTGGGCTTAGCATGTTATTACCGACGCTTTGTTAAGAACTTTGCACGGTTATCTAGCCCAATAATTATGTTAACACGGAAATGGGTTAAGTTTGTTTGGACAGAGGAATGTGATGTTTGTTTTCCGGAACTAAAGAAGAGATTGGTGAATGCTCCAGTTTTGGCCTTACCTTCCCGGAATGGTGAGTTTGTCATCTATAGTGATGCTTCATTGAAGGGACTTGGTTGTGTTTTGATGCAGAATGGTCAGGTAATTGCCTATGCTTCGAGACAACTTAAACCTCATGAGATGAATTATCCCACACATGATTTGGAATTGGAAGCTGTGGTTTTTGCTTTGAAAATATGGAGGCATCATCTATACGGAACCAAATTCCAAATATATACTGACCATAAAAGTCTTAAGTATATATTCACTCAGACGGAATTAAACATGAGGCAGAGAAGATGGCTAGAACTGATAAAGGATTATGACTGCATGATTAATTACCATCCTGGAAAAGCAAATAAAGTAGCGGATTCCTTAAGTCGGAAAAATCATGCATCATTAACCATGCTACGTTTGGAACGTGATCCCTTGATTAATGATTTGATAAATTTTGGCTTAGAAGTTGTTGGTACAGGGAATATATCAGTTTTGTTTCAGGTTTCAGTGCATTCTTCGTTGTCAGACAGAATTATGAAAGCGCAGAGGGAAGACCGTGAGCTACAGAAAAAGGTAGAATTGGTTAAAATGGGTAAGTTTCCAGAATTTAATCTTGATAACGATTTTGTTTTAAGGTTTGGAAAAAGGTTTTGTGTGTCTTGTGATTCCCAGCTGAAGAAAGAATTGTTGTGTCAAGCTCATAGTTCTCCATTTTCTGTTCATCCTGGAAGTACTAAGATGTACAGAGACCTTTGGGAGTATTACTGGTGGAATGGGATGAAAAGAGATATTGATGATTTTACAATGAACTATTTGACATGTTAGCAGGTTAAAGCAGAGCGACAGTTACCGAAGGGGATGCTTCAACCTTTTCCAGTGCCAGAATGGAAATGGGAGAATATATCCATGGATTTTGTGGTGGGACTACCAAAGACTTCTCGAGGTAACAATGCGATATGGGTTATTGTTGATCGGCTAACAAAGTCTGCTCATTTTCTTTCTATTCGAGATACAATGACATTAGATCAGCTTTCTCGATTGTACCTCAAAGAGATTGTCAGGTTACATGGAGTTCCTCTTTCCATTGTGTCTGACCGAGATCCCAGGTTCACTTATAAATTTTGGAAGGGACTTCAGAAGTCTTTGGGTACAAAGTTGAATTTCAGTACAGCTTTTCATCCTCAATCAGATGGGCAGTCAGAGCGAACGATTCAAACATTGGAGGATATGCTTCGAGCTTGTTCAATGGACTATCAGGGAAGTTGGGATCAACATCTTTCATTAGTTGAGTTTTCTTATAATAACAGTTTCCATTCCAGTATTCAGATGGCACCTTTTGAGGCCTTGTATGGAAAGCGGTGTCGGACTCCTGCGTTTTGGGATGAAGTCGGTGAAAGAAAGTTGATGGGGCCAGAATTAGTAGAAGAAGTGGCTGAGAAAGTGAGGATGATCCAGCAACACATGAGGACAGCTCAGAGCAGGCAGAAAAGTTATGCAGATAACAGAAGGAAAGACTTCTCTTTCAAGGTAAGTGACCATGTTTTCCTTAAAATATCTCCTTGGAAAAGTGTGATGCGTTTCGGTAAGAAAGGGAAACTAAGTCCACGGTTCATCGGTCCTTTTGAAATCTTGGATAAAGTTGGAACAGTTGCATACCGCGTAGCTTTGCCTCCGAGCTTATTTCAGGTACACAATGTTTTTCATGTTTCGATGTTGAGAAAGTATGTTCCAGATTCATCAAATATCTTGAGGCCGGAAGCAGTTCAGCTGGCAGAGAACCTTTCTTATGAAGAAAAACCGGTTCACATTCTTGATCGAAGAGAAAAGGTATTGCGGAATAAGGTAATCCACCGGGTAAAGGTTTTTTGGAGAAACCACATGGTTGAAGAAGCAACATGGGAGTCTGAAAATGCTATGAGGAAAAAATACCCTCAGTTGTTTAATAAGTAAATAAAATTGCAAGGACGCAATTTCAAGAAGGTGGGGATAATGTAACATCCCAAGGTTTTCTAAAAATAAATTGAAAATTCTTGAAATTTTGTTTAAGGTATATATTTATAAGTATCCATTAAACATAATTTTATTTCTTCTATGTTTTGAATTTTAAGAAACTGTCATCTACAATTGTGTTCAGTATGTTATTTAGAGTCTGATGGAACAAACTTGTTTTTTTGGTGAATAGTAACATGCCCTTATGAATAGTAATATGAATAGTAATATGACCTCATGAATAGTAAATAATATTATTATTTTATTTTCCCATGGCCATAGGATAATGGGATCTTAATTAATTTTCCAATGTCACATAAAACTAATTGCACTTCAATATTTTTATTTTTCAAATTAACTGTGACCTTATTTAAACATTAAATTAATAATATTTAGAAAATTATTTTTGAAAAATGGAGTTCATTTTTGAATTCTACACATCAAAAAATGGTTGGGGTAAATTTTTGATATTTTTCTGAAACTCTTGAATTTTTGGTGAATAGTGAAATACGGTAAAATACCGTATAATCAATTTATCAGTAAAAATGAACTATTTATGAAATCATAAGTGATGCAAGGCCACTTTCTTCGAACTCACTTGATATTTTCACTAATTGAGGCTACTTGATTTGAGATTATTCATACTCTTGATAAAAATATTATAATAATGATTAAAATAATCTAAAATACCTCCCCTCCTCCACTATAAATACCACCCTCACTCCCCTCTTCCTCCCACACCTCTCAAGCCTTGAGAATTGTCTAATTTCTTCCAAATTACCTCCCCAATCTTCTTCCCCACGTCCTAGAGCTACTAGTCTCACCAAAAGACCAAAATCAAAGCCCTTAAGAAGGATCTCAAGGAGAAGAGATCAAGAGGTAAACATCCTCTTTCATTTTCATTCTTTCCTTCCATTTTATGTTATTCTCTTCCTTTCCCTTTGTCTTTTGTTGGGATATTTCATTAAATATTTCCCCTTACTGTCCAAATTTTGTATGATTGATGAGATATTCCATTCCTCTCATCAATCATGTTTTTATGAAATTTTAAGAGGCGGCATTGGGCTGCCGAATTTTTTGTAAGAAATTTCTCATGTTTTCTTTATTTCATGATTCCTTCCTCTTCTTTATTCACCCCCTCTTATCCAAGAGGCATGAAATCTCCAGAATCATGTATATTCTGGATGTTTTCATGTTTATGGAAAATTAAAAATCATTATTCCTCTCCTCTCTCACTTATTTAAAGAATCAAAAAACATTGTCCATTTGTGTCGAATTACCGATATCGTGGACGATGTATTTTAATTTCCGTTAATTCTTTCAAGTCTGGTCATGAAACCATTTATATGGTTGAACCAGGTTATAATATATGTTTTATGACTCATATAAGGTTCTGTAATTCTTTTTTACTCATGATTAAAATTTATAAGACTAAATGAAGTTGAAATGAAGTTGTAATTATCAAAGAACCACTTAAATGATCTAAACGAACATAATTAATGTTTTAACTTATTAATCATCATCATATAAAGAATCAAAGTGTTAAATGGTAAAATTTATGGTACTGGAAATATGTAAATACTACTCCTTTCTAATTCTGGAGTTTCACTTCCAATCAACAAGAACGATTCATCATGAACCGATTGTGAAAATCACAAAAGAACTCACCCAAAATAATGCAAGGAACAAAATACTAAAAATTAAGGGGTGAAATGAGGTTATTAAATGACCATATAAGATGTTATAAACATGAACATGTTTCTATAAAGTACTAATAACACTCTTTTAACAATTATACAGGAGTTTTAAACAATTTTGAAGTAATACAAGCCCAAGGTAAGGGAATTATTAACCCGATTTCCATTCTTTGGGTTAACCTTCTACTTTATAATTTATGTGATATTTAAATTGTTTGTGTGATGGGTTATGTTTATATTATGTTTAATTATGTGTATTTACAGAGTATATACATATTCCATCCACTCAATTAAGTCTTACTTCAAGTATATGATTTTTATAAGGGACTTTTCTTCAAAAATCTTTTTTTATAATTCTGTTTTATAAGATTCAAAGGCAATGTTTTTATGCTATATGATTATGTTTTGGTTATTGGGCATTGTTTATGATGAAGGGTGGGACCTATATTTCCCTCTGATGCATTGGGTATGAGTATGTTGGAAGTCGGCCGTATGGTTACTCCAAGTGTAACTGTGATGGTTACACAAAGTAAGGTAGTCGTGAGGGTTACAAATTTTAAGGTAGTCAAGATGGTTACGAGATTATGTAAGTAATTCCCCAATATACCTCTATGACTATAATTATGTTTGTGTGGATCTTGTGTAAATATCATGTTACACAAAGTAAGATTTTATGGGTGTAAAGCATGTATTTTGAAAATGTTTTCATATGTCATGCATATTCATGGACTAATGTGATTTTTCCTTCTTTTTCATACCTTACTGAGCTTTTGTGCTCATCCCAAGTTTTTAAATGATTTTTCACAGGTTAATGATGAGTAATAAAAGGAAGGAAGACATGTTAAATGTTGAAGAATTGTCAAGGAGTCTTGTTTTGTGTTTTAATGTTTTATATTCTGAGGAAAATGGAAACTGATTTTATGGTATCCACTATGTAACAATGTGTAATGTTATGAATGTTTTGTCTTAATTCTCTAAAGCTCTAAACTTGAAAATATCCTCAATGTATAATGAAGTGTTTTCTTGAATAAATTCAAGATTATGTATGAAATAAGTGCGGGTCCTTATAATAGCCTCCCAAATATATCCATCAGATGTTTTTGACTTAGAAATCAAGAAAACGCTTCACCAACTAAGGGGGACATTATAGATAATCAAATCAATCAAGACCCGTTTATTGTCCATCCAATTGAACTAGATATGACCAATCCATGAGATCAAACCCTTAAATAACTCACTATCCAAGATATGAGTTACTATCCCCTTGGTATTCAATATCAAAATTATGAGTCTAATTTTGAACTAAAATTAGGTTTGATTCATATTCTAGATCATTTCCATGTGCTAGCCGACGATGATCCTCATATTCTCCCAAAAGAGTTTCAAGTTGTATATTCTACCATGAATCCTTAATGGAATTTTGAAGAACAAAACAAACATAAAGAATTCCCTTTCTCGTTAGACGACTCCATCATGTCATGGTTGTATTACCACCATACGTGTTCAAAAAATACATGGAATGACATGATGTGACTCTTCTTATAAAAATTCCTTCTTCTTTTATAAAACATATTCTATCTAAAAAGAAAATAATTGGTATCCATACATTCCAAAATGAATCACTCCATCAAAACCAGGAGAGGAAAAAAATTATTATGTTGGCCTACCAAAACCACAAAATCCAAAACTAAATATTAATCTAATACTTCTATGGTGGGTTATTGGATATGTAGAGATCTCTCATCGATTCCATAGGTGGTGGTGGTACTGTTGACAAATCTTCTACAGGTGCACGTGATATGAAAAGAGACATGGCTAAAAAAAATTCCATACATAAGAACATTATCAAGTTGAACTAGTCCAATATAATCAATACATAGAGCCCAATAATATGACCAAGTGGATAAGTGAACTTACAGGTCATGTGAGACAAATAGAGGAGGCTTCCAAATCCCAGACCTCATCTTACCCACAATCTATTTTCCCAAAAGCTATTTAAAATTGTAGAATCTGAAGGTCACCAACACATCAAACTAATACATTTCTAAATATTCATTATGATCCATCTCATTCTTCTGATACAGTGTATCTCCATAAAATATATACTTATCAAAAGAAAACCCCTCAATAATCATGTTAGTTCATTAGAAACTCCACCCAACCCAATTTTAAGCCCTTCTCTTCTACCAATAACAATGAATTGATGTATGATAATCCTATATCTCATACACTTCAATCCCCCATCAATATTCAAACCAATTATAATGTGGTCAAGGTGGTGGTTACCCATTCAATATTATACATTTGTTCCTTAACCTCAATGTATCAATCCATCTCATGCTCCTCCTCCCTTCTACTATCCTAGTGAGCCTTATAAATTTCCATCCCAATACAATCCCTTTACCATGAATTTAAATCATGTCAACCCCAGTTTGGGAAATTAATCTTATTCTAATCACCCAAGGGAAATTTATATATAAAAACATGCCTCCTTTAACCATTCTATCCTAAAAACATTAAAAATTATATTGGCTACCTAATATCCCGTATAATCTATAGGAAATTACCAAAATCATCCCAACACATAACTTCACCATTTCCCAACCTCATGGGTAATATAATTACAATTCAAAATTTATAATAGAAGAAAATATATGTGCCTCATTAGGAATCCATTAAATCATCATTAAAGGATGAGCTATAAAAATAAAAAAATAACATTCTCCAAAAATAACATGAATCCACTCCCTCACCTCCTCTCATTCCTCTACGGAACCCAATTGATGTTACTCAACCCATCTCTAAGATTAAGATTCTCTTTGAGATTGATTCTAAAATTCATGAAATGTTGAGACATGTTGAGGTCAATAAGCATGAAATGTTTCTTAATGAATTTATAACCAATAATAGACATCATAGGACCATTGAAAAATTTTCATCACAATAATAAATTACCGTTATTTGAAAATATCTAGGAAGCTTTACAGTTCTATTTTAAAAATGGAGTTCTAACTTTAACGATGAAATAATTCAACTATGTTCCTTAATTAATTTGATAACTAAATACATATCCTTATACCCTTTTCTTCATCTCTTTCATACTACGATTGTTTTCATCCAATTAGCCCATCTTATCACTTCCATTTTTGAGTGAATAATCTAGGATGTCCTTATTTGGGCCAATGATCTTATCTTCTAAGATGAATTTTATGTCCTTGACATGGAAGGAGAGAAAAATTATTTCTAATCTCAACTTATTCTAGGAATAAAATTCACCATGAGATATAAAACCAAAATTAATGTCCATGATTTCATCTTATCCATGGAATTTGGTGACCATCCATCCAAGTTCAATATTTTTCAAGCCATGCGATACCCAAAAACGAATCACTATATATTTCCTATGCATTCATCAGAAAGCACCTCTAAGAATGTGTTGAATCCTAATCGATCATGTTCCTCATGTTCCTCTGATTGATGAGTTTGTGGATTTTCATTCTCATCAACCAAGTCATAAATGGAGATTTTGTTTTTGAACATTATCATTTAAACTAAATCAATCTAATGAATAATGAAAAATATTTACAATCCAATCATGCCTCTAATCTCCAATACTTCAACATTAATATTAATGAGGAAAATAGACTAGCATGCTCATGTTTTTATTCATATCAGATTACTCGTCATTCATAATTTCCAATCCATGATTCTGAAATTTGTCTTATATGTGATGTGAACCCTAAAAATATGTGCTTATCTTATGTAAATGTGAGTGAAGTTTGTGATATTTTTTATGTATTTAATAAACTAATCACAGTAGTGGTTGAAAATGAAAATTATTTAGAAAAATAATTAATAATAATGATCTTTAAAAACACATTCAATCTCATGTCCCTCTTGATACTCATTAATCGATAATGGAACATGATGAAATAATTTAGTTAAAAATAACAAGGATTTAATAATCTAATTTTGTGTTTTCAAAACATACATAAATACAAAATAAGAATTGAAACATCTTATTAAATTTAAAATCATGGAAAACTAGCACTCTATGGATAACATAATTACTCAAGTTGAAAACAAAATGGAGGACAACCACATTCCCATTACAATCTCATTTAATTAAAATCATATTAACAATGAAGGGATGAAATTTTCTAATTTTCAATGGGACTTACCAAAAAAGATGTTTTTAATGTACGTTGTAGTTGATAAAAAATGGTGTCCACCATTATTCTATGAGTAGTCCACTACAATTATATAGTTTTAGACTAAATAAATATTGTGCTTCTTAGAAAGAAACACAATTGTTCTTTTAATTTTATTTAATGTTATGTTATTGTTTTTATTTTATTAAATGAGTAATAAAATTTATTTTTTATTCTCTTTTAGGTAGTGGATATTTTTTAAAGAATCACTAGAGAGTAATGATTCCCTAGTAACCACATCAACTTCGACTAACCTACCACTAAATGGAGATGAAAACCAAGAAAATCAAGAATTGGGGGAACCTATGTCCCTTTAACTCCATCTCCCACTCTTCATCCTCATCACTCTCTCTCTATCTCTCTAAATATCTTCTTCTTCTTCTTCCAATCTCATTCTCAACTTTTTTAAAAACTTTCTTCTTTGAACCATTTTACTACATTATATTATTTTATTTGTGTGTTTTTTAAAAATATAAAACAAATAAAAAAAATGTTAAAAATATGAAAAGGGTCTTAATTACTCAAAATTAAATTATTTAATTTTTTACAACCATTTATGGAAGTCAAAAGAATTATTTTCAAATTAAATATTTTTTATTTTCATCATAAATTTTATTAAATAGATTTTTTTCAAGACAAATAAATTTTGAATGATCAATTTTTGATATTTCAAATGGTTCTTCTCTAATTTTGAATAATAAAATTATCATTCTTTCTATGGTCACCTATAAACCTCTTTTATTATAACATTTTTTTCACCAATGATTTTGAGTCTTGAGTTTTTGGACCTTCGAGACGAATTTTATAATTTAAAATACATTAATATTATAGAGGTGTTTTATGTACAACATTAGAATAAAAATATCCAAATGAACATCCCATTACCCTTACATAGATTCTCCCTTTTAAATTCCCTTTTGTGTCCATGAAACCCATTTTTCGCCACATTTTAATCCCAAAACCTTATGTCACTAAATATCTACAATTATTTTCATTTCATAGTTTATTGAAATTTATGTGTGGCGGAATGGATTTCATTATGGGTAGAATTTCAATGATTTTTAATGTGTAATCATATTCATGATAGAATTTATTCTTTTATGTGTGGGACAGAGGCTTCCATATTGTTTGTTTTGGGAATGTATATATGATTATTACATCTTGTAATCCTATAAGTTTGTTTTCTATTCAATTGAATATTAATGATTTTTTAATCATCATCTATAATTATAAAATAACTTATTTTTTTAAATTATTAATCATACTAAAATAGATTTAATTAAATAAAAAATCCTTCCCTATTTATCTTTATTATCCATTCAAAACACTATGATTAATTTTCTACATTGTTCGTGTCTCTGTTCGACGCACAACTATTTTGTTGTCTCATTCATTTTCTTCTTACTATTAAATAATTTCCCTAAACCTCATAAATGAAATTATTAGACACCCAAATTCTTGATTAAATATATTATAGGGGTTATTCATAATTTGGGCATGTTAAGTGATTGATATATTTCTCGCATTTATAATTATTTGAATTAATATTGTGTTTTTTAAATAAAATATAATATGGATTAATGACATTCTTTGTCTTTCTTATGGATTGCATGGATTATTAGATCAAAATATACACATGGGTTCATGTAATATTGAATCATCCAGTAATGATATTTTATAATGGATATAACGTCAATTAAGGCTTAGGTTAATGCCAAACTAATTGGGATTTCTGATCTAAATTACCTTGTGAAATGGGTGTTAATTTAATGAAATGTTTTTAAAATATCAAGGATATCATAAGATTAAATCTTTAATAATGATCTCACCATAACAATTATAAAAATTTTAAATAAATAAATAATTTCAATTAAGACCTAAAAACTAATCCCCTAATGAAAATAAAATACAGCAACATTTGACTATAAAAATTACCTTCACTGAGGATTCAACCTGAATGTGACTATACACATTAGTAGAGCACTAGACCTTTGAATGGTTGAAATGACACAATCAATCATGATTTAGATATATTTCATCAATTCTAAACCTATGATTATTGAGTTTGAGTCAAACACATTTAAATCGTAAATCATTGTTTTTAGGTTCACCTTGATAATTATCCTTGTGTAGAAATGGATATCAGTATTCAGAACACAAATGTTTGGCATGGAAAATCATAGGGTAATTTCGATAGAATACCCATTGTACATAATAATATATATAATGGGTATGTGAGATAGAAAAGGGTACACCATTTATTTGGAATCATATGAATATTTATATAGATTTTTAAAAATATATCTCTACATGAATAATTGAAAATAAAATGGCAAGAGAAAAATAAGGTTCTTGAATAGAAGAGTATGATAGGATCCCTTATCTTGAGAGGGAAATTATAAAACATTTAGAGGAGATTCATAAGATAGTGGTGGTAATTTGGTAGGACTATTGAGAGGGAAGGATAGATTAAATTCATGATAAAATATTTTTTATTTAATATGAATGAAATGTTTGGTGGGTTTTAATAGAAAAAGAGAAGATAATTATTTAATAATTTTTAAACCTAGTTTTTTACTCAAAATGATAATGTAATTATAACCAAACTCATGCCCATGAATTATACCAAAAAATAGTGGTTTTATTATTTAATATGCCTAAGAACAAAATACATTAAAATAATTTTCTTTGTGATGTGGAAGTGAATCGTGTTTATAAAGCATTTATTTGAAAAATTAAAAAAATATTATAGGTTATGAATGAAAAATTTATGATTTATGAAAATAATAAAATAACATAAAAAAATAATATTTTAAAAGGGAAAAATATGTTTCCTCATGTGTACAATTTTTTGTATTTTTTACATCACTTTTTGGATTTTATGATGTCGTAATACATACCATATAGTTATATCATCTTTAATTTTTATCCAATAGTTAATATATCTCAAAAATTTATGAAAAATTCCCCATTGGGAAATTTAGATATAGTAATTTTAAAAATAATATTTATTTTATCATAATAATTTACTAAATATTAAGATATACACTTTTAAATTAAAAATATTCATTTTTTGAGAAATACTGGCATTTTTAGAATAACAGTTTCTAAAAACATATAAAAATTACAGTTGGATTCCGAAAATTATATTACCGTATATATTTAATAAATATTATTTTATTATAATTTTTTATAAAAATATAATTAATTTTTAAAATTATAGAATTCATCCAAAATAGTGTCTTTATAGAAAAAATATATTTCCTAAAAATATAATTTGTGTTTCATCGTAATTTTTCCCTATTTTCATCAATTTTATTATTTAATCATTATAAAGTAACAAAAGATAAGCATGATCATTACCAAAAATTAAAAATTTATACTTTTATGGTTTATATATATATCTTATTATTACACTGGTGAACACTTTCTGTGTAAGGTATGTGACGGTGATATTATCTTAGTGTGGTTTGGAGAACATTATTTAAGACGTGATGTCAATGATCTTCAATTAATACCATAAATAGTTCCACCCATGATTTATTTCTTGAATATTGGATTGGAATTAATTAAGTGAAAATCCTAGTGATGTAATCTCCCTTAGAAGCTCTGATAAATGGGATTTATAGGTTATTATCCAACTGTTATAGGCCATCACTTCTATTTTCTATGTCTATTGGACTATAGAATTTCCCTTAATATATAATAATCTCATTATCACTATATAATAGCTTTCCTATTAATGGTTATTAAGCTCAACATTCTTATAAATTAGATGATATATAACTAACAATGTTCCAAAGTTAACAAAGTATTTCATTTTTTTCTCTAACCCCATTTATTAATAAATAATTCACTCATTTAAAATGTAATTCAATTTATAAAAGATCAGGTCATTTCCAGAGGTTTATAATTCTCCCTAGTGGATATCAAAGGAATATAAAACTAAAATCCTTGAGATGATGAATTAGTATGATATAGATCTATATTATATGTATATGGAAAATAATAATATTTATGGGGAGTGGAAATAATATTTACATAGGGATAAGATTCATGAGAAGGATTAGACTTCAATAGTGGTGACATTTTAGGTTGTCTTCAAATTACTAGTGCCTCTAATGGAATGTTTTATAAAAATTATTGATATAAGGTATATAAAATGAAGGGTTTAGGTGTAATCGAGTATTGAGAGGGTTTTGAGAAACTATAGTATACCACCTTGATTTTATAGGATGGGTATCACTAGATGGTGGTTCATTATTTAAATATAAGAAATGATTAATGAAATTTCATTATATATAATTTATATATATGTTTTAAACAGTATATTTAGAATATGTTCCAAATGGGGAATTCCCAACTCCCTATATTGAGTGATTATTTTCAAATAATTTCTTCTTTTATATATATTAAATGTTTTTTATTTCCTACAGTTGAAAAGATAATCCTAAAAGGAAATAAGTGGTAGTGTGACTTAATTAAGGGATTACAATTGTCAATCCAAATATATGATATGTAGTGACATCACATAATCATATCATATTTAGTGTGATGAATATCAACACTTAAAATAAATACAATAATAATCAACACATTTTAATTAACATGTTGAATAGGGGTATGATTTTTTTCTAATTTAATTTTCAATAAAATTTAATTTTATTTATATTAGGTGAATTTTTTTTCATTTTGACCATTTTATTTGGTCATATAGATAATTATTGTAGAGACCCTAAGCATGACGTACATGGTAATTACATTATTTTTTCGGAATACTTAGTACATAACAAAAACACACACACAAGGACCGTAATAGTTTAGTGTCTTTAGACACTCGGAATATAATCTTTTAATAATGGTGAAAGATCTTCAACATCTCCCATAATGATATTAGTTTTTTTTCCTACCTAAAACCTTTATTTATATCCTGGGGAAAATAAAACATAAAAGGGTGAGCTCAAATGCTCAGTAAGGGTAAACAAAAGAAATATCAATCACTTCGTATTCATAAGAACATAACTTTTGGAAATCTTAACCTGCAAAAGAGAGCATAATTTCATAACATGGGATAAATCATAGTAGTGAAATGGAATCCCAATAATCATAACATGAAACATGAAACATTGTGGCATACACACATAATCATAGAAAATCATTTCTTATTAGTCAAGACTCATTTCGAAGACTATCTTAGTAGACAAAGTCCATTTCTGAGTCAAGTTCACTCCTCGTTTCAGTCCTGTTTCACTGAACCGGTATAACCGACCATTATAGCCATGTCTATCTCATGAGATATAAAATATTTACCCAATGCATTGGAGGGAGATATAGGTCCCACCCATCTCATAATAATACCATCCTTATGTGTTCCACAAAATCATAAATCATACATCATTGCATAACCCATGTAATAAAAATGGGGATCTTAAACATCGTGACATCATAAAACAATTCATATAAGATAAAGGAATTCCTAAAAATATTTCCATCACAAAATAATCAAATCCATGTAATAATAGGGATAGAAACAGAACACTTTATTGTCTTATATGGAAAATAATTTTGATAAAACACTTGAACTCCATTCTTGAGGAAAATTTTGTTTCTACTTAAAAAACACTTTTCCTTTTTTAACATGTCAAACAATTATAAAATAAAATAATTTGATTAAAAATAAACATGAAAACATGTAAAGGAAGCTTCTTGGAAATAATTTTTTAAAAATCCATTCATGTCGTATAAGTTAAAAGAAAACATTCTTCTTGAACTTTTGTCAGAAAAGTCAAAAAAGTACCTCGTACGAAAAATGACAAAATATTCCTTTCATATCTTTTACTAAAAACTCACCGAAGGGTAAAATTGGATTTAAAAAAAAATTAGGTGGATGGAAACAATATTACATATCGAGGAAACATGGATGTGGATGATAAAATACACCCCAGTAAATACCAAAGTATAAACAATCTCGGATAAAAATGAGATTGTGATATGTCCCTTACCTTATGTCTGATATGATTCGTATGTATCTGAACCTCGTGTATAATGATTTAAATAATGTCATTGACTTATTACAGAATCATATTCATTATTATGAGAGCAGATATGGTTCACTTATGAATTTATATTACCCTTTCTTTTGTAAATTCCATGTTAAAGAGTGTTTTGGGTAAAATTGTTTCATTTGACATCCGTGTTTTGACTTTTAATTATTCATATGCTTACTTAGATCATGATTACGTAATTCTAGAATATAAAACATGATTTATATATAATATATGTTCAGAATATACATATATATAATATATCTATAAATGGAACGAAATACACCGTTCATGGAGACGGTAGGCCGTATGAACGCATGAACGCCGTTTTCATTTCCTTATTGAGTTGAATGGAATTAAGTAGATGAAATACATATATACATAAATCCAGTAGCTTTATAATGTCATATATTTCATTATTATTTCTTATATATACTTTATAATCATTCTTAAATGGTTATTACGGAGAATGAATCTCATCACGTCGTGGAGACGGTAGTCCGTACGTACGCACGAGCGATGATATCATTTCCATAATTATTGAATTAAATTGGAGTGGATGATACAATATATCCGAATATGTATGATTTTATAATAACTATGTATAGTTATTATTTACACCATTATACCCATCCATGTAAGGTGTTTGTGGAAAAATAGATTACACCATGACGTGGAGACGGTATTCCGTACGTACGCACGCGCGATGATTTTGTTTTCCGTAGGATGGATAGAAAGTGAAATGGAGTTGTTTCATATTTATAATAACAAATCATTATATTAGTGATACTAATGTTATTACTTTACAATGAAACAACTAAAGATTAAGAAGATTAATTTGAAGGAAGCTTGAAAGAATCGGGAGAAGAAATTACCTCTTTTTCGATACGCCTCTTTGAAACCTCCTCTTAGGGAACTATTATTGGTCTTTAAAGTGGACCAGATCCTCTAGGATGTTTCTAGGGAAGTGGAGAAGATAATTTTGCAGGGGTTTTCCGAGTTTGAAGGCTCAAATTGGTGTGAGGAGGAGAGGGAGGAGGTGCCCTTTTATAAGGGAGGAGAGGGGCACCTTTGGAATTCTTAAAAATATTAATTTATAATAAATCTTACCACACATAAAAACCTCCAAAAATGACTCATATCCGAATATTAGATGACATATGGTTGTAATCGCATCAAACAATCAAATTTAGACATGTTAGGTATTTATTTTAAACATTCTCAACTCGATTTATCCTTATTTAGTCAATTTAATTTTATTTGTGGTAATAACATTCTAAAATTTAAATTATAACAAATAATTACTTATTTGCTATGAATTGTCCATAATTTGATACTTTATAACATTTTATACCATATAAATTTAAATTTATAATTTTTAAATATATTTGTGATTTTTAAACAATTCTATAATATAATATTTTTATAAAATAACAATAGTGTCAATTTTGACACTATTCATTTATTTGAATTCAAATAAAATATATACATAAGATATCTTCGAACCAAAAGCTTTAATAGAATCATAAAAAGTCATATGAATCTATAAATTAGTGTAGAACATTAAATAGTTCATATAATATTTATTTTATTATTTTTAAACCCCTTTATTTGGTTTATCTCTTAATTAATAAATTACTGCAACATTGTTTTATAATTATTTAATATATTTATTTGATGTACAAAAATTAAAAATAAAATCCAATGATGAAGATAAATATATTAACATTCATAATAATACTTTTACTATAATTTATCATCTTAAAATCACTATATTTAAATTGTTATATTTATTAAATTATGAAGGTGACAACTTTGGCATTATTTAAAATTAAATAGTATAAGTGTCATAATCGCTTTTATAAGGCTACAAATAGTCCAATATTCTACCATTGGATGATTAGGGTTTATATTTAAATGAAAAATAAATTTTGGTCAGGGTTTTGGGCATTTTATGGTTACTATTAGTTTAATAAAAACTATATTCTTGATTTTTCACTAGATAAACAATTTCTGCATCACTATTGTGTACCAATTAATGATAATTATTAAATCCCTAAAAATTATAAATAAATTCACATGATGTAGATAATTTCATTATATTTCTAGATACTATTTATTTTTGATGTTTTAATGAAGATTATCACTAAATTAAAATTAATATACTTATAATATTTAAGAGAGTGACATGTTGTCACTTTCTTTGGTTTTAATAATAAATAAATTATTTTCATGGTCAAAAGTCCATAAAATGAATCTAATCCGACTCTTAGGTTATATGGGTATACTTTTATCCATCCAATAGAATTTTGGAATCTGTCAGAGTAATTTTATAATATTATATTTACCCGTAATTACTCGATTTACCTTTAACTATGGTAAATAAAATTTACCGTAGTTACTATTCACAATTCACAAAAATAAAAAGTAGCTTATTAACATAATTTGGACCCACTGATTCCAAATATGGAAACCATTTTTCCAAATTCAATACACAAAAGTTGCAGAAATTAAATTAAAATTAATCCTGTTGTCGAAAGAAAACGGGTTTTTCTTTAAAACATTGCAAAAGATTGAATTGATTTAACCTACGAATTTAATGTAAAATCAATGCTAATGACATACATTATATTAAATGGTAAAAATATATTCTATTTATACTTTAAAACCATTCAATTTTATAATTTAACCATATAAATTATTGCGATGAAAATAGATGTTTTTAATTAAAATATAGCGTATATTTAGTATTCATCAAAATATGAAATTTAACAGAATAATATGAAAAATGTATCCAAAGTAAATTTTTATTTCTTGATTCCAAAGAAGAATTTTATTTTGTCAAATTGAACTTATAAACATGTCAAATACGAGATTTAAAGTGGATGCGCCATCAAAATGCGGCAAAACTGCATTTTTTTAAAATTACCTATTTTACCCGAAAAATTTATTTTGTTCTTATACCATGTTCTAGAAAATTTGTAAGATGAATAATAATGTTATAAAATTCAAAATATAGTTAATACTATTCATAACGGCTAGTTCATAATAATATTATAATAATATATCTTTGTTTAGTAAAACCCGGTATTGCGTACAACACACGCTATCGAGGAAGGTCGCAATTGTGTGTAATGCAAACCATGTCAGGGTAGCGTGTTGTGAAAGAATCTTTAGTTGTTTTGTATAACATAATCCAACCATATTTCATTTATACATTGAATATATATATATATATATATATATATATACTCAACGTTGTGTAAAATAACTATTATCAAAATTGTGTATAACACGATCCAAGAATAGTGTTGCGTATACTGCAAGCTAATACGGTGTTGCGTATAGCGCAAGGTAATATTGGTGTGGCATACAACACAAGACATTAATGAAATTAAAAGAATATTTTTCATATAACCTCGGGGTGTTACATTCTACCCCCCTTAAAATGAATTTCTCCCTCGAAATTCGTCGGGGTTATAAATGGATTACTACTCAAAATTTTGTTTAATAGAAACCCACATCGTAAAAAGGAATACCAAAACATGGATTTAAAAACTAAAGTATGAAATGTAATGGTTACCCAAATTAACTCATCACTGGGTTTCCACGTAGGAGAGCATAGGTGAAAATATGGATATGGAATAAAAATCTAACCATCAAGTTCTGATGGAGAGTGGTAGAGAACATGGCTATGAAAAAGCCAACAATCACAAAGCTATTGATTTGTGATGATCTAAGGTACCATCTGACTCATCAGATATAAGAGAACTAGGACAACATTAAAAGAAATAATTCCATGATATTGGTACAATCTCATTGTTGTTCATGAATTGAACAATTTCCACTTCATCCCTTAAAGAAATGAAGTTGAATTTGTTATTCGTGATGTGTTAGCAGATCATGTGATAGAATGATGGGTCATTCCATCTCTTTAAAACAAAAGGTTAGCAAAAGTTATAAGTCCATCTTATGGTTAGATTAATCATATATGGTTCCAAA
Organism: Viscum album; assembly: GCA_963277665.1. NCBI lineage: Eukaryota > Viridiplantae > Streptophyta > Magnoliopsida > Santalales > Viscaceae > Viscum > Viscum album. The sequence continues at coordinate 2,026,994,142 of OY728146.1, read as the reverse complement.
AATTAACTTATACTTCATATATCATACTGCTTAATAAAATAAAACTAGTTTCTACTAACCAGGGACTTCCTGTAGGCCAGTGGTAGGCGATAAAGGCCAGTCGCACTTTGCTTGTGGGTTTGATTCCCACAGCCTTGTCCGACGCGATGGGATGTCGCCCGTCCTGCAGGTTTTCATTTTTCTAAAACTATATTACTATAACATCCCATCAATAATATCGAAAAATCTTTTATCCTTAAGAAATACTAACTTATGTCCAACATAATCCATTCCAATCTTTAGGCCTATCCATAATACTACAGTCCACTCTAATAATATATTGAAAATGATTACTAGAGATTTAATACCATCGTTGATCACCATATATCATAAGATATGTCTTGTTGGTCACATTCCAAACATTCGAAGGCCTTAATCATGTATTCTCTTGAAAAATGAATACCCATTGAACTTTAGTGAAAACATGAATGCAGTTAAAAGTTAACACTTTCCACATACCTAAATCCATAAAATTATATATACTGAAACCATGATAACACTTAGTCCTTATATCAATAATGAGCTCATGAATACAATCAAACATCTCATTATCTTATTATTCCATCACTATGCGCATATCATCTACGTTAAAAAAATATCTGAATAACCTTCCATGGTAACTGGTACCATTCAACATATACTTTCAAATACTTCTAGGAAAAACAATAGTGTAACAATACTTAGATGATTCTTTTTTCCATGGTACCATTAACTATACAACATAACTCTCGATAAACATACAATCATTCCACTACCTTCTAAAACAACCGACTGAGCTTCAACACTTCTTTCAGCTCATATATCATTTTTAGTCTTCTCATCATCATCCACATAAATACTACCCATATGACCATTCTAATTCTCTTCATGAGATTTTCCATTTGGGAAATGGTTTGCATAATGCCCGTACATTCTACATTTAAAACATCTAATCATTGTTGATGTCATAGAAATACCATTATCTTTGTCCATGGTGTTAACTGAACCTTTTCCTTTGCACTTACTGGTTTTGTGTCCTTCTTTTCCACACCCAAAGCATCTTCCAGTTCCTTTGAAACAATCTCCTTGATGCCTCATCCCACATGATTTACATGAGAGAAATTGAACATTCTTTCCTCAATGATCATCTTGAAACTCCATCTTTCTCTTATTATCTGAGTCGGGAAACCTACCAAAGTTGAGATTATTGATCATATTATGAGATTGATGATTAGGCATAATAACGAGGTTTGGACTTCCAGATCCAGTTTCATTTGGTTTCTCATGAAGAAAATCATTCCATTGTCTATCATATCCTCCATTATCGTGAATCTTCCTGTTTCCATCCATTTTCTAAAACCCAAAAAGAATAGTGTGAGAGAAAAAATCATGCTAGGGAAAACAACATAGTAAAGGGGGAGTATCCTCAATATCTAATATCTTAGTTTAAATTCTATGATCGTTACTATAGTTCTAGGACTGTATCATATATGTATAATTATCCTTAGGGGCATTCCTATACATACCTTAGAAATATCTCTTGGGATCTCACTAACGTTTTCGCATCCTAGTTTCCAAAGGTTGACTAAAACTTTCCTCTGATACAAACTGTAGAGACCCTAATCTTGACATACATGGACATTACATTTCTTTTTCGGAACACATAGTACATAACAAAAACACACATACAAGGACCGTAATAGTTTAGTATATTTGGAAACTCGGAATATAATCTTCTAATCATGGTGAAAGATCTTCAACATCTACCATAAAGATATTCTTTTTTTCCTACCTAAAACCTTTATTTATATCCTAGGGAAAAGAAAACATAAAAGGGTGAGCTCAAATTCTCAGTAAGGGTAAACAAAAGAAATATCAATCACACCATATTCATAAGAACATAACTTTTGGAAATCGTAACCTGCAAAAGAGAGCATAATTTCATAACATGGGATAAATCATAGTAGTGAAATGGAATCCCAATAATCATAACATAAAACATGAAACTATGTGGCATACACAATAATCATAGAGAATCAGTTCTTATTAGTCAAGACTCATTTCCAAGACTATCAAAGTGGACAAAGTCCATTTCTGAATCGAGTTCACTCCTCGTTTCAGTCCTGTTTCACTGAAATGGTATAACCTACCCTTCCAGCCATGTCTATCTAATGAGATATAAAATCTTTACCCAATGCATTGGAGGGAGATATAGGTCCCACCCATCTCATAATGATACCATTCTTATGAGTTCCACAAAATCATAAATCATACATCATTGCATAACCCATGTAATAAAAATGGGAATCTTAAACATCGTGACATCATAAAACAATTCATATAAGATAAATGAATTCATAAAAATATTTCCATCACAATATAATCAAATCCATGTAATAATAGGGATAGAAACAGAACACTTTATTATCATAGATGGAAAATAATTTTGATAAAACACTTGAACTCCATTCTTGAGGAAAATTTCCTTTCTACTTCAAAAACACTTTTCCTTTATGAACATGTCATACATTTATAAAATAAAAGAATTTGATTAAAAATAAACATAAAAACTTTTAACGGAAGATTCTTGGAAATAATTTTTTTAATATCCATTCATGTCGTATAAGTTAAAAGAAAACATTCTTCTTGTACTTTTGTCGGAAAAGTCAAAAAGTACCTCGTACGAAAAACGACAAAAGATTCCTTTCATATCTTTTACTAAAAACTCACCGAAGGGTAAAATTGGATTAAAAAAAATTATGTGGATGGAAAAAATATTAAATTTAGAGGAAACATGGATGTGGATGATAAAATACACCCCAGCAAATACCAAAGTATAAACAATCTCAGATAAAAATGAGATTGTGATATGTCCCTTACCTTATGTTCGATATGCTTCGTATGTTTCCGAACCTTCTGTATAATGATTTAAATAATGTCATTGACTTATTACAGAATCATATTCATTGTTATGATATCATATATGGTTCACTTATGACTTTATATTACCCTTTCTTTTGTAAATTTCTTGTTAAAGAGTGTTTTGGGTAAAATCGTTTCATTTGTCGTCCGTGTATTGACTTTTAATTATTCATATGATTACTTAGATCATTATTACTTAATTCCAGAATATAAAACATGATTTATATATAATATATATTCATAATATACATATATATAATAGATCTATAAATGGAAAGACATACACCGTTCATGGAGACGGTAGGTCGTACGTACGCATGAACGCTGTTTTCGTTTCCTTATTGAGTTGAATGGAATTAAGTAGATGAAATACATATATACATAAATCCAGTAGCATTATAATTTCATATATTTCATTATTATTGCTTATATATACTTTATAATCATTCTTAAATGGTTAACATGGAGAATGAATCTCATCGCGTCGTGGAGACGGTAGTCCGTACGTACGCACGAGCGATGATATCGTTTCCATAATTATTGAATTGAATTGGAGTGGATGATACAATATATCAGAATCAGTATGATGTTATAATAACTCTGTATATCTATTCTTTACACCATTATACCCATCCATGTTAGTTGTTGGTGGAAAAACAGATTACACCACGGCGTGGAGACGGTATTCCGTACGTACGCACGCGCGGTGATTTTGTTTTCCGTAGGATGGATAGAAGGTTAAATGGGGTTGTTTCATATTTATAATAAAAAATTAGTATATTAGTGATACTTATGTTATTAAATTATAATGAAACAACTAAAGAAGAATAATTTGAAGAAGAAAGAAGCTTGAAAGAATCGGGAGAAGAAATTGCCTCTTCTTTGATACGCCTCTTTGAAACCTCCTCTTAGGGAACTAAGATTGGTTATTAAAGTATACAATAACCTCTAGGATGTTTCTAGGGAAGTGGAGAAGATAATTTGGCAGGGATTGGACGAGCGTGAAGGCACAAATTGTTGTGAGGAGGAGAGGGAGGAGGTGCCCCTTTATAAGGGAGGAGAGGGGCACCTTTGGAATTCTAAAAAATATTAATTTATAATAAATCTAACCCCACTTAAAAACCTCCAAAAATGACTCATATCCGAATATCAGATGATTTATGGTTTTAATATTATCAACCAATAAAATTTAGAAATGTTAGGTATTTATTTTAAACATTATCAACTTAATTTATCCTTATTTAGTCAATTTAATTATATTTGTGGTAATAACATTCTAAAATTTAAATTATAAAAAATAGTTATTTATTTGTTGTGAATTGTCCATAATTGGATACTTTATAACATATTCTACCATATAAATTTAAATTTATAATTTTTAAATGTATTTGTGATTTTTAAAAAAATTTATAATATATTATTTTCTTTAAAATAACAATAGTGTCAATTTTGACACTATTCATTTATTTGAATTTAAATAATATATATACAGAAGATATGTTCAAACCAAAAGCTTTAATAGAATCATAAATGTCATATTTATAAAGAAAATTAGTTTAGAACATTAAATAGTTCATATAATATTTATTTTATTATTTTTAAAATCCTTTATTTGTTTTATCTCTTAATAAATAAATTACTGCAACATTTTTGTATAATTATTTTATATACTTATTTGTTGCATAAAAATTAAAAATAAAATCCTATGATGAATATAAATATATTAACCTTCATAATAATACTTTTACAAGAATTTATCATCTTAAAATCTCTATATTTAAATTGTTATATTTATTTAATTATGAAGGTGACAACTTTGGAATTATTTAAAATAAAATATTATAAGTGTTATAATCAATTTTATAAGGCTCCAAATGGACCAATATTCGACCATTGAATGATTATGGTTTATATGTACATGAACAATAAATTTTGGTCAGGTTTTTGGGCATTTTATGGTTACTATTAGTTTAATAAAAACTATATTCTTGATTTTTCACCAGATAAACAATTTCTGCATCACTAATGTGTTACAATTAATGATAATTATTTAATCCCTAAAAATTATAAATAAATTCACATGGTGTAGATAATTTCATTAGCTTTCTGGATACTATTCATTTTTTAAGTTTTATGAAGTTTATCACTAAATTAAAATTAATATACTTATAAGATTTAAGAGAGTGACATGTTGTAACTTTCTTTGGTTTTAATAATAATCAAATTATTTTCATGGTCAAAAGTCCATAAAATTAATCTAATCCGACCCTTAGGTTATATGGGTCTACTTGTATCCATCCAATAGAATTTTGGCATGTGTTAGGGTAATTTTAGAATATTATATTTACCCTTAATTACCTGATTTACCTTTAACTATGGTAAATAAAATTTACCGTAGTTACTATTCATAATTCACAAAAATAAAAAGTATCTTATTAACATAATTCGGACCCACTGATTCCAAATATGGAATCCATTTTTCCAAATTCAATACACAAAAGTTTCAGAAATTAAATTAAAATTAATCCTGTTGTTGAAAAAAAACGGGTTTTTCTTTAAAACATTGCAAAAGATTGAATTGATTTAACCTACGAATTTAATGTAAAATCAATGCTAATGACATAAATTATATTAAATGGTAAAAATATATTCTTTTTATACTTTAAAAACATTCAATATTATAATTTAACCCTATAAATTATTACGATGAAAAAAGTTGTTTTTAATTAAAATATAGCGTGTTTTAACTATTCATCAAAATATGAAATTTACCAGAATAATTTGAAAAATTTATCCAAAGTACATTTTTATTTCTTGATTAAAAATAAGAATTTGATTTTTTCAAATTTTACTTATAAACATGTCAAAAACTTGATTTAATGTGGGTGCGCCATCAAAAGGCGGCAAAACTGCATTTTTTTAAAAATACTTATTTTACCCGAAAATTTTATTTTGTTCTTATACAATGTTATAGAAAATGTGTAAGATGAATAATAATGTTATAAAATTCAAAATATAGTTAATACTATTCATAAAGGCTAGTTCATAATAATATTATAATAATATATCATTGTTTAGTAAAACCCGGTATTGAGTACAACACACGCTATCGAGGAAGGTCGCGATTGTGTGTAATGCAAGCCAAGTCAGGGTTGTGTGTTGTGAAAGAATCCTTCATTGTTTTTTATAACAGAATAAAACCATATTTCATTTATACATTGAATATATATATATATATATATACTCAACATTGCGTAGAATAACTATTATCAAAATTTTGTATAACACGATCCAAGAATAGTGTTGCGAATACTGCAAGCTAATACAGTGTTTCGTATAGCGCAAGGTAATCTTGGTGTAGCATACAACACAAGACATTAATGAAATTAAAATAATATTTTTCATATAACCTCAGGGTGTTACAATTATTGGGTTTGTCTATTTTGTTAATATTTTTTTAAGATCATTTGGTTTTTATTTGGGTTAGGTTATTTATCATTTTTTATCTACTCATTTTGACTTTTCATTAGATCATTTGGATAAATTTGGGTTTTTCATGTCGTAAAATCTACGTTTAGAAAAATTTGAACATTTTGGTCATTTGATTCATTTTGAATTAAGTTAGTTTGGTTTGATTTGTTTTTTTTCCTTTGAAATCTTTTAAAATTGATCAGTTTAACTCATCATGATTTCTTAATTGGATTATTTTAGTTTCTTTAGTTTTTTTATTTTCTATTATAGATAAATTTATTATAAGAAAATAAAATTCAATGAAAACAGTATAAACTTAAAATTGAATATTCACATTAAGGTCATGCAGGATATTAAATTAATTCGAAATTAATGAAACTTTAATATTAGCAACCTAAAAGTCCATTTTTTATCTAAACCGAGAGAACAGAGAATACATATTATTGATTATATATATTACCCACAAAAAATTCAGTTACATAATAAAATAAGATAATTGGACAATTTTATTCATCATAAGTAATGAATTGATCAAGGCCAATTAGGTCAGAAATGTTTTCAATTTTATCAACAATATCATAAAATATATTTCATAGGATTGCTTCAATAATGAAACCGAATTTAGTTCTTCAATCATCATTCACATAAACAACTTGTTTAAAAATAAATCCCAAATATAGGCTCACTAGTGGAAAGGAATTGAGTCATGTTAGTAACTCTAAATCCAATGTCATCATTAAATTTTCCTTGTATAATCATTTAATCAAACCACCTGTATTTCATTATATCGACTCAATTATGAGTGTAAAATTAAAATATTAATTTTTTCTCAACAACTCAATTATAAGATGCCTTTTAATATCGAGGACTATAATATGATTTTATATAATAATATTCTAGCATTGAAGTTACCATGACACTATCATGTTGTGATCCTATATTCACTGCTCGATCAGTGAAAATAAGTGTATACCCATCAATCACCATATAAATTCAATCCCAAACAAAAAAAATAAGGCCACTATCTAAAAATATTATTTATTAGGAGACACAGTCAATAAGTAAACTCAATACTTGAATTATAAATGAATGTTAAAAATAATTGAATTATTTTTAATTAATTTTAATAATAATTATACTTTCAATTTCAACCAAGTAGGATACCTTTTACTATGAATAGTATCTATCTTTATTAAAGGTAATGAATGATTATTACTATTTATCATTTTGTATTCTCTATTTATAAAATAAATATACATAGATTAATAAATATGTACAATTTTTGGGATGAGTTGTCATATACATGTTTTATTTATTTAATTGATATAGTCAAGAAAATAACATATTCATGTATAATTTTGTGTTATTAATCTTCCTCACATTGAGGCACAATGTTTCAAATGTATATGGTACATGTATTCTGCCAGTTTGGGGAAGTAATGAAAAAATTGTTCAATTTTTAAATATTGGTCATCTTATTTTATAATTGGATGGCTTTGTCTTGTGGGCACACAAAAAAATACATTGAATATAAATCCTTGTTTTTTTATCAATGTAACATTTACGAATGGAAAATTTAGGATGATTCCTATTCCACATATAATACATTAATGTGTACATATTTATTTCAGTTAGATATATCCAACAAAAAGAAACATGTCCCCCAAGAAGTATTTCATTTGAAAAAATGACTGTTAGATGAAAACCGAATATGAAAAATAATAGAGGAAAAAATTTCTCTATCCCAAAAAAAACATAATGGCACCTCATCGTGATTTTTTCCATGAAAGATATGGAATTGTTTTAGCACACAAATCAATATAAAAATGGCATAATTCAATCACTTACAGCATTACATTATTGTAAAGTAGAAGATGATTTTCTATTAGAATCAAATCATGACAAAATATTTGATAATCATGCATTTTTACAAATTTCAGATTAAAGACTCTAATATTGACTCATTTTGATATTTTTCGTCAATAACCATCAGGAGCCTTAACTATATATAGATAATCCAAAAATTTATTCTTTTTGTATTACCATAATCACATAATAATAAAATAGAACATTACATTAATTTTAAAAGATACATAATGGACATAATTCTGTTATGATGCCCTAATCTACCAATCCATTCTATGTTCCAAAATAATCTTGTGTCTTACCTGTGATACTTAAATGAATTATAATAAACATTTCACAAAAAAAATTAATGTCCGTTAAAAATAAATAACGATGCAACAAATTTATTGGAAAATAATTTCACTCAAATGTGATACATTTCTCCAATCAATTATAATTGGATTCAGTGGAAAAATTATTCCACTTTCAATATTAAATTTTAACATTTACTAAATGAAAAAATGACATATTAAAATTCAATAATATTATTAGTTCTAGACAAATAATGATGTGGATTTATAGTCTCAATCGTATTGTAAAACCTTATATGATTATTCTTATATGAATTATCCATTGCCATGATTCATCAATGTCCCGTGAAAATAAACAAATAATGATATTTAAGTCTTCTAAATAATTTATTCATTATACGAACATGAATGGGATGTTTCTCTTCATGATCTTGATTCAAACCATTGCATATGAATGAAAATTATTTACCATCCACATAATCACAATATGCATCTGATATATTCTTTTAAAACAAGCAATATATATGTGCACACCCACATTACTAAGATGATTCAACTCTTTAATTAATGGTTTTGAGTATACATTCATATCATTTTAAGGATAAAAATGTTTATATATGAAAATAATCAATATAATTAATGGTATTATTATACACAACCATGGTGTAAGGTTATAAATGTGAATAAAATATGTCCATATGAAGTGTGAAGTAATCATCAAACTGAAAACATTATGTCATTCACATGACATACCCAACCTCGCTTTTTTGACATCAATTTCAAGATTTGTATTCTGATAATAAAATATCTTTTATGATAATTTATTTATATGATTAATGGACTCATTATTATACTTATTTAATTTAGTACCATTTCGTCACTTATTTTTGAAATTTCATTAGACAAAAAGAGATTTTAGATCCTAATAGTCAATGGAATATGACATATTACATTCTATGACACATGATATAGTGTTCCAGTATCATTTAAATTCAATTAAGATGTTCAAAATTTTATAAAAACATTTACGCATGTTGGTTCTTCATAAAATAAGTTATAATCTATTGGGAAAGCATGAATTGTATTTATAGGAAACACATGTGGTTCAGTTAACTTTCATAACATACATTGGGCCAAGGGAATATCTTCATCATCAAGAAATAATTCCTTCAACTATTGTGAATATTATAGATGATATTATTATAAATTATATATTCATTTTTCCCCATGAAACCAACATATGAGACATTATAGATTTTTTATTTTACCATATTCATGATATATTGTATTCATGGTAGAATACTTCAATATTTTAACTCTCTGAACATCATATTTTATATTCCATGAATCATGTGTACTTGTATAATCATCTTTTTTCATTGGAAGAGATTATTCCTCATGATGAGGACTAAATTTAACTAGTTATAAATTAAATTCTCTAATAAAATCTTCTCATCTATAACATGATTATTTTTAGACGGTGTTATCTCTCCATTATGATACTTGAAGAAAATATTTTTATTGAAAATCAATTTTGATATATTTTAGAAAACTTGTTCATAACATAACCAAGGACACCAATAAAATTATAATAAAGTTTTATGTATAAGACCTATATCTGAATAATGGTTAAAATCAAAATATAAGAAAATACAACATCTTTTCAAGATTTAATTAGATACAATCAGTATCATACATCAAAATTCTATACATTCTGTTAAAATAATAATTATAATAAAATATTTAATATTGTAAAATCAATAAAATAATATTGAATTTAAATCCAAAAATATATTTAATGAATCAAGGATTTTTTTAATCACATTGAAAACATTTAAATAATATTGAAATTAAGTCCATTTTAAATCACTCTTAATTTTTTGGTATAAATACCAAATTTAACATACATGAAAATATTATTATAAAAAATCTTATTTTATCATGTAAATTTCCACTTGATAAATGAAATTTCCATTTAGAAATAATTTAACGTATTATTTATCACTCATATGCTTATTTTCATCATTCTATCTAATTATCTAAAACTATACCATATATATATAACCATAATATCCTAATCAATAATATCATTATGTAGTAACTATATATAATACCACACAATAAAGTCTAAAATAGTTTTAAAATGAGTATTCAATCACGTTATGTAAAAAATTAATTTTAATCTTATTTAAAAAAAATTAAAATATATTTATTACATTAATGTAATTAATAATTATAATATAGATTAATACAGTGAAATATCTATTTATTTTGAACATAAGACACTATAAATTATTAATTTATAATTGAAATCATGATCACAGAAATGTTTTAAAACAAAATAAGAAAAAATAACATGAGAAAATAAATTTATTCTGAAACATCGATAGTTCAGGAAATGGTCTTTTCAAAAACATATTTTTGGAGACCATGAAAACCCATATTACATTAGAACTAAATATACAACAATTTTAGAAATTAAATTATCTATTACACATCACATTGAAATAAAATATCACTAAATTCATAAAACTCCCTTAAAAGAAATATGATATGCAATATGTAGTTTGATTCACAACCAATCATGTGTAAATAAAATAATATTTTAGTGAAATAAAAATTTAGGGAATGATTTAAGGAATAAAAAGGATAATATATTGTAAAATGGTAAAGGAATCAACATACCTTTATAGTTTTAATTAATAATCATCGGAAGAATGTTACAAAAAACCAAAGTTAATGTATAATATGGGGAATGATGGGAACTGATTCCACTAATAGAGAGAATGAGACAATGAATAAATATGAAAAATGGGATTGATGAAGGACTAATCAAGAATCTATACCATTAGTCTTAAAAAATCATTTGTATAACCTAATCTTAAATAAGGTTAACCAATAGTTTTTTGAAATCATTATATTGTGGGGACCTATAATAATATTTCTTTTAAACCATAGATATAAATCCATTTAAAAATATCTAACTCCTCGTAGTGAATGTTGGATAATAACATAGATGGGGTTTAAAGGACAATAGTATATCATTTCCCACAATAGAAATTTATCAAATATAATCATATGGGGAAATGATATTGTAACATAAGCCCCTAACAATTTTATTAATATATGAATCTAAATATCATAAAAGGGAGAGACCAATTAAATGAATCTTAATATAAATTCATTGGTATTATATATACCATATAAAATAATCATATAGTGAATATGGTATATGTCCCATAGAAAAAAGTGGGATGGGAAACCCCTATAAAGGCAATAATATTAAAGTAGAAATAAATCAATATAGTGATTATGTGTCAAATATGTACATCCTCCTTAAATATTTTAAAATATAATATAATACTATTATATGTAATTACATAAAAAATCTAAGAATAACATATTCAATAAATAAGTTGTATTATCAAATGAATGAAAATCAATTTATGAAACCCCGTACCAGAAGACAAATATTATTTCTTATGCATTAAAAAATACTATATAATAAATATTAAATTAATATATATACATTATAGAACCATATTAATATATATATATAAATATTTATTAACCCAATGTAATTTAAAATTACATATTTATTAATAATTCTTCATTAAAATCAACATTTGATTGAAAACTGGTTCATTTTCCGTACATGATTCAGTTCAACGGTTCCAACCCTTACACCTTAGACAAGTTTTCTTAATATATAAAATAATAATAATTTCATAATCATTATAATTATTTATTATATAAAATTGTATAATCACCTATATATGGGGGTGATATAAAATGAATAAATTCACTTTGGGAAGATTGTAGTATGTACGTATGCATGAGTAAAGTTTCCAATTATTGATGGATTGAATAAAACAATGTTAAACAATAATTCAACTTTATAGAATAAAAATAATTTGAAAAATATAATATAATCATTAAATATATTATTATTACATGATGCATCGAGGATAAAATGAAAACATGTAATATGGATTTGTAATGGTGTTAGTCCACACATACACATGAATGATGTTTTTGTACCACAACAATTGAGAAATTAAGAAAGAAGATAAAATATTATAATAATCTATGCTTAAATATTTAATAAATATCAATAATAATCATTAAATCCATCATAATAACCATCCATGAAATGTTATGATGGAAATTGAAATACATCACCTCGTAGAGATTATAGCCCATATGTATGCATGAAAAGTGATTTTATATCCTATTGGGATTTAAGGGAGGTGAAAAAGGGTTTTTAAATGAACATAATAAAATTTTAGTATTTTTATTATATATATGGGTCTATATTAAAATGGTTACTGGATATTTATAAGAAATTGGAGAAGAAATAAACAGGGAAGCATTATATTAAGAGTTATACATCAAATTTATAAAACCTCTCTTGAATTATAAATTAAGAATTCAAATATTGGTATTTCAGTTAGATCCTCGATTTAAGGATATTGGAAGTGAATTTATTATGGTATTTGGGTACATATTCTCTATTGTAATGTGCTTATGTGAAGATAAAAAGGTGTGGAGAGAATATTTCCTTTTATACATGGGTGAAAATTCATACTTGAATTTTTGAAAATAATTAAAATATAATAAATATATTTATCAATAAAAATAAAAAATATTGAAACAATTTTAATGATAGGTTATCTAAATATAAAATATCTCAAAACTAACAAAACTTTAATACGTTTAAGAAGAATTTTTAACATTATCTTTTTTAATCCACCTTTTAACCCTTTTTGACATTATTTGTGGTAAAAATCCCTTCAAACATTAATTGATTTAATTTTATTTATTAGGTGGAATGTAAAAAAAGGGCTAAAGATGATTTTTTTTTTCATTTCCCATTCTATGTTTTACCTTTCATGTTTTTTTCTACTTTTAAATCAATTTAAAAAAATAAAATGTATGATAAAATATTAATAAAATCATATTGAAAACTATTCAACTAATTAGACATTAAAGAAATCAAGAGAAAAAATGAATTTTCAAATATAAATATTTTTTTATAAATTATAAATTATTATTATGCTAAAATATTTTGTAATAAAAAAATACATACAAAAGTTATTTTTTTAGAAGCGTTTAAGGAAATCAAACCACTTATAAAAATTAAAATTAAATTAAAATAATAAAATTAAATTATTTATGTTGAAAATAAAATTTTATATTCTTTATTAACTTTATTTAAACCCAATAGAAACATATAATATAAATTTAAATCAAGTGAGTGACATTTTTATAATTATCTTTTACTTAAAATAATATAATGGTATTAATCAAAGTAAGGGAGAAAAATTAAAATATTTGTTAATATTTTATGTTTATAGTCGAAATAAAGTCATCATATAAAATAAATTCAAGTATTATTGAAATTTTTAGGCATATTATATAGTTTTTACCATGTTTTACCCATTTTACCCTTATCGTATTGACAACATTTTAACTAAAGTTACTATTCATAATTACAAAAAAATATAGGGACATATTAAAAAAATTTGAACAAAAAATTAAAAATATTGAATCATATTTCATTGATTTAAATTCAAAAATTTGATGAAAACAATTTCAATATAAATGAGTAAAATGTAATGAAAATTAATTTTTAGATGAAAAGTATTTGAAGCATAAAAATAAACATTCATCAAAATATAATATAATGATGATTACTCTGGTGTTAATTATATTATGTTTTAAAAAATGTGCATTATATAACATTAATAAAAAATACAAAAATATAATGGTATTTTTAAATTAATCTATTTTTTAAAAATAAAACACAGTTTTTTAAAAAATGGAATTTTCACTATTCACAAAAAAATAAATCTTTTTTGAGAAATTCTGCAAATTCATCCTAGAAATTTTATAAAACCATTATTGTAAAAATAATATACATTATTAAAAATAATATTTATAAATTTTTCATATTTTAATTATAATATCATTGCCAAAAATTTAATAAAAACTAGCTTTGAAAAAAATATATATTTGAAGTATATAATGAATCTACTCTCATTAATCAAATAAATAAAATCCAAAGAATGTTATTTGTTTAAATTTAATATATAATATACCTATTTCAATATAATCATTTATCAATAGTAATCCATTTATTCCATCAGGATAAATATATATTTCACATATAATGAAATAATTAAGAAAAATATCTCTTTTACCATATAACGATTTTATCTTAATTTCCATCCAATTAATCACAAATATATGAATGATTATTCATTTTAATAAGGAAATAATCTCTAAATATAAAATTATTTTAATTCCCACTAATTACTAGAAAACCAAGAACTAGGTTATAATAGTCAAATTTATGTAATAATAGTACAATAGTATATCGTGGCTCATTTAAGCTCGTTGTTGAATTTATCAGATTAAATATATAATATATAAATATATTATAAAATAATGGGTAGTTATAAAAACAACATTGGATACCCAATGTGAAGTACTAGGTTCCATATCTTCTTTTTATATGGTAAATAGCCCATGGATGATCCCCATGTTGTGAGTGAACCTTGAGCTGGTACTGGGTAGAGCACCGTGAACCCGGTGAAAAATGAATGGGTTCATAGTGGTCACCATAACACATTTATTACAAAAATTTATTTAATTAATTATTTTTATAATATTTGGTCAAAAAATTTGACCCCTCATTTTCTTTTAGTATTTCATCCAACTTATACTTATTATCCATTATCTTTTAGATTATTTTATTATTTTATTTTTCATTATATGTTACACCCAAAATTAGGGCTTTTGTCAAATTTTGGGTAATCATTTTCTTAAATTCAAGTAATCTAATGATAATTAATTGGAAGGTTTCTAGTACATTGATGTAAATGGTACTTAAACACACCATCCATTTTTTGTATATTTTTATTTTTTTTGTATGATGTGCGATCACGCTAACCATGTGTAAAAGAAACAAAATTAATTTATTTTTATTTCTCATTATTGCTTTAATAGGGATTATGATTTATTTGCCCTATGATTGGAATCCACTATGATTTAACTAATCTATTTATCAGGAAAAACTCAAGAAGTTTAATTAAATTATAGATAATTATTTTATTTGGATCCATGAGGCATACCTTCTTGTTAAACCATACAATAGTAGACCTTGAATAGGTTCGCATAGCCTTCTTTGAGTATGAGATGTTTTTGACTAAGAGAGTTCAACATAAGGATTGACATTTATGGAAATCATGAGTTTCCATAGGGACATTTTAGAAGGTATGACTATTATAGGGGTGTGTTTTTATGGAAAACCAAACCTAATCATCCAATAATTACAATAATTAAAGAATATATTTCATTTAAACACATTCTTATAAACAATTTTTTATAATTTTTTTTAGAATTATGATAAAACATTAAGTAAAAGATCACTTATCTTTTTTAACCAATTCACATTTTTCATAGTATGTAAAAAACATAATTTATAACAATCCTTCAATTAATACCCAAAGTTATTATCATATGATACTCTTATAGACACATCTTATGTATTAATTTTACATATAACAAGGGGAAATTGAAATATAATAAAATGGTAAGCAAAAATTTGTGGTAAGGGTAAATATAATTGCTAAAAATCAATGATCATGATGGATTTTATGATGAGCACACCTATTGTGGGGTACGAATATGAAATGTACTTATGGTATTGATGGGAGATCATTGAGATTTAAACCCTGTAAAATACAAAAAAAACTATTTATCCTAACATTACAATCCTCCAAAAGACACACCCATTGAAATATTTTCAAGGGATGAATCTGTTATTGGAATCAAAACTTCTCATGGAAACTCCTTGGAATCGTATGACTACCTACTCTAACTATAATCTTAAAGGTGGCTATTGAACATCCCATATTCTTCGGTAAAACCTTGGATGATAACCATAGGATACTACTTGAATGCATCATGATGTCCAGCAACCTGGATAATTGTGTGTTCACATGATCAGATTAATGATCCGTTTCTACTGAAGAATTTCATAAAATTCAATCACCCTCTCCTCTTTAGGATCAATGGGTTGAATTCATATGGTTTATTGAGATTTCATAAAATATATTGTTCCTGACTTTTTGTGTGAGGAACAATTTATTTCTATCTAACGATAATATTCAGCGGAGATGGATTAGTTTCTCTTTGAGATGACAGTGTTGTAGGGAGTTGCGATCAGAATACACTGATCACCAATTTTCCCATAGTGAAAGGTTATATTCCATATAAAGATTTTTTGGTCAGTTCATTACAAGGTTTGATCAATCCACATAATAAAATACATTCATCCAATAATGGTTTCTTAGTGTTGAAAGACCCAAAACTAAGTGAAAGTCCATGAAATTAATTTTCACTGTAGGTTGTTGGATTATTTTCATTTCTAGAAATAATAAAAGTTACTAGACTTCACCAGTCTCTAACAAATGTATTATATTTTAAACCATGAAATTAATTATTTATTTTTATAGGGTGTGCAAATAATATATTATTGTACCCTCTCTCTTTCCTCTATTACACTAAAAATCCTCCCCCACCATCAACAATACAACTTAGGGAAAATCGATACAATTGAAGCCTCCATCTTTGGGGTAAAAATTAAATACAAATGGTTCTTGTTGAATCTGGTATAAGTGTGGTGGAAGAGTTTTCAGAGACACCAAAAGTTTAGTTATTGTGTCCTTCACTACCTTATTTTGGAAAGGTGATTACCTTCAAGCAGAATCCCATACCATGCTTACCGGTATACTTCCTAGGAACAGGAAAAATATTAATATCGGGGAGATTGAGATTGATTAATTAATAATTTACAATCCTATATACAGTAAAGGTTATATTCATTGGTCTATTGTGTATTACATCACAAGATTCAGGTTCCTCCTTAATAATTGCATGTCCATTCTTCAAGCATGGCATGAGAGTAATGTAGTGGGAAAATTTTGCTTCTAAAGTGTCATGAATGAATGGATACATACCATTTATTGTTTTTTATCTTTTCAACCTCAGGGTATAAACATTTTTCAGGTTGATGCACTTGGGTTACAATTTTTCATACCCCATTTATTCTTTACTAGTAGGATCCCATGACACAATCCATTTTAATAAATATTATTTATTTTTTTCTTTGATACATCATAAAATCATACTCAAATAAAACATATATCATAAAACTTATGTTTATAAGTATAAAAGATAGTCATATAGAATCAAATGATCAAACCTTTACCATGGAATATGAAACAAAACATGATTCATAAATTATTATCAATGTATCAATGGAGAGAATATGGAACAATTATAAACATGATATTTCTTATCATTGTGATCCTGGATACCCACCAACCTATTAACACATAAATTTATGAGTAGATATAAATACCATCACAGTAACCCTTTGTGAACCTAGATACCCGATAACACATTCATATAACATTTATATATAATGATATATACTAATGTACTCAATGAATTAGAGAGTTATATAGGTCCCATCCTTCTCGTAATACATACATTAGTGTTCCAAACAAAACAAATCATCACATCGTAAAATAACCCATTGAAAGAAAATGGTTTTCAATAGATTATCAAATGGTATAACATAAAATAACATGAAAAATTACATCAAATGTAACAAATATTTTTTCACTAAAATGAAATACATTATAAGATGACATATAATATAAATAATAATAAAAACTCCATTAGAGGTAAATCCTTTAGATGCATATAAGAAATTGGAAACACATAATTTATCAAAATTACTTGTTTAAAACCCATTAATAGTTTTTAAAATGGAGTTTAAAATAATTTTAAATATATTTAAATAATATATTTAATAAAATTGGAAGTTAATAATCATTGGGAAATGGTTTTGTTTAATATGAAAATTTGGGTTAGATGATGAAATATACGATCTTGAAATTAAAATCCATTTATACAAAACTAATGATACTATTTTTGAAACCCAAATAATGTAATGATTTGATAAAACTGTCTACTAAAATTGATAAATATATATTTGAGGTTCACACAGGATAAAATGTAAAAAATTTCTAAATAATAATGGAATCTGCTGTGGGAAGGTAAAATATAGGAATAAAAAATAATGGTTCATAAGAGAATAAAATAATTATTATTTTCAATCTCACAGTTTATAAATAGAATCATCATGGAAAAATATATAGATAAAAAACATAATTACATGGAAAAGATAAAGATTTTATAACATAAGATCAACAAATGTATGATCAAAACCAACATTTAATGATAATTTTCACTAAATAGTAGTACAAATCAATGATAGGAAATCGACTTATCATTACTATTAAGTCATTTGAATATTTTGAATAAAACTTCATTAATATCTGTAAAATAATATGGATATATAAATTCTGTGTTAAATCATGGATTATGCCAAATTAAATTCATGGGATGTATATATATGAAAACCCATATCTTTTTTACGCATTATTTTATGATTTATTACATAATGATACCAATAAAAAAATCCAAATGTATTGAGATGCATTGTGTATATTTATAATTAGATACATATAACAATTACATGAAATAGGGATATAAAAAAATTATTTTAAAACCCCATAATATACCATTACAATTCCATTTATCTTCTAATAAAGTGCAGGATATCCTTTCAACATATATAAGTAATAGGTGAGATATAAGGCCTAGTAAGAGAATAATCAATGAATATCATGATGAAAGTGATAAATATGAGTTATGTGGAATATCGTAGTTTCATAAAATTAAGAGAATCATAAACATGAACAATAAATAATGACCTAAGATGATAACATCAATTCATCTTAAGAATGTGGAAACTATATAAATGATGACATCATAATCATAATTCACGTATAACTGCCAAGAAATCAGAAAATAATGTTCTTAGGCTCACCACCTATTCATCATAAATAAAATCTCACAAGATAAATACGTTACCCAATTTAATGGATGTATATATAAACCTTGTCCCACCCATCACATTCATATCACATGATTGTGTTTTATATCATATAGATCAAACAACAAACAAACTCCTTTTATCAGTTTTATCCCATGGTTAATTATTTGGGGTTAAATATGTGTAATTATCCAATCAATGAAGGATAGTTCCCTCCAAGTGAATCCCCATGATTGTAAATGGTGATGTTTATTTAAAATAGAAAAGTGTTTAATGGAAAATCACAGGAAAATTTTTTCATTATAAGGGGTGTACATAATGGTTTATAGATTAGATTAATGAGATTGATATCTGATCTCTTATTACATGAGAATCCTAGAAAAATAAATGTGAAATTAAAAAAAATTACAAATTTAATAATTGTATAAAAATGGATTAATAAAAATAATTTAATTGAATAAATCAGAGGAGGAATAAAATCCATTACTTGAGAGGTTACTTTTAAAATCATAGGAGGTTCTTATTAAGATATTTTGAACATCATTAAAGGGATATAGAGAGGGAAAATAATAATGAATTAATGCTAAATGGGTTTTGGGTAATGATAAATTTCACGTAGAGTGGGAATTTATATTATAAAAGATGGGAATTATTTATTAATTTAAAAACTATGGTTTTGGAATATAAGTTATAAAATATTAATAACCCCAATTCATCCTATGGATTTTTCCAATTTATTCTAACAAGGAATATTTTATGTCAATATTTCATTACAAAACTACTTAAAATATAACAATTCATTATGTGTTAGTGAGTCTTGTTCATAAATAACTATTTCTTCAACCCAGAAATATAATATAGGGTTTATATGATTAATTTTAGGTTTGTAAAATTAATCAAATAGAGCACCAATAGTTTCAGGTACATGGCCCTTACATATGTAATTTTCTACTTATAAATGATTTGTGTATTGTTTGGAATGTTTTTAGATTGTTTAAACATGTTTTGGATGTGTTTATGGAGGTCCAATGTTTTTTATAGGTTTGTAGAAACCTTGATCTTCCTCTAGAAAAGTGTGCCACATGTTTTTGTTGTAACTGGGTAGCTGCATGGTTGGCACGTGGTTTGGACAAACTTTTTAAGTTCCCAATGGAAACCATGAAACCTAAAATAGAGGAAAAAATCTTGTCTAGAACATGGTTTATATAAATATGTGAAACAACCATACGATGTGTGGCCATGATATAGTAGCGTTGAACATTTGGTGCATAATTTTCTAAATCAAGTTGCTTAACCATTCAATGTACAGTTGGCACTCTAAAAATAATGGATAAAATCTGAATTAATATTTGTATACCTCATTATTTATCAAATTCTTTAGGATATCAAATCGTTATACCTCCAAATTCTTGAGATACCTTTCTATTCAATTCAAAATAATCTTTTAGGTGGGTAAATGATTATTGGAGATCCAGAATCATTGGTAAGTACACATTCTTTCCTACTATTATTTGATCTATTATTTCCCTCTCTCCTAGATCCATATATCCTTTTTTATATATATATATCCAAGTTACTTGATGAGAATATTTATGATATTTGTTTGAATATAATTCATGGAATAATATACAATCTAGGATCAAGAGTTTGGTAGCGTTGTTCTTCATCTTCACTAACAGTTGGTTGGTAGGTGGTTTATATCTCATATGTACTTGACATAGAACTTTGAAACTTGTTTTTTATTAAATTCTTTTATATAAATTGTTGTTATATACTTGAATTATTCTTTGTGAAATCCTATTATATTAATCGATTTAGGAATCATTAGAAATTTGATGGTTTTTCTGAAATTCTTTACTGACAATTGTAACGCCCCAACCCTAGTTTCCCAGTGTCGGTGGATTAATACATAACATTGTCATGATCACAAGAGATCATTTCATGAATGATCGATTTCTTTAATATCTTTTTAAGTACTATATACATACAGAAGTTTTAATGTGTGTAATGATATAGAAAAACAACCACATTGGTGTACCCTGTGAACACACTCATAACCCTTAACCTATTCCTGTAGTTTAACGGTAATATACATCTTCGCATCCTAGAAAAAATAAAACATTGAAAGGGGTGATCGCATATCCTCTATAATGATAAAAATATAGAGTATGCTATTATAAATAAGCATGAACATTTAAGGCAATTTATAAGAATAAATCAAAATCCTTTTAAACATAAACATCACCATAATATGGAAATGAAAAATCAAATAATTCTATTTACTTACTCACATGGATATTCTACTGGTTTAATAATCACATGTAATATCAATAGATAATTTTATAATGATGGAATGCATAATGTTAGACATCATAACCACATAGTCAAGGCCTCAGGCCAAGACTAAAAATAATATTTTTTCAAGGCCTTGTGGAAAGACACTAGTTTGTATCATTAGAACTACCAATGCATCGAGAAGCTATAGTGGGCTCAACTTGTCACTTACTATTTCCAATGCATTCCTCATTTGAAAAGGTTGAAACATAAAATAAAAATTCATATTAAAACAGAAATATAAAATTATAATACTTTAAATATAAAGAAAGAAAGGTATAAAAATAACACATAAAAAATTAAACAAATCACAAAACCTTCAATATATCATGGACGATTTTATCCTAATAAATTTTCTTCAAACAAGTGAAAAATCCAACAAATGTTGTTGACATTGATGAAATCAAAAATATTTGAGAGAAATATCTAATTCAATTTTGAAATCATTTAAAAGTCAATTAATTAGAAAAGAAATATTTTATTTTGATATTATTATTATACAATTATAAGAGAAGCTTCAAAGGTGTTATAATAGTGGAAAATAGAATCACCCACCGTATAAGTTAAAAGAACATTCATACCTTAATTTATCAAAAAGGTCCTAAAGTAACTTTTTTAGAAAATGATAGAAAGATTCCTTTCAAAAAAACTTATAAAAATCAAAACAAGGGTATAAGTTACTTTAACTCATATTATTGGAAATATTAAAAATATTTTGAAATATATTTTTAAGAAACAGAATTGTGGATGATAAAGAAGTCCTAGTAGATATTTATATATTAACAACCATAGATAATGAAGGGACTGCAAAATTAACCCCTAACATGTCAATTTATTTGGTAGAGGGTATATCATCCTCTTGTATAATAGTTTAATAGTCATTATTATATTATAAAATAACCGTATGATATCATATATAATCATCTAATATTGTTTTGTTAATGATATTTCTGTAGTATCATCATTTCAGGTGTTAACATATTTTTTTCCCTTTATATATTTTGTTACGTAAGACCTATTTTTTATGGATTGGTTATATTTGATCCACTTCCATAATGATATTTTTTCTTGAACATTATTTTTAATAATCAATTAAATATTATTCACAAATAGTTACGATGGGGAATAAAATTTCATCATGTCGTGGAGACGGTAATATGTACATATGGATGAGTGACAATACCATTCTATTGATGGTGGAATAACATTTAATTGGGTTTTATATCATATATAAAGAATCATTAACATTTAATATTAATTATTTACTTAAATTATACTCGTTATTATACCCATACAAATAATGAAGTGTTTAATAACAAACAATACCATGATGTAGAGACGGTAAGTCGTATGTACGCACGTATGGTGAATTTTTCATTAATATGATCGAAAGAATAATGAATATGGTTGTATCATATTTATAATAACATAAAATTATGTAGAATGTACTATATTCATTATTTTTGTTTGTAAAAAACGAATAAAGAGTAAGTGGAAGAAAAAAAGAACTTTGAAAGAGGTGATGAAGTAATTACCTCTTCTTCAGGTCCTTTCTTTTGATATGATGAAAAGGAAACCATAGGTTGAATTTATCATCAATGAAATTCTTCGAGGATGAAATGAGGTTATTTGGGAGTATTTTTGAGTTGAGGTTTTCCGACCCAAATGGAATTAGAGGTGTTATTTTGAGAGATGCGGAAGTACCCTTTTATAAGAGATATGATGGTCACTTTATGAAAAGATTGAAATATTATTTTATTATACTATCATTTTCTATTTCTAATTGATTAAAAAAGAATTTATTTAAAATATAAGGTGAGGATGGGTCGAAAACTTCCAAAATAATATGTTTTAGATGGGTTTAGGTCTCCATATTAACCTTATAATGTAAATTTAACTCTTAATTAAATAGTTTATCTTTTACCATGTATTCATGTATTATTATAATAAATGGATAATAAACATACAATAAGAAGCCAATAGAACCCAAACATCTTCATTAATGACATATATATCAATATATGAGTCATTTTTCTGAACATTAGATTTTTATGAATATTATATCATTTAATAATATAGTATTCGTTTTGAAAACTCATTTTTGTGAATTTGACACTATTGAGTATTTGTTTTTTGTGAATGTCAATGAAACCTAATAACATTGAAAAGAATTAATTTAATCAATCATATCATGTCATAATAATGTAAAAATTAGTTTAAGGAATCAAATTTCTCAATTTATATTTATTTGGATATTTATAATATGTATTATTTTAATATTTCATTAATAATGTAATTAATGAATCATCATTGTGTCATATATGAATTTAATTATTTAATGTATAAAAATCATAAATCAAATACCATTATTTTGGGAATATTTTTAGCTTTATATTAAATATTTATAGTTGAATTTATCGTATGTATGCCACTATATTAATGATGTTTTAATTATGAAAATTTAAATTTTACACATTTAACACTTCTTTAAATTAAATAATAATAAATGTCCTATTCTAATCAAAGTGCATCAAAGAGGATTATATTTATTCATAATGTTTATTTTGGTCAAAATACACATATCCAATAGAATTTGAAAATGTGTTAGGTTAATTATAATATCATGTTAACATTTAGTTACACTATTTACTTTTAACCATTGTAAATAACATTCAAAAGTTACTATTCACCAAAAAATTATTTTATCCAGTTCAAGAACATATTAAATACTTATATCAACCATTTTTCATAGATTTTTAAAATTCTATTCACAAAAGTAGTAAAATTATGTTTTATGAAAATTTTCAAACGTCCCTAGAAGTTGGGTAAAAGACGTCAAAAAATTCATTAAAGTAATAAACATCTTATTTTATTATAAAATTACTATAATGAATTACATTGAAATAATATAGGTTTAATGTATCAACTTTGACTTAATATAATTTAAAAAAAATAAGTATTTAAATAAAAAGTCTGTTTTAAACAATGATGTTGTATTTTTCACTATTCATAAGAAATTGAATGTTTTCATAAAAATACCAAAAATTCACCCTATGCTAATTTGTATATTTTTCATCCATAAATTAAGTCTATTTTGAAAAATGAAATTTCGAAAATTTCAAAAAAGTGCATATTACTATTCTTAATAGCTATTTTGATGGCTTGTGGTGTGCTAGAACTCGAAGCTATGTACAATGAAAAATATTGTTTTATTCAAAGTAAAACATACCGTGGAAGCTTGGGGTGTTACATTCTTCCCTACTTCAAGTATTTCATCTTCAATATTTCTATAATATTAATCCATAAAAATATTCAGGTGCTTCTTAATCATATGTTCCACGGGTTCCCACATTTCCTCTTCCATATTATGGTTTCTCTATAAACATTTACCAAATGAGATATTTGGTTTCACAACACTTGTTCTCTTGTACCAAGAATCTTGAATGGTTCGTCACAATAAGACAGATCAGGTTCTAGTTATATTTTTCTATATGTGTGTACATGCATTGGGTCAGGTATGTATTTTCTCAACAATGATACATGGAACACCTCATGATATTTGGAGAGACATGGTGGCATTTCCAAATAGTAAGGTAAAAATCCAATTCATTATAGAATTTACAAAGGTCCGATGTACCTGGGACATAATTTACCATTCTTATCAAATTGTATAGCACCCTTCTATAGAGATACCTTCACGAAACATGATCACCTACTTGAAATTTTAAATCCTTCCTTCAGTTATCGGCATAGCTCTTTTTCCTACTTTTAAATGCTTTGATGTGGGTTTGGATAAAACTTACCTTTTCCATTGTTTCCTCAACATGTTCTAGGCCTACGAGTTTTCTTTCACCAACATCATCCCAACAGGTTGGTGTGAAACATCTCTCTCCATATAATTCTTCATATGGTGCCATATGAATAATTAAATAGAATATATTTTTATTGGAAAATTCAAACAGAGGTATATTCCGATCCATTATACCTATAAAGTCAAGTGATCAACATCTCAACCTATCTTCTAAGGTTGGAATAAACCGTTCTGATTTTCTGTCAATTTGAGGGTGGTAGGAAATGCTCAAACAAAGTTCGGTATCTACGGATTTCAGAAGACTTTTCAGAACCATGATGTAAAACAGGGATCACGATCAGAAGAAATCGATAGGGGTACACCATGATGTCTTACAAAATAATTAATATATATACTTGCTAAACATTCAAGTGGTAAATCTTTTCTTATATCAGAGAAATGTGATGACTTTGTATGATGGTCAATAATGAAACATATTGCATCATTTGTTCTAGGAGTATTTGGTATCCTAATGACAACGTCCATCATAATATCATCCCATTTCCAAACAGGTATTGAAAGAGGATTCATGACTCCTTTAGGTTGTTGTCTTCCAGACTTCACATTTTGAAAAACCATACTTCTTGACTCAGAATCTACAATTTCCCTCTTCATATTTTATCACAAAAAATTATCCTGGAAATCAATATACATCTTAGTGATACAAGGGTTTATAGAGAAATTTGGGCTTTGAGAATCATCCAACAATTCAATTTTCAAAGAAGGTATATCAGGAGCACAAATTCTCTTCCCAAATTTCAAAATTCCACCTTCATATAAGAATTCAACCAATCTACCATCATTCGCATCTTTAAATTTCTTTTGAAATTCTTCATCATCATTCTGAAAACATTTTATCATTTCTAGTAATGTTTTTTGGAAAGAATTTGAAAAGGTATTGATGTTTCACCTCCGATGATTATTTGTATATCTATCTTTACTAGATCCATGAACATAAGATCACTTTAGACTCTCATCTTGTTCAAAACTCCATGATCCTTTCTACTCAAAGAATCTGGCACCTTATTTTCCTTCAATAGGTTGTAGTGTGTAGTGCAATAAAAATCTTTGAGTAGTTCAATCCATCATCTTTGCCTCATTTTGAGATCCTTCTCAAAGTAAATATACATTAAAAACTTTTGATCGGTATATATCTAACATTTTCAACATAAATATATTTTCTCTATATCTTCAAAGCAATGATTAAATATTCTAACTCAAGGTCATGAGTGGGGGAGTTTTTTTCATTATTTTTTAGCTGTCGTGATGCATAGGCAACAACTCTATCATTCTGCAAAACAATACAACCATGTGATTTTATTGAATCATGACAATAAATAACAAACCCATCATTCCCAATTGGTAGAGTAAAGATAGAGGCATTCACTAATATTTTCTTTATTTCTTCAAAACATTATTCACACTATTTTTTCCAAAAAAATTTATCCCCTTTACTAATGACATTGGGTAATGGGTTAGCCAATTGGGAAAAATTCTGGACAAAAGGCCGATAATAACCTTCTAAAC
Organism: Viscum album; assembly: GCA_963277665.1. Lineage (NCBI taxonomy): Eukaryota > Viridiplantae > Streptophyta > Magnoliopsida > Santalales > Viscaceae > Viscum > Viscum album. Next base: position 2,026,966,889 of record OY728146.1, on the reverse strand, counting down.
CAGTATAAATGTGTACCATAGTAATGACCTTCGGAGTAGGACATTATTGTATTGCCATTGTCGTAGAAGGATCAACAGAGATTCAATCCTTAGAGACAATATGGCCAAGATTAGAAATCTCTTTAAACCAGAATTCACACTTGCTAAACTTCCCTTATAATACATTTCTTCTAAGAGTCTTTAGAATAGTGCGCAAGTTATTTTCATGATCTTCATATCTTTTGGATTATAAAAAGATACCATAAATAAATACTAATAAAAAATCATCAAGATATTCTTTGAAAACTCTATTCATTAGATCCATAAATATAGGGGGTGCATTAGTCAGTCCAATAGGCATTATTGTAAACTCGTAATGCCTATACGTGGTTCAAAAAACTGTCTTTTGAATGTTTTCCTTTTTCACGCACAACTAAGGGTATCCTTATTTAAGATCAATCATTGAAAAATATTGAGCTACATGATGTTGATTGAATAAATCATCAATACTTGGTATGGGATACTTGTTATTATTATTATTGAGTTGATCCCTCGGTATTCAGTGCACAACCTCATAGATCTATATTTCTTTTAAACAATGAGAACAAGGTCTCCCGATGGAGAAAAACTAAGGAGAATAAATCCTTTATTACTGAATTAATCTAGTTGTTTATTTAGTTCCTCTAATTCCATAGTGGTTATTCTATAAGGGGTCTTTGATGTAGGCCTCGAAAAAATAATTAAATCAATGTAAAACTTAATTTCTCGTCACGGAGGATGTCGAAGTAAACATTTTGGAAACACATCAACATATTCTAAAAAATATGGTACGTTATCTATTTGAACATTCTTTTCCTCACCCATAGTTATTTCACTCTCTTCCTCCCCAATAACTAAATTTAGTAGAGCTACTATGGGTGGATCTTGATTAGAATCGGATGGTGATGTATCTTCTTTAATGATAAGGTACTCATTTTCATCACCAAAAATTGTAACCTCCTTCTTCTTATAATAAATTATGGAATCATAGTCTAGAAGCCAATCCATACCGAGGATTATATCAAATTCAATCATGGGTATGATGATGAGATCAGTAGATAATGAATTTTTATATGCCCTAATGGGAACTGATTCACAAAACATTGTTGCAATGATACATCCCTTATAAGTTTTTACTGAAAACTACCTTGTTAAATAAAATTTGAAATACCTAATTTTCCTAGTTAAATGGGAAGATATTAAATAATGTGATAATCTAGAATAAAATAAAGCATTAGATAAATTTGATGAATCCATTAAATTACCTTCCACCACGTCATTCAGAGCTCCAAACATAGAAGTAGTGATCACATAATCATGGCCTTGCTCCATTGGCCTTTTTGGATGTAAGATTCATTGGCCCTTAGGACATAAATTTGAATAATGACCCTTTATCTACTATTTTATCATTAAACATTGAAAGCCTCTTTCAATCCCTTGCAATCACGATCTTGGTGGCCTTTTTTACCAAACTTGTAATAGACTGCAATTCCCTTCATGAATGTACTGGGGGGTTTCTTCCCACACTTACTATAGAATGTAAATTCAACTTTTCCCTTCCTCCCCTTATTCCTATTCGTAGAGTCTTCAGCAGATGTATTCTTCTATTTCTTTTCATTAATGACATAAGACATAGATAATTCGTTTTTTATCTTCATATCACACAAGATAATATCTGTGTATGATGAGAAATATTTTGAGACTACTGCTCAACGGATAAATGGTTTCAACCTTTCAATGAATCAAACAATATTACTCCATTAGTTACATATATAATCTGATATGTTCCTTGCTATCCTTGTAACGTTTGCCTAATAATTTTTGACATTCCCATCATCTATTTTCCTTAGACTTAATTGTCTTCTCATATCCGGTCGATGGTCATAAGGAAATTATTTTCATAAGAAAATATCTTTAATCAAACACTAATTCATATTTGATAATTCTGTATCCTCATTTGTGTTTTCAATTAATGAAAAGCTTTGGTATGCATCTCCCATGAGTTGGAAAACTACCATGACAACCTTTTCCCATTTTCTACTCTCCAAATCATGAAATATTTATCTAAGGAACATATTAATTTCTCAATTAAAAATGGATTTGTAGACCCATTGAATTTTGGTGTTTGTTTCCTTGTAAAGCGGTCTGACATTGATCCCCCGCGTTGTGGATTCGAAAGCTCTATATGGGTAAGGTTATTATTCATAACCTGAGTGAGTTTTCCTAGTATGGTAAAAATTTGTTCAGCACTGGTTTCATCACCAGCTCTAATATAATTATATTGAGTAGGAGTGAAATTACTACATAGATTATGTTTGTTGATATTATTTCCATTCCTTTAGGAAATATTTCTAAATAATGGAATGTGGTAGATTATTTTATGAATCACAATACATAATTAAAAAGTATTAAAATACCAGCCATTAATTGAATAGTTTTTTTTATATAACCCATATTTGTAAAAAAATTGTGTTCTTTGAGGATTTATTTACTAATAAATTCTTCATAATGTTTTGTAAAGAAAATGTGAATTATCTTAAGTATATCCCTTAGGCATGTCGTAACCAAGAGTATAGTAAGGCCCATTGTAATGTACTAGGATACCCTGGGTCAATCCCAAAACTCCATGTTGAAGTTTTCACTCCTATGTACATCTGTTCTAGAGCCGCCTCTACCTGCTTGTATTAAGACATATATATATTGGTGGGAAAATAAAAAAATTCTCTACATTACCAAAATTCTAGGAAGTTATTCTCTATAAACTCTCAAAGTCTATCTTAGTGTAATGTTCTATAATAAATGTTTTTCTAAATCTAGATTCCAGGGTTTGTACCAAACATCCTCTGATACAAACACCAATTCCCCAATCGTAGTAAACCAATGTCGGTGCATTATTAAAAAACATTGTCTTGATCACAATAGATCAAGTCTTGAAATAATGATTAGTTTAGTAGACTTGGAAGTACTAGATACATATATAATATTTACATTGCATCATGAAATTAAAAAATTGCTACATTTTGTCCCTTATAAATAGATTATTAACCCTTATCTGATTCCTGTAGGTTAATCATAATATAATTTTTTCATCCAAGGAAAAAATAAAACCTATAAATAGGTTAGCTAAGTTGTAGAGTAAGGATAACAATATAGAAGAAACTATCATAAATAAGCATTACCATTTATGGGAATGTATATGTCTAAAAAATCCTTTTAAACATTAAATTCATCATAATATGGAAAATATAAGTCAATTAATACCATTTAATTATTCACATGGATATTCTACTTGTCGAATAATCACTTTCAATACCAATAGCCAATTTCATAATGACGGAATGCATGATGCCGACCCCAAAACCACATAGTCAAGGCATCCTTCCAAGACTAAAAATAATATTTTTTTCAAGGCCTTGTTCCAAGACAGTAGTTTATCGCATTATACCTACGGATGCATCATCAAGATATAGCGGGGTCCACCCACAACATACTAAGTACAATGTATTCCTCATACGAATAGTTTGAAACCTAACATAAAAAGTCGTATTAATACCGGTATAAAAAATGTTAATACTTTAACCATAAACCATGATTGATATATAAATAACACATCAATAGTCAAACATATCACAAAACATTCAGTAAAATATGGATGATTTTATCATAATAAATCAAATTCAAACATGTATAAAATCTATCGAAGGATGTTGGCATAGATAAAATAAAAAATATTTGATGGAAATACATCTTTCTATTTTGAAATGATTTAAAAGTAATGTAATTATAAAAGAAAACGTTTATTTTTATAATATTCTTTTAATATTTTAAGGGAAGGATTGAAGGTGTTATAACAACAGAAAGTAGGTGAATCTACCGTATAAGTTAAAAAATAGTCTTACCTTAATTTGTCGAAAAGGTCATAAGGTGCCCTGTTTGGAAAACAACTAAATGATTCCATTCAAAACATTTTATAAAATGTAAAAAAATGTTATAAATTACATTAACCCATTTTATAGAAAATAGTAAAAATGTTTGTAAATAAATTTTTAAGAAACACAGATTTGAATTATAAAGAAATCACAGTAGATAGTTACGTATTAACATCCTCAGATACTAAATAGATTGTAAAATTAAACATTTCCTTGTAATTTTCCCTGGTAGAGGGTATGTTATCCTCACATATAATTGTTAAATCATTGATATTATATTTTACAAGAACCATATAATATCGTATATGATCTTCTAATACTATTTTCTTAATTATATTTTAGTAGTATCTCCATTTCTAGTGTTAACTGATTTGTTTTCCTTTATACGTTTTATTATGTAAGTACTATTTGTTATGGATATGATGTATTTGATTAATTTCCCGAATGATATTTTGTTCTTAAACATTATTTTTAATCATCAAATTACAATTATTCTTGAATGGTTATGATGGGGAATGAAATTTCATCGCGTCTTGGAGACGATAATTTGTACGTATGAATGAGTGAAAATGCCACTAAATTTATGATGTAATCATATGTAATTGGATGGTATATCATATATACAGAATCATTAACATGTTATATATTTATTTAAATAATGTATAATCATTATTATAACCATCCATATAATGATTTGTTGAATAACAAACTACACCATGATGTGGAGACGGAAAAACGTACATACACACATATGGTGACTTATTATTCATTGGATGGATAGAATAATTAATATGGTTGAAGCATATTCATAATAACATCACTGTATATATGAGGTACATGAGGAATTATTTTGATATGGAAACAACAAGGAAAGGTGAAGTGGAAGAATAAAACAACATTGAAAGATGTGTTGAAGTAATTACATCTTCTTCGAGTTGTTCCATTTGAATTGATCAAAAGGGATGGTTATGTTCGATTTCTGATCAAATAAAGGCTTATAGGTAGAATTTAGGGTAGTTGGTAGGTTTTTTAAGCTGAGGTTGTCCGTTCCAAATGGCTTTGGAGATGTAATTTTGTGAGAAGGGTAAGTGCCATTTTATAAGACATGTGAGGGTCACTTTATAAAATGATTGAAATATTATTTTATTATAAAATAATTTTCAGTTTCTAATTGCTCCTAATGTATTTATTTTGATGATATGGTGGGTACGGGTCAAAAATATCTCATCATATTGGTTTTAGATAGGTTTAGGTCACCATATTAACTTTTTCTTATAAATTTAACTCTCAGTTAAATTGTTTAACTTTTACCATGTATTCATGTATTATTATAATAAATGGTTAGTAAACATACTATAAGAAGCGAACAGAACCCCAAGTGTTTAATTAATGAAATATATATCATTATATGTATTCTATGGTAGAACCATATATTTATAGGAATATTATATAATTTAATAATATATTATTTGTTTTGGAAACTCATTTCTGACAATTTTGACACTATTTAGTATTTGTTTTTTGTGAAAGTCAAAAAAACATTATTACTTGAATCCAAATAAATTAAATCAATTATAACAAGTAATGTTAACTTATAATATTTTTTAATGCATCAAATGTCTTAATTTTCATTATTTGTATATTTATAATATAAAATATTTTAATATTTCATTAATAAGGTAATTACTTCATCATCATTGTTTCATATATAAAATAAATTATTTAATGTCTAAAAATTATAAATAAAATACCATTATGCAGGAAATAATTTTATAATTTTAATTAATATTTATAATTGAATTTATTTTCTATGTTACCCTTTATTAAAAATGTTTTAGTTATTAAATTTTGAATCTATCACTTTTAAGTCTTCTTTAAATATAATAATAATAAATGTCGTAATCTAATACATGTGGATCAAAGAGGATCATATTTTATTCTTGTTGTTTATTTTTCTCTAAATAAATTTATACATTATAATTTGGAAATGTGTTAAGGTAATTATAATATCATTTTTACCTTCATTACCATATTTACTTTTAACCGTGGTAAATAAAATTCAAAAGTTACTACTCACCAATATTATTTTATACCCGTTAAACCACAATTTACTTACTTAAATCAACATTTTATCTCGTATTTTTTATACTCAATTCTTAGATGTTGAAAAATTATGTTTTATGCAAATTTATTAACGTTCCTTGAAGGCGGGTAGAAGACGTAAAATAATTCAATAAAATATTATACATCTAAATTTTATTCTAAAAAGACTCACATTAATTACATTAAACTAATATAGGTATGATTTGTCTTATTTGAATTAAAAATAAATAAATTAAATTTTTTTAAAATAAAATGTCGCTTTTGAACAACAAGTCGGTATTTTTCACTATTCATCAAAAATTGACATTTTTTATAAAAAATAACTAAAATTCACCCTAAACTATTTTTGATATTCCGAATCCAAAAATAAAGTATATTTTGGAAAAAAAATTATAAAATTACAAAAAGTGGTTGTTACTATTCATAATGGCTAGTTTGATTGGTCGTGGTGTGCTAGAACTCAAAGTTGTGTACAACTCAAGCTATTGTATTATTCAAAGGGAAACGTACCATGGAATATTTGGGTGTTACTACAATTTTATAGTGATGAATTTAAAATTATGTTTTTTTACCGCATGCAAGTTGTTTGATTATTTTGTTTCAATAAAATATTTGGTTTATGTGAAATTGTTTGTCACGGGGTTTGAAAAACATGGCTACTATGAGTTCATTTATTTTGATTTGACCCTGAATAACATGTATGTACCCTTAGGGTACAATAAATATCCCATAATATAGGGTGTTTATTATCGGTGAATAAGAAGATTTTCTACCTAGAGTTGACTTGGTGGAGGGATGTGAGATCACTCATGACTGGGAAATTTCACTTATGATGCACTGTTGTGTGTGTAGAGTCATGAGAATGAGTATTCCAGATAACATGAAACTTTATTAGAATGTATCAATTGTTTTTCATTTGATATTATTCGTGGTTTTGATTTAAACTATATAAAATACTTTAAACTATTATATATAAAGTTTCTAAACATTAATTACCCATGTTTTTAAAATAGAAAATTTTATTTGACATTGTATGGGATAGGCAACACCAAACCCAAAAAATAATGATTTTCTAAAGTTCACCATTATAAAATAGCCATTAAATTTTTTATTATGAGAATGATTAACTTCTTCATCCAATATATATTTGAATTTCAATTTCTGATAAAATATATTTATAAATTATTATTAAATAATCCCATAATTTTTTGTAATATTATTTTACTCTTCAAAAATATATTTTCTTAAAAATTGATGATATTTATTTTTTTCAAAAAGTATTATAATTAATTTAAGAAAAATTTAGAAAACATAATTTTATAAAATTAAATCTATATTTTAAATTAGAATAACAAAATTATTTAGGGTGAAATTTTGAGATTTTCAAAAAATAGTAATCTCTCAGTGAATATAGAAGATGCACATTTATTTCAAATGATCATTTGTTTGGATAAATTATGTAATTTAAAAGTAAAATTATTATTTAATGTTTTATCAAAGTAACATAATCATTATTGTGTTGTATTTAATCAAATTATTTATATTTAAATCAATTATATACCATATTTTAGAATAAGTTTATTTTTAGGCATAAAAACATGTTTTCTTGAAAACTATTTTAAAATGTATATTGTTTATATACTATTATTAATAAAAATAAACCATAATTATGAATTATTTAACTTATAATTTTAGACTATATATCAATAATTATGAATTAAAATTAATATAATGAATATTAATAGTCATTGAGTTAAATTAAAATCATATTTTTTATGAAAAAATCATTTTTTGGAAAAAGACTTTCCATCACACATCAGGGTTTCTATTAAACTATAATTATCCAAAAATATTATTTTAATTTGATAAAATTTATTCCATATTTGGATTTATCAAAATTTATATTATATAATAAGTTCATCTTAATTTTTAGAAAAAATAAATAGTAAGTGTAATAAATATTTATTACCCAAGCAAAAGAAATATTTTTTATTTAGGGGTAAACATAATTTAATAATGACTAGAAACAAAGTGACTATAATAGTATGAATATTTATAATTTCATATCAATATAATAATAATTATTGTGTTTGTTATTAATAATTAATAAATGATTTGGATACAAATTATATTTTGATATGGTAAAATACAAAATGTATTTTTGGGTAATAGTCATTTTCAATTAAGGTATTTTTTTAATGAATTCATTATTTCTAAAACTAAATTATGTTTTAATAAAAGAATACTATTTATTATTTTTTGTTAAATGTTAATGATAATATAATTTTTTGTTAATCCAAATGTAATTTCTTTAAGTTATTAGAAACTATATTTAGAATAAACTAGCATTTTTCAGTAAATTTAATTTTATTATAAATGAAAATTTAAAGAAACAGGGGATGTTTTTTAAACAATAAATCTTTTTTTTTCAATCATAATGTCTAAATTTTCCAAAGGTATTTTTTTCATTATTTTTTGATTAAATAAAATTTTTGTGTAAAAATTTAATACTGTATAAATATATGGGGTGTATTATGACCTAATAATGACCTAAATGTAAAGTAATAGATGATATATAGGAAATAAAAGACTAAATATATGTTACCACTTTAAAATAATGTGTTCTTTAGGTTATCTTATTAATTTTATAAATCCATTTTTAATCCTCCAAAACCTATATAATATTGTTGGTTTTTAAAATGAATTCTTTATCAACATATCCCACATTCAAATCACCAAGTGTAATATTTTAATTGTTTTGGACCTTGAAATTATAAAATAAAAAAAATATCCATTTTGGTATAAACCTCGGGCAGGAAAATGTTATGGTTTTTGGATTATATTATTTTAATATATATTGTCCAAAAACCTATGTTTGGAAACTAATGAATAAATCCCCAAAAAATTCCTATATAATCCAAGCCAATATGCCATTACCCATAAATAAAAAACCTTGTAAAATATCTTTAATCATTCCACCCATATATAGTGTCGTCCCATGATGACACCAAGCTCTCAAAAAACTCCTTCCAAGCTTTTAGAATCACACTTTCAAGGTATGGGATATCCCACTCTTCATTTAATTCAAGAACATCATTCATGATATGACTCTTAATTGCAATTTTTTATTTTTTTGGGTATGTTGTTATGAATCCCTATTAATTTACATTGGTTTTCCATGTGATGAGATAACACTTTCAATCTCAATAATCCCCCCATGAACCTTTATGTACACCGGCTATGCTGCTGAAATTGCCCTCCGATTTTCCTTAAAAAAAGTAAGAGACATCCCTTTCATCTTTTTAATTATAGAACCTTTTTTGTAATTATTATTTTAAATCTAATTTGATTTATTTTCTTCATGACATTATAAACATTACCTTACTCTACAATTTATTTCATAATACTGATAGATCAATTTTCTCCTCTCATTATAGTGTTTACCTATACTAGTATTATGCCTAAATTTTGCAAGGGATCCTTTAATTCTATTTATTCAAGAATCATATCCATTTTATAACATTTATTTCCAATTTATAAGGTTGTAATATGTTTTTACACATACATATTGAATTTATTTTGATTAAAAAATGATGATATATAACATTATCTCTCATTAAACCATTTTCTGATTCTTTAAGTACCGCTGTTTTGTGGATGAAATTTCATTATTATTTTTCTATGAGTAAACATTGTATTTTGAATACCATCATTATATACACTGAATTTTATTCTTATATAAATAACTAAAACCTTTTATTTGGGAATTACTTGTTTGTATTCCATGCTTCTTGATCTTTGAATTCAATGTGATGAAATATTATCATATGTTGAATGATCTAAGTGAAACACTTATGATTTTACATGATATGAAAGAAATAGGTGCGCCCTAAATCATATATCACCCATATGAATTTGTTAAATTTTTAGGCTCATGTGGAATCATGAATGGGATTAAAGAGTGAACCTAATCTATCACGGTAAATTTTCCACCATGTTATGATATCTTGGTGACTATCCTTGACTTATATTTAATATGTAATGTTTAATGTTGATGACAATTTTCCCATCTTACCTTAATATTATCATTTTATATCATAACACACTGTTCATTTTTATGATTCTCACCCATTTTATGTACTGTTTAAATTACTATTTTATAACATGTATTATCCTTTTTCATGTTTTTCTTTTATTATTCCAATTCTAGGGTTTATTTCTCACCCCTTTCTTATGTATTTTCTCTAGTTATCCAAGGAAATTTCAAAGTAATTGGAATTTTACAATCATGTTAAGGTATTTTTCAATCATGTGTTTTTGTATCCATGTATCAAATTATTGTGTATGTATCTAATTACCCAAATATACTTGGATTACTGATTTCATATGATGTATTAAGTGTATTTTAAATTAATTAATCCTTAATTAATATATAATAATGTCAAGGGTTGTCAATATTGGTATCAAAGGGAGCATTAGTTATTTTTGATATTATAATTAGGAGAAATTAGAGAAATTATTATGGATAAGACTAAACAAAAATACATCCTTATGTTTTGTTAATGTATAGAGTAAGTGTATTCCTTGAAAATACATTCCTCTATGGATACCAGAAGTTGATGTGGATTTGTCACAAATATACCCAGGGGAGACACCTAAAAACACCATATTCGACTAGAATCAATTGGGAACTAGGGAATGAAAATGGTCCTTACATCTCATATGGTTTGACACTCCAAGATGATTTGATTTGGTAAATTCAAAAGCTTATTACAAACCATTATGAAGGGGAAAATCATATAAAATTATATAATAGGAAATAGATCATGGATAACATATATTGAATCATATAAATTCACATGTTAAGGTAATACATGTAATTCATATGATATCCCATTAATGTTATTTTATTCTCAGTTATGTGTTTAATATTTAAAAATTAATCCTCACTAATTTTACCTTTATTCAAGTCAATAGATAGAAATAACAGGAACCATTAAAATAACCAATGTGATGAGAAATGTGATCAATTTTAAAATGAGATACCTAATATTATGGGATTTTATGTAATACATAATTAGATTATGCAAAACCAGCTATAAAAAATAAAAAATAACAACTGGAAGAGGCTACTAGAAATGTTGTTTCCCCTGAGCCACATATGAACAAAAAAATAGTATAGAGTTTTATTTATGATTTTAAATATAAGTATATAGGGAAAATGAGAGATGTACCAATGAATGTGAACCATTATATTTCTTTTTATAAGTTGAATTCATTCAAATTTCACAAGTGATTTAGAACCATATAACACAATGGTATGGCTGAAAAGGATTAATCAAATCATTGATTCCCTAGGAAAACCAGTTCAGTTGAATGTCAAGTTGGTAATGTACTAGATGAATGATATTGCATTACAGTCGTGGTATTTAGTAGTTTAGGATGAATTAAACTAAGTAATTGCATTGGAGGATTTAAAATAATTTTTAAAAAATAATAATATCATCATGTGTTCATAATTTCTAAAATGATATAGTTTTTATCCTCCAGAATGAGAACCTCATAGTGAAATAATACATGTAAAAATTTTTGAATTTAGTATAATTTTTTCCTAATGATTTTTCAAGTGTGTTTATTAGGGCATGAATTTTTTAATTGGAGTTGAGGTTAGAAATTTTCTCAAATATTTTCATGATTTGTATAATGGATTATACAATGATGGTCAACAGAGCGATGGTGGAAGAAATGGTCATCTTAGAAACTATAGTGGGAGGAATCATGTTGATACCTATTGGAAATAGTGGTAACTATAATGCTGAGAATGATAAGAATATGGACACATATTTGCACAACAATGGAATTACATAAAATTACATAGTTGGATTGATGAATATCACTCCTAAACCCAAGACTAAAAATAGACGTATTTAGTGTGGACACATTGATCACATAAAATGATATTATATTACCCTACCTATGTCATGCAAAAATTTCAACCAAATGCAGAATCATCAAAACTATTGTCACAATTCCAAAAGGATAGGTGCTCAATACCCATCTCATTTATTAAAATGTCATATTCTTTGATGCGATGAGGGTTTTAAAATAGTTCTCATTAGAAGAAAAGAGGAATTGATATTAATTCTATGATTACCATTAATCCTAAATAAGTTAAATATCAATAGGAAAATATAGAAAAAAATTGTAGCAAGTAAATAGTTGAATGGAGCTAAGAATGCTATAATGGATGATCAGTCTGGACATTTGATCGTGAGAGATAATATTGTTTGGAATTATACCCCTATGAAATATTTTTTTAACATAGGTAAATCTTATTCATTTATATATTATTTTTTTATTCATCTTATAGTTTATTATATTGTGATGATGACTTATATTTTGAAACATTAAACTCCTCTTAGACCAAGAGAATGTTGAGCATTTATGTGTAGAGCATGCACTATAACAACTGATTGAGTTGAGTTGATATAGTATTTCTATGTGATCAATATAAAATTTATATGACATAATACATGGTATGGATTGTTTGAAAATGTTTAGAGATCTCATTAACTACTATACCTAGAGGGATAGTTTTGAAACTTATAGTGGTTTCAAAAATTTCTTTATAGGAGACCAGAAGGAAATGGTAGGTGTAATATTCTTTTTTCAACTATCGATTGGAACTATTTCATAACATTTGGTATCATTAACCTCATAATTGTTGTATGAGGCTGGGAATATTGGTTTTATAATGAATATTGACTAGTTTTAGAATGTTTTTCTGAATAATTTCTCAGAGATTCTACCCACAAAATAAGTGGAGTCTACGATGGGTCTCGTACAAGAGACTAGTCCTACCTCAGTTCCATATGATGAAATAGAACCAAAAAAATTAATGTAATATAAATTTCATTTGTAAGAGTAGTAAATTAAAGGGTTTATTCAGCCTAGTATATCTCAGTGGGAACAACAATTTTATATCAAAAAATAATATGAAACTCTTCTGTTGGGTGTGGATTATCATAATATTATCCAAGTTGTGATAATGAATTGGGATCCACTTCCAAGAATTTATTATCTTTCCAATAAGTTTATAGGACCCCAATGGTTCTCGAAAATTTACTTGTGATTGAGATATCACCAATTGCGGGTTTAGAAAGAGGATATTTCAAAAATAGCATTCAAAAGTAAATATAGACATTAATATTATTTGGTTATTCCTTTAGGTCTTATGAATTCACAAGTTGCCTTTATAGAATTGATGAATCAAATATTCTAAAAGTATCTAGATTACATTGTGGTGGTGTTCATGGATGACATATTGGTGTATTCAAGGAAAAATTATGGTCATGAGAGACATTTGGCGATAGTGGTGTTAATCTTACTAGATCATCATTTGTATGAAAAAAATTCAAAGTGTGATTTATGGATACAAGAGGTAAATTTCTATTTCTTTTTCATCTTTGAGAAACGTGTTTTGGTGGATAAAATAATTATATAGGATCTGATATCATAGAAATCTCAAGGAATGTCTTCAGGATAAATGTCTATTTGGCTTGATGGGGTATTATGAATTTTTTTATGATGTTTCATGTCTATCATAATTGATAATTGTTTTGAAGATAAAAATGTTCTATTCTAATTTAATAAGTAATGGTATCAGTCTTTTCAATACTATAAGGTCCACATTACATTAACCCAAACGTGATATATATGAAATTAGGTCAAGAATATGTGGTTAATTTTGATGTTTTGGGATAGGGGTTGTGGTGTGTTTTCATGAAAGGAAATCATGTTATTGCATATGTCTAATGACTATTATAGTTTCTTTAGAATAACTACCCACCAAAAAATTTGGAGTTAGCTACTATAGAACACGATTTAAAGACACTAAATCATTACCGATTTAGTGAGAAATTTGCAATATTTATGGATTAAAAGTGATTAAAACACATCCTCTCACAAAAGGATTTGAATCTATGACAAATAAGATGGATAGAGAATCATTAGATGTTTTTATTTTACTTGATGCATACATTGGGTAAGGGAATTTAGGTTGTTAATAAATTGACTATGAAGTACATTGCTCTTTTGAAAAATGGTCTTCTGATTAATGGTAGAAATTTTTTCCATAACTGACATTAACATGGATTATGAAGACTAACGCACTGATACGGTTTACATTCATGTATATTTTGATCCTAATTTGTTTTAGAAGGTTAAATATGAACATACATCCAATTCTGAATGTGTTTCTTTGAGGCCAATACTCAATTATGGGAATACCTCTGATGGATAAATGGTGGATGGGAGTTCAGTTTTTCAGTTTTGAGATCAAATGGTTATACCATTGTATTTTTATGAAAAACTCATTCATGTTTACCACTATTCAAGATGGGTTGTTTATCATGGAATACAAAAATAAATATAAGGCCTTGAATGCACTATTTTGGTGGTTTGGATTGAAAATAAATTTCACTACGGTTGTGGTGAGGGTCTTCACCTATTATTAGTTTTAGGAATTGCCACAATGACTAGAAGGTATGATAATGTATTTATCGATTCCTACTTGGAAATTTGAGAAGACAGTTATGGAGTTTGTAGTAGTTCTATGAAGGGGTCTTCAGAAACATGAAACGATATGGGTGATAGTGGACCATATCAAAAAGTCCAACCATTTGATCCATATTTTTGAATCTCGTATGATATAGGAATATCATAAATTTTTATCCGAGATGTGGTAAAGAGTCATGACATATAGGTTTTTGATAGTATCAAATAGATATTCGATGTTTACATCTAGTTTCAATATTTCCTTAAAGAATGACCTTGGGACATAGTTGACTATGATAACAATGTATATTCTTTAAATGGATATAACACATGAATGTATGATACCAAAATTGGAATGCATGCTTTGGGATTATGTATTGTAGTTTAGTGGTTTACGAGAAGACCATGTATTGTTAATGGATTTCAACAATAGTTATCAGGTCTCGATGAATATGTCTCATTTTGAATCTTTGTATGAAAATCCTTTTTGTTATCAACTTTTTTGGTTTGAAGTAGGTGATACATCATTAGTTGGACCAATCCTTCTACAAGAGACAACAAATAACATTCAGTTGGCCGGGAATAGGTTGGAGACTACTCAGAGTCTTCAAAAATCGTATATGGATCACCATTATTGGACATTGTCATTCATGTTATGTTTTTTGTTTGATATTGAGAATATTTTAATGTCTTGGGCATTGATTTTTTCAGAAACAAGGAAATTTACATCCTCAAAAAATAGTCCCTTTTGAAATACATGAATGGTTTGGTGAGGTGAATTATCAGTCAGATTTTCCACCAAGGATTAGTTTAGTTCATAATGTGATTCACAAATCTCAGTTGTAAAAGGTATCAACATAATTCATACTATTTAATTTTATGGTATCATGTCGACCAATGGAAATATGCTACATTAAACCATGTGTTGGGGAAAATTGTGCATTAGAAAGAGAATGTTAATACATTGGTCTAGTGCTGGATTTATAGAATCATTTTCAGATTTACAAAGAAACATGGGAACAAGAGAAGGAAATGGTAAAGAAATGACCCAATATTCATCAGGACTGTGGTGGTTTTCCAATTTTCAGGGATGGAAATACCAATTGTGGGTATAATTTCACACCCCCTGTTTTCGGTAAAGGACACTTTAATTATGTATTATAAGTATATAATGTGTTTGTGTTAATTTTTGGAATGTATAGAGATGTTTTGTAATGTTTTTTGGGTTTTATTGGAGTAACTTGGTTTGAGAATATATATTATATACGATGAAACACCTCTAAGAAAACATACAATGGGATGAAAAGGTCACTATGCATGCACACGGTTAGCGTACGTTTTAGCAAAACCGTGAATCCACCAAGGTAAAACCATACATATTGTGGATAGTGGATTATATCACAGTTAGTGAACTAATTTCTTAACCATGTAATCCAACTATGAAATGGGGTGGTATAAGACAGTATCCCCCACTTGGTTGGCGCACTGTTTGAAAACCAGTGTGGGATAACTGTGCAATGTATAAGTATCCCTCCATAAATTGAGGATCTAACTCATTTTATCCATTTAAACCCCATTTTCTCTTTATTTCAATCAAAACATGCATTAAAATTACACCTAAGTCTGAATAAACCTTTCTTATTAATACTAAATTGATGTGTTGTAGTCTCATTGTGTGTTGGAATCCCATATTCCTTGGTAAGTGATCATTCTTGGTTTTTTCATTAGTTTCTTCATTTTACCTCTCATGGATTCATGAATCTATTTATTTGGTGATATATAAATGTATTTAAATTCCAATAATTTTATATGGTTGTGTGGAATATAGGAAACCTGATATAAGGCATGTAGTTGGGGTTTCAATTGATTTTATTGAAGAATTTGTGCAAGTTTTCACTTTATCCTATGTTTTTGAGGCATGAGGATTCAATCTCAATGCCTATTATTATAAATTTAAGGATTTAATTCAATATTAATTAATTTATTGAATTTAATTAATAATTTACTATTCATATATTGGAAACCCTCTTTAGTGGTGGTTTGTGGAATTTTGTAAATTTGTTAATTTTGGATGTTGAAATTTGTTTTATAATTTTAAAATGATGATTTAAAAATAGTGGTGGTTTTAATGCCTAATAAATTGACTGTAATATTATTTCAATAAAATAATGGTTTTATCTAAATGGATTGGCATTTTTTTCATTATATTTTTAGTACATGTATAGTTTGAGTATATTTATTTGACATGACCTTGGATAAGCGGTGTGTACCATTAGGGTACAACGAAATGACCATATAGAAGGGTAATACGATATTGGGGAACTTGAGATAAGGGTACCTAGTGATGACATGTGTAACGCCCCGACCCCAATTACCTAGTTTTGGTGCATTATTACATAACATTGGCTTGATCACAAAATATCAAGTCTCGAAAGACCGATTAATTTAGTAGCCTTGGAAACACTAGATACATTCATAAGTCTTATATTGTAAGATAAAGTGAAAAAATACAACAACATAGACTCCATAGTACACACTAATATCCCCTCATTCTTTCCCTACAGGTCAGTCATAAAATAAATCTTCACATCCTGGAAAAAATAAAACATAGAAAGGGGTGATCTCAGATGCTCAGTAATAATAACAATATAGAGGAAACATTCATAAATAACAATAAACTTTTAAGTCAATGTATAACTAATACAAAAGACATTTAAACTTAAAAATCATCAAAATATGGAAAAAATAAAATGAAATAATTCAATTTACTTATTCACATGGATATTCTACTAGACGAATAATCACATCCAATATCAATAACCTCATTCATAATAATGGAATGCATAATGCCAGACTATCATAACCACATAGTCAAGGCCTTGTGCCAAGACTACAAATAAGATATTGTCAAGGCCTTGTTCCAAGACACTAGTTTGTCTCAAGAGACCTACCGATGCATCAAGGAGCTATGGCAGGCCCCACCCATAACTTACTAAGTCCAGTGCATTCCTCAAATGAACAGGTTTAAACATAACATAAACATCTGTATTAAAACTAGCATAGGAAATGTCAATAATTTTTCCATAATCCATGAATGGTATAAAAAAATTAACACATCGACATTAAAACATATCACAAAACCTTCAATACAAAATGGATGTTAAGTATCATAATAAATCAAATTCAAATAAGCTTAAAATCTATCAAATGATGTTGACATAGATGAAATCAAAACTATTTGAGAGAAATATCTCTTTTTTGAAATCATTTAAAAGTAAAATAATTATAAAATAGAGCATCTACGTTGAAAAATATTCTTATATGTTTTTAATTGATGCTTTGATGATTTTATATTGGTAGAAAATAGCTGCACCCACCGTATAAGTTAAAAAAAATACATTCTTACCTTAATTTTGTCGAAAAGGTTAAAAAGGATCTTGTTTGGAAAATGACAGAAAGATTCCTTTATAAAAATCTTATAAAAATTCATACAAGAGTATAAATGACTTCAACAAATAGTCTATAAAACAATAATAATGCTTTGAAATACATTTTTAAGAAACATGGAAGTGGATGACAAAGATGTCCTGGTAGATAATTACGTATAAACAACCTAGGATAATAAAGAGATTGTGAAATAAACCCTTACCTTTTAATATTCCTTGTTTGTGGGTAGTTTAGCCTCCTATGTAATGGTGAAATAATTGTTATTAAATTATACAACAATCATATATATTAATAGGATATCATATATGATCTTTTAACATTGTTTGGTTAGTAATATCTTTGTATCATCATCATTTCAGGTGTTAACAGATTCATTTTCCTTTATATTCATTATTATGTGAGTCAAATGTTTTATGTTTGGGATGTATCATATTCATATCTAGAATTTTATCAAGTCTTTAAAAGTTATTTGTAATCATAAAATGTAAATTAGTCTTGAATGCTTACGAGGGGGAACGAATCTCATCGCGTTCGTGGAGATGGTAATCCGTTCATACACACGAGTGACAATATCATTTTTTTTATATCAAAATAATATATAATTTCATGGTATATCATATATAAAAAATAATAATAATGTTATATTTATTATTTACATCAATTACACATTATTATTGTATCCATCCAAATAGTAATGTATTGAATAACAACTACACCACAATGTGGATACGGTAAGTCGTGCATATGCACGTATGGTGACATGTCATTCAAAGGATGCATAGAATAATGAATTTGGTTGTAACATATTTATAATAACATTATAGTATATATAAGATACTGGAGTTTTTATTTTATAATTGAAACAACAAAGAAAAAGAATGTGGAAGAAGAAAATAACTTGAAAGAGAGTGGTGAAATTAGTACCACTTCTTAGGATTCTTCATTTTGATTTGATCAAAAGGGATCCATAGGTAGGATTTATAAATAATCAAAATCCTATAGGATTAAGTGACGATAGTTGAGAGGGTATTTGGGTAGAGTTTGGCAGTTCCAAAAGGCTCTTATGGTGTGAATTGAAGGGAAGGGGGAGTGCCCTTTTATAAGAGTGGTGAGGGGCACCTTTGGAAAATCTAGAAGTATTACATTAAAATAAAATAATTTTCGATTTAGAATAGATAAAAACTGGATTATTTAATGTCTAAATGGGGATGGGTCAAAAACCACTCAACCAATAGGTTATAGACAGATTTGGGATACTATATCAGCTTTATCTATTATATTTAACTCTTAGTTAAATAGTTTGACATTAACATGTCTCATTGTATTTTAATATTATATTGTTATTAAACTCACTATATACATCTAAGAGAAAATAAAGTTGTTAATTAATGATACATATATCATTATATAAGTCCTTTAGATGAACCATATATTTTTAGGAATAGAATATCAATTAATAATATAATATTTTTTTAAAAAACTCTTTTAGGTCTATTTTGACACTATTTGGTATTTTGTTTTTTCTAAACTTATAACAGCATTATTACTTCCACAGAAATTCATCTAACTAACCCTAACATGTCATATTAACCAAGATAATTAGTGTAATTCATAAAAAGTATCAAATTACGTTTATTTGTATATTTATAATATCAATTATTTTAATATTTCATTAATTAGGTAATTACTGCATCGTCATTGTGTCATAAATAATTTAAATTATTTAATGTCTAAAAATATAAATAAAATTAAATTATGTTGGAATTTTTTTATCTTTATAATGAATAATTATATTTGAATTTATATTATGTATAACCCTATATTAAAAATGTTTTAATTATTAAACTTTTATTTTATCTCTTTTAACTCTTCTTTGAATTAAATAATAATAAATGTCCTAATATAATCTAAGTGGACCAAAAAGGTACATATTTTATTCCTAAGGTAGTTTTTGGTCGAATTATACCTATCCCATAGAATTAGGATATGTGTTAGGGTAATAATAAAATCATTTTTACCCTTAATTCCCCTATTTACTTTTAACCGTGGTAAATAAAAGTAAAAAGTAACTATTCACATAAAATTAATTTTATCTCATAGAACAAAATTTTACTTATTGGTACCAACCGTGTATCACTGATTTTTGAAATTCCATTCACACGAATGGTAATATTATGTTTTATGTTAATTTGAAACTTCTCCTAGGAGTTGGGTAAAATACGGTGAAAAGTTCAATAAATTTTCATATATATAAAATTATTATAAACGGAATCCAAGGAATTACAATGAACTTATATGAGTATTATAAATATATTTTTACGTAAAATTAATTTAAATAAAATAAATAATTATTTAAATAAAAATTTTGTTTTAAACTATAACTCATTATTTTTCACTATTCACCAAAATTGAAAATTTTCAGAAAAATACCAAATATTCACCCTAAGCTAATTTTTATATTCCAAATCCAAAAATGAAGACCATTTGGAAAGATAAACTTTTTTAAATTTCATAAAGTATGTATTACTATTCATAATGGCTACTTTGATTGGTTGTGGTGTGTTAGAACTCAAAGTTACACACAATGCAAGCTATTGCATTATTCAAAGAGAAGCGTACCGTGGAAGCTTAAGGTGTTACATTCTCCCCTCCTTCAAATAATTACATCCTCTAAATTTCTGTAATATTAAAGAATAAAAAAACTCGGGTGGTTCTTCATCATAACTTCCTTGGGGTCCCATGTTTCCTCTTCCATCTTATTGTTTCTCCATAGAAATTTTACCAGATGAGTCATCCGGTTTCAAAAAACTTGTTATCTGGTATCAAGAATATTGATGGTCACTTCGCAAAAAGATAGATCGTGTTCCATTTATAATTTCTCATAGGTGAGAACATGCGTTGGGTCGGGCCTGTATTTTCTCAACAGTGATACGTAGAACACATCGTCAACTTTGGAGAGACTTGGCAGCATTCCCAAATGGTAAGATACAGCCCCAATTCATTCAAGAATTTCTAAAGGTCTGATGTACCTGGGACTCAATTTTCCCTTATCACCAAAACGTATAACACCCTTCCATGGAGATACCTTCAAGAAAACATGATCTCCTACCCAAAATTCCAAATCCATCCTTTGGTTATCAGTATGTATCTTCTGCCTATTTTGAGCTTATTTGATGTGGGTTCGGATTAACTTTACCTTATCCATCATTTCCTAAACCAGTTCTGGGACTATATGTTTTCTTTCAGCAAAATCATCCCAATAGGTTGGTGTGCAACATCTCTTTCCGTATAACGCTTTATATGGTGCCATCTGAATACTTCAATGGAAGCTATTGTTATAGTAAAATTCTACCAGAGGTGAATATTGAACCCACATACATTGAAAGTAGAGTGAGCATGATCTCAACATGTCATCTAAGGTTTGAATAGTCCGTTCTGATTGTCCACCAGTTTGAGGGTGGTATGTAGTACTCAAATGATGTTCAATATCTAGGGATTTATGAAGACTTTTGCAGAATCTTGATGTAAAATGGGGATCACGATTAGAAACACTCTATTGGGGTACTCCATGAAGTCTCACAACTTCATTAATATATAGTCTTGCTGGATGTTCAAGTGGTAAATCTTCTCTTATAGCAAGAAAATGTGATGACTTGGTAAGATGATCAACAATGACCCATATTGTATCATTTCTTCTTCGAGTCTTTGGCATTCCCATAAAAAATCCCATCGTAATATTATCTCATTTCCACTCAGGTATGGGAAGAGGTTGCATGACTCCTCCAGGCTGTTGCCTTCTAGCTTTCCCTTTTTGACAAACCATACATCTTGACACAAAATCAGCAATCTCACTCTTCATGTTGTCCCACAAAATAAGTTCCTTCAAATCTCTATACATATAAGTGTTATAAGAGTGTATAGAGAAATTGTAACTTTGAGAATCTACCAACAATTCCCTTTTTAGATCAGGTATATCGGGAACACAATGTCTCTTCCCAAATTTCAAAATTCCATCTTCATACATAAAGTCACTCAGTCTCCATTCATTCATAGCTTTAATCTTTTTATGAAACTCTTCATCTTCAGTTTGATAACTCTTTATCCTTTCTAGTAAAGATTGCTTGGAAAGCATTTTAAAAAGCATGGATGTTTCACCATCCATGGTTATTCCCATATCTATCTTTACTAGATCCATTTATATTGGATCCTTTTCAATGCAAATCTTGTTAAAAAAATCCACGATATTTTCTTCTCAGAGCATCTACTACCTTATTTTTCTTCAATGGGTGGTAGTGTATCATGAAATCATAATCTATTAGTAGTTCAATCCATCTCCTTTTCCTCATGATGATTTCTTTCTATGAGAAAAAAATACTTAAAACCCTTTTGATTGATATATATCTCACATTTTTCACCATAGAGATAATGTCTCCATATCTTCAAAGCTATGATTGCAGCTTCTAACTCAAGATCGTGAGTATGATAGTTTTTTTCATGAATTTTTGGCTGTCGTGGTGCATATGTAATAACCCTATCATTCGGAATAAGGACTCAACAAAGTATTCTCTTTGAAGCAACACTATAAATAACAAACCCATCATTCACCGATGGTAGATCCATGATATGAGAATTTAATAATCTTCTCTTCAGTTCTTCAAAACATTATTGACACCCTTTTTTCCAATCAAATTTAACCCCTTTATGTGATAGCTTCGTTAATTGGTTAGCCAATCAGGAAAAATTCTAGATGAAATGTCGATAATAACCTGCTAAAACAATAAAACTGCGTAACTCAGTTATACTTGTTGGTGTTGGCCATTCTTGGATTGCTCTTTTCATAGAAGGATAAACAGAGATTTCATCCATAGAGACAATATGGCCAAGAAAATAAATCTACTAGAGCCAAAAATCACACTTGTTAAAATTTCTGTATATTGCTGGACTTCTAAGAGTCTTTAGAATAATGTCCAAGTTATTTTCATGATCCTCGTAGAATTTGGAGTATAGCAAGATATCATCAATAAATAACACTACAATATAATCAACAAATTCCTTGAATTTTTTTTCATTAGATCCATGAAAATAGAGGGTGCATTAGTCAGCCCAAAAGGTATTACTGTAAACTCGTAATTCCCATACCTGGTTCGAAATGCGGTTTTCGGAATGTCGTCCTTCATCACACACAACTGATGATATCCAGATCGAACATCAATCATTGAGAAGTATTGTGCTTCAAGAATTTGGTTGAATAAATCATCAATGTGAGGTAATGTATACTTGTTCTTTATTGTTATAGCATTGATCTCCCTTTAGTAAATACACAACCTCATAGATCCATACTTATTTTTAACAAAAAGGATAGGGGTTTCCCATGGGGAAAAACAATGGAAAATTAATCCCTTTTTACTAAATTATTATAGTTGTTTCATTAGTTCCACTAATACCACCATGTCCATTCTATAAGGGGTCTTTGATATGGGCCTTGAATGTAACACCCCAAGCTTTCATGATACGCCTCTCTTTCAATAATGTAATAGCTTACATTGTACGCAAGTTCAAGTTCTATCACACCACAACCAATCAATGTAGTCGTTATGAATAGTAATACCTAATTTTTGAATTTTTATAAATTTTATCTTTCCAAATGGACTTCGTTTTTGTATTCGGAATATCAAAATTATCCTAAGTTGAATTCTTTGTAATTTTCGGAGAACTTCCAATTTTTTATGAATAGTGAAAAATACATAAAAACAAATTTTTTAATAAAAATAAATTATAGTGATATATTATACTATTAAGTGTTTTAAAAGTACAATTAGAATATATTTTTACCATTTCATCCAATGGTGTTCATTAGAATTAATTTCACTTTGAAATTGGACATAAACAATTGTCAATCTTTTGATATATATTGTTTCTTAAAAACACGCTATTTGTTGTGACAGCAGGAATTAATTATAAAATTAATTAATGCAACTAATATGTTTGGCATTTTGTAAAATAGACATCATTTTTGAATTCATAATATCAATTATAGCTTAGGGTGAAATTTTGGCATTGTTCTGAAAAACATCAATTTTTGATGAATAGTGAAACCACTAAGTGGTAGTTAAATAACTGATTTTTCGTTTAAATGAAATATTACCACTTCTGTGATTTTATTTTCAAAAATCCGACATACATGGTTTTCATTAGGAATTAAAATGTGGTTCAATGGTATTAAAATAATTTTTTGGTGAATAGTATCTTTTAAGTTTAATTAATCGCGATTAAGGGTAATTACTGAAATTTAAGGTAAAAAAGTATTATAAAAATATGTAAAGACCTTTACACTTGTCCAACCAATATTGGATGTGTCATGGCCGACCAAGACAATCCATGGGTCAACTTGGGGACCCCATGGAGCCACTTTGGTAGGAAAAGGACATAAATAACTTTTTATTTAATGTTAAAATAAAAATGTGACAAACATAAGTTGTTTTACTAAAACAATTTTTAAATGGGGTTATACAAGTCATAGTTTTGACTATAAATATTAATTAGAAAGATAAAAATATTTCCTACATCATGATAATTTTTTTATAATTTTTATACATTAAATAAATTAAATTATATATGACACTATGATGATGCAGCGATTACCTCATTAATTAACGAATTAAATAAAATGAAAATATAATGTAAAATATAAGGCTTACACTTGTCAAAAACCTATTGGATGAGTATAGTTCGAACCCTTATCACCTTATCCTCGAATTATATAAGTTTGGGACCTCTAAAATCCGAAACTCATTTTATAATAAAGTAACATTTCATTACTTTCCAAAAGTGCCCCTCCTCTTCACTTATAAAAGGCCCCCACTACTGCCACCTTACTCACACCTTCAAAGCCTTTTGGCTCGGCCAAACTCTACCCAAATACTCTCCAAACTTCCCTCCCTTACTCCTATAAGCCTCACTTTGGGAATAATTCTTCCCAAGTAAGCCTTTGGATCAAATCAAAAGAGTTACCCGATTTTAAGGTAATGTCTTCTCTTATGTTATTTTATTTTATTTTGCTTATCCAACCCCATAAACTCTTTTTATTAATTTCTTTTGTAACAACACCAGTATACTCAATATACTAGGATGTTCTTATGAGAAGTATTCTATCTACACTTACACACACCTACATCTAATGGTTAAAGAACATACTGTTTCTGTGGATGGTGAATTTTTGCCTCACGAAACGATGATTTTTCAACACTCATATAACACCTTCAAAGGTGGCCATTAAGATGTCACTCTATTTATATATGATATATAATATGTTTATGTTTTACTTAAGGTTATTTATTTTTAATTTATGTCATACCTTTAATGTTTCCATTATGGGTTAACGCGATATTTTCATTTTAGGAAGTGCGGACTACCGCCCCCTCAAAGTGATTTGAATCGTTAATACCATATGTGGGATGTATAAAGGATGGAGTAAAATGTATTATACACTATATTATACTGGAATTATATTATAACTATATATCATTATGATTTACTTCCATTAAATTCGAAATATAAATGAAAGTAGCGTTCATGCGTACGTACAACTTACCGTCTCCATGAACGGTGCATTTCATGTCATACCTCTAAATGTTATGTAATATTATGAATGAATGTATATACTGGATATATATGAGATATATGATATCTATATCATGAATATAATTCTGGATATAATGGATATTTCACCACATGAACAACTTTTAATTATAAGAAGTCTATTTTTGACTCAAGTACCAAAGATCGACAAAACGACCGTCATTAACTTAAATAATTACATAATGTTCATGACATGGTAATAAGTGATATAAAAGGAATAAACAACTTGAAAAAAGGTTCTTAAGAAATTATAAATTAACTCGAGTTTATTATTCAGGAGGTTAAAGAACGGTCGAGTCAAGACAGGACACAAGGTAAGGGAACTTCTTAACCCAATTACCATTCTTTGGGTTAATCTCCGACTTTCAAATTATGTCATGATATTATCATTTCCTATCTTGTATTTTTACTTTCTTTATTTGTACTTATAGTTAATACACATAATATATCTATTTTATTTTAAAAAAGGATCTTTGTGAGGGACTTCGTCTCAATCTCCTTTCATTGAGGCATATTTGGTTTTATACACAACTTTCCTTTATACGGTGTATAAACCCGTTTGACTTTTATGTTTATTCAAAAGCAATATTTTTATACGAAGCGTTTTACTAAAAGACAAAAAGGAATGTTTTTCTTGTCGTACGTATGCGGCAACAACGACTTGTCCGCCGCCATGGCCATTATTTTGGTTTCGGCTTCCTCTACATGCCATAACTTTTTTAAAATGAAAAATAAATACCAAGTTTTGATTTTCATTTATTTTGGTATTAAAAATGGTTTTGATAATGTTTTTATTATATCAATGTGTCATATTGATATCTTGTGATTGAAATGTGGAAATTTTATTTTGCCTTTAGGCATGTTATATGTGATACGTTTATGTTATGGTTTATGATATGTTTAAACCTATTCATATGAGTAATGAATTGGACTTAATAATTGGCGGGTGGAGCCCGCTATAGCTCCTCGATGCATCGGTAGGTCTCATGAGACAAACTAGTGTCTTGGCCCGAGGCCTTGACAAAATCTTATTTGTGGTCTTGGCACGAGGCCTTGGCTACATGGTTATGATAGTCTGGCATTATGCATTCCATCATTATGAAAGTGGTTATTGATATTTCATTTGATTATTCGACTAGTAGAATATCCATGTGAATAAGTAAATGGCATTATTTAATTTTATTTTTTCCATATCATGCTGATGTTCATGTTTAAAAATGCTTTTGTTTTAGTTATACATTGCCTTAAATGTTAATGTTTATTTATGAAAGCTTCTGCAATATTGTTATCCTTACTGAGCATCTGAGCTCACCCCATTCAATGTTTTAATATTTTCCAGGATGTGAAGAAGTATTTTATGAATGACCTGCAGGGATAGTCAGAAGAGGATATGAGTGTGGACTATGAAGACTTTGTTATTATATTTTCACTTTATGATGTAATGTAACATTTATGAATGTATCTAGTGTTTCCAAGGCTACTAAACTAAGTGGTCTTTCGAGACTTGATCTTTTGTGATCATGCCAATGTTACGAAGTAATGCATCGACTCTGGGTAGCTGGGGTCGGGGAGTTACAGTTGTATCAAAGGCAGTTTAGTACTAACCTTGGAAGCTAGATTTAGATAAAATCTGATTAGAGCACATAGCCCAAAGATAGACTTTGAGGATTAGTATAGAAGAACTTCCTAGAATTTTGGTATTATAGAAATTTTATACGTTTTCCGAGCAATACATCCCTGTCTGGATACGAGCAGGTAGAGGTGGCTTTGGCACAGATGTACCTAAAGGTAAAACCCAAAAACACCGCTTTGAGCTAGACTCGAACGGGAACTGGTGCACGACAACGGTCCTTGTTGCACTATTGGTTACGACACTCCTGGGGGATATGTTTAAGATAATTCTCATTTTCTTTAAAAACCACTATGAAGGGTTATGAGTATATACTTCCTCAAAGAAAACATTTTTATGATTATGGATTATATCCAAAAATAGTTCAATTTATGTTAAGTATTTTATAAGTATGGAAATATGTATTTTGATTCATAAACTAATCCAGTTTAAGCCATTGTTTAGAAATGGCGCCTAGTGAAAGGAATGGAAACCGTATAAATGCACGCACTCCGTGTAGGGATTTCCCTCCTGCTCAAGATAATTATTATGGAGCTGGAGATGCAACTGGTGCTAATCAACTTATTACCATACTGGGACAACTCAGTCAGGTTATGAATAATAACCTTACTCGTATGGATCACCCTTATCCGCAACATGGAGGATCAATGTTACACAGCTTCATGAGGCAACAACCGCCAACATTTAATGGGGGTAAAAATCCATTAGTAGCTGAGCAATGGATAAACTCCTTAGAGAAAATATTCCACGCCTCGGGGAGTAGCGAAAGGGAGAAGGTTGTCATGGCAGTCTACCATCTCACTGGAGATGCCGATCAATTGTGGTCTCTGATTCAAAACAAAAAGGAAGATGAAGAAGTATCAAGTATGGAATAGAGGGATTTTAAGGAAATTTTCTTAGAAAAATACTTTCCACATGACCATCGAGCTGATATGGAAAGCCAATTTATAAGTCTGAGGCAGATGGAGGATGAGAATATCGCAAAGTATGAGGCTAACTTTACAAGGATAGAAAGGCATGCTACAGATTATATACGTTACCCAAGAAGTAATATTGATCGTTTCTTTGATGGGTTAAAACAATTTCTCCGTCGAGCTTTAGTATCAAAATCTTTCTCAACATACGAGGATATAGTCTCGTGTGCTATCAAGACAGAAAAGGAATTCTCTAAGTCTTATGACAACAAAGTAAAGCAAGAGAAGAAGAGAACGGTGGAACAAGAGATAGATAAATGGAAAAAGGGAATGAAAGATTTTCCATTATGTGATAATTGTGGGAAGAATCATCCTGGTACTTGCCTAAAAGGAATGGGAGTTTGTTACAAATGTGGAGAAAATGGTCACCAGGTGCGTGATTGCAAGGGAAACAAATATTTTATCAATTTTGAATTCTACAATTGTAGAGAAATGGGTCATTATTCAAATGAATGTCCTAAGAGTCAGGGAAACGTACCACAAAAAAGGCCAAGGGATCAAGGCCAATCTTATGATGTGACTATAGTTGAAGCGGAATAATTAATGTATTGGTGCTTTTGGACTCATGGATTATATTTTGGTTATTAGAATAATGTGATATATATATAAGGATTGTACTGAAGTACTTGTTGTTTCAGTATGGTTTTAATATGATGAAGGTAATCATATTTTTTTATGTGAAAATAAGAGAAACTTTACCTTGTTTGAGGAATCTGATGATACATTTGATTTTGGAATTAAGAGACCTTTTAGAGAAAGTTTGGACAGAGGTATTTTGGATAACTATAAAGGTTGGGATGGATTAAGTTGAACTTTGAATAGTATTGTTTAAGGTTAAAACATTTCTGAAGATTATTTTTGGAAGAATATAATACTATATTTTTAGGAAAAGGACAACCTGCAGGGTGGGGCATAACCCGTCGCGTCGGACAAAGCTGCAGGAATCGAACCCACAACCATAGTGCGACAAGCCTTTATTACCTACCACTAGCCGACAGGAAGTCCCTGGTTATTACAATATAGTTATACTAATCTAAATGGTATGTGTTAATATTTGGAACCTTATACAATTAGGATAAATAGAATATTTTTGAGTTCTATTACCTTTTAGATTGAAAGATGTGTTTGTGGTAAAAAAATAATTTTAAAGAAAGAAAGTATACATGACAAGTATGTATATTCCCTTAAGTTCTTAGTAAATCTCCTAAATAAATTTCTCAACTTTATAAAAGGTAACTTAAAACAAAAACGTTGCCGGTTAACTTTTCCAAATGGGGATTCCATGACCGTTTAACCAATCACAAGTTTGTGATTTTCTTATGGTTAAATTTCTCCTAATCCAGTTTTCTACAACTCTCCATCAGACCTTGATGGTTTGTTTTTCTTCAATATCCATATTTTCATAGAATCCTAGTATGGGCTATCTTGGGTGACCTTTTTTACTTCCCTTTCTTTCTTTTAATGTTATATTCTTATTAAACCTATTTCCGATGTGGGTTTTCCATAAAGGTATTTTCTATTTTCAACCTTTTGCATTCAAAGAAAAATTTCAAATTGCGAGGACACAATTTACTGAAGGAGGGGAGAATGTAACACCCTAAGCTTTCATGATACGCCTCTCTTTCAATAATGCAATAGCTTGCATTGTACGCAAGTTCGAGTTCTAACACACCACAACCAATCAAAGTAGTCGTTATGAATAGTAATACCTACTTTTTGAAATTTTATAAATTTTATCTTGCCAAATGGACTTCATTTTTCTATTCAGAATATCGAAATTATCCTAAGATGAATTCATTGTAATTTTTGGAGAACTTCCAATTTTTTATGAATAGTAAAAAATACTTAAAAACAAATATTTTAATCAAAATAAATTGTAGTGATAGATTACACTATTAAGTGTTTTAAAAGTATAATTAGAATATATTTTTACCATTTCATCCAATGGTGTTCATTAGAATTAATTTCACTTTGAAATTGGACATAAACAATTGTCAATCTTTTGATATATATGGTTTCTTAAAAACACGATATTTGTTGTGACAGCGGGAATTAATTATATAATTATTTAATGAAACTTATATGTTTGGAATTTTGTAAAATAGAAATCATTTTTGAATTCAGAATATCAATTATAGCTTAGGGTTATATTTTGGCATTGTTCTGAAAAACTTCAATTTTTGATGAATAGTGAAACCACTAAGTGGTAGTTGAATAACTGATTTTTCGTTTAAATAAAATATTACCACTTCTGTGATTTGATTTTCAAAAATCCAGCATACATGGTTGTAATTAAGGAGTAAAATGTGGTTCAATGGGATTAAAATAATTTTTTGGTGAATAGTAACTTTTAAGTTTAATTAATCGCAATTAAGGGTAATTAGTGAAATTTAAGGTAAAAATAGAATTATAATAATATGGAATGACCTTTACACTTGTCCAACCACTATTGGATGTGTCATGGACGACCAATACAATCCATGGGTCAACTTGGGGACCCCATGGAGCCACGTTGGTAGGAAAAGGACATAAATAACTTTTTATTTAATGTTAAAATAAAAATGTCACAAACATAAGTTGTTTTAATAAAACAATTTTTAAATGGGGTTATACAAGTCATATTTTTGACATAAATATTAATTAGAAATATAAAAAGATTTCCTACATCATGATAATTGTTTTATAATTTTTAGACATTAAATAAATTAAATTATATATGACACCATGATGATGCAACGATTACCTCATTAATTATTGATTTAAATAAAATTAAAAGATAATGTAAAATCTAAGGCTTACACTTGTCAAAAACCTATTGGATGAGTATATTTACAACCCTTATCAAGTTTTCCTCTAATTATATAAGTGTGGGACCTCTAAAATCTGAAACTCATTTTATAATAATGTAACATTTCATTACATTCCAAAAGTGCCCCTCCTCTCCACTTAAAAAAGGCCCCCAACACTACCACCTTACTCACACCTTCAAAGCCTTTTGGCTCGGCCAACCTCTTCCCAAATACTCTCCCAATTTTCCTCCCTTACTCCTAGAAGCCTCACTTTGGGCAGAATTCTTCCCAAGGAAGCCTTTGGCTCAAATCAAAAGAGTTACCCGATTTTAAGGTAATGTCTTCTCTTATGTTATTTTGTTTTATTTTTCTTATCCAACCCCCTAAACTCTTTTTATTCATTTCTTTTGTAACAACACCAGTATACTAAATATACTATTATGTTTTTATGAGAAGTATTCGAGCTAAAATTACACAAACTTACATCTAATGGTCAAATAACATACTGTTTCTGTGGATGGCGAATTTCTGCCTCACGAAACGATGATTGTTCAACACTAATATAACACCTTCAAAGGTGTCCATTAAGATGTCACTCTATTTATATATGATATATAATATGTTTATGTTTTACATAAGGTTCTGTATTTTTCATTTATGGCATACCTTTATTGTTTCCATTATGGGTAAACGAGATATTTTCATTTTAGGAAGTGCGGACTATCACCACCTCAATGTGATTTGGATCGTTAATACCATATGTGAGATGTAAAAAGGATGGATTAAATGGTATTATACACTATATTATACTGGAATTATATTATACCTCTATATCATTATGATTTCATTCCATTAAATACGAAATAGAAATGAAAGTAGCATTCATGCGTACGTACGGCTTACCGTCTCCATGAACGGTGCATTTCATTTCTTACCTATAAATGTTGTGTAATATTATGAATGAATGTATATACAGGATATATATGAGATATATTATATCTATATCATGAATATAATTCTGGATATAATGGATATTTAACCACATGAACAACTTTTAATTATAAGAAGTCTATTTTTGACTCAAGTACCAAAGATCGACAAAACGACCGTCATTAACTTAAATAATTACATAATGTTCATGACATGGTAATAAGTGATATGAAAGCAATAAAAAACTTGAAAAAAGGTTCTTAAGAAATTATAAATTTACTCTAGTTTATTATTCAGGAGGTTAAAGAATGGTCGAGTCAAGACAGGACGCAAGGTAAGGGAACTTCTTAACCCAATTACCATTCTTTGGGTTAATCTCATACTTTCAAATTATTTCATGATATTATTATTTCCTATCTTGTATTTGTACTTTCATTATGTGTACTTATATTGAATACACATAATATATCTATTTTATTTAAAAAAATGATCTTTGTGAGGGACATCGTCTCAATCTCTTTTCATTGAGGCATATTTGGTTTTATACACAACGTTACTTTATACGGTGTATAAACTCCTTTGACTTTTACGTTTATTCAAAAGGAATATTTTTATACGAAGAGTTTTACTAAATGACAAAATGGAATGTTTTTCTTGTCGTACGTATGCGGTGACAACGAGTTCTCTGCAGCCATGGCCATTATTTGGGTGTTGGCTTCCTCTACAATCCATAACTTTTTTAAAATGAAAAATAAATACCAAGTTTTGATTTTCTTTTATTTTGGTATTGAAAATGGTTTTGATAATGTTTTTATTATATCAATGTGTCATATTTATTTCTTGTGATTTAAATGTGGAAATGTTATGTTTCCTCTAGGCATGTTTTATGTGATACGATTATGTTATGGTTTCTGATATGTTTAAACCTATTCATATGAGGAATGCATTGGAATTAATAAGTGATGGGTGGAGCCCGCTATAGCTCCTCGATTCATCGGTAGGTCTCATGAGACAAAATAGTGTCTTGGAACGAGGCCTTGACAAAATCTTATTTGTGGTCTTGGCACAAGGCCTTGGCTACATGGTTTTGATAGTCTGGAATTATGCATTCCATCATTATGAAAGAGGTTATTGATATTTCATGTGATTATTAGACTAGTATAATATACATGTGAGTAAGTAAATGGCATTATTTAATTTTATTTTTTCCATATCATGCTGAAGTTCAAGTTTAAAAAGGCTTTTGTTTTAGTTATACATTGACTTAAATGTTAATGATTATTTATGAAAGCTTCCGCAATATTGTTATCCTTACTGAGCATATAAGCTCACCCCTTTCAATGTTTTAATATTTTCCAGGATGTGAAGAAATATTTTATAAATGACCTGCATGGATAGTCAGATGAGGATATGAGTGTGGACTATGAAGAATTTGTTATTATTTTTTCTCTTTACGATGTAATGTAACATTTATGATTGTATCTAGTGTTTCCAAGGCTATTAAACTAATCTGTCTTTTGAGACTTGATCTTTTATGATCATGCCAATGTTACGAATTAATGCACCAACTCTGGGTAGCTGGGTTCGGGGTGTTACATTGAACCAGGAATTAAATCAATGGAAAACTCAATTTATCTTTCTAGAGGATGTCTAGGTAAATCTTCTTGGAAACACATCAACATATTCTTTCACAATAGATACATCCTCTATTTGAACATTACCTTCCTCATCCACAGTTTTTTCATTCTCTTCCTCCACAATTATTGAATTTAGTTTATCTACTGGGGGTGGATCTAGATAAGAATTAGGTGGTGACAATTATGATATAATGATAAGGTGTTCTTTATCACCGTCATCAAAAATAGTAACCTATTTCTTCTTATAATATTTTTTTTCATCATGGTCAGAATTCCAATCCATACCGAGGATTATATTGAATTCAATCATCAGTATGATGATCAGATCAGAAGATAAAGAACATATATATTCTCTAATGGGAACCGATTCACCAAAAATTATTGTGATGATACTTACCTTAAAAGTTTTGACTAACAACTCCCATGTTAAATCAAATTGGAAATACCTAATTTTCATATCAATATAGGAAGATATGAAACAATGCAATGATCCAGAATAAAATAAAGCATTGGTTAAACTTTAGGAAACAATTAAATTACCTGCTACCATGTCTTTTGGAGCTTCAACCTCGAAAGTATAGATTTCATAATCCTGGCCTTGATCCCTTGGGTTTTTTGAGGTATGTTACTTTTGTTCTTAGGAAATTCATTTAGATAATGTTCCATCTCCCTGCAATTGTATCATTGAACATCGGTAGCCTCTTTCTTCCCATTGCAATCGCGATTTTGGTGGCATTTTTCACCACACTTGTAATAGACTCACATTCCCTTCAAGCATGTATCGAGGTGTTTTTCCCCATATTTTCTAAAGTTTGGATATTCAAATTTTCCCTTCATCCCCTTATTTCCATTTACATAGTGATCTGAAGATATATTCTTCTCTTTCTTTGATTTAAATTCATAAGACATAGAGAATTCATTTTCTATCTGCATAGCACATGAGACAATATCATTATACAAAGAGAAGGATTGTTAGAATAATTCTTGAAGGAGAAATGAATTTAACCCATCAAAGAAACAAACAATCATAAATCTTGGGATATGTATATAATATATATCATGCCTTGCTAACCTTGTAATGTTAGACTGATACTTTGCAACATTATTATCCTCTTTTTGTATCAGACTTAGAAATTGTCTTACCATATCTGCATGATGGTCACGAAGAATGTATTATTCTATGAAAATCTATTTAAACTCCCTCCATTCCATATTTGATACTTCATCATCTTCCTTTGTGTTTTGAATCAATTACCACCATTGATCAACATCTCCAGTGAGGCGGTAAACTGCCATGACAACTTTTTCCCTTTCACTACTCCCCTAGGTATAGAATATTTTCTTTAAGTAATTTATCCATTGCTCAGATACAAATGGTTTTTTACTCCCATTGATTTTTGGTTGTTGTTTCCTCATGAAAAGATCAAGCATTGATCCTCCAAGCTACGGATCAGGGTGCTCCATATGGGTTAGTATATATTCATAACATGAGTGAGTTTTCCGAATATATTGATAAGGTGACCAAGACCAGTTTTATCGCCAGCTCCACTATAATTATTTTGAGCAGGAGGGAAATCTCTACATGGTGTGCATGAATTTATATAGTCTCTATTCCTTCCACTAGGCTCCATTTCTAAACAATGTCATAAACTATATTATTTTATGAATCTAAATACATAAATCCCAACTTATAAAACACTTAACATAAACTTAAAAATTTATGGATATAATCCATAATCATAAATATGTTTTCTTTAAGGAATTATATACTCATAAACCCTTCAAAAACATTTTTATGGAAATGAGAATTATCCTAAGCATATCCACCAGGTGTGTCGTAACAAAGAGTGCAGGAAGGCCCGTTTTCGTGCACCAGTTCTCGTTCGAGTCTAGCTGAAAGCAGTGTTTTTGGGTTTTACCCCTAGGTACATTTGTGCTCGAGCCATGTCTACCTACTCATATCTAAGAAGGGATGTATTTCCTGGAAAACTCAGAAAATCTATACAATACTAAAATTCTAAGAAGTTATTATATAATAATCCTAAAATTCTATCTTAGGGTAATGTGCTCTAATTAGAGTTCATCTAAATCTAGTTTCCATGGTTTGTATTAAACTTTATATGATACCAACTATAACGCCCCGGCCCAAGTTACCCAGAGTCAGTGCATTATTACATAACATTGGCATGATCACAAAAGATCATGTCTCGAATGACTGATTAGTTTATTAGCCTTGGAAACTATAGATACATTAATAAGTCATACGTTACATGATAAATTGAAAAACTAAAACAACATAGTCTCTATAGTCCACACTCATATCCCCTCAGACTATCCCTATAGGTCAGTCATAAAATAATTCTTCACATCCTGTGAAAAATAAAACTAAGAAAGGAGTGAGCTAAGATGCTCAATAAGGAAAAAAAATATAGTAGAAACATTCATAAATAAGCATAAACTTTTAAGGAAATGTATAACTAAAACAAAATCCTTTTAAACCTTTACTTCAGTATAATATATCAAAAATAAAATAAAATAATTCCATTTACTTATTCACATGGATATTCTACTAGACCAATAATCACATGAAATATCAATAACCACTTTCATAATGATGGAATGCATAATGCCAGACTATCATAACCACATAGTCAAGGCCTTGTGACAAGACTACAAATAATATTTTCTCAAGGCCTTTTTCCAAGACACTAG
The DNA here is from genome assembly GCA_963277665.1 of Viscum album. Taxonomy (NCBI): domain Eukaryota; kingdom Viridiplantae; phylum Streptophyta; class Magnoliopsida; order Santalales; family Viscaceae; genus Viscum; species Viscum album. The sequence continues at coordinate 2,026,930,526 of OY728146.1, read as the reverse complement.
TTTGTCTCATGAGACCTACCGATGCATCAGGAAGCTATAGAGGGCTCCACCCATCACATACTAAGTCCTATGCATTTATCATATGAATAGGTTTAAACATAACATAAACATTCATATTAAAACTAGAATACGAAATGTCAATACTTTTTCATAAACCATGAATTGTATAAAAAAATAACACATCCACAGTAAAAACTATCACATAAGCTTCAAAATAATATGGAATATTTTTATCATAGTAAATCAACATCAAATAAGCTTAAAATCCATCAAAGGATGTTGACATAGATGAAGCGAAAACTATTTGAGAGAAGTATCTATTTTTTGGAAATCATTTAAAAGTCACATAATTATAAAAGAGAACATTTACTTTGAAAATATTATTATAAGATTTTATGTGAAGCTTCGACAATTTTATAATGGTAGAATATAGCCGCACCTTCCATATACCTTAAAAAAGACATTCATACCTTAATTTTGTCAAAAAGGTTAAAAAGTACCTTGATAGGAAAATGAAGGAAAAATTCCTTTATAAGTATCTTATAAAAAGTAAAACAATGGTATAAATGAATTTAACCCATAGTCTATAAAATTGTAAGAATGTTTTGAAATACATTTTTAAGAAACCTGGATGTGGATGATAAAGAGGTCCCAATATATAATTACATATAAACAATCTCGGATAATGAAGAGATTGTGAAATAAACCCTTACCTTGTAAATTTCCTTGGTCGAGGGTAGGTTAAACTCATCTATAATTGTGAGATAATTTTATTTAAATTATAAAAGAATCATATACATTTATATGATATCATATATGATCATTTAACATTTCTTTGTTAATTATGTCTTAATATTATCGTCGTTTCGGGTGTTAATGGATTCGTTTTCCTTTATATTCTTTGTTATTTGAGTCGTATTTGTTGTAGATGGGATGCATCATATTCATATCTAGAATGATATCAGGACTTTAAAAATTATTTTTAATCATCAAATGAAAATTATTCTAGAATGGATACGATGCGGAATGAATCTCATCGCGTTCGTGGAGACGGTAATCCCTCCGTACACATGAGGGACAACATCATTCTTATGATTTTAAAATAACATATAATTTGATGGTATATAATATTTACAGAATCATTATCATGTTATTTTTATTATTTACATCAATTACACATTATTATTATACCCATTAAAATAATAATATATTGAATAACAAATCCACCACAATGTGTAGACGGTAAACCGTACGTACGCACGTACGGTGACATGTCATTAAAAGGATGGATAGAATAATGAATTTGGTTGTACCATATTTAAAATAACATTACTGTATATATAAGATACTGGAGTTACTATTTTATAATGGAAACGATAACAAAAAAGGAAGTGGAAGAAGAAAATAAATAGAAATAGGGTGGTGAAATTATTACCTCTTCTTCGGGTTCTTTCTTTTTATTTGATTGAAATGGTTCTTTAAGATGGCTTTATAACTAATGAAAAGCCTTTAGGATGAAGGGAGTAAAGTGGAGAGGGTCTTTGGGAATATTTTGGATGATCCATATGTCTTTGATGGTGTGAATTTGAGGGATGGGGGAGTTCCCTTTCATAAGAGGGGTGAGGAGAACCTTAGGAAAATCTAGAAGTATTTTTTTATAATTAAACTATTTTCGGTTTATAGTGGCTCCAAAGTAGATTATGTAATGTATAATGTGGGTATGGGTCGAAATCCACTCAGCCAATAGGTTTTATGCAGATTTGAGTCACAATATTAGCTTTATCTTTTAGATTTAACTCTTAGTTAAATAGTTTTACATTTACCATGTCTCTTTGTATTTTTATATTATATGGTTGACAAACATGATATATAATTCTAAGAGAACCCCAAGTGGTTCATTAATGATACATATATCATTATATAAGTCATTTATCTGATCCTTAAATTTTTAGGAATAGAATATCAATTAATAATATAATATTTGTTTTAAAAAATCATTTATTTCAATTTTGACACTATTTGGTAATTTGTTTTTTATAAATTTATAAAAGAATTAATAGTACAAAAATAATTCATCAAAACAACCCTAAAATGTCATATTAACCTATAAAATTAGTTTAATTCATAAAAAGTCTCAAATTACATTTATTTGGATATTTATAATATCAATAAATTAAATATTTCATTGATTAGGTAATTACTGCATCATCATTGTGTAATAAATAATTTAAACAATTTAATGTTTAAAAAATATGAATAAAATACTATTATGTAATAAATATTTTTATTTTTCCAATGAATATTTACAGTTGAGTTTATATTTTGTATAACCCAATATTAAAAATGTTTTAATTATTAATCTTTGATTTTACCTTTTTATCTCTTCTTTGAATTAAATAATAATAAATGTCCTAATCTAATCCAAGTGGACCAAATAGGTTCATATTTTATTATTAAAGTTGTTTTTGGTGAAATTATGCTTATCCAATAGAATTAGGACATGTGTTAGGGTAATAATAATGTCATTTTTACCCTTAATTACCCTATTTACTTTTAACCGTAGTAAAAAAAGTAAATATTTACTGTTCACCATAAATTATTTTCATCTCATTGAAACACATTTTACATAATAGTATCAACTGTGTCTCTCAGAATTTTGAAATTCCATTCATATAAGCGTTAAATTATGTTTTATGTCAATTTGAAACTTCTCCTAGGAGTTGGGTAAAAGACGTTGAAAAGTTCAATAAAATTATTATATATCTGAAATTATTATAAATTGACTTCAATGAATAACATTGAACTTATATAAGTATTATATATCTATTTTGACCAAAAATAAATTTAAATAAAATAAATAATTATTTAAATAAAAATTCAGTTTTAAAGTATAACTCAGTGTTTTTCAATATTCATCAAAAATTGAATGTTTTAAGAAAATACCAAAAATACACCCTAATCTATTTTCGATATTCCAAATCCAAAAATGAAGACCATTTTGAATGATAAAATTTTGAAAATTTCAAAAAGTGGGTATTACTATTCATAACAGTTACTTTGATTCGTTTTGGTGTGTTAGTACGTGAAGTTGCATACCATTCAGGCTATTGAATTATTATTAGAAAAGTGTACCATGGAAGATTGAGGTTGTCACGAACCGAATCTGGTCGCCACCAAAACTGGCACCAAACCCAGCCCGTGACAACACCCGAAGGGCGTTCCCGATCCCCACGGGCTGGCACAAGTGCCCGGGTATCATAAAATGAAAATTGGGAACGATTTACCCGAGTTTGTAAACATAAAACAACAAAAGAATCCAATGAAACAAATCTGGATTTTTCAAACCAAACAATCTTTTACAAAAATTCAGAACTGAATTACATGGCTTAAAACAACTCAAAAGGTCTTTACCAAAGTTACAAATCCAAATATGGACAGCCCAAGAACCCTCATGGAAAGGGGCACCTCCCACAAGCCACCTCCACAAGACTTCACCACCAAGGACCTGCTAGAAACTCGAACCACTGGAACAAAAAAAACTGTACCCAACCTGCGACAATAAAAAAACCATGTCTACTTACACCCAAGGGTGTAAGTAGGGTGTGAGCCAATGCCCATTAGGATACCACCACTAAGAGATTCCATGTGATAAACATTTAAAGACGAAAAGCATGCAAGTTTTCAAAAACATGAAAAGCTAGTTACAATTTCTAAAAGATGCTACTTTGAATAAAAACAGTTTTCAAGTGGGCTATCATTAAGAATCAACACTTTAAATAAAATTCAAAACTATTGAATTTTCCAGCCAACTATACCGTATGCCGACGGTAAGTACAAATTAAATAATGAGCACAAGAAATAGGAAGTAACACCTAGGCACTAGCTAGCTGTGGGTCCCACGTACCTCGTATCTCGGTGAGAGTAACCATCACAAGTATCCATTCTCGTGCACGAGCCACTAGTAGGGAATATACACATAACCTAGTGGTCCCCAATCATCATCATCATAGTTTAGTTAGAGTTTTAAGCGTCAATCTTGCTAAGTGAAACTGAGGCCAAACCCCACGGATTCACTAGCATACTAGTACACGTCCACCCACCTAGATACCCAGGTTTTCCCCTTGTGCTCAAACATGTTCAACACATCAAGAAATATACATTGAACATGAAAATATCATTTCCACATCAAAAATTCACCAAACAGCCCATATGTATACCACACAAGTCGCAAAAAATCCATTTTTCATTCAAAATGATTTTGAAATCCAAATCACACCAAAATAGCCCACAACACATTTCACATTTCTTCACCACTTCCACAAAACCATTAAACAATTTTATAAAACAATTATAAGATATTTAAACTCATATAACATCCCACACACATGGAATATAACACTTCTTTCATATTCAAAAATTCAATTTTTCACATCACACTCACACAAAACACTCCACATCACTTTCACATCACTTTCACTCCAAAATATCTCCTTCAAAAAATTTAATAAAATATTTCCAAGATGATACATATCACATATCAGCCTTTTCACAAATGAAATGGACCTTTTAAAAATATACTCCTACCAAAACAGTTTGCTGATATAGTTTCACCTATTACACAACCCAATAAAGCATTCAAAACTTTTATAAAACAATTATAAAGAGTATACCCAAACTTTGCACATAAAATCCATTTCAAAAATCTCTTTTTAAGACAAAAGCACACCAAGACCCTACCAAAACAGAATTGGCAGCCCAATAAACATGAAATAATCCACATTCAAATGTTACATAATCACGTTGAATAATATCACAAAAGATACCCATGAGAACACACAAATCCATAAAACACTTTCAAGGAGTATAACAAGGTTATAAAAATAAAACCATTCAAATACACCCCATTTTTAGGCCCAAATGGAACTATATCATTACCTAACCATAATTTTCAGCCCCTTTCAACAACTAATAAATCACTTCCACATTTTACAAAACTACCACAAGATATAACACATGAAATACATTTGAAAAATACACACTTCAAGGAAAAATGTAACTTTAAAAACAAATGCTTTACTATTGCAACCAAAAATGGTTTTCTCATAATGCACAGCACATAAGAAACATGAAAAATTATTTAATCAAGCAAACTAACTCATCATTAAATGGTTACCCACGGAATCACCTACCGAATGTGTCGAAACCCTCAAATATTGGGATGAAACATCAACCGCATGACCGCCGCACCTCAAGGAAGTTAAAAGAAACCTAAAACCTCAATATTTCACCCAAAATACAGTAATTTAGAACCTATAAACGAACCCTAACTTCTGGAATTTTTTTATAATTCAATAATTAGGGAAGAAACCCTAAGCAATTTGAATGAGGAAAGAAGTAGACTCACCTACTTGAAGTATCCTGAATTAATCACTCCAAAAACAATAGTTTCTGAAATTGAAAACATCCAAAATTTAGGTATTCTTCGAACAAGATATAGGAGGTAATTTGGGAAGAGGAATGGAGGGGAAAAAGTAAGAATTGAGAGAGTTAAAAAGGAATTAAGTTACCTCTTCAATTCTGGCCGGTTTGAGACACCCTATGAAGATCAGCCCTAATTCGCGATATCAAAGAGCTCCAATGAGGGGGGGAAGGCAATGGGAGCGCGCCTGGGTTTCTTAGGGTCGAGTGGGAGGTGGAATCACCGAAACAACGCGATTATTGAAGGAGATATAAAAAATTTAAAAATTATTTTTAATGCAGGAAATGGGCCTTCGGGCAGGCCCAATATCTTAAATAAAAACTCATATCCACCATGATTATGGATTTATAAAGGCTCCAAATTTATATTTTGGTGTTAATAGATCAGAGGAGACCATTTAGGAATTGGAATGAAGGAAAAATATTAAAAAATGAAAAATTTATAAAGGAAACAAATTTTATTTTTAAATCTGGAATTGGGCTCGCGGTTTGGCCCAATTCATGAAAACTCATCTATTTCTCCATAAAACCTTTGGAAACCATCCAAAACAAAAAAATGAAAGGAAAATAAATGAAATTTAACTTCAAAATAATTCATGTATGTGACAATTCTACCCAACATGAAAACTTTCCGTCCCCGGAAAGCTACAGAAAACCCAGATACGAAATCCAAACCGAACTGATAAACCAAGATGTACTCCCTTTCCAGGTTTCGCCCCCAAAGGCCAAAACACCTCCATTGATCAATTAAGGAAGGAATAATTCACAACAAAATCATACACCGCTTTCCTGAAACAATCAATCACATTCAGGCTTTATCCCAAAGGAAAACACCTCAAACACTATTAGAACAAGACTCAAGCAATTCACTCAAACGAACAACAACATCGAACAAGGTTACACATACCTTGCTATAACTAAACCATTGGGCACTCTCCAATCTCAATGGTTACTCGAGGAAGATTTAGGTATATTGATAGATCCAAATGAGACTACATACCACTAATCCTTGACCATGGATAAATCTACCTTATCGGTACGAAAAAAAAAGGCTCCCCACCATAAGAACCAACAATCTTAATCGACCAGCATGGGCCGGTACAGAAAGACCCCAAAATATAAAGTGTTGGGACGACCACATGGTTTGGGAAACCATGAACTAAGAGTGGAGATTCTTCTATCTACATGGTTTTTTTTTTGGGGGGGGGCATGGTCACTACTAACCAAGTGTAAACCGTGTGGTCAACCTGTCTAGCCAAACTTCATACCTTTCTCTAAAGACTCAATGGAAACCAAAGTGAGAGGGAATAACATTGTGTGATGACATGGGTACAAGACCCTCCACCTATTTCCACCGAACGGGAACAACTGAAGAAATATGATGACACCAGAGGTTTAAACTCTTATTATCTTTCATATTGAGGATAGGACTTTGCACAAGGGTTTAAATGACACTGGGTTTTCCCCTGACTATGCGCCAGCTTCTCTCCGGGACCTATGGCTGGAGCTCAAAATATCGAAGCATCTTCGGCCTCGCAGTTAGGTTTTGAAAACCACCTGAATGAGAATTCTTCTTTCATTGCAAACAACAACTACACCGCAATCCCCCCGATAAGTTTTTTTTTCAAGGCATAACACATTCCAAACTCACTTTACCCTAACTCGATATTTCACTAAAACAAGGGATTATAAGATGTACACACATCATACCTTGTTTTTTCGGGTGAGAAACAATAGAAGTAAAGAACACTTATACTCACCTTCCTCTAAAATGGAATATATATATTTTTTATGTTTTTTTTTCAAGGGAGACATTCTCCCAACATAATAGAGACTCTCGGATGATCACCCAACTTTCACCTTTACAGTCAATCGAGCACATGCCATCACAAGGAATCACCGAACATGAACATTGCGACTGATATAAACAATGAATAGAGAGGTAACTTGTACAACATCCCAAAACAACACACAATTCTAGAAAGTGGCCATAATATCCTCTCATGACCAGATTTCCCACAATAGTAGTTTAACATAAACTCCTTCTTCGAAGAGACTATGAAGGACCGAGAGTTCCTCTTAGACACTATCCAAATACTCATCCCTGCTAACAAACCCAGAACACTTCCACCTTCGAAAAATTAGGAAACTTAAGAGGCTAAGGTCACTTTCAACCATCCATAATCAATCTCCCACTACAAGAGGATACACAAAACCAATAAAGGAAAGGGTGTATACTCAATCTAAAAATCTCAAGAAATGGATTCCTTATATTGATCAATTGGAGGATTTTCCAATGGTGAAACAATCTGGGTTGCGCTTCAGTTATGCATTAACCTTTAATGGGGGTGTACCTTATCCAATGGGAGAACCCAAGTACCCAACCAACCTGGTCCATTGGTCAAAACAAGCCATAAACCAGATCCAAACACATGAAGGGAACTATCGTAAAGGCATCCCAAAACATTTTTCAAAAGAGACCACTAACCATCCCTACAACACAGCTTACCGACCAAACACAAAACCAAAACACAGTTCAAACAGAAGGGGTTCTTGGAATCAAAACATCCCACAACATCAACATTTTCAAAAACCCATAATACAAACCATACAAAAATATTCATCAAGACATCGTGTTTTTCTTTAAAAGTAATTCTTTGAGAACAAACAGTTTAGCAGTAAGCATATCCACCAATGGTACCCCATGGGCCTCACACATGCATGTTTTTGTGCATACCAGACACCCTCCTCATATCCATCCCAGCACTCATCCAGTCGTGCCATCAACCATCCATCATCCCATATAACCCCATGCATGTGGTCGCTAATGGAAATACCAAAGGTTAAAACAAAAATTCTTTCCACTTTTCAAAACCAAAACGGTCAACCAACACATCCTTTTTTTCTCATAACTGCTAACTATGAGATCAAAATCCCAACTCACATCTTACAAAAATCTTCAAAAAGTCACAAACATTTAGAAAATAACTCAATTTCAAGATATTTACATCAATTTCAAAACATCTCATCCCATTAAAACACACTCTGATTGTTTAGAAAACTCTATTGGAAACACTTTTCAAAACCAACATCAATATAGTTCCTACTTTCAAAGAGGTGTAAGCACACCATTTTATATTTCAAAACCATTCTAAAAATTAAGTTCCGCCATTTCATAAACCAAACCATTCCCTCTTTATTTGAAAATCATTTCACAAAAACTTTACACTTCTTAAAACCAAAGTGTTATGGTTTCAAAACCTAAGCACAAAACAGTGCAAGAGGAAACTAGTTTCAGTGGGTGACTTTGAAATATGGTTGGAAGCCATATTCCAATCACCTCACTGTCACAGAGAGTGTTCTAGGGAATATCCTTGGCTCCACATGACTTGCCAGGCCTTGCGAGCTCACTAGGACCATTAACCCAACTCTCTTTTCATTTCCCTTAATCATCATCGAACCAAGAAAACCGAAGGACTTAGATAAATACCGACTTATCTTGGAAACTTGAATCCCATTATGAGGTGTGGTGATCAGGCACACTACCCATAACTAGAATTCCATGTCCCAACAATCCTAACTCCATACTATCCTGACTCTTCCCCAAATAACATGACCCAAAGAGTTAACCTAAACCCCCTTTGATACCATTTTGTCACGAACCGAATCTGGTCGCCACCAAAACTGGAACCAAACCCAGCCCGTGACAACACCCGAAGGGCGTTCCCGATCCCCACGGGCTGGCACAAGTGCACGGGTATCATAAAATGAAAATTGGGAACGATTTACCCGAGTTTATAAACATAAAACAACAAAAGAATCCAATGAAACAAATCTGGATTTTTCAAACCAAAGAATCTTTTACAAAAATTCAGAACTGAATTACATGGCTTAAAAAAACTCAAAAGGTCTTTACCAAAGTTAGAAATCCAAATAAGGACAGCCCAAGAACCCTCATGGCAAGGGGCACCTCCCACAAGCCACCTCCACAAGACTTCACCACCAAGGACCTGCTAGAAACCCGAACCACTGGAACAAAAAAAACTGTACCCAACCTGCGACAATAAAAAAACCATGTCTACTTACACCCAAGGGTGTAAGTAGGGTGTGAGACAATGCCTAGTAGGATACCACCACTAAGAGATTCCATGTGATAAACATTTAAAGACGAAAAGCATGCAAGTTTTCAAAAACATGAAAAGCTAGTTACAATTTCTAAAAGATGCTACTTTGAATAAAAACAGTTTTCAAGTGGGCTATCATTAAGAATCAACACTTTAAAAAAAAATCAACACTACTGAATTTTCCAGCCAACTATACTGTATGCCGACGGTAAGTACAAAGTAAATAATGAGCACAAGAAATAGGAAGTAACACCTAGGCACTAGCTAGCTGTGGGTCCCAGGTACCTCGTATCTCGGTGAGAGTAACCATCACAAGTATCCATTCTCGTGCACGAGCCACTAGTAGGGAACATACCCATAACCTAGTGGTCCCCAATCATCATCATCATAGTTTAGTTAGAGTTGTAAGTGTCAATCTTGCTAAGTGAAACTGAGGCCAAACCCCACGGATTCACTAGCATACTAGTACACGTCCACCCACCTAGATACCCAGATTTTCCCCTTGTGCTCAAACATGTTCAACACATCAAGAAATGTATATTGAACATGAAAATATAATTTCCACAACAAAAATTCACCAAACAGCCCATATGTATACCACACAAGTCGCAAAAAAATCCATTTTTCATTCAAAATGATTTTGAAATCCGAATCACACCAAAATAGCCCACAACACATTTCACATTTCTTCAACACTTCCACAAAACCATTAAACAATTTTATAAAACAATTATAAGATATTTAAACTCATATAACAGCCCACGCACATGGAATGTAACACTTCTTTCATATTCAAAAATTCAATTTTTCACATCACACTCACACAAAACACTCCACATCACTTTCACATCACTTTCACTCCAAAATATCTCCTTCAAACAATTTAATAAAATATTTCCAAGATGATACATATCACATAGCAGCCTTTTCACAAAGGAAATGGACCTTTTAAAAATATACTCCTACCAAAACAGTTTGCTGATATAGTTTCACCTATTACACAACCGAATAAAGCATTCAAAACTTTTATAAAACAATTATAAAGAGTATACCCAAACTTTGCACATAAAATCCATTTCAAAAATATCTTTTTAAGCCAAAAGCACACCAAGACCCTACCAAAACAGAATTGGCAGCCCAATAAACATGAAATAATCCACATTCAAATGTTACATAATCACGTTGAATAATATCAGAAAAGATACCCAAGAGAACACACAAATCCATAAAACACTTTCAAGGAGTATAACAAGGTTATACAAATAAAACCATTCAAATACACCCCATTTTTAGGCCCACATGGAACTATATCATTACCTAACCATAATTGTCAGCCCCTTTCAACAACTAATAAATCACTTCCACATTTTACAAAACTACCACAAGATATAACACATGAAATACATTTGAAAAATACACACTTCAAGGAAAAATGTAACTTTAAAAACAAATGCTTTACTATTGCAACCAAAAATGGTTTTCTCATAATGCACAGCACATAAGGAACATGAAAAATTATTTAATCAAGCAAAATAACTCATCATTAAATGGTTACCCACGGAATCACCTACCGAATGTGTCGAAACCCTCAAATATTGGGATGAAACATCAACCGCATGACCGCCGCACCTCAAGGAAGTAAAAAGAAACCTAAAACCTCAATATTTCACCCAAAATACAGAAATTTAGAACCTATTAACGAACCCTAACTTCTGGAATTTTTTTATAATTCAATAATTAGGGAAGAAACCCTAAGCAATTTGAATGAGGAAAGAAGTAGACTCACCTACTTGAAGTATCCTGAATTAATCACTCCAAAAACAATAGTTTCTGAAATTGAAAACATCCCAAATTTAGGTATTCTTCGAACAAGATATAGGAGGTAATTTGGGAAGTGGAATGGAGGGGGAAAAGTAAGAATTGAGAGAGTTAAAAAAGGAATTAAGTTACCTCTTCAATTCCGGCCGGTTTGAGACACCCTATGAAGATCAGCCCTAATTCGAGATATCAAAGAGCTCCAATGAGTGGGGGAATGCAATGGGAGCGCGCCTGGGTTTCTTAGGGTCGATTGGGAGGTGGAATCACCGAAAAAACGCAAATATTGAAGGAGATATAAAAAAATTTAAAAATTATTTTTAATGCAGGAAATGGGCCTTCGGGCAGGCCCAATATCTTAAGTAAAACTCATATCCACCATGATTATGGATTTATAAAGGTTCCAAATTTATATTTTGGTGTTAATAGGTCAGAGGAGACCATTTAGGAATTGGAATGAAGGAAATATATTAAAAAATGAAAAAGTTATAAAGGAAACAAATTTTATTTTTAAATCTGGAATTGGGCTCGCGGTTTGGCCCAATTCATGAAAACTCATCTATTTCTCCATAAAACTTTTGGAAACCATCCAAAACAAAAAAATGAAAGGAAAATAAATGAAATTTAACTTCAAAATAATTCATGTATGTGACAGAGGTGATACAACATGGGAGATAAATGGGTGACCACTCATTAGTATGTAAATTTCACCAGAGCTTGCATGGGTGTGTTTGTGTGGTAATCATGTGATGCGTATACTAAAATGGAAATTGTGAACTGGTTTTAAATAATTATTTGGTTTTATTACTTGGAACTATTTTTGGTTATAATAATTGGTTAAATTTATTATAAAATTATATGAATTGTTTTATATAAAATATTTTTTATAAATTTTATAACCTGTTCTATCATAGTGGCATCAGTAGGTATGTAATTTGGTGAAAACCTACTATGTTTTATACTAACCCCCTTATTGGGAACATTAGGGAATTTGTAGATTTTATATATCAAGACACAAGTAAAGGAAATGATTCATAGTTCATTAGTTATGCATATTGATAATTTGGGATGTACTATGGAGTTGGGTCTTAGAGTTTATTGAGAGATGTGGATTGTATGTATGTGAAGACATTGATATTTTTTTGGTTTTATAAACCAATTTTTCTTATATTATCATAGTATCAATATTTTATTCTTTAATGTAATATATTTTTGTTGGGTTTGGTTTCTATGAGTTTTATTTTTATACTCATAAATCATATGTTGGTTTGTTTTGGTTATGGTTATTTTGTTTGGTTGTTTTATATTCTAAGTGTAAAACATCCCTCAATTGTTTATGAATCCCATTGAATATATTACATACCTTTAGTTTCATGGGGATATCCCCTGAAAATAGTAATGTAACCACCTCTTCCCAAGCTATTTTCGAGGGGTTTTATGTTAAAACATTTCATAGATTATCTTCTAAAAATGTTGATAATGGGAAGATGATTAAATTTAATTCATGTCAAAAGTGTAGAAAATGACACTAATGGAAATTCCACAGTGGAACATAAATGTGTTTTATGTACGGAAAAATTGGTTATAAAATAGAAACTTACTATAATGAAATTAATAGTATTTTTTAAGGGAATAGATTACATCTTATAAAACCCTTTTAGTTCAATTCCTTATGTGTAGATAATATAGGAATTATCTGAGTCAATTCTCATGTCCAAGGGTTAAATCCTTTAGTAAGGAATGACCTATAGTGTTGAAATCATTGAAGTATAAGGATTTAAGTATTTATGTATTACTATTTGAGAATTATGTTTTATAAGTAGAATATTAATGACATTATGAATATAATAATGATTAAACATCTACATATTGTTAAATTGTAGTTTTTATCTAAGGAGTTTAATCATACAATGAAAGGTACCTATAACCTATAAAAGTTATTTAGTGATAAGGTGGTATTTTCCGAAAAAAATGATTCAGGTATTGATAACCCTTAATATGTGTTTGATTTTGGAATAAATAAAAAAAATCTTAGTATGATATGAATAATCAGAATATTATGTTTAAAATAATAGATACCACATTCGGTAATTTCAGTTATGGAACTATATAATGATTACAGATATTATGGGAAACATATTAGATGACAAAATATTTTTTTGATTTTGAGGTTATTATTGATATTTTAGTATATGTTTTACTAGATTGTGGTATATATAGAAATTCAGTTTAATATAAATGATTATTTTAATGAATTTCTATTATGATTTATGAGGTGTAAGGTAAAGGGCATGATATAACCTTTGATGTTAAAACACTTTTTAATATTCGGTTTATTGTTTTTATTTAAGATATATTAGTATTTATATAAGGAATTATCTATTTTAATCATTTGGTATTTTTTAAACATGGCGATTAATGTACTATTGTATATTAATTTTAAATAATATCTTAATGTATACTAACCATTTGGTATTTTTTAAAAACATGAGGATTATATTTTTATTCATTGATATATTATATGATCTATTAAACCTTTATTATAGTGCATCAAAAATAATAAAAATCTTCTTGAGTAGAAATATTTTGGAGACAAATATGACACTATAGTAGAAATGTATTAAAGGATAAAATTAAACCTTTCAAGAAAGTATATTTCCTTATGTTCTTTGTCTAGTTGGTATGGTAATTCCTTAACTATATGAAAATAATTTTGAAACAAAAATGTTTTCATATTATTAATTGATTTCATTTTTACCCGTCACTTAATTATGGTTTTGTGGTCCTTGAATTTATATTAACCATGTTTTATGTCCCTATATATTAGTTCTTGGGAATTAGTTTTTTCTTCTATGTCTGTATTTTTAGTTCCCAACAATGTTCTCTTTCTTGGAAACCTAGTTATGTGATAAACTCTGTACTTCCCTTTCTCTCTTTTGAAGTGGATGTTTTATTAACAACTTTTTAATTTGTCGGATTTAAATAAACTTATATACAAGTATAATCATACCATTATCAAGTTAAAATTTCAAGAACGTAATTTATTAAAGGGGAGAATATTGTAGTACAATGAGTTTTTAAGAGAGAAAATTATGTTCGACAACGTATACAATATGCAACACCGAACCAAAAAAATGATTATTTAAATATTAATGTTATAATCTAGACATTATATTTGTGGGTATGAATATGATTAACTAAATAATGAAATATGGAAATAAATTTTCTAATCTACATAAATATATTTATAAATTACAAGTAAATATTCACATTAATTGTAGTAATAATATTTTATTCATAAAAAATATGTTTTCTTTAAAATGGATGTTTATTTCATTTTGTGAAAAAATATTATAATTAATTTATAGATCAATCAGAATATATATTTGAAAAAATTAAATTCATATTTCATATCAATATTTCAAAATAAATTTAGGGTTAAATAGTGGTATTTTTAAAAAAATATTGGTGTTGAGTGAATAGTGAAAAATACCCATTTGTTTAAAACAATAATTTATATTGGTTAATTATGCCTTTAAAAGTACTAATATTATTTTAATTTTACTTAAAATAAACATAATAATTATTTATTTATATTTAATCTGATTAATTACATTTAAATCATCTCAATATATGATTTTAGAATATGTTTTTTGGGCTGAAAAACATATTTCCTTGAAAAATATTTTGAAATGCATAATAATTATATATTATTATAAATTAAAATAAAACCCAATTATAAATAATTGAAATGAAAATTTTAGACAATATATCTTTCTTTTTGAATTTAAATTCATATAATGAATATTTGTAGTTATAGAGTTAAAATAAATTCATATTTTCCTTGAAAAATTAATTGTCTAGAAAACCGGTTGCCATCAAATTATGGGTTTTATATTAAATTAAATTATTATAATTATATGAATTTATTTTGATAAAATTTATTCAATATTAAGAATCCATATAATTAGTTTTAGTTAACAAGTTCATCTTAATTTTTTGATAATATGAATAATGATTGTTGTAAATATTTATTACCACTGTAAATTAAAAATAAGTATTTAAGGGTAAAAGTAATTTTACAATGACTAGAAACAAATTAAACTATTTATATTAATATTTAAATTCTCATTTAAATAAAACAATGATTTTATTTAATTTTGTTTCGTCATAAATAGTTATGAAATTATATTGAAAAAAATTTGATTTTGATATGATAAAACGGAAATTATATTTTTGTGTAATAATCAACTTAAATTAAGATATTTATTTTTGATGTATTAAATAATTTTAAAAATAAATTATATATTAATAGAATAATACTATAATTGATTTTTATTAATTATAAATGAAAATATAATTTTTTATGAAGTTTAATGTAATTGTTATAAGGGAGTGATAACTATTATTCTCAGTAAACCAACATTTCTTAATAATTGACCACTTTTGTATTTAAATATAACATTAACATATTTAAATAACTATTTTGTTTATATTGATAATAATTTTTTAATCACACAAATATATTATCCAGTTGTGTGTTTTTTATAATTTTCTGAGATAGTAGATTTTTTGGGTAAAAATTAAATTTACAATAAATCAAGAGGGTATATTATTAAATAATAATGCACCAAAAAAGATATATTAAATTATATAGAGATTATAAGTGACAAAATATTTGTTTTCCAATTAAAATAATTCTTTTATAGGTATTTTATTAATTTTATAAATCCATTTTCAATCCTTTAAAACCTATACTATATTTTAAGGTTTCAAAGTTATATCTTTATGAATATGAATCACTTCCACATCACCAAGGGTAATACTAAAATTATTTCTGAACGTGGAATTATTAAATAATGAAATAAAAATCTATATGGAATAATTTTTTTAAAAAAATGGTTTAGTTTTTTTCATTATTTTATTTTATAGAGTCCAAATGTTCCCCAATCTATTAGAAATCTCCTCCAGATCTTTTAGAATCACCCTCTCAAGGTAAGGGGTCTCCTCCTCTTCTTTTTATCCTAGAACATCTTTTTTGAATGCCTTATAATTTCCATTTTTCTTGTTGGGGTTTGTTTTTATACACGAATATTACATCTCTTTTGATTTAGATTTTATTATATATCTCTTTTACTCTCATTAATCCCTCCCATGCACCTTTATGTACACCTATTATACTGTCAAAATTTCCATGGGATTTTCCATACCAAAAGTAAGTGACCACTCTCTCATCTTTTCAATTCGAGAACCTTAATTTTATTTAGAATTTTAAATATCTATTTTATATTTTTTTGATGATCTTAT
Organism: Viscum album; assembly: GCA_963277665.1. Lineage (NCBI taxonomy): Eukaryota > Viridiplantae > Streptophyta > Magnoliopsida > Santalales > Viscaceae > Viscum > Viscum album. The sequence continues at coordinate 2,026,913,802 of OY728146.1, read as the reverse complement.
AAAGATACACCTAGTTTCATATTTTTTCAAAATAATTATAGTTAATTTATCCCCTCTTATTATTTAATTTTTCTAAGCCATTACTATGATGAAATTTAGTAAGGGATCATTTCCATATCTTATTTATTGATGAATATTATTTATCCAAAGGATTTTTATTTATCATTCATAATGGTGTAACATATTATTACACATCCATATTGCTGTATTTTTTTATTTTAAAATGATGATATACCCATTTCTATCCAATTAAATTATTTTATGAATCATTAACTACTACTGTTAGACTGTTGAAATTTATTTTCACATTTTCTCTACCAATCCATTGTATTGTGAATAAAATCACTATTTACACTCAACGGAATTCAACAAGAAATAACTATGCTATTTTTTTTAAATTATATTTGTTTATTACACACTCATTTATGTTGGAATTAAATGTAATAAAATATAATTCTTTGTTGAATGGTTTATGTGGCTGATTTATGCATTTACATGATATAAATGTGATGTGTGTACCCAAGATTATATAGAGATCTTATTAATTCGGTAATGTTTTAGTATCATGAGGTGTATATAAAGGGATTAGGTAGAAAACCTAATCCATCATCGGGCTTTTTCCCCCATGTTATGATTTCATAACAATTAGCCCTGACCTAAGTTTATGAAGTCTGGTTAATGTTTTTTCCACATTTCCCATGTTTCTATTATGTTATTATCAAATATCATTCCTTATTTTTAATGGTTATGATTATCACACATTTTATGTCCCATTGAAATCCTTATTTTCTAACATTAATACAATTTCTCATTTTATGGACTCATTATACCATTACTTTGATTTATAGCTCACCCTTTCTTATTTATACCTCCAAGTTGTCTTATGTTGTTTAAATATTATGGAATTTCATAACAATGTTTATGAAGTTGTCGATAGTGTTTTTTTGTATCCATGTATCAGGTTTTTGTTTATGTACCTAATTACCCAATGAAATTGTGCTTCTCAATATTCTTGGGGGTATTAAGTATATTTTAATGAAACAAATCTTTAATTAATGTGTTATTAATTCATGGTCTGTCATACCAACTAGTTAATTTCCAAGTGGTGTGAGATGAGAAGTCTTTAGGGAAATTATACAGAGTTATACTAACCCATGCTTGGGAATATCGGTGAGTTTACAGTTGTCATTTATCGATACATGGGTAAATGTAAGGTATCTCGTTTTTTAGTGATTCTTCTTGATACCTTGGATGAGGCATCAGGAGTTATTATTTGGAGCTAGTTGGGAGTTTGTTTTCTTGATGAATTTAGTCTAGTTGTCGTTTTTATTATTATAGACATTTTCTTTTGTAATTTTGAGATGGTTAATTATTATTGTGTATTATTTTGGTTTTATTTTTGTTCATTCATCATATAATGTGTCAGATGTTTATTCCTTATCTTATATGTGGGTTTTATTTTTCAAAATGGAAAATTATACCCAAATGTTCGTGAATACCTTGGAATTTATTATTAGAATTTTGTGTCTTGGGGAAGTCAATTAAAAATTTTTAACACTTCTACCTCTTCTCAAGCACTACCATATATCTGGTTTTATACAGGGCCACCCTTAAAAAGTGATAAAAAAATCTGATAAATGTTTATTTTAATTGATCCAAAAAATTGTTGTTAAAAGTACCCCATTATCATTTCTTTTTTTAGAACTGTAAAAAATATCCCTTAGTTATTTATTTTTTAGTAGCACTGATAAGGAGTATTTATCAACACATTTTTACTAGCAATGAATAAAAGTAAATTTCATAAAAAATATAAATCATTAAATAAGTTTATTAGGATTTAAATATATTTATATTGATATATATATATATATATATTATTAAATATGATTTATATAAGGGTAAATACACATTTTCTCTTAATATATGAGATTTTTAGTAAAAATGGATTAAAAAATAATTTAACAATAACATTGATTACTAATTTTCTAATTATTTTATAGTAATATTAATTTAATAATAATATTATAATAGATAAAATCAATAAATTAATTAAAGATACAAATATGTTGAGAATGTAACATGAACATCAAATGAACCAAACATTTTATCCTGATATCTATTTGGTCTCTAACACATTTAAAATTGTATCATGTGTCAATCTCTATACACTAGTGACATAGTGAAGCCTTGAACACATTTTTTGAGGCCAATAAAGGCTCGTAATTCCTATAAAACTGAGTATTTAATTAGGTTATCTTAATTATTTAACATTCGATGGAATTTCATTCCTGTTTAAGGGGCTATTCTTTCATGGTTTTTTTGGGGAATAACATCATCCATGATATTACATTCATACTGACATTATGATTTTAAAATTCTTTTATTTTTCACAATGAAGATTTATTTAAAATTATATATATACACATGTATACATATGTTTAAATATTCACACATAATAATTTAATTCTATAAATAAATATGTAATGATATTTATATATGAAATATATTTATATATATATATACTATATCTCAATAATAATAATACCAATTTAATTTCATATAAAAATTTATGAATCTTTCTATACCTATACAATTAATGGCTATATAATGTTCATATATATATAAATATATTTTTGTGTCTATATTGAAATAAATATATATATTTAACTATATATTATAATATATGTATATTAATGTTAATATATAATATATATAAATAAATATAAATCTATATGTGTCTGTGCGTGTGCCTGTATTTATAAAAACACACAAAAACATATTTTATATATGTTTTTAAAAATAATTATATATATATAAAGATATAAATATATATATATATATATATGGACAGAAAAATGTAATGGAATATATATATATATATATAAATTGATATATATTAAAATATACAATAATACAATATGAAGGAGTGGTAAAGGTGTAAATCCATGAAGGTCATGTCTTAGCTTCGAAACGTGATAGGGACATATGAGGGAGAATAAAGCAGGAAGTCCAAGCACTATTTTAGGGGGGAGCATAGAGAATTGATAAAGGGATGAGATAATTCTATTGGGGGCCATCGATTTCTGATAAAGGATATGGTGTCTAACATTCGAGCGAATATATATATATATATATATTTAAAAAATATTTTTTTTGACTTTTATAAGTATTTTTATAATTAATAAAAGACCCCTTTTATGAGTGATTTTTTATTGAAGATAAATGGTCACTTTATCATTACTTTTTTTAGTTCTAATAAAGGGTACCCCCACCCCCGTAAATGGTACTAAGTAAAATAGTCCTTTTTTCTCACTTTAAAATCCTTTTTTCACACTATTAAATGGTTGATTTGTAGTAGTAATGCCAAAGAGGAGGGGTGGATGTTACAAATGGTATCGTCTTTCTTCATTCATGGATTTAAAAATATTATCCGTTATTTTTTCTTTCATTTGGAAATAGTATAATTTTTCGGTCTTTTATTTTGAAATGGTAGTACTCTTGGTCATTCTCTCTGTCTCTTAGAATGGTAGCAGGGAGAAAGGATTTTTAGAACATGAAACATATATTTTAAAATGATGTAGCTATCCTTTTTATATTGATCATCAAGTTACCAAGGAAGTTCAGATACAAAAGTTTTTGTATATAGTTATAGGTGTACTATCCCCACGTCTTCATGGGTTTATCTAATGAGAGTTCCATATCATGAATTTTAAGTAAGACATCCCATTTGGACTACATTGTTCATTATTTTATTTATTATTTATTGAAAATGTTGATAATGATTATGAAGGCATATATTTTGATAATAATAGATTTGATTCTTTTTTGAATAGTTATTTAGAATTTATAAACCTTATAATTTAAATAGGAGACAACTAAATTGAGTTTTTATGGGTATATTGAATTCCCCATGTAGGCATAATAGAAATAAATTAGAAGAGTCAGTTGAAAACATGGTTAAACCTAAGCCACATGTGAACCTATTGTTGGTCCAAAGAATTGTATGAGATTATTAGGTTGTAGATAGGGGTAATCACAATGATTATCTCTAACAAGTAGAACATTTGGTTCATTTCAAAAATTAGATCCTACCCAAAACTCATGGGGGTTCTGTATATGAAAAAATTATATATAGATGAATAGGATGAATTGAATCCTTCATTTCATTGGGATACAAGAATATTTTAATGTTAAGTAGAATCATATATTTTGGAGGATTTATAAAAACAATGGTGATATTTAATTATTTAGGCTAAAGCTGACCAAGGAAACACATGATATTTTTTTTATGAAATATTTAATAACAATTCTATCCTAACACTTTTGGAATTTGAATAAAAATAGACTTCATCATTATGAATCAAGATAACATCATAGTAATTGAGTTTGTCCCTAAATATTTGTATGTATCCCTCTTTTCCCTAGTAGTTAATAAAATTTCATCATTAAATGAAAAAAATGTCTTAGGGATAAGACCAAAGTTTTTCTCAAAGATTTACATTCTATGAATCAAATAATATACAAAACAATTTAATAGAGTTGCACTGGAAAAAATTGATAGCCTGTGAAATCTGGTTGGAGGTAAAATGAATATTTCTCATCAACTTAAAAATATGCTGGAATGTTATCAATGTGGTTATTTCAAGAATGTAAAGAAATATATTGTGTAACCACCTAGAGAATGTCATTTTTTAAATTACATGGGTCATAATTAATGTTATTTTCATATTTATCCAAGGTATAATTATGGATAAACATGTTATACTTCTCAGGATTCTTATGATTTGACTGGATTAGCTTAATAGAATAACTCTAGTGATATGAGCCATGTGTGACAAGGATATTCTTGGAACACCATGGACCCTCAATCTATACAATCTAATCATAGTGAAAAATAGAAACGATAAATTTGTATTCAATTTTATGGAGCTGAGAAAGTGATCATGGATGATCAATTGGCTCCTTCAAAAGTGGAGGTATGATTGTTTTAGATTCAATGCTTATGAAATCTTTTATTGATACTGTCATGTCACACTCATTTATTTCTTCTCTTTTTGTTAATAATATGGGATCACATATTGATATATTATTTTAAATATAGAAACATAAAACTCTTGTTGGAAAAATAAATCTTTAAGAATCTAAGTGTAAATAATTTTCTTTAACTATTAATGGGGATGATTTTCTTTTGAATTTCTCTATTCCTCAGATAGAATTCTATAATGTGATTTTGTGTATTGATTGGTCGGAACTATTCAAGTCTTGAATTGACTCTTATGCATGAAAGGTTAGATTCACATCTCATGAATGAATCAAGCATCAATATAGATAAGATTTTGATTTTAAGGATTGTTGAGAAAGAATTTTGGTATCAATGATTAGAACCATTCATTATCATTTATCATCACATACTTTTCATTAGTGGACAAGATTAGAAATTCATATTTTATAAACATAATTGACCAATTTCTTGATGATTTTATAAAAAAATTATCATGTGTTCCGATAAGAAATTAGGATTCCAATCGATCACCTACCTAAGACCTATCCTATTTGACTTACTTTTTCCAGGATAAAACAAAAAAAATTGAGTGAGTTGAATGTTCCATTGAATGTGTTAGAATTTAATGGTTTTATTTAACCAATAATATCATTTTGAGAAGCACTAGTAATTTTTTGAAAAAGGAGTATGGAAATCATTGGCTTTCTGTGGTTTTTCACATGCTTAAACAAATTACGATAAAGAATCGGCATCTTCTTCCATTAAATGATAATATACTTTCTCAATTGAGGAGATCCTAATAGTTTTCTAAAATGGATTTTTGATCAATTTATTAGCAATAGTGTTTTTTGAAGGTGGTTGTTATGAATATATCTTTACAAATTAGATATAAATTTTATGAGTTTTTCATTATGCCTTTTTATATATTGAATACACCATCTATATTTATGGAATTGATAATTCCAGACTTTTACAAGTATCTATATTCTTTCATAGTGGTTCTTGTTAGTGATATTGTGGTGTAATCATGGAAAAAATAATATCATGGGAAAATATTTTCTATAGTTATTATTATATTGTGAGAGCATCACCTTTCTGAAAAGTTATCAATGCGTGATTTTTAGATACCAAAGGTACATTTCATTACACATGTCCTAAAAAATAAGCATTTTAGATCCTAAAAATATAGAAGCTCTTATATCTTATAAATGAATAAATAATCACTTTAAGATATTCATTTTTCATGGATTATTAGGATACTATAGATTTTTTGTACATTATGTTGCCCATTTGGTCTCACCAATGAAATCTATTATGAGGAATGGAATTCGATTTTACTAGAATTATGAATGCATAAAATCATTTCTAGAACATATTTTTAGACTTATATAAAATAATTTACCCATGTTTCCTAGAGTATGGATAAACATATGGATTCTGTTTTTATGCATTAGTATCTATTTCGGGATGTACTCTCATGTTTCTACTTACGACTCATAGATGTTACAAATTCCTGAAAAAAACTACTCAACACACAATCTATGTCTTTCTTTTATAGTTCACGCCTTAATTAATTGGATTAAAAATATTTTTGTTGAGTTATTTAATGTTTTTATAGATCAAAAAATAATAAGTCACATTTTATCAAAAATTTATTAGAACCTATGTCAAATAAAGTGGATGGAATATCAAAAAATTCTTAACTTCGACATGTTGTATACACTAGGGAAAATAAATTATATAGTAGATTAGTATGTCATATTCTCATTTGGGATAAATAGGACTCAAATCAATATACTCATATATAAATTGTATTTGATATGTATCTGAATTATATATAATAAAGCGATGATGTAGTTTTCATTCAGGTTTATGTTATTATTGACTTATTTTATTACATTAGAAATTATCAAACATCTAATAATTAATGTCTTTAAAATATGTCAAAAATTAATTGTGGAACCACTATTGAAGGATGGATGTTGGAAGTGATTTTTGTGTTATGATTTATAAATCATATGGTCATACAATTTGATTATTAGGAACAAATTTTTTGTGCCTAATACTTTTCAAGATGGGTTTTTCATCATGTGATTTGGAAAATGAATAATCTTTTGAACTGATGTTTTAGTTGGTTTTAATGAAAGGAGTTGTAGTAAATTATGTTTCAATATGCCTCACATATTAATAGGTTAAGTAGGAGCATTTAATTCTAGCTATTGTGTTGACATATTTACTGATTCTTATGTGGAAATGGGATCATGTATCCCTGTATTTTGTAACAGTTATACCAATTATGGTTTGGAAACATGTTTCCAGATGGGTGATATTTCATTGAATAACAAATTCATATCACTTCATCCACATTAATGAAATGAATACATCAGACGACTTATCAAAACACTATATTTTAGAAATTTTAATGATAAATGGAGTTCTAGCCTCGAATGATTTTGACCAAGACATTAGGGTTACATATCATTTTTTAAATCCTTATAGAAATACCTTGGAAACCGGTTCATTGTGAGAAAAATTTATCATCTAGAAATGGATGGAAAATCATAAAATGATGATTAAAACATTGGAGAACATTTTTATGTCTTGTGTAATGGATTTTTATGGCTTCCATGGGGGTAAATATACCATTAGTTAGGTTCATATACAATAATAGTTAGCATGCATCAATAAATACGGTACCTTTTGAAGCATTATACGGACACCCTTTTTCACTCTCTACACATTTGGATGGAAATAAGTGAGGATTCAAGAATTAGGCCTATCATTGTGAAAGATATAATAGAAAATAATAAAATGATTTTAAAAAGGTTTTCAATGGCTCAAATTATTCAGAAATCATATGCAGGTCATCATCGTTGATAATTATCATTTGAGGTAACTAATCCTTGTTTCTTGATCATATTTCCTTGAAGTGGTATTTTTTTGGTATGGTGGGAATGTTGTCTCTATGATAATTTATACCTATTAAGATACTTGAATGCATTAGCGATGTCTCTTATCATTTGTATTTACATCCATTTCTTGGTTATATGAATAATATGTTATTTTTTCAATTGGTGAAGTACTAGCTAGATCATGAACAGGTGATCTGATGAGACCCTATTGATCTTGAACTAGATGTTACATTGATACGAGGTCAAGTATAGATATTTGAGAGGAAAGTGAAACTATTTCATTGGAGAGGAATTAGTTTAATGATTTTTTGGGAGACATGGTCCTATTTAGGATGAAATTTTGGAGTGTGAAAAATAAATATTTTATTAGTGGCACAAAATTTTCAAGAATTATTGTCGTTTTATATTTTTTGGGGATGGAAATACCAATGGTGTGGAAAATATTTCACCACAGTTTCAGTTACATGACCTTTTATTTATTTAAATTGAGAATATAAAAGGCTTGTGACAAATTTGGTGAGTTTGGGGATGTTTATACATGTTTTGTATGTGTTCATGGTGGTGAACTATTTGTGCATAGTTAGAAAAAACTAAGAACCACATCAATAAAAAATTGCAACATGTCTTCGGATTAACTGGGAAGGATCATGGATGGACCATGGTTTGGCCAAACCATGATAATTCCAAAGGGAGACCATGAAACATAAAATAGAGGGAATATCATGGTTGGTTCATGGTCTGTTAGACTATGCAAGCCAAACATGTCATGTGTGACCTTCAGATAATATCACCACATGGTTTGTTTATAATTTTCTAATCTATGTGGCCTAACTGTGTGCATAAATTTTATTACCCATATATTCTAGGATATAATTAGAATTAATCCTTGTAAGTATAATTATTTTCCTAATTCATTCAGATCAATTATTTATATACCTCCTAAGGTTTGATATATGTTTCCCTTTAAACGAAAATCAATTTTTTGGCTGCTCGAAAAAAATTGGGGATCATGAATCTTTGTAAAGTACACATTTTTTCCCATTATTCAAAGACCAATTATTCTCCTATCTATTATAACCATTAATAAGTTGATTATGGATATATCTATATTCCTTGATGAGAGTCTTAATGAGATATATTTTAATCTATTTAAGTGAAGATGATCTAAGCCCATATCTATAGTATTTTTTGTGGTTTTTTCTTAACTAACCATTGAGAGGTAGGTGGATTGTCTCTCATTTCTACAAGACTTGGAACTTGATGTATATGTTTTTAGAATTAATTTTATTTAATTTTTTTTGGAATTTTTGTGTGATTCTTAATGGAAACCACTTTTCAAAATTGATTTTGAAAGCATTAAAAATTATATGTTTTTTTGAAAGATATTATTGTTAAATTTAAAATTATTATTTTAATGATATGATTTTATTTTTATGCATCCATATTGTTTGATTAAATTTTTTCAATAAAATATTTGGTTTATGTGAAATGGTTTGGTTTGGGGTTTGGCATACTTAGTTTAAATGAGCTTATTTATTTTCATATAACCCAAAATAAGGTTCATATACCATTAAGGTATAAGGTCATAAAACAAGATATTGGGGATGCTACATTGGTAAACAAGGATATTAGACACCTAGTGGTAACTTGGTGGATGGATGAGAAATCACTCATAAGTATATAACTATCACTAAACATAAAGGTGTGTGTGTTAATAGACACGAGAATGATTATTCCAAATAATATGATATTGTTTGATATCTTTATTGTTTATTCCCATTTTAAATCAATTATGGTTTTATTATAAATCCTTTAAAATTATTTAATCTATTTTATATACAATATGCTATGTGGTTCATTCCCATGTGGTGTGATATGTGACGTCTTTGGGGAAATCCAACTAAGTTTACATGCAACACCTTCTCAGGCACATTGGTGCATTTATAGATTTAATCTATTGGGAAATAGGTAAAAGAATCATATCTCATTTCTTTAGTAATGCTACTTGATACTATGGAAAAGTAATGCAGAGTTGGATATAAGATATGGTTTGAAGTTGGTTTTCATGATGTCGTGAATAACTTTTTATTTTGGATTACTATCACACAAATCCATTTTTAACTCTGATATGTTAATTAAATATTGGGTATACATTTAGTTTTATTGGTTTCCATGCATCATATAGAGGATTGGATGTTAATCGGTTATTTTTTCTTGGTGTTTTATCTTTCATAAGGAAAAAATGATCCATAATGTCCTCAAATCCCTTGTTAAATTTTTTCCAGCATTTCGTTTCTTGGAGATGTCACCTAAGGTCTAAAATAACATCTACCTTCTAGTCAATCCATTGAGGAGGGTACGAATGTTACATTATATAACATCAAAAATATATAATTTGATAGGTGAAATATATTTTGGTCCATGGATTTATTTTATTGTATTTATAAAACAAATTTTATTGTTTTATGATTTCATAATATATAACATTTATTTATAGAGTATTTAATTATAACAAACAAATATGAATATATGGGAAAATTATGAATAATACACCATTATTTTATTTTGACAATCTTATTTCAAGAATAATATTTATTTGAATTTTTTTTTCTAAATATGAGAATTCATAAATTTAAAAAAACAAATTTTATTGAAAAATAATTATGTTCAAGAAAATAAAAAATTTACTAACCTTATAAAAATTACATGTACTTCATTAAATTATAATATAATTTATATATAAATATATATTATTTAATAAAAAAAATTCATTGAAATGTAATATTATTCAAAAAAATTATATTTATATAAATGTATGTTTTAATTGAAAAGATATATTTCCCAAAAATATATTTTTAGTTTCTTCATATAAATATATTTTTTTATTAAAATACTTTTATAATCAAGAATATATATAACGCAATAATTAAAATGGTTAAATATAATAATTATTTTATTGAAAACTAGAAACAAATACTACTAGTGTTTAAATACATAACCCCTTATTACACCCATCTATACCCTAAGGGTTAGGTGTATGACTCTGTTACTTTCATTCTGTGGTTCAACAAACATGGTTTGAGTGGTGATCTCTATAAGTGTAATATTCTCCTATAAATATTTTTGTTCTTATTTTGGATGTTAAATATTAGGATTGGTCTAGTAAATGGAAAATTAAAATGTTGTTATCTTCATTAGATTGTTAGATTATTTAGATTCATAAGGAACAATCCCACTATTTTTGGACATTTCTTCTTCCTTTCATGTCAACTAAAATTTACCATATCCCTTAATAAATAACAATATTAATGATCACTACAGAATGATTGTATTTTCATTTATTATGATGCTTAATGGTCTGTTGGTACTATCATATAAATTTGGCTATATTTTATAATTATCCAAAATAATCGTTGAAATATATTTCATTTGCTTCATATAACTACATTACATAATTAGGAATTTATTTTTTTATGAAGTAATTTTATATAAAAAGTGTTGGGCACTCAGATACTTCCCCATATATAAATGTTTCATTTAGAATTTTATTTTTTATAGTAAAAAATATGAGGGCCCTTATGTTTCATCACATCTTCTAATCCCCATGTTACCTGATCAAACATGAGGTTCTATCATAGTAATTTGACCATGTTAGTTTTATAGTTTAATAGAACATTTTATATATGATTTAATATCTTTCCTAGATTTTCCTCATATTAGAGATCAATATCTAATGGAACCATCTCACTATTTAGTACACGTGAGGTGTCCAGTATGTACATTCATAAGAGGGATACATGAAACCCGTCATTCATGTGAGATAGGTTAGATGGGAGTACTAGTCTATTTGATAAATATCCTATATTATGGCAAATATTAAAGTGGATTATTTATCTTGGTATTAGATTTCCATTGAACTAAAACCTCAAGAATTTTTTCCAAGATGATATATAAATGACCGATGTATCTACGACCACAAACTCTCTGTCTCTTAAACAATATTTTGTGTATTATCTCTATCTAATATTTCTTTATTTCATATATGGATGAATTATTTTAACCTTATTTTTCATATATTAGTAAATTTTTGGACCTATTAGCTTCCATTATCCAATTTTATCCATGTATATTGGACCCCAACACTTCTTCTTATATAGAGCCTTATAAAGATCTATTTGAATTATAGAATTGAAATTAATTTTATATTACAACTCCACTAAGGGAATTTTTTGATCCCAACATATTTAAAAGTTCATTAAATATGATCTCAACCTATACTCAAGAGTTTTAATGGTTCCCTCAGACTGATTGTAATGCCCCGACCCGAGTTACCCAATGTCGGTGCATTATTGTGTAACATTGGCATGATCACAAAAGATTAAGTCTCTAAAGACTGATTAGTTTAGTAGCTTTGGAAAAAATAGCTACATTCATAAATGTTACATTACATAATAAGGTGAAAATCACAATAAAATAGTCTCCATAATCCACACTTATGTCCCCTTCAGACTATCCCTGTAGGCCAGTCATAAAATATTTCCTCACATCCTAGGAAAAATAAAACATTTAAAGGGGTGAGCTCAGATGCTCCTTATGGATAACAATATAGCGGAATCTTTCATAAATAAACATAAACATTTAAGGTAATGTATGACTAAAACAAAAGCCTTTTAAACTTGAACTTCAACATAATATGGAAAATTTAAAATGAGATAATAACATTCACTTATTCACATGGATATTCTACTGGTCGAATAATCACATACAATATCAATAACCACTTTCATAATGATGGAATGCATAATTCCAGAATATCATAACCACGTATCCAAGGACTCGTACCATGAATACAAATAATATTTTGTCAAGGCCTCGTACCAAGACACTAGTTTGTCTCATGAGACCTACCGATGCATCGAGGAGATATAGCGGGCTCCACCCGTCACTTATTAAGTCCAATTCATTCCTCATATGAATAGTTTTAAACATATCACAAACCATAACATAATCATATCACATAAAACATGCAGAAAGGAAACATAAAATTTCCACATTTCAATCACAAGATATCAATACAACAAATTGATATAATAAAATCACTTTCAAAACCAGTTTTAATACCCAAATGAAAGAAAATTAAAACTTTTTATTTACTTTTCATTTTTAAAAAAGTTATGGATTGTAGAGAAAGCTGAAACTCAAATAATGGTCACCACGGAAGAGAAGTAATTGTCTCCACATACGTACGAGAAGAAAAACATTCCCTTTTTGTTATTTATTAAAATTCTTCGTATAAAAATATTCCTTTTGAATAAATGTAAAATTCAAACAGGTTTATACACCGTATAAAATAAATTTGAGTATAAAACAAAATATGACTCAATGAATAGAGATTGACACGAAGTCCCTTACAAAGATCATTTTTTTAAATAAAATAGATCTATTATGTGTATTCACTATAAGTACAAATAAAAAAAGTAAAAATACAAGATAGGGCATAATAATATCATTAAATAATTTAAAAGTAGGAGATTGACCAAAAGAACAGAAATTGGGTTAAGAAGTTCCCCTACCTCGTGTCCGACTTGACTCGATCGTTCTTTAATATCCTGAATAATAAACTAGAGTTAATTTCTATTTTCTTATTAAACTTTTTCATGTTCATTATTTCTTTTATATCACTTATTACCATTTTATTAACATTATGTAATTATTTAAGTTAATAAGGGTCATTTTGACGATCTTTGGTACTTGAGTCAAAATTAAACTTCTTATAATTAAAAGTTGTTCATGTGGTGAAATATCCATTATATAAAGAATTATATTCATGATGTAGATATCATATATATAATATATATCCAGTATATACATGCATTTATATTATTACATAACATTTAGAGGTAAGAAATGAAATGCACCGTTCATGGAGATGGTAAGCCGTGCGTACGCATGAACGCTACTTTCATTTATATTTCCTATCTAATGGAATTAAATTATATGTATTTAAAGGTATACTATAATTCCTGTATAAAATAATGTATAATACCATTTACTCCATCCTTTATACATCCCACATATGGCATTAATGATTCAAATCACTTTGAGGGGGCGGTAGTCTGCACTTCCTAAAATAAAATTATCGCGTTTACCCATAATGGAAATCATAAATTTATTCCCTAAATAAAAAATACAGAATCATAAGGAAAACAAAAACATAATATATATCATATATAAAAATAGTGTCATCATAATGGCCCCCATGAGAGGTGTTAAAAGAAGATTGAACAATCATCATTTCGTGAAGAAGTAAATCGCCACCCACAGAAACAGTATGTTCTTTAACCATTAGACGAAGGTGTGTGTAAGTGTAAATAAAATCTATCTATTAAAAACATCCAATAATATTGGTGATACGTGTATTGTCACAAAATAAAGTAATAAAAAGATATTAGGGGGTTGGAGATGCAAAATAAAACAAAACAACATAAGAGAAGACGATACCTTTAAAATCGGGTAACTCTTTTTGATTTGAGCCAAAGGATTCTTTGGGAAGACTTCTGATCAATGTGAGGCTTCTAGGAGTAAGAGAGGAAATTTGGGAGAGTATTTTGGAAGAGGATGGCCGAGCCAAGTGGCTTGATGGTGTGAATAAATTGGTAGCGGTGGGGGCCTTTTATAAGAGGAGAGGAGGGGCACTCTTGGAAAGTAATGAAAGGTTACATTATTATGAAGTGATTTTAGGATTTTAAAGGTCCCACAAAGATATATTTGTAGGATAATGTGATAAGGGTTCGTAATCTACTCATCCAATATGTTTTTGACAACTTTAGGTCTTAGAGTTTACATTATATTTTCATTTTATTTAAATCGTTAATTAATGAGGTAATCGCTGCATCATCATTGTGTCATAAAAAATTTAATTTATTTAATTTATAAAAATTATAAAACAATTACCATGATGTATGAAATCTTTTTATATTTCCAATGAATATTTTTAGTTAAAACTTTAACTTATATAACCCAATGTAATAATTGTTTTAGTAAAACAACACATGTTTGTGACAATTTTATTTTTACTTTAAATAAAAAGTTATTAATGTAATTTTCTTACCCAAGTGTCTACATGGGGTCCTCAAGTTGACCCATGGATTGTATTGGTCGGACATGACTCATCCAATAAAGGTAGGACATTTTTAAAGGTATTTTCATATTTTTATAATATCATTTTTCCATAAATTTAACTTATTACCTTTAATCGCGATTAATTAATCTTAAAAGTTACTATTCACCAAAAAAATATTTTAATCCCATTGAACCACATTTTAACTCCTAATGAAAACCATGTATGTTGGATTTTTGAAAATCAAATCACAGAAGTGGTAATGTTTCATTTAAATGAAAAATCAGTTTTTTAACTACCACTAAGTGGTTTCACTATTCATAAAAAATTGATGTTTTTCAGAACAATGCCAAAAATTCACCCTAAGCAATAATTTATATTCAGAATTAAAAAATTATGTCTATTATACAAAATTCCGAACATATAAGTTGCATTAATTAATTTTACAATTAATTCTCATTGTCAGAACAAATAGCGTGTTTTTAAGAAAGAATATCAATCAAAAGATTGATAATTGTGTAAGTCCAATTTCAAAGTGAAATTAATTCTAATTACCACCATTGGATAAAATTGTAAAAATATATTATAATTATACTTTAAAACTTATAAATAGTAAAATTTATCACTATAAATTATTTTTATTAAAAAAGTTGTTTTTAAGTATTTTTTACTATTAATAAAAAATTGGAAGTTCTCAGAAAAATACCAATATTTCAACTTAGGATAATTTCGATATTCTGAATCCAAAAATGAAGTCCATTTTGAAATATAAAATATATATAATTTCAAAAGGTGGGTATTACTATTCATAATGGCTATTTTGATTGGTCACAGTGTGTTAGAATCTCGAACTTGCGTATAATGCAAGCTATTGCATTACTAAAAGAGAAGTGTATCGTGGAAGCTCGGGGTGTTACACTGATCATCCTTTTGAGGGGGACTTGTGGAACGGAAACTCACCTCTATATTGAACATTTTTTAAAGGATTCGATATAACCTTGAGGAAAACATTGGATCTAAATCATATAAAATGGAGTGTGGTACTCCGTAAATTATTTCCACTTCTCTTATGTATATCATCGAGACCAATTCATGTGACAAATAATCCTTAATAGAAATAAAATTAAATTAAATTTAAAGTTAACTGACTACTACAAAATGGAATTATTTCCTATCGTTTTTATAGAAATTTCTTTGCTGAAATACATGGATATGTGTTCCCACTTCCATACTAGTATGGAAAATGGAGAGATCATACCCATAGACTTTAGTCGTTAAAACATGACATTGTGGTATACAATGATTCATGGAATAAATTATATAATATATCACTTATTTTTGTCATTGAATATTTCTTTCATTAAATATCAATTAATCTTAGTGCTACCTAATTAATAGGAAAGGATGACCTCTGTGCATCTTCCAGAAGTTCCCTCTTCCATTTTCATTTTTATGTGAAATATATATGGGTTCCAAAACATATTATCCAATATTTTGAAATATTGATCTCTAGAATATTTTAACCATTTTATATATATCTTTATCGTATTTTTTTAAATCCTTGATCCCCTAATTAGTGGATCATTTATCAATTATTTGGTAAATTTTGTATGAATTCTCTTTTATATTTACCATTTACATAATTTTAATTTCAACTATCATTTGATCTCTTTCAATCCTAATATTGAATAGGGTTATGAGATCCTTTCTACTCAGAGAATCTACAACATTATTGGCCTTTCCAGGATGATTTTGGAATAAACAGTCACAATACTTGATCAGAAATAACCACATTCATTGGTTCATATTTAAATCTCTTTTTATGAATGTATACTTAATGATTTTATGATCTATATATATTCCACACTTCTCCTTGTAAATTGCAATTCTAAAAATTTTCATTATTAATATCAATAAAAATATATATATATATATATATATATCATGTGTTGTGTAGGTTTTATAATGAATCATTAATTGGATAGAGGAATATCCTATCACATTATTATTTTATATGAGAACACCACTCATTCTCTTTTGGATGAATCCTTGTAGATCAAAAATCCTTCCACACTGGTGGGTAATGTGAGCATAGATTGAGTGATAAACCTATTATTTAAATATTAAAACATCTCTTAATATTCATTGATCTAGAACATATTTACTTCCTTATGATTTGTTCAGTTAGTGGTTATTAAGATCATGATATGATTCTAACGAATAATTGAAAACACTCGACTAATCTAAGGAAACTACATATACTGGTCATAGATGTTCATCTAATATATCATTAAACTACATTTACATTATAATGATACATATATATCCCTTTTATAGTAATTATGATCCAAATTAATTTTACTTGTTCGAACCAAAACTCACATTTAGTATACATCATATGAAAATATGTATTTCACATGGCCTCTGGTATAGAAATAAAATTCTCCCGATGTTCCTCTTTGATTATGAAGTATATATGAATGTCATCTACAATGAAAACCAAAATATTTAAAATATAATACCTAAATACCCTATTCATTAAGTCCATGAAGATAGATAGATCACTAGTGATTCAAAATAAAAACACATAGAACTCTTAGTTTCCGTTACTTGTACGAAATGTATTCGTACGGAAATCCTTCGTATTTACCTTTTGCTAAAAATAACCTAACTGATGCCTCACCTTAGAGAAGTATTGGAATCCACATATTAGATTAAACAATTAATGAATCGATGTAAGAGAATACTTGTTCATTATCTGGATCTTGTTGAGATCATGCTAATCAATGTAGATGCACATAGACACATTTTTCTTCTTAATGAAAAGGGTTAGTGTACCCCATGATGATGAACATTGGCATATAAACCCTTTCTCCATATTTCTTTATAGATTAACCTTCATATATTCACTTATAATGGTTTTCATTATATATAGAGTCATGGAAATTGGAAAATATCTAAATATAATTCTAACCAAGAACTCCACCTCTCATCATGGATAAAGTTCAAGCAATTTATCAAGAAACACAGGAACATGTTCATTTAAAATTGTCATGTCATAGAGGATGATCTTTTCCATAGCCTCAAACATTTTATATATATATTTTTACTCATTAGAAAATAATATCCATATTTTATATGATTATTTTTATTGATATCAATCTTTATCCTTACACATGTATAGAATTTGATAGTGACTCCTAATATAGAGGGTGATTTTTTTAACCAAAAAATTTATGTTGCCTTAACACAATATAATCCAATCCATGGCCATAATAAATTATAATTATACCAAATAAAGTATCAAAAGGTTTTCTAGAAATATAAACCTACAAATATTGATATAGTTGAATTTATAAACTTTGGATACAATAATTTTCCCATTTTCAATTTTTATTAATAACTCAAATTTTATGTTTTTAGGTGGTGTTTCAGTAGTTCTTCTAGATCTGCATGACATGAAAAAATTCATATAAATCGAACCAAATCACATTATAAAAATTTATAAATTAATTACTAAAAAATCCATCACTACTTCATGATCAGGATCCACCTCAATTGTTATTATGACATATGCTCATCCTTTCCCCCCATTCCATATAGGTTGTTTTCCTGGATTATCATTGAAAACCTTTTTCTCAGTTAATGGGTTCTTATAGTTTCTTTTATTATTATAGTTTAATCATTAGATAATAAGATGAGGTTTTAATGGAGAATTTATTTCATCAATTTCATTAGTCTGTTCCAACCATAAAAATTCACTAGTTATGTTCCCCTCCTTCGCACACCAAAATAAATTTTATATCCCCTTTTGGAAATTTTTAGGATGATTATCCCCAATATTTTGACAAGTGATATATTTCAATTTCATACCACCATGAGACTTACCCATCACTCTAACATGACTAAAATCTATTATCTAATTCTTATATCCATAAAAGTATGCTCTTGATATTCAACGACATATATTTTTAGTTAAATTAAACATCATAAAATTTCTATATAGTTGTCAAATTATCTAATTACAAAAGGTTTTCATATATTTGGCTTTTTACCACTGAATAATAGAGAAACATAAAATTCAGAGACAATGGGAGGCTAGAGGTGTGTCAGTATTGTCTACTGAATCTCAAATCATATGAATTTATGGATTCATCGTCATTTTTCGTGAAGCAATGGAACCCCCTCTTTATCGTATATTAGGGAGTTTGAGGAAAATATATATGGAATAACATTTTGCAAAATTTCCTTCATGATATCACTTCAATTTCTCCTATAGGATTCATATTCCTGATAAATGAATATTATTTATCATATAATCCATCAATGTGATTTACAACTGACATTACATTTTTTTATTTAGTTTTTTAAGGATAGAAAATATCCCATCAATGGAGTTTATCCATTATTCAATGATTATGGGATTCGAATATCCACTGAAATTTAGAGGCCCTTCATCCATAAAGGATTAAATTTAAAACATTATATTTCTCAGTGCGATATGGGTTTTCCCATGGATTTAGGATTCAGTTAAAATCATGATTTAATTGAGTAATTATTATTATGATTTTCTGAACTCTAACTCTAATCATGTTGGATATATCATTTGTGAAATTATCGCATTTCAAAACATATTGGTTCTTGAATTGGTTACACTTATTTCCATCCATTGGCTAAAAGAAATTGAAACCTAATAAGGACAATCTTCAATATATTAAACAAATAAAATAAAAACTATGAAAATAGTAGGAATAACTCGTAAATAAAATATATTCCCTAACCAATGAATTTTTTGTATTCAATTTGAGTTATCAATGATCTATTACCTAACAATATATTTTATATTATTTTTTTACCTTTATAGTGGTTCATAAAGATATTTTTAATTTACCAAATTTTATCCCTCATGAGTGTCAAACATGGTGTGTAGAAAGACATATTTTACATGCACTAGGTGAAAATTAGGTCAATACCATATCCACCCTTTTGAGGGTTATTAGCCCTATTAATAGTTGTGCGAGCAACACATCAAATTTTAGAATTCAGAAATGTATTTAATTTCTTATAAATCACTCACTCTATACATTACCAAACTTTAGTGATTTGGTTTTATGTTTAGTCTTATACATATAGTATTCACTCTATTTTTCTAATAAAAATCACCAAAAATATCTAATCCATTCACTAATAATAAATATAGAACCCCATATCCTTTATACACAATTTTTTTTAATTTATTAAATAATAATACACACAATAAAGTACCAAAAAATCAAGAGGATGATTTTATTTGGTTAATTAGATACTTACCAAAATAACTTGAAACAGTTATACTAGGAAGTTATTTAAAAAACCATTACATTACCTTAAAATTCTATTGATCTTATAAAACTGTATATGATATCCTAAAAATGTACATAAAAAGCTGTGAGCCTTAAATCCCAGTCCGGGAATAATAAATACACAGCATGATAAATGTAATTAATATGAGTCCTGGAGGGATGTTATGGTTACAAAAAAGGGCGAGATTAATAAAATATAACATCTATGCATAGAATATTAAGATAACATCAAGGAATAATATGAATGATGAAATAATATAACATTTTAATTATCAGTATAAGACATGGTTACCAACTAAGACATTATAACATAGTGTTTTTATGATTACTGCACATTCACTATACATGGTATCTCATGATATAAAAACATTACCCAATATTTTTTAAATATATATAAATTCTTTCCCACCTGTCACATTCATCTTGTTTTGTTAGGTCCACTAGGATATATACCCTGTGAGGTGGGTGAATCAAGGTATGACATTAAAAACTACAACTTCTTTTTTTCTTGTTTTGTTGTTAGAAAAAACTCACTTATCTCTCTATCCCGGTGTAGAGTATGAAGAAAAGTTAAATCAATCACAGGAAAAAGAAATTTTACATGGTTCACCCTCACTGGGCTACATCTTGGAAGCATACATCGAAAATGTATCGATGTACCAAATCCACAAAAATTGAATTGCTGATTACATGGTTGGAGCGGACTCACTATCCCTCATTGTTTAAAACCACTCCCAATATGAAAGCTCACTGATCTATCAACTAAAGTGTCCTCACTACTTCTTCAGAATATATACTCATATTTTTTAGACTTGTAGGTCCCTTCATTATCAGGGATGAATTCTGCATCCTTAACTATTGATAGATGCTCTATTGAAGTAAAACATTCCCGTGCAGATGAATCTCACTATTCTACAGTATTGAACTGGAAAACCTCAATTTTTCACGTTCATCCCTTACTTCACCTTGCGTGCAAAATATCTCTTTTTGCGCAAAATGTAAACTCCACATTTTGCGCAACCTCTAAAATTTCATGCATCCTTCATCTTCCTCGCATGCTAAATTTTACACAAATCATCAATTTTTACGTGAAACACTAATTTTTGTATGTAACTTTATTTTTCATATTCTTTACGTATACCAAATATCTAATCTTCTTTAAGTATTGATCTACTCTGAATGAGGGGGACACTACTAATTTATAGAGAAAATCAACCTAATTTACAAAAAACCCTCCTTGAGAGTGTAATCATCTTCATCTATCGAAATCACATCTTCCGCGCAACACAGTATTTCACGCACTGCTCCAATTTTTCATGTGCCTAATGGCTTTTCCAATTTTCAAAATTCTGATCTCGATAAACCTCTTGTGTGACAAAATCCATTCCTCTATTTTGTTTACTACTCTAATATTTCATGCACCTTCCTTTTTCCAAAAACGCATCTCTCTATTTTTTGTTTAATAGACCAAAAAATTGGAAAACACTAGAAAATGGTTCCGCCTTGTATCTCCTCTTTTTTTACCTCCTCCAGATCATTAATTTCTTTTTCGAGGATCCTATTCATATAAAAATATTGTAAAAAACATCTCTCAAACTTGAAAACATTCAATGTAAACCTTCATTGTCAAAAAATTTGAAAATAATTATTTTCTTTGTCAACAAACATAACATAGATGCCCACTTTGTCAACAAACATAACATAGATGCCCACTTTGTCAACAAACACAGTCACCTCAAAAATGTTTCATAGATACATTGAGGGATTTTTTCCAAACACCTGTACTGTAACACCATGAGATTCTATGAAAAATATTCTTTTAATTTCATTAAATTTCTTATGTTGTATTCTACACCAAGATTACCTTGTGCTATACGCAACACCGTATTAGCTTGCAGTATACGCAACACTATTCTTGGATCGTGTTACACACAATTTTGATAATAGTTATTCTACGCAACATTGAGTATATATATATATATATATTCAATGTATAAATAAAATATTTTTGGATTCTGTTATATGAAAAAACGAAGGATTCTTGCACAACACGCAACCCTGACTTGGTTTTCATTACACGCAATCGCGACCTTCCTCGATATCGTTTGTTGTATGCAATACAGGGTTTTAATAACAACGATATATTATTATAATATCATTATGAACTAGCCGTTATGTATATTATTAACTAAATTTTGAATTTTATAACATTATTATTCAGCTTACACATTTTCTAGAACATGGTATAAGAATAAACTAATTTTTTTTGTGTAAAATATGTATTTTTAAAAAAATGCAGTTTTTCCACCTTTTGATGGTGCACCCAATTTTAATCATGTTTTTGACATTTTTATAAGTTCAATTTGAAAAAATAAAAATCTTCATTTGAATCAGGATATAAAAATTTACTTTGGATAAATTTTTCATATTATTCTGGTAACTTTCATATTTTGATGAATAGTAAAAACACGCTATATTTTAATTAAAAACAACTTTTTTCATCGTAATAATTTATATGGTTAAATTATAATATTTAGTGGTTTTAAAGTATAAATATAATATATTTTTACAATTTAATATAATTTATGTCATTATCATTGATTTTACATTAAATTCGAAGGTTAAATCAATTCAATCTTTTGCAATGTTTTAAAGAAAAACCCGTTTTCTTTCGACAACGGGATTTATTTTAATTTAATTTCTGAAACTTTTGTGTATTGAATTTGGAAAAATGGATTCCATATTTGGAATCAGTGGGTCCAAATTATGTTAATAAGCTAATTTTTTTTTTGGGAATTATGAATAGTAACTACGGTAAATTTTATTTACCTTAGTTAAAGGTAAATCGGGTAATTAAGGGTAAATATTGTGTTATAAAATTACCATAACACATGCCAAAATTATATTGGATGGATAAACGTAGACTCATATAACCTAAGGGTCTGATTAGATTCATTTTATGGACTTTTGACCATGAAAATAATTTAATTATTATTAAAACCAAAGAAAGTGACAACATGTCACTCTCTTAAATCTTATAAGTATAATAATTTTAATTTAGTGATAAACATCATAAAACATAGAACATTAATAGTATCTAGAAAGATAATAAAATTATCTAAATCATGATAATTTATTTAAAAATTTTAGGGATTAAATAATTGTCATTAATGGTGATACATTAATGATAATGAAATTATTTATTAAGTGGAAAATAAGTAATATAGTTTTTATTGAAATACTAATACCCATTAAAAGGCCCAAAAACCTGACCAAAAATTATTGGTAGTATATATCTACACCTTAATCATCCAGTGACTTAATATATGACCGTTTGAGCCTTATAAAAGTGATTATGACACTTCTATTATTTTATTTTAAATAATGTCAAAGTTGTCACCTTCATAATTTAATAAATGAAACAATTTAAATATTGTTATTTTAAGATGATAAATTCACGTAAAAGTATTATTGTGAAAGGTAATACAGTTTCTTCATCATAGGATTTTATTTTTAATTTTTATGCAACAAATCAGTATATTGAATAATTATACAAATAATGTTGTAGTAATTATTTTATTAAGAGATAATCCAAATCAATGGTTTTAAAAATAATAAAATAAATATTATATGAACTATTTAATGTGATCCACTAATTTTATAGATACATATGACCTTTTATGAATCTATTAAATCTTTTATTTCGAACATATCATCTGTATACATTTTATTTAAATTCAAATAAATGAATAGTGTCAAAATTGACAGTATTGTTATTTTATAAAAATAACATATTGTAAAATTGATTAAAAATCACAAAAATATTTAAAAAAATTAAATTTAAATTTATATGTTCTATAATGTTATAAAGTAAACAATTATGGAAAATTCACAATAAATAAGTAATTATTTTTTAGAATTTAAAATTTAGAATTTTATTACCACAAATAAACATAAATAGATTAAATAAGGATAAATCAAAATGATAAGGTTTAAAATAAGATCCAAACAACCCTAAATTTGATTGGTTTATGATATTACAACCCTATAGAATCTAATCTTCTAATATGAGTCATTTTTGGTGGTTTTTAAGTGGGGTTAGATTTATTATAAATTAATATTTTTTAGAATTCCAAAGGTTCCCCTCTCCTCCCTTATAAAAGGGAACCTCCTCCCTCTCTTCCACACACCACATTGAACCTTAAATCTCGGCCAAAACCTTCCCAATTATCTTATCCACTTCCCTAGAAACATCCTAGAGGTCTTTTTCGTCTTCAAATACCAATTTTAGTTCCCTAAGAGGAGGTCTCAAAGAGGCGCTTCAAAGAAGAGGTAATTTCCGTTACCGATTCTTTCACCTTTATTTCTTCATACACTTGTTCTTCTTAGGTTTATTAATTATAAAGTAATAAAATAATTATCACTCATATACTTGTATGTTATTATATGTATGAAACAACCCTATTTCACCATCTATCCATCCTACGTAAAAAGAAATCACCGAGCGTGCGTACGTACAGAATACCGTCTCCACACTGTGGTGTAATCTATTTTCCACCACCACCTTAAATGGATGTTTATAATGGTGTAAATAATAACTATATATTATTATTGTAAATTTATATTGATTTTGTAATAGTATACATACACTCCAATAAAATTCCACGATCATGGGAACGATATCATCGCTCGTGCGTACGTACGGAATATCATCTCCACAACGCGATGAGATTCATTCTCAATGATTAACCATTCATAAATGATTATAAAGTATATATACTAAGTAATCATGAAATATATGACATAATAATGATACTGGATTTATATATATATATATATATGTATCTCATCCAATTAATTCAATTCAATTCAACGAGGAAACGAAAACAGCGTTCATGCGTACGTACGGCCTACCGTCTCCATGAACGGTGTATTTCTTTCTATTTATCGATCTATTATATATATGTATATTCTGAATATATATTATATATAAATCATGTTCTACATTATGGATGTATGTAATCGTGATCTATGTAATCATATGAATAATTACAAGTCAAAACACGGACGACAAATGAAATGATTTTACCCGAAACGCTCTTTAACATGGAATTTACAAATGAACGGGTAATATAAAGTCATAAGTGAACCATATATGATATCATAACAATTAATATGATTCTGTAATAAGTCAATAACATTATTTAAATCATTATACAGGAGGTTCGGATACATATGAAGCATATCGGACCTAAGGTAAGGGATAATTTTGCAAATCTCATTTTTACCTGTGGTTGCTTATTCATAAGTATTTACTGGGGTTATTTCTATCATCCATGTCCATGTTTTATAAAAGTGTTTTCATGTATGTTTAAAGTAATTTTTACCCACTTTTAACTTTTACTAGATGGTATGTAAGGAATATTTCTTTTTTTTACGTTACGAGGTACTTTTTGACTTTTCTGGCAAAAGTATGAAAAAAAAGTTTTTTTAACTTTTACGGCACGAACGGATTTTTACGGTTTTATAAAGACTTATTTTCATGAATATTCCTCCAAAATATTTCATGACTATTTTCAAAAAAAATCCTTTTCTTTTAATATTTAATGACATTTTGTGAAAAGAAAATTATTTTGAAGAAAAAAAGATATTTTCCTCAAGAATTCATTTCAAGTGTTTTGTCAAAACCATATTCTATCTAAGATGACATTATTTTCTTATGCGTATATTTCCAATATAATGTCTCTATGATGTACATGGTTTCGCTTTTCTTATTATGAAATGATATCCATTTCTTTTATATGGATTATTTGATGATGTGATGATGTTTATAAAACCCATTTTATTTATTGGGTTATTATGAATCATGTAAGTTTATTTTGTGTCACAAGTAAGAATGATTTCATTATGAGATGGGTGGGACCTATATCTCCCTCAAATTCATTGGGTAAATATTTTATATCTCATGAGATATACATGGATGGAACGGTAATTTAATCTTGTTCAGTGTTACAAGACTGAAACGAGGAGTGAACTCGATTCAGAATGGGACTTTGTCCACTAAGATGGTCTTGGATGCAATGCCTTGGCTACTATGTAAATCATTACATGTGCTTAATGGATTCCACAATTACAAGTTTTATACCCATGTTATTTTATCATTCTTAATGTTTCTTTATCATCTATGCATTACGTACTTCCATGTTTTATGTCATTTCTCATGTTTTTGATGTTTAAACATTATGTTCATGTTTTTATGTTCAAATGTATATGGTATGTTTTTATTTTATCCATGCTTACACTAACTGAGCATTTGAGCTCACCCTTTTTATGTTTTCTTTTACCCAGGATATAAAGAAAGGTTTTAGGTAAGAAAAAAAGGGGGAATATCTTTATGGGAGTTGTTGAAGATGTTTCACCACGATTAGAAGATTACGTTCCATGTTTCCAAAGACACTAAACTATTACGGTCCTTGTTTGTCTGTTTTTTGTTATGTTTTAAGTATTCCACTAAATTAATGTAATGTCCATGTACGTAAAGCTTCGGGACTCTACAATTGGTATCAGAGGAAAGGTTTAGTCAACCTTTGGAAACTAGGATTCAAAAACGTTAGTGAGATCCCTAAAGATATTTCTAAGGTATTTCTAGGGATTTCCCTAAGGATAAGTATACGTGTAGGATACCATCCTAGAACTACGGTAACGATCATAGAATTTAACCTAAGATGTTAGATTTTGAAGTTACTCCCCATTTATTATAATTTTTTCCTCTAACACTATTCTTTTTGGGTTTTAGAAAATGGATGGAAACAGGAAGATTCACGATAATGGAGGATATGATAGACAATGGAATGATTTTCTTCATGAGAAACCAAATGAAAAAGGATCTTGAAGTCCAAACATCGTTAGTATGCCTAATCATCAATATCATAATATGATCAATAATCTCATCTTTGGTAAGTTTCCCGACTCAGATAATAAGAGAAAGATGGAGATTCATGATGATCATAGAGGAAAGAAAGTTCAATTTCCCTCATGTAAATCATGTGGGAAGAGGCATCAGGGAGATTGTTTCAAAGGAACTGGAAGATGCTTTAGTGTGGAAAAGAAGGACACAAAGCCAGTAAGTGAAAAGGAAAAGGTTCAGTTAACACCATGGACATGGATAATGGTATTGCTATGACATCAACAATGATTAGATGTTTTAAATGTGGAATGTACGGGCATTATGAAAACCAATGCCCTAATAGAAAATCTCATGAAGAGAATCAGCATGTTCATATGGTTAGTATTTATGTGGATGATGATGAGGAGACTACAAATGATATATGAGCTGAAAGAAGTGTTAAAGCTCAGTCGGTTGTTTTAGAAGGTAATGGAATGATTGTATGCTTATCGAGAGTTATGTTGTATAGTTAATGGTACTATGGAATAAAGAATCATCTAAGGATTGTTACACTATTGTTTTTTTCCTAAAATTATTTGAATGTATATGTTGAATGGTACTAGTAACCATGGAAGGCTATTCAGATGTTTTTGTAAAGTAGATGATATGCGCATAATGAAGGAATAAAAAGATAATTTGATGTTTGATTGTATTCATGAGCTCATGATTGATATAAGGACTAAGTGATATCATGGTTTGAGTATATAGAATTTTGAGGATTTTGGTATGTGGAAGGTGTTAACTTTTAACTACATTCATGTTTTCACTACGGTTCAATGGGTATTCATTTTTCAAGAGAATACATGATTAAGGCCTTCGAATGTTTGGAATGTGACCAACAAGACATATCTTATGATATATAGTGATCAACGAGGGTATTAAATCTCTGGTAATCGTTTTCACTATATTATGAGAGTGGACAGCAGTATTATGGATAAGCCTAAAGATTGGAATAGATTATGTTGGACATAAGTTAGTATTGTTTAAGGATATATGTTTTTTTTGATATTATTGATGGAATGTTATAGTAATATAGTTTTAGAAAAAAGAAAACCTGCAGGACGAGCGACAACCCATCGCGTCGGACAAGGCTGTGGGAATCGAACCCACAACCAAAGTGCAACTGGCCTTTATCGCCTACCACTGGCCTACAGGAAGTCCCTAGTTATTAGAAACTAGTTTTATTTTATTAAGCAGTATGATATATGAATTATAAGTTCATTTTTGGAACCATATACGATTAATCTAACCATAAGATGGACTTATAACTTTTGCTAACCTTTTGTTTGAAAGAGATGGAATGACCCATCATTCTATCAAATTATATGCTAATACATCACTAATAACAAATTCAACTTCATTTCTTTAAGGGATGAAGTGGAAATTGTTCAATTCACGAACAACTGTGATATTGTACCAAAATCATGCAAGTATTTCATTTAATTCATCAACTTTAGGGAAATGATATTGAAAAACAAAAATGGTGTCCTAGTTCTCTTATATCTGATGAATCAGATGGTACCTTAGATCATAAAAAATTTATGGCATTGTGCTTGATGGCTTTTTCATAGCCATGTTATCTACCACTCTCCATCAGAACTTGATGGTTAGATTTTTCTTTTATATCCATATTTTAACTTATGTTCTCCTATATAGAAACCCAGTGATGAGTTACTTTGGGTAATCATTACATTTCATACTTAGTTTTTTAAAATTAAGTTTTAGTATTCCTTTTTACGATGTGGGTTTCTATTAAACAAACTTTTGAGTAGTAAACCATTTATAACCCCGACGAATTTCGAGGGAGAAATTCATTTTAAGGGGGGTAGAATGTAACACCCCGAGATTTTATGAAAATGAATCTTTTAATTTCATTAATTTCTTGTTTTGTATGGTACACCAAGATTACCTTGCACTATACGCAACACCGTATTAGCTTACAGTATACACAACTCTATTCTTGGATCGTGTTACACATAATTTTGATAATAGTTATTCAACGCAACATTGAGTATATATATATATATATTCAGTGTATAAATGAAATATGGTTGGATTATGTTATACGAAACAACGAAGGGTTCTTGCACAACACGCAACCCTGACTTGGCTTGCATTACATGCAATCGCGACCTTCCTCGATAGCGTGTGTTGTACGCAATACCGGGTTTTACTAAACAACGATATATTATTATAATATTATTATGAACTAGCTGTTATGAATAGTATTAACAAAATTTTGAATTTTATAGCATTATTATTTATCTTACACATTTTCTAGAACATGGTATAAGAACAAAATAATTGTTTTGGGTAAAATATGTATTTTTCAAAAAATGCAGTTTTGCCGGCTTTTGATGGCGCACCCACTTTAAATCTAGTTTTTTGAAATTTTTATAAGTTAAATTTGACCAAATAAAATTCTTCTTTTGAACCAGGATATAAAAATTTACTTTGGATAAATTTTTCATATTATTCTGGTAACTTTCATATTTTGATGAATAGTAAAAACACGCTATATTTTAATTAAAAACAACTTTTTTCATCGTAATATTTTATATAGTTAAATTATAATATTGAGTGGTTTAAAAGTATAAATAGAATATATTTTTACCATTTAATATAATGTATGTCATTATCATTTATTTTACATTAAATTCGAAGGTTAAATCAATTCAATCTGTTGAAATGTTTTAAAGAAAAAACACGTTTTATTTCGACAACGGGATTAATTTTAATTTAATTTCTACAACTTCTGTGTACTAAATTTTGAAAAATGGATTCCATATTTGGAATCAGTGGGTCCAAATTATGTTAATAAGCTACTTTTTTTTGGGAATTATGAATAGTAACTACGGTAAATTTTATTTACCGTAGTTAAAGGTAAATCGGGTAATTAAGGGTAAATATAATATTATAAAATTACCCTAACACATGCCAAAATTCTATTGGATGGCTAAACGTAGACTCATATAACCTAAGGGTCGGATTAGATTCATTTTATGGACTTTTGACCATGAAAATAATTTAATTATTATTAAAACCAGAGAAAGTGACAACATGTCACTCTCTTAAATCTTTTAAGTATAATAATTTTAATTTAGTGATAAACAACATAAAACGTCAAACATGAATAGTCTCCAGAAATCTAATAGAATTATCTACATCATGATAATTTATTTATAATTTTTAGGGATTAAATAATTTTCATTAATGGTGATACATTAATGATACAGAAATTTTTTATTAAGTGGAAAATAAGTAATATTGTTTTTATTGAAATACTAATACTCATTAAAAGGCCCACAAACCTGAAAAAAACTTATTGGTAGTATATATCTACACCTTAATCATCCAATGACCTAATATATAACCGTTTGGAGCCTAATAAAAGTGATTATGACACTTATATTATTTCATTTTAAATGATGCCAAAGTTGTCACCTTCATAATTTAATAAATGTAACAATTAAAATATTGTGATTTTAGGATTATAAATTCATGTAAAAGTATTATTGTGAAAGTTAATAGATTTATCGTCATCATAGGATTTTATTTTGAATATTTATGCAACAAATATGTATCTTAAATAATTATACAAAAATGTTGTAGTAATTATTTTATTAAGAGATAAACCAAATAAATGGTTTTAAAAATAATAAAATAAATATTATATGAACTATTTAATGTGATCCAATAATTTTATAGATAAAAATGATTTTTTATAAATCTATTAAATCCTTTAATTTGACCATATATTCTGTATATATTTTATTTTAATTCAAATAAATGAATAGTGTCAAAATTGACACTACTGTTATTTTATAAAAATAACATATTATAAAATTGATTAAAAATCACAAAAATATTTAAAAATTATAAATTTAAATTTATATGGTCTATAATTTTATAAATTAAACAATTATGGAAAATTCACAACAAATAAGTAATTATTTGTAATAATTTTAAATTTAGAATTTTATTACCACAAATAAACTTAAATAGAATAAATAAGGATAAATCAAAATGATAAGATTTAAAATAAGATCCAAACATGCCTAAATTTGATTGGTTGATGATATTACAACCCTATATAATCTAATCATCGTATATGAGTCATATTTGGATGTTTTTAAGTGGGGTTAGATTTATTATAAATTAATATTTTTAAGAATTCCAAAGGTGTCCCTCTCCTCCCTTATAAATGGGCACCTCCTCCCTCTCTTCCACACACCACTTTGAGCCTTCATGATCGGAAAACCCCTACCCAATTCTCTTATCCACTTCCCTAGAAACATCCTATAGGTCCCGGTCTTCTTCAATGACCAATTTTAGTTCCCTAAGAGGAGGTCTCAAAGAGGCGCTTCAAAGAAGAGGTAATTTCCGTTACCGATTCTTTCACTTTTATTTCTTCTTCCACTTGTTCTTATTAGGTTGATTAATTATGAAGTAATAACATAAGTATCACTCATATAATGATATGTTATTATATGTATGAAACAACCCTATTTCACCATCTATCCATCCTACGGAAAAAGAAATCACCGCACGTGCGTACGTACGGAATACCGTCTCCACGCCGTGGTGTAATCTATTTTCCACCACCACATTACTTTGATGGGTATAACGGTGTAAATAATAACTATATATGATTATTGTAAATTGATATTGATTCTGTAATAGTATACATACACTCCAATAAAATTCCACGATCATGGGAACGATATCATCGCTCGTGCGTACATACGGAATACCGTCTCCACGATGCGATGAGATTAATTCTCAATGATTAACCATTCATAAATGATTATAAATTATATATAATAAGTAATAATGAAATATATGACATAATAATGATACTGGATTTATGTATATATATATATATATATGTATGCCATCCAATTAATTCAATTCAATTCAACGAGGAAACGAAAACAGCGTTCATGCGTACGTACGACCTACCGTCTCCATGAACGGTGTATTTCTTTCCATTTATCGATCTATTATATATATGTATATTCTGGATACATATTATATATAAATAATTTTTTACATTCTGGATATAATTAATCATGATCTAAGTAATCATATGAATAATTACAAGTCAAAACACGGACGAAAAATGAAACGATTTTACCCAAAACGCTCTTTAACATGGAATTTACAAAAGAACGGGTAATATAAAGTCATAAGTGAACCATATATGATATCATAACAAATAATATGATTCTATAATAAGTCAATAACATTATTTAAATCATTATACAGGAGGTTCGTATACATACGAATCATATCGGACCTATGGTAAGGGATAATTTTGCAAATCTCATTTTTATTTGAGATTGCATATTCGTAAGTATTTACTGGGGTTATTTCTATCATCCATGTCCATGTTTTACAAAAGTGTTTTCATGTATGTTTAAAGTCATTTTTACCCATTTTTTACTTGTATTACATAGTATGTAAAAAATCTTTCTTTTTTTTACGTTACGAAGTACTTTTTGACTTTTCCGACAAAAGTACGAAAAGAATGTTTTTTTAACTTATACGACACGAACGTATTTTTACGGTTTTATAAAGCCTTATTTTCATGAATATTCCTCAAAATGATTTCATGACTATTTTCAACAAAATCACTTTCTTTTAAAATTGAATGACATTTTGTGAAAAGAAAATGATTTTGAAGAAAAAAGGATATTTTCCTCAAGAATTCATTTCATGTGTTTTATCAAAACCATTTTCTATCTAAGATGACAATATTTTCATATGTGTATATTTCCAGTATAATGTCTCTATGATGTACATGGTTTCTATTTTCATATTATGAAATGATATCCATTTCTTTTATATGGATTATGTGATGATGTGATGATGTTTATGAAACCCATTTTATTTATCGGGTTATTATGAATGATGTATGTTTATTTTGTGGAACAAGTAATAATGATTTCATTATGAGATGGGTGGGACCTATATCTCCCTCCAATTCATTGGGTAAAGATTTTATATCTCATGAGATATACGTGGCTGGAACGGTATGTTAATCCGTTTCAGTGTTACAAGACTGAAACGAGGAGTGAACTCGATTCAGAATGGGACTTTGTCCACTAAGATGGTCTTGGAAGAAATGCCTTGGCTACTATGGAAATCATTACATGTACTTAATGGATGGAACAATTACATGTATTATTCCAATTCTATTTTATCATTCTTAAAGTTTCTTTATGATATATGCCTTACGTACCTCCATATTTTATGTCATTTCTCAAGATTTTGATGTTTAAACATTATGTTCATGTTTTTAAGTGTAAATGTATATGGTATGTTTTTATTTTATCCATGCTTACCCTTACTGAGCATTTGAGCTCACCATTTTTATGTTTTCTTTTAACCAGGATATAACGAAAAGTTTTAGGTATGAAAAAAAGGTGAATATCTTTATGGGAGTTGTTGAAGATCTTTCACCACGATTAGAAGATTACGTTCCATGTTTCCAAAGACACTAAACTATTATGGTCCTTGTGTGTCTGTTTTTTGTTATGTATTAAGTATTCCGCTAAATTAATGTAATGTCCATGTATGTCAAGCTTCGGGCCTCTACATGTACATACATTTTTGTGTAAAATATATCATTGAAAATATGAATTTTATTCATCCATGTTAAGGCCAATATTGAGGTGTGTTAGTTACATATGTGGAAATTCCAAAAAAAATAATGATAGTAACATCTGGGGAACACCCTTGAGTGTTAATGGGGATTGGAATTCACAACAAAAAAATTCAAATTAAAATCATATGATAATTTAGAAAGTATAAAAATTGTATACAAATGTTCATAGATGTTATTAATGGGGGTCAAATGTAGTATAAAATTTCTTGGAAATCATAAGTTTAATAAAGTGGTGTATAAAATCATAATCCAAAAAAAATTTGAAATAAAAAAGTTTCAAACCAAGAAAGTACTTGTATAAAGTTGAGGTGAATGATAATAACTTATTTGAGGGGATTATTATAAAATTTTGAGAAGATCTTCTTAACAAATCTGGGAAAAATTTGGAAGGATTTATAGAGGTATATAGAGAGTAAATTTGAGCTAAAATAACTTTTAGGGATGATTTATGGCTATTTGGTTGGGTATTTATAGAAACATATTGGGAAATTGTTTAATAGTTCCTAAACATAGGTTTTGGACTCTAAATGACAAAATTATAAAAACAAAATAAATCCCATGGATCTTCCCCATGGTTTTTCTCAAATTATAGTGTATTTAAATATTTTTTAGGCTAATAACATAAATACATACAATTATACTATTTTTGATGTGGAAGTGAGTCATGTTTATAAATAATTTTTTTTAAACCCATAAAATATAATATTGGTTTTGGATGATTCATTATTTGTCTATAAAATCAATAAAATAACATTAAAAATAAATTATTTTATTTAGGAAATCTATTTTTATTGTATAATCCTTTTATTGTATTTATTACAACACGTTTAGGATATTATGGTGTCATAATACATTTTATTTTGTTATACTATATTTTTTTTTACTAAAAACATTGACTATCCCAGAAAATAATAACATATAAAAAATTGGATAATTTGGATTTGATGATTATAAAAAAAATATTTATTTTACTAAAATAGTTTTATATATCTAAGAGTTTACAATTTTAAATAAAAATCAACACTTACATGAAAATACATGTTTTTACGAAAATAAATATATTATAAACTAAATAAATATTATATTAGACATTAATTTTTCTATCATTTATAGATGAATAAATATTATTAAATAATATTAATTAATGAAAATTACATTTAAATAAAAATATGTGAACATATGAAAATGTATGTTTTAATTAAAACTACATATTTCTCAAAAATACATTTTTTTCGTTTCTTTTTGTTAGAATCTAGTTTTTATTAATCTAATTATGTAATCATATATATATATATAATGAAATAATGAAAAAAGATAAAAATAATCATTATTTTTTAGAAAATAAAATTAAAAATATGTACCACATCGGTCTAGATACATAACTCTTATTAGACCAACATATTCCCCTATGATAAGTTGTAGGATGGTGGAACATTCTTTAGTTAGATGGATGAAAATGGTTTGGGTTTTTATCTATAGGACATTAAAATCATCCCCAAAATTATTTCTACCATATTATAGTTTCTTAATCATTGATTGGACACCAGGGAAAATCATTTTGATTCGATATCTCCCTAAAGCTTCAATAAATGGTATTTATATGGTCTGATCTGAGTGAGGCCATCACTTCTTAATTTTATTTCAACTATATTTTATCACAACCAATAATATATAATAAACATAATAGTCATTGTATAAGGACTACATTAGTGATGGTTATGATGTTTAATGGTCTTTTATTCCCACCATACATTTATGTATATATTTTATAATCGTCTAAAATAAGAAATCAAATATAGAACATGTATTATCTATAAATGGATTATATAATATGAAATTTATTCACTCAAAATGTAATTTCATTAGTAATGGTTATTTCTATTACAATATATAGCATAGAAATAATAAATTGTTGTAAAAAATTAAAACATATTTCAATGAAGATAAATTAATATTAAAAACCATTACATTGTTTCCATCTCAGTTGATAATGGATTGACATCCTTTAAAAATAATATCTACCTAGAAAATATATTTAATATCCTTTTTCACATATGTTAAATTTTATATCTCTTATTTATAATTATTTATGATGGGAATATTAATTAGATATAGCTTATTTAAACATGAAGTGGTAAAAAATTTAACTATATGTGCATGTTATATATTTTGGATATCATTAAACATTCTTTGATTCCATGATAATGATTAATATATCATTTTATATTTTAAATTATATCTTAATTTTTTTTATAAATCTTTTAATTCACTCCCTTTGTGTTTCAGTTATACAGCGTGAAAATGGAATCGAGGTTCTCTAATTTTGGTGATTTTTGTGAATAACGTTCATACTTTAATAATAAGATAATGATAAATATAAAAATTAGATATCTAGATGAAAAAAATTATTTCAATATTATTTAATAATAATTTGATTATTCATTTCT
Organism: Viscum album; assembly: GCA_963277665.1. Classification (NCBI taxonomy): domain Eukaryota; kingdom Viridiplantae; phylum Streptophyta; class Magnoliopsida; order Santalales; family Viscaceae; genus Viscum; species Viscum album. The sequence continues at coordinate 2,026,877,363 of OY728146.1, read as the reverse complement.
CATAGTATTTTATTTTATAGTTTCTTTGTATGGTTTATATAGGTGGTTAAACCAACAAAATCATGAAAACACATTAACTAGATGGGCTAGTGTGAATAAGGATGGGTTTTTTTAAATAATAACATTATAATAACATAATAATGATATAATTTTGTTTTTTTATGATTTTGAAATATATTTAATGTTTTGTGGTTATAAAATTAATTGATTGATGAAAAGTGAAAAATCGTTCATCAGAGAGGTGGTAGTCTGTACAATCACAATAATAACGTTCCTTCGTTTCTATATGTTTGTTGAAATGAATAAATATGGGTTTAAACATTATATAAAAACATATAATTATTTTTATGATACTTATTTTATATATTATTATGGTAATATGATATTTGGATTAGTATGGTATATAAGAAAAACATAAGGAGGGGATAATATATACATTATAGACTTCATTTTTCCTTGGAATAATCCATGAAATTGAAGGTATTATGTTAAATTAATGCGAACATGGGATTTGGGAAGTGGTATAGTGGTATATTTGGATAATAATGTAATATTTTCAAGGTGTAATTCTAATATTATGTGTTAAATTTAAAGGTGTGTGTGGAATCCTTTTATAATAGTAGAAAAAAGGACTAATAAAAAACACTCATCATTTTTCAAAAATATCATGAAACTATTCATGGTTCAATGGATCAAAAGTGGGAAATTATTTTTTGTGTGATAATATTACATTTAAATTATTCTCTTACATTCATTTTAATAAAATTTAAGATTGTCTTAATTAATTTTTTTTACGTATAACATTTCACAAAAAATAAATTTTAATGTGGTAACTAGTTTTTTAACTATGTGATTTTATATCTTAAGAAATATAAAATAATACCCCTATTAAATAATTTTTTTATGAAACAAAATTTAATATTTATTTAATAAAATTACCTTTCAAAATGGTAGGAAATTTTAATTTAAATTAAATAATAATATATATGGGAAACCTTTTTCATAGAAAAAGGGGTTTTCAATATTTAATGTATTTAATATTGTTCAGTACTTATTAAAAAGTAAAAAACATTTTTACATACTTATATATATTTTTAATAATAATTTTATATTCATAATTAAAAATATATTAATATAATCTATTTGATAAAATTTATGTTTTTCCATTAATAAAATTCCAATATATCTTATAAACAATTAACTTGGTAATTAGCATTAACAATGGTAATGTAATTTGTATTCACAAAAATTAAATTATAAATGTTAAATAATATTAATATTATTATCTAAAATATTATATACATTTTATCAAATAAAATTTCTACATGTAGGAAAATTAATTTATATGTTAGAACATGTAATCCATAAAAACCCGTCTTTTGAAAATTTTTATTTTTAAGAATGAGGTTTTATATAAAAAAAATCAATGTTATTAATTATAACGATATTAAGAAGATATTTATTGTTAAAAATTGAGTTATTCTAATCTTAAAATAATTACAAAAACTAATTCCCCATGTGTATATTTTATTAATGAAACAAACAAAAACCACTTTTTATAAAATATTACTTTTTATAAAATATTTCTTTATTTTGAAAAATGATACTCATGGGTTTTATAAATTGAACATAGTTTTTTATAAATTATTTACATTACATTATAAATTAATTTTATATATATCTAATGGGTATCAACATGTATATTTCATAGAAACGCGAAAACATTTAAAAATCAGTATTTTTTCAGTATTCACATAAAAAATCGATTATTTTAGATGATTCTCAAAAATAAATAAAAATAAAAAATAGATATAATGAATTTAATTTTTTTAAACTAAATTTCAAAATTTTTTATATTTTTATTTTAAATGAAAAATTAAAAATATAAATAAAACCCCTTTTATAAAAAAAATAATTTTTAAATTATTATGTGTTCTTACTATTATTTCATACTAAATTCTAATTTAATTGTTATAAAAATATTGGTTGATATATAATAATATTTAGAATGTTTCATTTTAATTAATTTGGAATAAATATACACAACCTAATAAAATAGTTCATTGAAGATAAATATAATTTTTATTCTAAATATTATTTAACAAAAAACATTAATCAATTAATTGTAATATTGAATTTAATTTTACAACTCCTATAACATTTAAATAATTATTTAAAATTTTAATACACCTCTGTTCATATTTTAACAATAATAATAATAATATTTATAAGTTACATTAAAATATATATATATTATAATATTTTAATATCATACTTTTATTTAATTATATGTAATATTTTTTAACAACACACAAATTGGTATACTTATATATGACTAGAAACCATATTTTCAATGACTATATTTTTAAAAACCATATTTACAATGGATATATTTTATTATTATATGAATACATACTAAATAATTCATTTCTTTCACGCTCACATCATAAAGAATAACTCTTATTTCATATTATATACTTTGTATAATTGTTTCTCTATTCATGGTGTTATTTATAATTATATGTTTTGTCTGGATATTGGATATACTCAAAGATAAATATCATTCAAAGTATTTAATAATGGTGAGGATTTTATTCTTTTTTATCTATTGTCCCCTATCAATTTATTCACTTTTAATGGATGTACATCATCCATGGTGAAAATAAATCCATAGTGTGAAATACATAGTTTTGTTTTTAATAGTAATGTTCAACTTATGAATGAATAAAGTGTTTTTAGTTTAATTCATATCATATATGAATGATTTCATGATCAATTTCAATTCCTCTTAAAAGGATATAATTAGAAAAATAGGGTTTATAAAAGAGATAATCTTCTTAAAAACAAGGGGTGTAATATTATTTCATTTTAATATAGATTTTATGTATTAATATGGGTTATAACTCGATTATGAAAATATATACCCATTGGGTGTGAGTGGATAGAAGAAGATAAATCATAATATGAGTTATATGTAACTCAAAACAAATTTTGAATTATACATATTTTATTTTTTTAAAAGTTATTTATTATGTAATTATGTGATTATTTTTTTTTGTGGGAAACCATGACTTATTGTGTTTATATTTTTTTGTGGTGGGGAGAGATGTGAAATACCCATGTAATTTTGTAACTAGGGGACACCATACTCATTAACACAGAGGTTTCTTATGGAATCAGATGAAATTTTTATACATATTGATGAAATCTATGTCATGGAAAGGGATGACAATTAGTTTATTTGATAGAGTATGAGATGTAAATATCTTTTAAACTATTTAATTTTTAACAAAGTATTTTATACATATTTATACCTATAGAAGGGGGAAACACTATCAATTATATGATTATTCTATAGAATATTATGATATTCCAATATGTGTATGATAACTTAATATATAGAATATAGTCCCCACTAATATATTTGGGCATAAGGGTTAGGAAAATATTCCATCCTATGATGATTCTCAAGGATAGGGATGTTAAACCCTCTTTTAATATTTTTTTCATAATGTGATTCCAACTTAGTTGTTATTGATCTAGGATGTTATTCCTGCTTAAGTACTATTGTCATTGGTGTATTATTCGTACAGATATGAATCTGCTAACATAAAACAATTACCATGTTTTTAATATAATATTATGATGGGATATTATGTTCATTAGTTATTACTTTTTGCATGATGAATAATTGATATCTCATATAGTGATTAGGTCAACATTATATGGACATGAGAATATTACTTAAGATATTTTTAAAAACTAATGCAATTAGTCGAATAATGTATGATAAGTATTGAGTGTATTTTTTTAACAACAATGATTTTGAATCATGTTATTATTATTGATGTAAAAGATTTACTTTGGACAATACTGAACTATATATTCTCTTTTATTATCAATATTTGATTAATAGCGCCATTGGTGGTGTCCAAATGACTTATACTCTTACCTTCTTTAGGTACCTTAGAACCTAAGAATCTTTTATGGATTATGAAGCATGTAATAGTAAGATATATACTATAAATTCACGAGTTAGATATATGGTGTTAGAGTTAGGTTTACGAAGAAGGTTAGGACTGGATTATCATTTTATAGACTCCTCTGGTAATTCATTATTTTTTTAATATATTATATATTATTAGACCATAAGAAATATATTTAATTTTTTAATGACTCCTTTAAAATTATATTTGTTTATATTTTTATAGCATGTGTTGTATTATTTGTTCATGGATGGATATTATATTTAATTCCCATTATGTTTCTGATACTATAGATAACTATCATTATTAATACTTTTATATTTTTTGTGGTTATTAATAACATATGGAATAGTCTCTATATGATCACTTATAGAACCTCATTGTTGACCAATATTATCTAGTGTATGTGTATTCATGATTGTGATTATGTAATAAACCTTTTTATTCATGAACATTTAGATCCAATAATGAATTCTATAAAATTTTATTTTTTGATTTTTTGATTTTTATAAAAATTTAGGAAAGGTATTTTTTGATCGAATATTATCGAATATTAAGATAGACCTTATTCCTGGTCTATGTAATTAATACATTATTTTATTATTTTTATGTTATAATTAAAAAAATTAATATATAGAAATTTCAAAATAGAATAAATATGGAAATAAATAATTTTAGAGATAATTTTTATTTTATTGTGATTTTATCCAAAAAATTTGATTTTATCTTTATATGTTTTTTTAAAAAATTTATGGATAATTTCTAGATTTATTAAATTATATTTTTTGGTTATATATAAAATGTATGAGATAATTATACATATGGGTTCAGCCATGTGTATGAATAATGAAAATTTCTCAAAGGTGGTGTAATTAATATCATATTCTAATTAAGGTGAAAAAAATTGGAAATTGATTTTGAATAACAAAGATGGAATCCACCCATGTATGAATAAGAACTCAAGATATGTATGAATAATAACATATTTACCTTTACTATATGTAAATAAATGTTTATCATCTATAATCATATACCCAATTCACTCTCACCAATCGTGTCAATTCCTATGATTACTAATATCCACTACCATTAATTCAATCAATAGCTGTGAAATACTTATTGCAACATGAGTGATAAGTATATATGAGGATCATTTGTTTCTATAGAATCCATCTCTATCATTCCTAGAAACCATTTAGAGTCCAAAAATAAAAGAATAATATTATTTTTAAACTATGAAAAACATAGAAATAAATCTAAAATACTCAAATGTGCTATAATCACATCAAAAGTGTAGATAAGGATCATGTAGGGAACAAAAAACTAGGAAGCATGTTTCATATTTCACCTTCATCAAAGTATATCACTCTTAGACCTGTCAACGTTTGTAATCCAATGGGATAAAAATAACATCACTGCATATATAAACATATCCACTCCTCACTTGTATTGTGTTCTTGATCTTAAGTTTATTTTTGTGAAATTGATGTCATTAATTTTTGAACTAATTTTTTTATAACATAGTGTTTATGTTTTTTCATCTCATTTTTTTCTATTTACAACAATCTAAACTCTAACTCCCTAGTGATGTTGAGCTAACCTAAAGGCTTCTCTCTGATATCTTCTATAATTTTATAAATATTTGAGGTTTTAGTTCTATTATAAAAATCAATTCACTGAGGATTGACAAATTCATAGGAGATGAAATATTAGTGTGATTTCTTCTAACACATGGTTCATATCTATTTCATTCTCCCATTTAATACTAATTTTACATCAATTTACATAGTATATTGATGTAAAATGTAAATAGTGTATCAAATGATGAATTATGGTGATTTTATTTTAGAGGGTAATTGGTTTTTATATCGATTGAGATGTATCTTGTTTGTTTCCTATCAATGATGTCTTCTATTGTACACTCTTTGAACCTTGGGTGAACAATGTTTATACAAAACCTAATGATATATGAGGTATATTATTGAAAATAAGGAAATTTGAACAATGAGTTAGTGTCAGATTAATTTGGAAGTGATATTGAATGGATTTATAATAAATAATCCAAATAAAATAATTTTCAATATAATATTATTATTTAAACATTAAATTGATATATTTAAAATCATTTTTATTATACAATGAATATTCCCATCTATTTTATGTTTTCATATTATTTTGTGGATAATAATAATTGATATAAGAATAGTACAATATATGTGGTACTTTTTAAAAGAATAGTTGTGTTAAAAATCCTTATTGTGTTTATAATAACATAAAAAATAATGTTCCACCAAATCATTCATCAGGGTTTTAGTGCATCAATTTTTGGAATCCTTTAGAGTTAAGGAACCAATTTTGTTTGCATTAATTTGAAATGTTATTTTTTAAAATCATAAAATATAAAAATATAAAAATATATAAAAGGTGTATTATTTGAACTCTAAAATTACATTGGATGAAACTATTTCATTATATACCATAGAGATATAGAGATTTAAAAAAATAATTTTTGTAGAGGTTCTATATAGGGATTCCTTTAATGAAATAAAATATGTCATTGGACAGCATTACCATCAATTTTTATCTAGGAATGTTAGTGAACTCCCATATTACTTTCATAAATTTCAAAATGAGTTATAAGAACTAACATATCCACAATAATTCTCCACATTTCTTAAGAAGATAGCTTGTAGGTTTAGACAACACTTTATGAAACCCCAATACCAAACATTTCCCAAAAACTCATTATAACCCTCGTGAAGAATCCCAAAATATAAGCAACAACTTATAGGTGGCAAGAAGTGATTAATTTCACTTGTTTCTATATTTTCGGAAATTTATAAAAAAACAGCCAGTCAATATTTTTATCATGTAAAATCAACACTACATCAGTATGGTAAGGATATTGAAGACAAGACAACAATGGATATCAAATGTTTTAACAAAAACGGATTCCCATTTCCTATTATAATCAACAAACTTCCAATGGAATTATATATGGATGAAGAACTACTGGATAAAAACCTTGAGGGAGGAATTAAATTATTTATTTTATTTCATTCAAATTTTATAAAAAGTCAACTTCCTTTTTCCCTCCTTTTTTCTATTAATTTAGATTATGTAATAGACATTATTTCCATGGATGTATATAATAATAATGTCATAATATATATTAAAATATTAAATGTCATGAAAGATAAGATAGATTAGCTACCCACTATCCCACATAACAGAGTTGGTACAATGATCCTAGAATATGAACAAACCATTAGCCAAAACCATTAAAATGATCCAATTCATATGAAAACCCAAGTAAATCTATTTCATGTAATCTCCAGAAATAAAAATTGAGAGACCTTACATCATCCTTAAACCCTAATAATCTGATCATTTTTTCATTACTAAGGGGGTGAATATTAATCACACTAATAAAGGTATTCTCCATGTCCAATTAAGACTGAATATGACTACAATAAAATGAATATGGTGGTTAATGAATCCAAAAAACACCCCACACACACTCACAAACACCATTGTAATTGGGATGAAATGCTACCACTACTTGCTTGTATGAAGAAAAAACCAAACACCTCTTGTGGGATTACACAATGACCTCTAACCATTTCCTATAATTTTCATTTTATTAATAATTTTTTATTTACATTATTTTCTTTTATAGGGTTATGAGGGATCACATCAACTTTGGTGTCATTGAATATTTCTAAAATATGTCCATCCCTATACAATAACGTTTTTTTCTCTAACCTCAATGTTTCATAATTATCCAATTTTCATTGTGCACATTGTTTGATCTAAATAAATGATAATAACATTAGAATATGGTGAAGAGTGTATCCAACTTTTTTATTAGGTATTTTTTGTTTTCATTTAATTCTTTTTGATTATTATAATATAGATTTATTTAACATTGTTGTCAGTTTATTAGAAAACTATGTTAATTGTGAAAATTTTCATGAAAATGAAATTTAAAACACATCCAATTATTACGTTTTTTATTTTATTGTTTTTTATTATTTAATGAATTTTGGGACCATTGATAATACATGTATATAAGTTAATATAAAATAATAAACATTCCTGACATGAGATGATTCTATATATATTTAACATCATACAATTATTTACTTTTCAGACTTTGTGACATTGTTCATAATCCATACCATTCTTGGTGACATATTTTAAATTCTATAAGTTTTTTAAAATTTTAAATGATAAAAGAATTCAATAACATTTAATTCTCTTTTATGTCACTGTTTTAATCAGATGATACATCAAGATTTTATTTTATGACATTTAAGGATTATATATATTTATATTATAGCTATAGAAATCCTAATCACCTTCCCACCAATATAAGAAATCGTCCTTAAACGTTACATAATCATGAGTTTAAGTCATGAAATTACTTTCATTATCAGGGAAGGTGTTTTAGGATTAGAGGTTTAGAAAATTATTCAATTACTCATAGATAATAAAATCATAAAATATAAAGGGGACACATCATATCAATTTACATTTTCTATATAATATAAATTTTATAAAATAATCCGGAATTATTTTCAATGAAAATATCCATGACTTCCAATTGTCTTCTTCCATTCCCTTACCAAACCCTAAACCATAATAGTTTTTTTAAACTAGGAAAGATCTTAAAATCATAAAATGGGATATAAAGACAAAATAAATCACTAGTTTAGAAAAAAAACCAAAATTATTTAATGTTTCTATTTATCATAATTATTCAATGAGAATATAAAAAAAATCACTTAAAAACACATTTTTTTCAAATAATATCACTAATCCTTATAGAAAAAAATTAAACATATTTTGGTGACTTATATCATCATACTCATTAAACCCTTTCAAAAATATTTTAATTTGAATTACCATATGTCCTACGTCCACACAAGTCACTCTTATAAATTGAATAACAATATAGAAAACATCTATACTCATTGAATTAGAGATAAATATTTGGTATCACCCTTTATATATACTATATTAGGTTCACCATTGATCTATAATGGGGTTCAACCCTCCGTATAAGTTGTATCGAGCTCACCCATGAGCAATAATAGGGCTCAACCCTTCCTATAAGATGTATCAGAAACAACCATTTCTATATATATCAAGTACCACTTCATGAATAAATCACTTTCATCATAAAAACCATTGAAAAACTGATTTTAACTCGTATTAATAACACATTTGGATAAAAATACTCTTTTCTTTTAAAACCCCATTTTCAGTAAAAAAACAATATTTTATTTGAAAAACCATTTTCAATACCGAAATGCCCAAAAAAAATATTGTTTTTCATTTACATAACATGAAATGTTTCAAATATATAAAAAATATTATAATGGCCATGGAACTAGAAATGTCATTATTGCCTTGTACATTAATAATTGAACATTCCTTTATCGTTTTTCAAAACATTCCACATAAAACACACATAAATAAAAAATTTTATAACATTTTAATGAAATTAAAAATATAAATATAATTTCTTCATAAACCTTTTGTGTCCATATAAGTATATATGTTATATAATTTAAAGAATAATAACATGAAGAAAACTATTTTGAAATTATTTCATTAAACATTCAAACTATCCCTTACCACTGTGAATATTCAAATCAAAATCCCCATGAAAAAATAACATATATAAAACAGTAAATATCATGATAAAAGAAAAAATATGGGTTTAGAATATAAAAGGGGATGTATATACACATTATAAAATAATAATTGTTCATGTCATCGATAAATGCCTCAATGAAAGAAGATTGAGACAAAATCCCTTACATTAATTCTTGAATTCTTCTACAAGTCTATATATTAATGAAGAAAAATCATATATTAATAGTTTTATTTATTTATAAACTTTTTTACATTTATCATAACATTTATTTTACTTAATAAACTATTTTATACAACCACTTAAACGGTTATGTTCACGTAGGGTGTTTTGACCATATTCGGTTTATGTGTCATAATGACTATGGTTGGTTAAATAAAGTCAAATATTATGTTATATAAACTAATCCAGATTAATTATAATGAAATATATATTATATTAATAAATAAATTATAATTTTAAAACCAATCTTGAAATATGGTTGTGAAAAATTAACCAATTCTACAATCATGGAAAAATTAGATTCTACGTATGCATGAGTAACGTTACCATTTTTCACAGATCATTATGAAAATAATTTAAGTAAAATTAATATTAAAATAATAATAAGTATTTCCTAAATACCATATTATTTAATCATATATAATTATAAATATAATTATTATGAAGTAAAATTAATCACAATGCTTCTAGGAGGCAGAAGTCCACACATCCGCGAATGACATTATCACTTTTTTTAGTGTTTGACAAGGTAGTAATGAAAATGACATATTATGTTTATCGAAAGGTAATTATTTAATAAATATCATATAGATTTATTTTTATAAATAAATTTATTAGACTTATTCTAAATACATTCCCTATAATATGTGAATGTATTATATTACATAGAGGAGGAAGTACTCAACAGGTCCACAAATGATTTATCATATTCTCAAAAAATGGAAATCCTGAAGGTATGTGTTTTATAAATATTATAGATGTATAAATAAATTTTAAATATAATATTATAATATTATAATATTATTTCAATTTAAATTCCCAACCATTATTGGTTTTCAAATATAAACAAATGACATCATTTTGTGAGGTGGTAGTTTTCCATACACACGAATGATGATTTCATTAACCATTTTATGGAAATGTATGTAGGTGTAGGTAAAAACCATATCATAAAAAATTATATTTGGGATAATAATGTTATTATATAATCATATAATAATAATAATTTAAGGGGTTGAAATAAATAAAACAAAATTTCTTATTTAAGAATGTTACCTCTTATTCAGGGGACTCACTTGGGTGTACACCGAATAGATTCATTAGTTTCATTACAAAAAATCTCAGGATTACATAATGTTATTATTAATATTGGGAGCATATGTTTTGTATTTTTTATGAATAAACATTTATTTAGAGGTGTGAATAAGTGGGGATATTGAGTCTTTTTTTATAGTGGTGGGGGAGTAGCATTCTTGTAAATATAAAAAGGTACGCACTATTGAGATGTCACCCTCAAATAATGTGCCTAAAATAATTATCCAAATTAGATAAAAGATGGTATATGGTATAATAATATCCATAAAATGGGTTTTGTAAAGTTTATATGTCATTTGGACTCTCAAGATTAACGTTTAACCTCTAAGTAAACACATTTTTACCTTAATCGCTGTAATTAATTTTAATCGCCTTCAAAAAAATTTATTGTAAAAAAGAATGTTGAAATTATTAAAAATTAAAAATTATTCTAGATAAAAATATTGAATTATTTATTTTTAAATTAAAATCACTTAAGTAAAATATATTATTATAAAGTTAATCTCGTAGATGAGATGGAAAAGATGGTTTTTATAGTCAATATGTTCAAAGGTTTGTTATGTTTCCATATCATATTTTAATTTGAAATTGATTAAAATTTACTATATTAGATTTAATTTTGTAAAATTATACTAATTATACATTACAAAAATCAATATATAATTTAAATATATAAATAAATTAGATGAAAAAATATTTTTCAATTAAATTTCAGTATTATTCTCTATTCATTAAAATATAAAACTTCTCTGAAAATAAAAAAAAATATTCCAAATTTTATTTTTGATATTAATATATAATAAATTAAATATATATTTTTCCATAATAATTATAAATATTCCAAAATTTATTTTTAAAATAGGTGAACCATTAAAAGGTGGTAAACCTATCTTTTAGAAAAATACATATTTTATGATTAAAACTACATTATTTATTATCTTAAGCATATCAAACATATTTTATGAATTTTAAAAAATTATTAAATAAATAAATTATAAATTTAATTAATATAATTCAATAATGTTGTTAAATTTAATTTATTAGAATAAGATACAATTTGGGTCCGAAATATCATCATTAAAACATATCCTTCATATTGAATTAGCATTTATTGTTATTTATAATTAATTGGTAACCTATTAATTCATTTTAAGAAAATATTAAAACAATGATTTCATAATTTATATTACCTCTTCGATTCTGTCCATTCTAATGGCTAGGTGATAATTATCATTTTAAAGTAGTATACTAATAGTATATCATTGTCTCATAGTACATGTGCTTGTGTGTAACAGAAGTCATCAAAGAAAGTTGATGTTTCATTCAACACTTTATAAGCATATTTATTTGTGTGATCCAAGATAAACTATGTATTTCATGTGAAATAATCCATTAAATAGTTTAATGTAATTTTAAAGAATATATTTCATAAAATCTTAAGATGTTTCATCTTACCCCCCATTAAAATAAATTTCATCCTCGATATTCGTCTTGTTTTCTAAAATGATTAACAGTTATAGAATTGATTTATTAAAACCAAAATCATATAATAGGTTAATAGAAAATCATTTTAAATTAGTAAAGTGTAAAAAATAATGGTCACCAGTAGTTTAGCATAACTAGGATTCCACATTGGGAGAACATGAGGGGTAATTTAATAATGGATTTGGAATGGAAATCTAATTCCTAGGAAAAAATATATAGTTATGGAGAACATGGTAAAGAAGAATTCAATCATTAAAGAACCAAAAAAAAGTTATGTTTGAAAAATTCCATTTATATCATTAGAAATTTTTGTAAAAGGATAAAATTTAATTGCACGATCATTTTAATAGAGTTGAAGGATTGCTTCACCATTTATATTTTGAGAATTAGGAAATATACTAACTTGGTGAGTATATATTCATAATTGTATCAATTTTTACCACAGACTCGACTCTTACTCCCACTAATGAGTATCCAAGATGAATTTTCATGTATGAAGCACTAGAATAAACATATAATGTAAAACATAATCCTTAAAAGGATAACATGATATTCCTTACATCATTAGGTATTAACCAAAACTAAGATGGTTAGCAGTTAGTAAGATAATTCCAACATTAATTTGATGAAATAATAAATTGATCTCTAAAGTTTAATAGTAATACCCAATGATACAACTAAAACCATCCATATATATATAAACCAAATAGTCACCAATACCCTTAAACATATGTCCACCCAAGTAGTTGTATTCTTCGATAATGTTTTTAAACATATGGTTTATACAACTATAAAAACACATTTAATGTTTTCCAAGGTTTTCCATGTCATGACCCGTTTTCAGGGCCCGTGCCGTGACTACCTCAAGCCCGCCTTCCATAGGCCAGGGGCGGGAGACTAGCACCAAAGGCGTATATCCCGATAACTGGGAAGGCATTGCCTTTATAAAAGTAAACAAAACATCACAGAGTAAAAGCAGAAGTAATACACTAAGTACAAAAGAATGTTCTGAAAAGTAAGTGGGACAGAATACAAACCCAACTGAAAGTACAACTACAACTGAATGGAATTACAACAGAAAAGAAAAACAGCTGGAAGAAAAGAAACAGCTCCTGGGTCGTCCACCTCGGATCCTACCTGAATGGTAGGTACAGATAGCACAGCTCCTGGATCATCTTCCACGGATCCTACCTAAAGGTTAGGTATAGATAGCCTCCATAACGCTCGCGCCCGTCAACCTCCTCCAAGTATCGTCTCGTCGTGAGGTCCACCTCCGGGTACCGTCCAGTCCTCGAACACTCGGCCTCTGTCAGCGATGCCCGATGTCTGCAACAAACACAATGAGGTGCGGGCATATCCCTTGCAGGGGTGAGTAAACGATACCCAGTAGGGACCCCAAGACCCTCAAGGTCTCACTAAATCCAACAAAGATAACCCCAAAGAAGGATCACAACAGATAACCCTTACGTAGGTATAAGCCCATTCTTATACCTAAGTTATCATGTAACCCATATAAATCATTAGAAAACACAAAGGTTATGAAATAAACGGATAAACACTTCCTACGTATATGCCCATACATGCACCTAAGTTATCAAGTGACCCTTCTCAATCATGAGATAAACACAAAGGTCGTAGTCTCAGCTCAAACTAGGATTTTCATTTTCTAAACTATAACTGTTGAAGAGCTCCGTCTATGGAGAGTATAGTGATCCTATCACGACTCCGAGGTACTGCTCACTATCCTAAGACTACTGAGGTACTCCTCCTTTCGAGTACCGTGGGTCTGCCACCTAACACAGTAGTGCTCTTCCGCCATGGGTCTGCCACCTCACATAGTAGTTCTCACCCTCATATCCTACAGAGGTACTCCTCATGTCGAGTACCGCGAGTCTACCACCTCACAAAGTAGTGCTCCTTCTCCATGGGTCTTCCACCTCACAAGGTAGTGCTCTCCACTGGGCTATGCAAGTCACTCCGAATCGAATCAGACAAGCAGTTATCAGGTCTCAGCCAGCTACACGGTCTCTATACTCCATACGCTCGTCTCTGGGAGGGTCCTCTCCACGAGCTATAGGTCGATACTCCAAGTATCAAAAAGTCCCCCGAAGAAGTATCTCAATGGACCGCCTCGTCATAGGGGTCTCAACGCAATAAACGGCGCATCAATTGGAGGCCCTGTCTGTGAGTTATTAGCATTTTCATCCCAGGGGCCCGGTTGGTCTCTTGTGTGAACCATCCTGGCCGTATCTCAACTGTACCCCGAACTCTCATTGGGTATACTCATAGGGACCATTTCTCAACGAGATCACCAACGCCGCTAATGGTTTGTCAAACGGACGTCCGGTGAGAAAGTTATCAGTTTTTCTGTTCCTGGGGCCCGGTTGGATTTTGGGTACAATCCAACCCGGCCACTATCCAACTGCATCCAAAACTCTGGAGAAGCATGCCAAAAGTTTCGTCTCATCAAGAGGAATCCAACTAAGTCGAGACCACGTCAATCGGACGTCCGAAGCTCGACATATAAGCGTTTCTGCTCCGAGGGCCTGGTTGATTTCGTAATTGAACCAACCCGGTTGTAGCCAAAGTTCTCCAAAACCATGAGTGTAATAAACTAAAACTTCTGTCTCGATCCAAGGATCGCATCGCAATTGACGGTGCGTTGATCAGAGGTCTGTAGCCCAAGCTATGGGCAAAATAATGAAAACAGTCCAAAAATGGGGGTTTCGGGCTCGGACCAACCCGGCCCGAGACCCCCTGGGTCAGCCCGAACCGGGTAAACCCGAACCGGGTCTGGGTCCTGCCCGATTGGGCACGGCCTGACACGGCCCTGCTGGCATGGCCCAGCCGGAGCACTGGCGCGGTCTGCCGGCCAGCTCAGCGTGACGGAGCTGGGCGGACAAGGGGGGGGGGGGCGCTGCCCCCCTGTTTAATTAAATACGGCCCCCACGTGGGGGGCCACTCCTCCCTTCCATTCGGGGGTTAGAACCCCCCGGTTTCTCCCCTGACCGGTCGGCCCGCTCCCGCCGCCCGGCTACTGCCACCACGGGACCGGCGCGGTCCTGTCCCCCGGATCTGACGCCGGCGGCCGCAAGCCGGCCGCTGCTCCATGCTCTGTCGCGGCCCTACTTCGACCGCAGTGTCTTCGGGGTTCTCTGGTGCGGCGTGACGATGTCGCGCCCCTTCACCGCGACCCCACTCCGACCACGGGTTCGTTTTTCCTCAACGGCGTGGCGGGACGGCGCCACACATATTTTCCACATTTTCCCATGTTACCGCGTGGTGTCGTCACACCCCGCCGCCTTCTTTCGAACTTCAACAAACATAATCATCAAGGGGGAGGAGGGTCGGTCATGTTCGTGTGGTCTGACCTCCCATTATTGTGATAACAGGCGGCCTATTTAGAAAACGATGAACGACGACGAAGTATTGACGAAGATAAAATTAACCCCTACCTTGAGCGTTGTTGAATGAAGGCTTGTCGCGGATGAAGGTTCCGTACACGTTGGCAGAGATTGTCCGAGGAGGAAAGGTGTCTCCCTTCCTTTGACGTGGGAAGAAGAAATGAAGGAATTCGCGTCGGGTCGTCGATCTCCGAGGAAGGAGTCTCTCACCATCATCCGTCGTCGGAGGTCGGCATTCTTCGCGTTCTTCATCGAGGAAGAAGAAATTCAAGACTTTGAGAAATTCTCTCCAAAATCCTCTTGCACAACCAAGACAACACTAATAAAATAAGTGTTGCCTTATTTTTATAACACACGCCAAATGTTTTGAAATTCAAAATTGAATCAATCAATTAATTGAATTAATTGAGTAGTTTAGAACACCCAATTAATGATGCATTTAATAATTAGATAAATGCATGAGTTGAATTTCATTTAATGGGGGTGCAGGTGCATTACCAAATAAGAAGAGGGGGTTGAGGAAGTGAATAGGTGGGGATCATGTGGGCCCCACCCCACAAATATCCTACCTAGTGGAGTAGGATATAGTGGGTCCCACTCCAACCACTTATCTTAGTTTTAACTACTATAAATAAAATAAAATTTGTTGCACCATTTGATTTTATTCCTTTACTTAACCCAAGATTTTTAATAACCTCACCAGAGAAAATGAAACTCTGGAAAAGGTGTTCCTAAGAAATTACCGGCACTACAATTCCATTAGTGTCCTCGTATTTTGATTCTGTTCACCGGTTCAAAAGTTAGGAAAACTCGCTCGTTCGTTCACTGAACGAACCCGAGCTAAACTTCAGAAAATGAATCCGGGCACACCGGGCCTCGGAATCAGGTGCCTTTAGAAATTGCATTCTTGTAATATCCCAAATAAAATTAAGAAAAAAAATTTTCTTCAAATTTCCGGTTCTTTAAATTACTCCCACCTCAGGGCTTTACATCCCCATAAAGCTTTAACACAACCTAGGAAAATGAAAGTGTTACTGAGCACGCATCTGAGCCTTCAACTCCCATGTGCTCACCTGGAGGTTCCTGTGATGCCAACAAAAGCGCACAAGAGGAATCGACCGTCCTCATAGGACCCGCTCCTATCGATCCTCGATCTCCACTTGAATCTCTGAGCATGTCGCCCTGCCATCGACTTCCAACTCCCTGAGGTCGATGATGTGTGAAGGATCATGCACGTATATCCTCAGCCAAGGTACGTGGATGATTTCATGCACCCGGTGAAAATGTGGTGGAAAGTTCAAGCGGTAAACCACCTTGCCTACCCTACTGAGGACCTTGAAGGGTCTGATGAAGCGCGGAGATAACTTTCCACCTCTGCCAAATCTCGGTAATTCCACGTCGAGGTGAGACCCTTAAGAAAACGTGGTTGCCATCCTCGAACTCTAGTGGTATCTGCCTGTTGTCAGCATAAGGATTATATCGGCTCTGAGCTGTCCTCATCTGCTCTTGGATGACCTGGAACTTCTCTATTGTGGCCTGGACCATCTATGGTCCCACAAGTGCTGCTATGATTTCTTATTTTCCGATAAGAGTAATCTGGTCTTATCCCCTGGATGAACCACGTTTTTTGCCTAATACAGTCAATCCAGACATGAATGATTTATTCATTCCATGGACGACGTAGTAAGGCCTCAACATTACTACCAAGAGATCCAACCTTCACTCTCGCCTCAAAGGGTCGAGTCACACTGTCGGCATCAGCGTGAGGTAACTCGGTCTCCTCCAGTAAGAATCTAGAAAGTGAGGGTCAAGTCAACAGTTTAAAACGGATCCTCTTAGTACACAAAAAGGAAGGAAGAAAATGTCAAAAAGTTAAGTGTCTTTTTATTATTGCATCTCATTGTACAAAGACACAAATGTAACAGCAACATGGAACTAGAAGTACAAAGAACAAAAGGAAACCACTAGTTCAGCTCCTGTCCAATTGCTTCCGGATCTCCGTAGTCATATGCTTCTGCTGCCTGAAGCTGAGCTCTCCCATGTACACCTGTTCCTTGTGGTTGGGGTGTACCTCCTGGTGGTGGTTGTGAAAACACCTCGAAGCATCGTCCACATCTAGCTGCACGACCAGCTCCCCTCCCTATGCCATCTTCTCCTAGCGGTATGCGTCGATCGAACCTCTGCCTATGCCTGGGAGGTTCTTCATTTAACTTCTGCTCATCTGCATGGTGGGTCGGACATTCACGTGCCATGTGACCAATCACGCCGCAGGTGTAACATTGCATGGAAGGTCTAGCTCTGTCATTCCCCTTGGTTCCTCGCACTACTGACCCAGAGTCATGCGGTCGACCACCTGTAGGTCTGGTCCTCTTGGACCTATGCATCATCTGTCTACTACCTGCTACAGAAGACTCTGCCGCATTCCAGCAAGTGGTTGGTCCTACTGCTAAAGACTGCATAGCATGGAAACTCTCCACTAAGAGGGATCGCTCCAACACCCCTTTTTGCGCCAGGATGTTGTGTGAAATGATAGAAGCTCTAATCTCTTGGCTGAGCCCCTGCTCGAAGGTTCAGGCCCTGAAGAACGGGTCCCGTACCATATCTGTGGAGTAGCGCGAGAGGACTGTGAAACTCGATGAGTACTGCGCTACCATCATGCTACCCTGCTGTAGATGCAGTAGCTCCTGTATACGCACCGCTCGAAGGGTGAATCGTACAAACTCTACCCGGAACAAGCTCTCAAAGTCTAACCACAGTAGTGTCGCCTTGTCATGCATCTGGAGCATCAGGCTCTACCATCTGCCTGCTGCTGCCTGAAAGCGGCTGGCAGCAAGGATCACGATGAAGTCTGTTGGCGTCCCCACTAGCATGAAGACTCTCACCACATCCTCTAGCCAATCCTCATCCGCCTTAGGGTCTGTCTCTCCCTGGAACCTAGGTGGCCTCTGGAACTAGAACTCGTGCAGTGCTCTCAAGCAACGTGCACTCTCTGATGCTGGGGCTGGTGGCATCAGTACACCAATGCATGGTAGTACCGCTGGTGCCTCCGCTGGTGCCTCTACTGTAAGAGGGCCCTATACCGAAGCCTCGCTGCTCAGAAGGCTGTCAGTGTAGACATCCCTCTGGGCTCTAGCTGGTCGTCCATGGAACGGAATCCTGAAAGAAACAACGTGACACGGTCAAACGATTTATACCTAGTGAGCTGACCTGGTTTGAGCTGTTTTAATGGAAAACCTTTGAAAACACACACGCAATCAGTATCTTCGTGCACAAAGTTGGAAATCAGTTTCCAGGGTCCTGGTGTATGGATACGTCGACCGCCCGCACCAACACTGGACTCCCTGAACTGATAACCACACTCCGTACCCTTAACACTATTTCTTCATAGAAGAAAAATATCAGAGTTATAATTACTATGGTAGAACCGACTCCTCTGATACCAATTTGTCACGACCCGTCCTCGGGGCCTGTGCTGTGACTACCCCACGCCCGCCTTCCATATGCCAGGGGCTGGAAACTAGCACCAAAGGTGTAAATCCTGATAACTGTGAGGGCATCGACTATATAAATGTAAAAAAAACAACACAGAGTACAAGCGGAAGTAATACAATAAGTACAAAAGAAAGTGCTGAAAAGTATGTGGGTCAGAATAAAAACCCAACTAAAGGTACATCTATAACTGAACGAATGTACAACAAAAAAGGGAAACAACTGGAAGAAAAGAAACAGCTCTTGGGTTGTCCACCTAGGATCCTACCTGAAGGGTAGGTACAGATAGCGCATCTCCTGGATCGTCTTCCACGGATCCTACCTGAAGGGTAGGTACCGATAGCCTCTACAACGCTCTCACCCATCAACCTCCTCCGAGTATCGTCTCGTCGTGAGGTCCCCCTCCGGTTACCGTCCAGTCCTCGAACACTCGGCCTCTGTTAGTGCGGCCGATGTCTGCAACCAACACAACGAGGTGCGGGCATTGCCCGTGCAGGGGTTAGTAAACGATACTCAGTAGGGACCCCGAGACCCCCAATGTCTCACTAAATCTCACAAGGATAACCACAAAGAAGAATCTTAATAGATAACCCTTACATAGGTATAAGACCATACTTATACCTATGTTATCAAGTAACCTATATCAATCATGTGGAAAAACAAAGGTTATGAAATCAATGGATAACCACTACCTAGTTATATGCCCATACATACACCTATGTTATCAAGTGACCCATCTCAATCATGAGGTAAACAAAAAGGTCGTAGTCTCAGATCAATCCAAGATTTTCATTATCAAAACCATAATTGCTGAAGAGCTCCGTCTCTGGAGAGTACAATGATCATGTCACGACTCTGAGGTACTGCTCACTTTCCTAAGACTGTTAAGGTGCTCCTCCTGTCGAGTACCGCGGGTCTGCCACCTCACACAGTAGTGCTCCCCCTCATAGCCTACAGGGGTACTCCTCCTGTCGAGTACCGATGGTCTACCACCTCACAAAGTAGTGCTCCTATGCCATGGTTCTTCCACCTCACAAAGAAGTTCTCCCCACTGGGCTATGCTAGTCACTCCGAATCGAATCGGACAAGCAGTCATCAGGACTCAGCCTGCCACACAGTCTTCGTACTCCGTACGATCATCTCTAGGAAGGTCCTCTCCACGAGCTATAGGTCAATACTCCAAGTATCACAAATTACCACGAAGAAGTATCTCAAAGTACCACCTCGTCATAGGAGTCTCAACGCAATAGACGACGCGTCAATTGGACGCCCGGTCTGTGAGTTATTAGCCTTTTCATCCCAGGGGCCCGGTTGGTTTCATGTGTGAACTAACCCAGTCGTATCTCAACTATACCCAGAACTCTCATAGGGTATACTCATAGGGACCGTATCTCAACGAGATCACCAACGCTGCTGACGGTTCGTCAAACGGACGTCCAGTCTGAAAGTTATCAGTTTTTCCGTTCCAGGGGACCGTTTGGATTTCGGGTAAAATCCAACCTTGCCACTATCCAACTGCATCCAAAACTCAAGAGAATAATGGAAAAAGATTCTTCTAATCAAGAGGAATCCAACAAAGTCAACGACATGTCAATCGGACGTCCGGAGCTCGAGATATAAGTGTTTCCGCTCTGAGGGCCCGGTTGGTTTCGTGATTGAACCAACCCGACCGTACCCAAAGTTCTCCGAAACCCAGAGTGTAATGAACTGAAACGACCGTCATGATCCAAGGACCGCATTGCAATAGACGGTGCGTCGATCGGAGGTCCGTAGCCCAAGCTATGGGCAAAAGAACAAAAAGTGTTCGAAAATGGGGGTTTCGGGCCCAGACCGACCCGACACGAGACCCCTGGGTCGGCCCAAATCGGGTCCGGGTCCGGCCCGCTTGGGCGCAGCCCGGCCCGGCAGCGTGCTGGCGTAGTCTGCTGGCCAGCTCGGTGTGACCGAGCTGGGCAGACAAGGGGGGGGGGGGGGCTGCCCCCTGTTTAATTAAACGTGATCCCCATGTGGGGGGCCACTCCTCCCTTCCAGCTGGGGGTTACGAACCCCCGGTTTCTACCTTGACCAGTCGGCCTGCTCCGGCCGGCCAACTGCTGCCTCTATGGGACCGGCGTGGTCTCGTCCCCCTGCTTCGATGCAGGGGGCCGGAAGCCGGCCGCCGCTCCCTACTCCGCCGCGGCCAAAGGTCGTGGCCTTGGTCCGACCAGCGCGGCGCGATGGCGCCGCGCCCCACCGTCGCGGCCCCGCTCCAGCCACAGTGTTTTTGGGGTTCTGTGGCGCGGCATGACGAAGTCACGCCCCTTCTCCATGGCCCTACTCCATCCGCGGGTTCGTTTTCCTTCAACAGCGCGGCGCGTCAGCGCCGCGCATCTTTGCCACATTTTCCCATGTTACCGTGCAGTGTCGTTGCACTGCGACGCCTTATTTCGAACTACAACAAACATAATCATCAAGGGAGAGGAGGTTCGGCCGTGTTCGTGCGGTCCGACCTCCTCCCGTTATTGCGATAATAGGCGGCCTATTTAGAAAACGATGAACGACGAGGAAGTATTCATGAAGAAGAAATTAACCCCTACCATGAGCATTGTTGAACGAAGGCTCATCACAGAAGAAGGTTCTGTACACGTTGACGGAGATCGTCCGAGGAGAAACGGTGTCTCCCTTCATTTGATGTGGGAAGAAGGAATGAAGGAATACGCGTCGGGTCGTCGATCTCCGAGGAACGTATCTCACACCGTCATCCATCGTCGGAGGACGGCGTTCTTCGTGTTCTTCGTCGAGGAAGAAGAACTTCAAGAGTTTGAGCAATTCTCTCCAAAATCCCCTCGCACAACCAAGACAACACTAATAAAATAAGTGTTGCCTTATTTTTATTACTCACGCCAAACGTTTTAATATTCAAAATTGAATCAGTCAATTAATTGAATTAATTTAGAAGTTTAAACCGCCCAATTAATGAGGAGTATAATAATTAGATAAACCCATGAGTTGACATTCATTTAATGGGGGTGTGGGTTCGTTACCAAATTAAAAGAGGGGGATGAGGAAGTGAATAGGTGGGGCTCGTGTGGGCCCCACCCCACAAATATCCTACCTAATGTAGTAGGATATAGTGGGTCCCACTCCAACTACATATCATAGATTAAAATACTTTAAATAAAATAAAATTTGTTGCACCATTTTATTTTATTCCTTTACTTAACCCAAGATTTTTAATAACCTCACCCGAGCAAATGCAACTCCGGAAAATGTGTTCCTAAGAAATTACCAGTGCTGTAATTCCATCGGTGTCCTCTGATTTTGATTTCGAGCACCAGTTAAAAAGTTAGGAAAACTCACTCATCCGTTCACTGAACGTACCCGAGCTAAACTTTAGAAAATGATTCCGGGAACACCGGGCCTCGGAATCAGGTGCCGTTAGAAATTGTGTTCTTGTAAAATCCCAAAGATAATTAAGAAAAAAACATTTCCTTGAAATTTCCGGGTCTTTACATTCCATTATTTAAAAAAAATAAAGGAGTGGTTCCAAAGTCATTGTGATTATGAGTAAAATTACTAAAAAACCATGCTCCGTAGATCTGTCACCACTAAACGAGATGGGACAAAATCAATTATAGAATTAGTAAATGATTTTTACATCTCTTCTTTAATTAAATCAAGATGATTTCAACATCCAGTATGTTTCTTTGGACCGACATTAGCATAATGTCAAAAATTATTATAGTTAATGAACCTTTTTGTTGACTAGATATCTTTTAACTCTTTATTAGATTGTCCATTACTTATTTACATGAATCCACAAACTTGTGACCAAACATACCACATAAGTAACACTGTTCATATCCTAATATGAATTCACCAAAATTTATTTTACCACAATTAGAAGATTTTTTTAGGATTATATCCTGAATTATTAGTTGGTTTATTCTCCATTTCATGCCACCACAACTATTTCTTTACTCTTTTCATCATGTGGAACATAAGTGTTCGAAAACAAAATATCAAATTTAATAGAAAGACGACTATATTTTTCATAAAATCTACATTCTAGAGAGTCCAATGCTATTATTAGACCTGGTTTGAACCCTCTGTAATGTCAATTAATATTTATAAAAATATCTTGAATAAATTATGGAGCATACCTATCCAATCTTGTGTAATTTTCATAATATTTTGAAACTAAATTTTCATCCTTTTTATTTAATTTAAATAATTGTTTCTCTATCAAAATTTGACAAACCATTAGTAAATATTTCTCAAGGAAGATATTATTAACTGTTTCCCATTCAATGGGGTCAAGATAATCATTCTCTATATTATTCTTGACCAAAGATCTCCATCAATAAGCTACACCTTCAAAATGATAAATTGAAATTTTTATCTATTAATGACTCTATAACATCCCATGACTACAAATATCTTCTCTATGGTATTGATTCGATCCTCATATACCACTAGGTTAGATGATCTACTGAATGATGGGGGATGTTGTCTCATAAAATGATACACTATAGACAAATTTCTTTATAGTAGAACAGGTTCCTCTCTAACATAGATTCCACCACCATTTATAGCTCATTTGAACTGATCCATCTTTTTAGAAAATGGATCATTTCCAATTCTAACATTATCTTGATGCTGATTTGGAATGATGTTTTCCAAAATATTCCTTCCCATTACAAAATTTGTGTTTCTTAAATGGAAAAAAATTTGAAACAGAGATACTATTAGGTCCACTAGGCTGAGTACCCTGAGAGGGGGGGTGAATCAAGGTATGACTAATTCAAAATTAAATCCCATTCTGATCTTGTTTCACTGTTAAGAAAAAAACTCTTCTCTCACATTCTTGTTGCACAATATAAATAGAAGGTACAACATGCACATGACACATCAATTTTTACTTGTTTCACAGCTAAGGGATATGTCCAAGGAGCATACGCAGACAAGTTTCTGGTCGTACCAAATTCCAATTTTCATCACTAGATGTGGATTACAAAGTTCAAGCACAATCACTCTATCCCCGGATCACTGCCTTTACAAGGTTTAGGGTCAGCTCACTACTTTCCCAAGGGTCACTCCCTCTTTCTCTCTCTATGGCTCACTTCCGGGGGAGAGGATCACCTTCTTCCTCTTCCTTCACTCACTACTCTGAAAATAATCCACTCATAGTTTATAGACATGTAGGCCTCTTCATTATTACTAATGAAATATGCATCCTTAACTATTGATAGATGCTCTATTGACAACCAACCTTCACCCACAGATGAATCTCACTTTGCACAAGGTGTACCGGGAAACCACAATTTTTACGTGCAACTCTTACGGTGCCTTGCGCGCAATTTTCTACCATTGCATGAAATCCACGTTTCGTGCAATACCACTTTTCCACGCCAACACCAATTTTACGCGCAGCCTTAGCTTTGCGCGCAACACCAGACTTTACGCGCAAACTTCAAGTTTATGCACAAATCCCTTGAAGACTCCAATTTCATGCACCAGAGCTCGGGTATTCTCTATGCCTTGAACTCTAATGAATGGAGGGGGTCACTTCATATTTATAGGAAAAATCGACCTGCGTGAAAATCCCTCCTTGAGCGCGTAACCCACTTTGAGCATGAAAAACAAATCTTCCGCACAACACAATTTTGCGTGCACTACTCCAAGATTTCGAAAAACTCATGCCTTTGACAATTTTTGAGCTTCAGACCATGAAACACCTCTTGCACGAAATACTTCTTCCCAATATTTCGTGCAACACGCTGTTTTTCCGTGCATCCTACTGTTCTTTTGTACCGCCTCCAGATCATCCATTCCTCTTGTCTACGTTCTTGAATCAAACATTGGTCATTGAACTCAGCTCTTGAACTCGAAATTCCATCATGAATTCATCTTTTTCAACAAATTTGTATTTCATTGTTTATTTTTGTCAACAATCACCAATCAGATGTCTACTTTTTCAACAAACACAATCACCTCAAAAATTATTCAATGATACCTTGAGGGATTTTTTCCCAACAATCTCACCCTTTGGGTATGTTGAAAACTATTCCATAAAAAGATACATTGTTGAATCTTCAGCCACCATTCGCCTCATTGCGATTTTGATAACAATCAAGGATTTACTCAACACATACTCTAAACCCACATGAGCAATGCTCGGCGTGAGAAACAAGAGTAAATAAAAAGTTCATCAATGAATCACTTCAACTCTGACATCCACCGTTGACACCAAACTGATACCAATTTCAAAATTGATACCATTTGTTGATACTTCAATGATACCAATTTGTGGAAATATTCATCTCAACACCACTCATTTTCTTTTATCACGATCCACAGCTATCGTTATATCTATTCTTTGATCGATCACTTCTAGCATCATCAGATTTAAAAATCTTCCCCTTTCTCATTTCTCCCCCTATCTGGATGCTCCACTGGTCAGCTTCTCCCCGTATCAATCATGATTTATCAAATTTCCACACTGTCTCCCCCTTGAACAATCACTATTTAATTCCCCTTCGTCAACGAACCCAAAGGTCAATTCTTTTGCAGTCTGTAACAGAGTAGAGAACACATATCATCACATTGGGGAAAACACATCATGCCTCGGGGAGAGGGGGGGTTAACATCCACACGCTTTTAAGTGATTTGAATCGAATGATCTACCAGAGCCAGTCAATGCCTTTTGATTTCTTCCTTGGGTAAGGACTTTTTCAGAACATATGCAACCTGGAACTCTGTAGCACATACTCCAACTTCAGAAGCCCTTGCTCCAATTTCTCCTTGATAAAATGATATTTGATCTCAATGTGATTTGTCCTTGACTGATGAACTGGGTTTTTTCTATGATTGATAGCAATTGAGTTATCACAATGGATTCTGATCAAGGACTTCACTTCAACTCCCGTATCGTCAAGCTACTGCTTCATCCATAATAATTGTGTGCATGCTTAAGTGGTCGTAATATACTCAGCTTCTGTGGTGCTTAATGAAATGCAATCCTGCTTCTTTCTTAACCAATCAATACATAGTCCGCCAAGATAGATTACACCTCCAGATGATGATTTCCTATCATCCGCTGAACAGGCCCATTCTGCATCAGTATATCCCAATAAATCTATTTGAGATTTATCATTATATGTCAAGCCGAAGTCCACTATGCCCTTGATATACCAAAGTATTCTTTTCACTTCAAGCATGTGGCATTCCTTGGGATTTCCCTGATATCTCACTGCTTGGAATGTGGCGAAAACAATATCAGGCCTTGTTGCATTCAAGTACAACAAACTTCCAATAATTTTCCTGCATTCTGTGATATTAACGGCATTGCCATCATCGTCTTTTGATAATTTCATCCGGGTAGCAACCAGAGTCTTCTTCTCCTTGGAATTATCCATTACAAACCTTCTTAGAACCTCCTTGGAATATTTGGATTGAGAAATGAAAGTGCCATTACATCCTTGTGTCACCTGTAAACTAAGGAAAAATGTTAGCTCTCCAATCATTGACATTTCAAACTCATTTTTCATGAATTTAGAAAACTGTCTGCACTATGCTTCATCTGATCCACAAAATATTATGTCGTCAACATAAAACAGCACCATCATCCTTTGATTACTATCATTGCTGAAATAAATATTGTAATCAACTCCCCCACGCTGAAAACCATGCTTCTTCAAGTATTGATCAAGTCTTGAGTACCATGATCCTGGGGCTTGTTTCAACCCATATAATTCCTTCTTTAGTCTGCAAACTTAGTTCTCATACTCATGAATGAGAAAACCATTTGGTTGTTCAGTATACACCTCCTCTTTCAGAACACCATTCAAGAATGCAGATTTGACATCCATCTGGAACACTTTGAACTTTTTTTTGCACTGCTATGGAAAAAAATAATCTAATTGTCTCCAGCCTTGAAACTGGTGAAAATGTATCATCGACATCATTCCCTCTATCTGGGAGTATCCCAAGAACAGTATTTGTTCTTTGTTCCGAATCACTGTGCCATATTCATTAATCTTGTTGTGATAGACCCATTTAGTCCCAATAAAATTCTTATATGCTGGCCTCGAAAAAATCTACCATGTCTAGTTCTTCTCAATTTGATGAAGCTCTTCATTCATAGCCTGAACCCAGTTTTCATCATCATATGCATTGGAAAAACATTTCGGATCCACCTGAGATAAAAATGATGTTTGCTGTAATGATTTCAATCTTCGAGTCTGAAATGAAGATGTCTGATCACCAATGATATTCTGCCTATCAATTTCAGCTTGACTCTTTGGCTTTCTTGCAGACACAAACTTGACACTTTATTGTTCATTATAAGTATCCTCTTCTGAATCACCCTCTTCCACTTCTACTCCCCCTGTGTTGCTTATCTCCTCATAAATTTCATCCAGAAACTGGTCATTGGGTCGTTGAGTATTCTGTTCATTTTCAACTATGGTGACATCATTTCTCTCAACAATTTTTCCCAACCTTTTGTTGAAGCATTTGTACTCTTTGGTTTTCCCTGAGTAGCCAAGGAATATCCCCTCATCTATTCGTGTGTCAAACTTTATGTGATTTTCTTTGTTGAGAATGAAGAACTTACTTCCAAAGATTCAAAAATATTTCAATGAGGGATTCTTTCCATTCCACAGTTTATACGGAGTCTTCCCTTTCTTCAGACACAATAGACACCAGTTTGAAACACAGACTGATGTCAAAACGACTTCCTTCCAAAACATCTCTGTTATGTCCTTATTAATAAGCATTATTCTGGCCATTTTGTTGATGATCCGATTTCTCCTTTCAACCACTCCATTCTATTGGTGAGTTATTACTAATGAAACTTGATGTCTTATCCCTTGTTTCTCGAGATATTCTTCAACTTGACTGTTTGTGAATTCTGTACCGTTATCAGTACTAAACTTCTGAATTATCTTCCTAAGCAACTTTTCTGATTCCCCCCTGTAATGCTTTATGCAACTGAACACCTCTGTCTTATGGGTAATAACAAATACCAAGGCCATTCTGCTATAATCATCAATTAAAATAACATAGTACATTTTCCCATTTATAGATTGTGGTGATATAGGTCCACATACATCAGCATGCACCAATACAAGCACTCTAGTTGATTTCTATTCCTTTGTCTTGTATGTATTTCTGATGATCTTCCCTTGTTGGCAAGCATCACACATATGCGTGTGATCACTTGATAATTTGGGAAGGTCTCTAGCAGCATCACACTTCACCATATCTTCCATGGATGGTTGGCATAGATGACCAAGTTTCTTGTGCCATAGATGGTTTTCTTCCTCTCTGGATAAAAGACAAATATCTTTTTCTCCACTTACAAGGTAGAGATTCCCTTTTGTCCTTTTTCCCTGCAGAACAACTACTCCATCTATTCCTTTCACAACCCACATTTTCTGGGTAAATCAGATAGAATGGCCAGAGTCACATAGTTGACTGACACTGAGCAAGTTATGACTAAGACCCTCTACTACCAAGACATCATCACGTCTCATTTCTTTTCCCCCAAACATGGATTTCCCTGAGCCAACAATCTTCAGGCCTTCAACGTTTCCAAATTTGACAACTCATTCTTTTTCATATTTTATGCCTGTAACAGGATCCTTGTTACCCATCATGTGAGATGTGCACCCACTATCAATGATCCAGTCACCCGAGTGATCTGATGCTTTAAGGTAAATCTATACCACCACAGCCTTCTCATTTTTCATCATCTTGGTCCATACTTTTTCCTTCACACTCGACATAGATTGATACTTATGTTCTTTCTCAGAGTATGACAGACCAGAATCATCTTGCAAAGACACAAATCTATTCTGCATTTTTAACTCACCTGTAGGTTTATTGATATGCTGCTTGTGAATGCTTTGATTCTGCTTTGGCACATTTCTATGAATGGTCGAAGTGCAGTACCTGGCCATGTGACCAAATTCTTTGCACCAAAAATATTGTCCTTCAAACTATGTTCTGGAAAACCGTTCTCTATTTGGATGGCACCTCTGTTCTTGTTCCCTTCGATATTTCATTTCTATGGAACACATATACATCGAATGTCCCATCTTCCCACAACAATAACAACTGATATAAGGTTCATTCGTTCGTGTTACTTTAGCACTACGAGTTTCCCCATTTGATCTTTGAATATTATGATTATGCTTTGTGTCCCTAATCAATCTTCAATCTTGGGACTGGTGTTTGCGTTCTGACTTCAATTGTCACATATTTTTGTGTCTTCTTAAGCTTGGAGTCATCCTTAACATCTGAGTTCAATTTCTACTTCTTTCCTGCTGAACTACTAGGCTGCTCAATGATCTTTTCAGTCTTTGAAAGGACCTTCTTTTCCATGAATGTGTTCGAAATCAAGGGTTTTTCCTGGTCTTTAACTTTTCTCCATAGACCGACAAATTCTTCTTTAAGATCTTCGATACGCTTTCCATGATCTTTTACTCTTCTGTTCAAGCCATCAATCTCCATTTTCTATTCTTCAATCTTGATCTTATACTCACTTACTGATTCTGAGTTATCTGGTGTTGATAACTTGGGTTTTTCAATTTCTTCTATCAACTCAGACTTTTCTTCATCCTATTATTGCACAAAGAGTTCGGCATCACGAACCAATTTATTGGCTTTCTTTGTTTTGGCTCTCCAAACTTCTATCTCCTCAAGGGCTGCTTCCAATTCGGAATCCATGTCAACTCTCCATTCAATTTCTTCTTCTTCTTCATTAGCATCGATTTATTCCTTTTAGTGAGCACTACCGACAATAGCCACCATTTCATTTTGTCCTCAATCTTAGCAACTTTCAATCTCCTCCACCTCTTCATCCTCAGACTCATCTGAATTGTCTATTTCTTGTGAAAGAAGATTCTTCTTCTTTAAGAAATTTCTCTTGAATTACTTCTTCCCTTTCATATAGGCTGAAGATCTTTTCTTGGGAATTTCAACTTCATCTTCATCATTTTCTTCGTGAATCCTTTTGGTGAACCTTGCAGCAAGATTTCCAACTTTTCCACATCTAAAGAAAGCAAGTGGAAGTTTCCCTTTGAACTTTCCTTTTCTTCTTTTCAGGTTTGAGGAGAGGAATGACATTACCTCATCTGTCTCTTCTTCTTTCTAAGAGTCTTCTATGGAGAGCTTCTTCATGGCCTTGAATGCCACCTCTTTGGATTTCCCCTTTTTCACAGTCTCATTATCATAGTTCCCCATTTCATATGCAACCAAGGTACTCTGCAAATTGTCCAGTGTCACCTCTTTTGGATTTTTATCTTCTAGAACTGAAACATTCGGATTGAATCGGGGTGTAAGTTTCCTTAAGATACACTTAACAGTTTTTATGTCTTCAATGACTTCACCAAGACCTCACATATCTTCCACAACAACATTTACTCTGTCGAAAAAAGAATCAACAGATTCATTCGGGCTCATTCTCAGATCTTCATACTTGTTCCACAGAACATGCATCTTTGCCTCTCTAACTTTTGTATCCAATTAATATATATTCAAAAACTTTTCCCACATAGCATGTGAAGTTTCACATGACATCACCTTTGTATAGATAGAAATTGAAAGATCTCCACCTAAAGCATTAATACCCTTCGCGTCAGCATCTAACTCCCTTCTTTCAGGTTCTCATAATGCTTCACTGTTGATGTCAGGTGAGATACCACGCATAGCTGCTGAAAAGACATCCATTCCCAAAGATCGGAAATAGTGTTGCATTCGATTCTTCCATATCTGAACATTACTTCCGTCGAAGATCGGAATCCCTTTATGATTAGTGACCTCCATTGAGAGAAGAACTAATTTCAACCTCGCTCTGATACCAATTGTTAGATCCACTATACTAAGTACCCTGAGAGGGGGGGTGATTCAGGGTATGACTAATTCAAAATTAAAGCCCATTCTGATCTTGTTTCGCTGTTAAGAAAAAAACTCTTCTCTCACTTTCCTATTGCACAATATAAACAGAAGGTACAACATGCACAAGACATATCAATTTTTACTTGCTTCACTGCTAAGGTCTACGTCCAAGGAGCATATGCCGACAGGTTTCCCATCATACCAAATTCCACTTTTCTTCCATAGATGGGGATTACAATGTTCGGGCATAGTCACTCTGTCCTAGGCTCACTACCTATATAAGGTTTAGGGACAACACACTACTTTCCCAAGGGTCACTCCCTGTTTCTCTCTCTCTCTGGCTCACTTCCAGTGGAGGGGATCACCTTCTTCCTCTTCCTTCACTCACTACTCTGGAAAGGATCCACTCGAAGATTATAGACCTGCAGGTCTCTTCATTATCACTAATGAAATCTGCATCCTTAACTGTTGTTAGATTCTCTGTTGACGACCAACTTTCACCCACAGATGAATCTCACTTTGCACCGGGTGTACCGGGCAACCCCAATTTATACGTGCAGCCCTTACGGTGCCTTGCGCACAATTTTATACCTTTGCATGAAATCCATGTTTCGCGCAATACCACTTTTCCGCACCAACTCCAATTTTACGCGCAGCCTTAGCTTTGCGCGCAAAACCAGACTTTACGTGCAAACTTTATGTTTACGCGCAACTCCCTGGCAGACTCGAATTTCACACACCAGAGCTCGGGTATTCTCTATGTCATGAACTCTACCGATTGAAGGGGGTCACTTCATATTTATAGGAAAAATCGACCCGCACGAAAAACCATCCTTGAGCGCGTAATCCACTTTGAGCGTGAAAAAAAAAATCTTCCGCACAACATAATTTTGCGCGCACTGCTCCAATATTTTGTGAACCTCATGCCTTTGACAATTTTTGAGCTTCTGACCGCGAAACACCTCTTGCGCGAAATACTTCATCCCACTATTTTGCGCAACACGTTGTTTTACTACGCATCCCGCTATTTTCCGCGTGCCACTTTAATTTTTCGCGCACCACTCAGATTTCGCACACTCTACATAATTTTTCCACAAAACTCTTTCCATTTCTATGCCACACCCTTTTCCAAAAACATATCTCTCCATTTTCGGATTTTCAGGACCAAAATTTAGCAAACACTGGAAAACAGTGCCACCTTGTATATGTTCTTTTGTACCGCCTCCAGATCATCCATTCCTCTTGTCGACGTTCTTGAATCAAAAATGGATCATTGACCTCATCTCTTGAACTTGACATTCCATCATGAAATCCTCTTGGTCAACAAATTCGTATGTCATTGTTTTTCTTTGTCAATAATCACCACTCAGATGTCCACTTTGTCAACAAACATAATCACCTAAAAAATACTTCAATGATACCTTGATGGATTTTTTCCCAATAGATACATAAGATTAAGAAACATGGAAATATTAAAATGATATATTATTTAAAATTAACGACAAAGTAATGTCTTCTAAGGTTATGAAATCAACACTACCAAAATCTCTAAATTTGTTCATACAGTTCTTTTGATACAAACTCTTTGTACCCTACCTTAATCATTACATAATATTGAGTTTATGTTAATTCAATCATTTTTTTCAGATGGAGGATCTTTTTAGGTTTATTATATTAAATAATATTTCTATAAATCATATTTAACAAAACCATAAAAGTTTAAATTTCGAACATCCTATCAATATCTATTTTTTTCATAATATTAGACATTTAAAATAAATCATGAATTCTTTTAATGGAAAATATCCATGACCTATAGCTTTTCATAAACCTTTTCATAACCAATCCTTAATACTTGTGAATACATTTTAGAAACGTGTAATGATCACCAAAAAAATCAATAAGGAATATAAAAATAAAATAGACTGTTATTATAATAAAAAAAACCTATATAATATTTCCCTTTATCTTAATTTTTCTTTGGTAATATGGAGTAAAACATTTTCACATGAAAAAAATAGATATTTTACTAAAAAATCGTTAAAACACATTAAAATAAATTAAAACTCTTTTGTGAGTTAGAACATAATATTCATTAAACCCTTTCAAAAAATATTTAATTATAGAAACCATACAGCCGACTTCCAAACATGCCACTCTTAAAAACTGAGTAACCATATCATCAACGTATACACCAATGAATTGGAGATCTATAATGGGGACCAGCCTTTGTATAAGCTGTAATTTTCTCGGATTTGGGCTATAATGGGTTTTAACCCTTCACATAATCTATATTGAACTCACTATTTTATCATTAGCTAAAATAGGGTTGAATCCTTTGTATATGGTATATCAGGATCACTTGTGAGCTAAAATAGGGCTAGTCCCTTCGTATATACTATATCAAGCCCACCCATTACATATTATTCTCAAGTATCATTTCATAAATAATAAACTTTCAATATAATACCCAATGAAAAAATATTTCAGAATCATAAAAAAAAACTTTTGGATAATTATACCATTTTTCTTTGAAACCACATTTGTAATAAAAAAATACACCCTCTTCTTTAAATATACATTTTAAATACTGAAATACCAAAAAATATAAATATTTTTTTTCATTTATTTATCATGAAATCTTTTAATGGAATCCAATAGATGAAAAAATTACTTGGAATCAAAAAATTCATTGTCCTCATGTACATTAGGAATGAAACATTTAGTTTATTATTTTTAAAAAAAATCCATAAAAAATATTATCAATTTTGAAAAACATTTAATGATATTCAAACTTGATATAATATTTCCTTTATAATTATTTTATATCCATATTAATAAATATGTAAAATAATATCAAGAATATTTACATGGAGAAAAAGATTTTAAAACCAAGTCATTTAACATTCGATGTGTACCATACCATGTGAATAATTAAATAATAATCCCAGTGAAGTAATTACATTTAAAAAAACATTAAATACTTGATAATTGAATATATATATATATATATTATAAAATATGATATATATACACCTAATAAAATAATAAAGGTGAATATCAACAAGAAATGACTCTATGAAAGGAGATTGAGACAAAACCCCTTACCTTGAGTCCCACTTGTCATGTGTGTCTCTATATTTCTAAATAATAAACTTATGTTAATTATTTAACTTTCTTAATATAATTTTCCATGATTATAATTGTCTTTATTTCATGTATTACAATGTTTTATACAATTACATAAACAATTAAGTTTATAAAGGTTGTTTTGACCATATTCGGTTTATGTATCAAAATGAGTATGGTTGGATGACTATGATCAATGAGTTAGTTAAATAATCAACTAAAGAATAATAATATTTATATAGTTATCATATTTATTCATCAATTAAACTTATAAAAAAATAATTAAATATGTTTATGAAAAACGAACCAATGGTACAATCAAGGAGATATTAGATCATACATACGCATGAGTATTGTAATTATTTTTCATTGGCCATTAAGAAAATAAGGTAGTTATCAATTATATTTACATAATTATAATTATATAACAAATATAATATTATTTAATCATATATAATTTTATATATATTTCTTATGATGTAAAATAAATCACATCTCTTTAAGGATGTGGTAGTCCACACGTCCACAAACGACGTTATAAAATTTTCAATATGTTAAAAAGTAATAAATAAAATGATATATAATTATTATATAAAGTTAATTATGTCCTTAATATCATATATATTTCATTTATATCACATATTTTTATTAATCCCATTCCAAATGCATTCCATGTAAAGTGTGAATGTATCATATCCGTTTGAGGTGGCGGTAGTCTAGACATCAAAAAATGATGTCATCATATTCCTCCAAAATGGAAAGCATGGTGGTATGTGTTATATAAATATTAAATAATTAATATGAACATATAAATATCATATATATAATATATAAATAGTATTTTTATCATAATTTCCAACGATGATGGATAGTAATGGAAAAATGGGTGATATCATTTTATGAGACGGTATTCCACCGTACACACGAATGGTGAATTTGTTATAGAATTCTGTGTAGGTGTAGGTATATAAATTAACCTAAAATTATAATTTAAAATAATATAATAATATTAGTTTATAATCATTTAATGAAAATTATTTAATTGGTGTAGAAATAACAAAAAAGCTAATTGAAAAATGTTACCTCTTCTTAGGGTAACACTTTTTGGTTTCCCCCAAAGGGATTCCTTGGTTTAGTTTATTACCAAAGTGAGTTTTATAAGATTATAGGAGAGATTTTGGTATCAAATTTGGATAGCTTTTGTATAATCCAAGGGTCTTGATTGGTGTGGATAAGTTGGGAGGTTGACTGCCTTTTAACAGTGGATAGGGACATAAATTCTTGTAAATATAAAAAGTTAAACACTATTGGGTGGTATCCCTTACCTAATGTGCCCCAAATAAATATAAAAAATCATTTAAATAGTATATATTGTCTTGAAAATGGGTTTAAGAGAAGTTTATAGATCATTTGGTTTTAAATATTAAATATTAACCACTAAGTAAACACATTTTGACAATAATTGATGTGATTAATTTTAATTACATTCACAAATACTTTTGTCAAAATATAATATTTAACATATAAAATATTATAATATATTATTATAACTAATATTAAATCAAGTTTTTCAAATTAATATTATATAAGTTGAAAAAATTAATTTAAAATTAATACAGTTGACGGGAAGACAAAACATGTTTTTAATGTGAATACATTCTAATATTTGTTATGTTTTCATATCCAATTTCAATATGAAATTGATTCCAATGACTAAAATTGAATTTATTAATTTAAAATTTAACTTACAAAATTTCAATTCAATTTATAATATAATTTAACTATATAAATAAATTAGATGAAGAATAATTTCCATTAAAATATTTTATTATTCATAATATATCAAAATATGAAACAACTAAAAATAATTCCAAAAATTCTTCCAAAGTACATTTTTATATTAATATTTCAATAATGAAGATTATTTTTATAAAAAAAAATATCAATCTTCCAAAATTTAGTTATAAGATAGTTTTTCCATTAAAATGAGGCAAAAGTTCCTTTTAGAAAAATAAACATTTTTCCTTAAAATTCGATTAATTTTTATGTTATGTGTATGAAAACTATTAGATGAATTTTAATTTTTTTTAATATATAAAAATAAAATTTCATTAATATATATTTGTAATATTTATTAATTTACTTTTTTATGACACAATTTTATTCTAGTTATAAAAATACATTTTCATAAAAACACATCCTTTAAAAATGGAAATGGGATTGAATAATCTTTTTTACATTATAATGATTTGTGAAACTAATTTTAATGAAAAGGAAATGAATTAAGAAAAAATGTATTTCATTTTTATCCCATAATACATAAAAAATAAAATTGATATATGATAATGTATCAATGATTGTTTATATTATACATATGTGAATTTAATTTAGAGGGGGTGATGATACTATGTTTTGTGAGATTAATGGTTGAAAAGGATGAGTTAGTTTCAAATATAAATTAATTATAATTTCATATATTTATATTTAAGTGAAAAAACAAAATTTTGTATATATTTTTTAAACACAAACTCACTAACCTTAGGCCCCAAAAAACACATGAAAATTTACTTTTATTAAGAAAAAAAATTTCGAGTGAAAATATAGTAAAATTTCATGAAAATAGAAAATGTTCATGATACTATGAAGAGGAGAAATTTGGGAAAATTAAAGTTCTTGAGGGTGAAATAAGAATTTATAGGTGAGGTGAGTATACATGTTCATCGATTGATCATTTAACATGAATAAAATTTCATGAGGATAATTATAAATGTGTCAAAATCATAAAGAAATCAAGAATGTAGTAGAGTAAAAAGGGATAGTTGACTTCCACTTTTTATTTATTTTTATTTAGAATGACCTAAATGTGGATATTTTATTAGATTGTTATTTCTATTTATGAAGGAATTATTAAACACTAAATTTAATTTTTTTTACCTTGTATTTAAATGATTTAATACCTATAAATTTAATAATAAAAGGTTAATTATACAATTTGTATAAAAATTGGAGTTTATAGCGAAACTAAACTAACATGTCATTTCTAGTTATATATTTTTTATAATATATATATATAGTGGAATGGAATTTGATATTAAATCATTGATGAGATTTTACCTATAATAATTTTTATTATATATGGGTTTGAGTTCTACATTAAAATAATTAAGATATTCCACATACAATGTATGTAATATAATATTAACTGTATGTTAAAAAGAAATAAAAAATTTCCAAGAATAAACCAAATGAAAAAAAGAAATGTATCAAAAAATAACCAAGCTATATAAGAATAAACAGGGATTTTATATTTCCTTGAATGAATTAATGTCTCATATAATATTTACATAGGGTTTGGAATGGCTATATAAGACTATATTTGGTGGACATAAGAGTTGTGTGTAAGTATTATCAAGGAAAATTTCTAACCTTACATATGAAGCTTGTGTCCACCCAATGTGATATTGGCCTCCCAAACTTATTTCGAACTCTTAACAGAAGATTCTCAACCCCTTAATGTGTCATCTATTACCTCTATAACATAGCCTCATATTTAAAAAATACAACCATTTTACCTTGATTTAATATTAATAGCCCAATCAATGAAATAATTTTATCATAATGTAATCAGTGTAATATTTCTCATATTTTTTGTGAATTCCTTTTTCCTCACCAAGGTTATCCATTCCATCCCAAAAAACCTCTCATTGTAATTCATCATTCATAATTCCTAATACAAAATGGTGATATCCAAAAAAACCATTAGTTTCTTCTAAAATATCATCAATAATAAATTAATGATACATTTTAATGAAACATAACCACATAGTGCAACTCCATCATCCATTCACACCACAATGTGACATTTAAATCTACAACACATATATCATTTCAAAACTAATGGGAAATCATCTCTATGGTCACTATCAACAATTATTATGAGTTTTTTAATGAAATTTAAAAATTCAAATGAATGTAACATCTTTTATACTAATCAATGAAAGGTGAAATTTCAGTACTTAATTGGAGTGATGATCAGGTCTCTAATTATTAATATTTTAGAATGGAGAGTTATGGTCATTATTTCCTATGATACTTATCATCTTATCAAGGGTAGTATTTTCAGTTATTAGGGATCAATGATATCAAATGGTACTCAAATGTTACATACAAATTATTTTAACTATGATACTAATAATACTGTGTTGGTTGTAATTTGATCAGTTTGAAACAATACGAGAATTATCTCATAGATAAAAGTATTATAGTCTTCATAGATTATAGGATATTTTGGAATATTGTGACTCAGTATGATTTAAAATTATTTCAAAGATAGTGGACAAATTTATTTCATGGTTATTAATTTAATATTACCTAGACACTCAATAATTTAAATATTGTAGGTGATGTAATAATAAAAATGTAAAATAGCGATGTGTATATAAATCCATATTTTAATATATAGAGATCTAATAGTTTCCCAAACTGAATATTGATATTTTAATAGTTATTGATTGTGTTTTCTTGTATCATATTTTAGTGAAATAATAATTATAGTGGAATTTATAGTAGTATCAATTAGGGTAACATTAGGAGGAGTTTTATCAAAATTATATAATCCTTATATGTGATCTTGTGGGGTGGTTAAAACATGTTTCACATGTGGTGATATTTTATGGGTCTCTTTGTGGTGTATAAGGTGGTTCTTCATCATTTTTGTAGCATAAACATACAATTGAATGACTATTTTACTATGATGTGTCATGATTTGAGGATTATTTTTTTCATTAAGGGTAAATTGATCATTGTTTCAGTTAATGCCTTGGCGTATGATATCATAGAAGGTGAACTTCAGAAATCATGTATTTGGTGGTTTTCTATAGCCAATGGATTTTCATAAGTAGAATATAGAGGAAATATTAATGGACTTCATTATGTATTTCCAATGATATTTTGGGGGAAGTGATATTATCTATTTAATTGTGAAATTATTGAAAATTTTACCTATTTCATAGAGATCACAATGTCGAGGACATTGGATACATTTACAAAGTTATATTTGGATGAAGTGGAAAATATTTACAGGGTTCCTAAGCTGATTATATGTGATCAGAATCCTCAAATTACCTCATGAGTATAGAAGGGTCTTTCCACTATATTGGCTATCCTTTTTTTATTATCACTATTCCCCATCCTCTGATATGCATTGAGATATATCAGATGATCCAGAAATCTAATTCTATGTAATATAAAAGGGTTCTGTATTTTTATTGTTCATGGTTGATGAAACATCCTTTGAATGAGATTTATTATTATAAATATTTTTACTATTCCATTGGTATTGATCTATTGAAGTCATTTTATGGTTGTCCTTATAGATCATTCATCCACTATGCCAAGGGAAAATAGTCTGAAATTAATTGAATAAATTTGGAGAAGGGGATAATAGTGATGGATTAGGTCAATCATGAGAAGGTAAAGGATAATATTCATCATAATAATTCATATATTGATCATAGTAGAATTCTTCTAAATTATGAGGCCAACAGTCATGTGTTTCCTATTTTTTGTCATCAGCGTCTATATTAAATGTTATGTGGTGGGAGTATACTTTGTTGTCAATTAATTAGACCATATGAGGTGTTGTAAAACATTGGTAATATGAAACCACAATTTTCTATTAATCCAATGTTACAATATATGCATGAAATCATCCACCTTTCATAGACTCATCTGTATATTCATAATGTATCTCTTGTCATTGACATGGGATAGCTCGATATTTGGGTCAATGTTGTAATTGTGGATTAGTCAGTTGAAATTCTTATTTCTAAGAGAAGGTTATATTGGGGTGTGTCATTTAGTTGGTTCATATGTTATGTAGACAATATATCCTATATGATTTTATATGTTAAAAAATATTATAAATGAATGATCAATATCATAATATGTTTTCACCCTTCTTTTTTCCATGATATTGATATTCTTGATTTGTGATTATTTGATGAAAATTTTTATATTTATTGAATGAAATTATACTATGACAAATGATAGATTTATATTTAGGAGGAATCTTATATGGTTTTGTGTTTTTTGGTTGCCTAATTGCATTATAAGGTTTTGTTGGTCCATGAGGGTTTGAATAATTTAAGAGGTATCTAATGTAAAGGTGTAGTTCTTCCTATACCATTACAATGTGTTTTCCAAGAATCAAGGAAATTATAAAGAATTTTATAGGATATCCTATAATATAAAATGGTGTTTTTTCTTTTATTTATATAAAAGATATATTTTTAATGGGGATATTCCATTTTAGAGGTTTTGGTCATGTTAAAATTATTTTGTTCTTGCCTTTTTATATGAGGTTGATTAGATGGGGGATGATATTCATTTTTTAGGAAATTGATATTTCATTATGATAATTAATTAGAAAAAGGGATAATATTTTTTAAAGTGTTCTTATTATATATACATTATATAATCCCTATGAGAAACATGTATGAGATAAATACTCATTTATAAGGACATAAAGGAATTATTCCACTTCTATGCTGTTTCTTGGAAATGATCATTTTAGGTACCGGGGTGGAAATATTGATGGGGTTCTTTATATGATATGGATATTCAAGGATATTATTTGGGTTGGGAATTTAAAATGAAAATTTCAAAGGTTGTTATTTCATAGATGAATTCAAACTATTTTCTTAAAATAGAATAATTAATATGATATTCTGTGACATATAGATATTTTAAATTCAATGGA
Source organism: Viscum album (assembly GCA_963277665.1). Lineage (NCBI taxonomy): Eukaryota > Viridiplantae > Streptophyta > Magnoliopsida > Santalales > Viscaceae > Viscum > Viscum album. The sequence continues at coordinate 2,026,836,248 of OY728146.1, read as the reverse complement.
ATGTAGAACTATTTTACCCTAGATCAATTTTTTTCTCCATCAAACCATGTCCAATATTTAACCACATATTTTTTTTCTTATTCAATTGTGAATCTATATCTCAGTTTTTACATAATTGATCCATTTTTTCTTTATGGTATCTCATGCGCCCACTTTCTCTATTATCCAGAAACTTCATCTACCCCTTCCTCACCCATTATTCCCATCAGACTTTAGAAAATTGTTAGATTATTTTTATTTGGGGGTATATTCAAGGTTTTTATAATTTTTAATGTGGTTATGTCATATTGACAATCATTAATGGTTTCAAAATTTTTATCATCCTTTTATCTACATTCATATATTGTGTTATTAAAGGATCAATCCTATTAGGGATGTTTAAATCTCCATTATAATTACTAACGTGTGAATGTGAAATTACAATTTATTTTTTCAATGTGTATTCTGTCAGAATTAACCAAATAATGATAAATAACTAGTTTAATAGAAATTATAGTGGGATATGTGATTCACATTTTCATTCTATAATTTTATACTATTTCCTATGTATTATTGTTTTCATTTATTGACTTTTGTTGTTGTGAAACATTGTTTGTCATTTATTTTATGAAAAATCATATCTATAATTAGTTAATCAAAATAAATATTCTGACAAAATGGGTATTTGAGGAACCTGTAATTAAAAGTGTTCTCATATATATGTGTTGTTTCAAATAAATATATAAATAAAAAGGTAATGTCTAAAGTATTTTACTATATTAATTGAAATTTTTTATTATTGTCATATTGTTCTATTATCATGTTGTAGTTGAGTTTTTGGTGGAATTATGATTTATTGTGGTGGTTTTATAACATAGGTGATGTAATTTTAAGTCAATAATGTATTGAATGTGGGGTAATCAATTATTTTGTTCTTGGTAAGGGACATTGTGGTGGTTATAATAGGGTTTGTGTTTTTTCTAGGTTTTTCTATTGTTTAATATTAATATAGAATGAAATTATAAATAAATAAAATTTTAATTTTTATATATTATTAGAAACTAAAAAGTGGGAGATAGTTCATAAACTATATGTTATATCATTTACATATAATTAATAAGAACATTGCTAAAAAAATTCCATTTTAATTTCAATTAATTTAAATAATTTTATGTGAGATTAATTTAATACATTTGACTAATAATAAATATAGGAATTAGAAATTATATAATTAAATGTGATATTGTGGCGTTTTTTTTGTTTTTAGGTAGTGGTGGTCCAGTTACTTTTTATTGTGTTCAGTTTTTGTGGAGCCTAATATTATGGTGGTGTTGATATAGTGCTTGTTGTTGTTTATAGTAATAATTGAAATTAATGTGAGGTTTTAAACTTAGGATGGGAATTTTTTGTTTACAATAACTTGTAAATTTTAATTTCATTTATTTTTTAGAATTAACTATGTCAAATAAACTGATTGAAACTTGTGTAACACCATTACTTATAGGTTATTCCCTAAAATAATTAATATATATGACTCAAATGGATGACTACTCACCCTTACACACTCATTCATCTATACATATTATGGACTATGATAAATTGGAGATATGATAATGGGATATGATGATATGAGGTCAATATGTAATAATGTTGATGAAGTGATGGAGAAACAAGGGGAAGTAATATAGAGATAGTAGAGATCATGAGATTCATATAATTCATGATTATATTCTTCATATTAATGATGTTATGTTTATAATTGGATGTGGTATGTAAATGAGGATATGATGTGGTTATGTTTATTTTTTGAATATGAATGTGGATTTATTGTTATTATCATGAAATGATTACGTAATTACATAGATATAGAAGGGATTAGATCACCATGAAATGATATATTACGGAATATGAGAGACGAGATTAGTGGGGATGAAATTACAGACTTCCTTATGATATATTAAATAAATTATGACACAATAATTGTTGGAATTAATGGATGAGCGATTCATTTAATGGTTGGGTTGTATATAACATAGTATATATAATTAATTTTTGGAATGGTTGGGTGACATATTCATTAATATTATAATACTATAAATCCTTCTATTTATTTATTGAAGAAATGTGGTTCTTCTTCAACATATTCATGAGATGTTTCTATGAGGATCCTAATTTGTATTATCGATTTTTAGCATCTATATGTCTATAAAAAAATTTAGAGGTTTATAATTGGGATATAGTCATTTTGTTAGAGATTATTAGCTTTTTGATTTTTATATATGTTATTAGAGTCATTTTAATATGTTTCTTATTTTATTTTGGATAATATAGTTACATTATGACATTTACAATCATTGAGGGATTGTTTAAAATGATATGGATTTGACTGGGGTATCTCTCTGATTTTGCACCTATTTAAGTGGGAAATGTATCCCATAAGTGTGTTTTATTCCCCGATTCTATTCACCATCTTAAAACCTTTTGAAGGTTGGCTTGGGGGTTATACTCATCTTCACTACCATCCCCAGATGAGTTCCAATACAAGTGGGTCATGATAAGTGTATTCATATCTTTTTTTAAGGATATAATAGTTTTTATGTAACATCCTTAGTAAATAAAGAGTAATAAATTTTCATAATTATTAATATTTGTGAGTTTAATATTAATTTTACTTCAATGGGGTTGCTATGTTCGATGGTGTACCTGATACACAACAACAAATTTCTTAGAAATCTTACGTTGCATAATAATAATATAATATTATTATTTTAAATGGTGGTTAATGCCTAGCTATTATATTGGAGGTAATGAACGGATCTAAGTAAAATATGATTATACATGGTTGTTAAATGTTTTATATTTTTTCAATAAAAGATAAAGGATTAAAATGTGAATGAATCTAATTTTAAGCATAATTTACTTTAAAATGTTGATTTACCACCTTTCTTGGTGAACCCTATTTAAATATATTTTTTGTCACTTTAATATGTTTTTTTTTTGACCAAATAAAATTCTACTTTAATATATGGATATCAAAATTCACTTTGGGTAAAATGTTTGTATTTTTCTGATATAATTCAATTTTTTTATGAATAGTGGAAAATACTGTATTTTAATTCAAAACTGCCTTTTAATCAAATTCAATTATCAGGTTATATTATCTTATAAATTCTTTTTAAAGTGTAATTATATTATATTTTTACCATTTAATCCTATTTTGGTCATTTAATTAACTTCACTATGAAATTGGACATAAACAGGTTTCTATCTTTTGATAGTTAATATTTCATAAAAAACATGCTTTTTGTTTTGAAAATAGAAATTAATTTTAAATTAATTAATCCAACTTCTATGTTTTGAATTTCGTAAAATAGAAGCCTCTTTTTAATTTGGAATTTCAAATATAGCTTAGGCTTATTTTTTGGTATTTTTCTAAAAAACTTCAATTTTTGTTGAATAGCGAAACCACAAAGTAGTAGTTCAATACAGACTTTTTCATTTAAATGAAATTTTACCACCTCTGTAAATTTAATTTCTAAAATTCAACATAAATGGTTGTTATTAGTAAGAAAAATTTATTTCAATAAGATGAAAATATTTTTTGGTGAATAGAAACTTTTGACTTTTATTTAAGGCGGTTAAAGGTAAATTGGGTAATTCAAGGTAAATAGAATATCATAATAATAAAAAATTACCATAACACATGACGTAACATTATTGGATGAGTTATATCTAACCATGGTAATCGGTGAGTCTATTTTGGTACCCCATGTATCCACTTAAGAGTGATAATGACACTTTATTTTAATTAACTTTGAGTAGAGGCAAAAATGACAAAAACAAATATCCTTTAGTAAATTAATTTTTACATAGGGTTATATAAGATATCTTTTTGACCTTAAATATTATTTTTAATTATAAATATATTTAATATATCATGGTATTTATTTATTATTTTTAGACATCTAATAAATAAAATTATTTATGACACAAAAATGATGCAGTTTTTACCTCATTAATAAATGATTCAATTACATAAAATTATAATGATTAAAATAATATCAAAAACCTGTCCAATTTTTAGTGGATGATTTTATTTAGACCATGAGTTACATTATCTTTGAATTTAATATGTTTGGACCTTTATAAATAGAAAATAATTATATAATAAAATAATATTTTGACAGTTTCCTAAAGAGCCCCTCCCCCCTTATAAAAATCCCTCTCCCATACCATTCCTCACACTTCTCAAGACCCTTGGATCATCTGAATTCTTCCCAAATAAGCTCTAAAAATACCTCTATTCCTATTATAATCATTACCTTAGGCATAAGGAACTTCAAGAAGACATTTTGGTTCAAACCAAATGGAGTTACCCGAATTAAAGGTAACAGTTTCTCTTAAATTCTATTATTTTATTTTGCTTCTAAAAAACAAAAAACTATTTTTATTATTTTATTTCATTTAAAAGTTAGTATCATAAATATACTATGATTTTTTTATGATAAGGATTCAATCTACACGTTCTCACACCTCAATATAATGGGTAAATAACATATTGTTTCTATAGACGACGAGCTACTACCCCACAAAACTATGATTGTTCAAATATCTCTAACTTCCTCTCATAGTGGCCATTATGATGGAAGTGTATTTATATATGATATATATAGTATGTTCATTTTTTCTTTATGCTTCTATATTTTTCATTTATATCATACCTTTATCGTTTCCATTATGGGTTACATGATAATTTTATTTGAGGAAGTGCAGACTACCGCCCCCTCAAAATGAAATGACTCGTTAATGCCATACATGGAACATATAAAAGTTGGAGTTACTAATATTATATATATGATATTATACTGGATTTATAATTTACCTATTTATCATTATATTTTCATTCCATTTAATATGAAATAGAAATGAAAGTAGCATTGATACGTACATACGACTTATCGTTTCCATGAACAGTGCATTTAATTTCATACCTCTAAATGTTATGTACTATAATAAATAAATATAAATACAGGATATATAAGATATATAGGATATATAAATCATTAATATCATTATGGAGATAATGTTCTATTGAAAACATATACAACCTCTAAAAATGAGAATTTCATTTATTAATAAAGTACCAAATATCAATAAAAAATGATCGTTATTAACATAAATGATTTCATAATGATAATGACATGGTAATAAGTGATTTAAAAAGAAATATAAACTTTAAGAATTTTCTTAATCAATTATAAATTTACATTATGTTATTATTCAAGAGATTAATGAACAAATGGGTCAAGTCAGACATGAGGTAAGGGAATTCCTCTCAATCTCCTTTCATTGAAGAATATATTGTTTTATATGACACTTTATTTTATATGTTGTATAAACCCCATTGAATTTTACTATTATTTGAAAGGAATAATTTCTATTCTAAGAATTTTACTAAATGAAAAAAAATAATGATTTTTAATGTACGCGGTGACAACAGCATTTCTACAGCCGTGATTATTATTTGATCAATGGCTTTCTTAGCAACTTATAATGTTTTTAAAAGAAATATAGATACAATATACACTTTTACATATTTTGGTCTTGAAAATGGTTTTGAAAATTGAATTTTTATGTCAATATATTTAAATTGTATATTGGGGTTGAAATGTGGAAATTTTATATTTCCTTTATGATTGTTTTATGTGTTAGAAATATGTTGTGGTTCTTGGGCATTGTTTACGTATATGGATGGTTTCGTGATAAACATAGGGAAGATGAGCCTGAGATAGATCTCCAATTAATTGTGTAATGTGATGGTGTTAAACGTGAATGTTTCTCCTAAGTGATTTCAGGAATATACTGTGATAGGAATTCCAAATGTAACTACCTACGAAGCTGTGAAAGCTACAACGTAAGTATGTTATGGATGTCAAAAATTATTTTTATGATTTCTATTTACTATATAAATCTTATGATTTCCGGAGGTATATTAACGATCTTATGTTATGTATGTATTGATTAACTAATGTTTTCTTTCATTGTTTTATAACCCTTACTGAGATTTTTATGCTCATCCCATGTTTTGAAATGTTTGTCACTAGACTTAAAGATGAATTGGGTCAATGATGGGATCACCGAAAATTCATTACGTCAAAAACATGGGACTAAACATGACTATTTTTTAAGAGTTTTTATTTAATGATGAAAATGTAAACTGGGTAGAAGTTTCTGCCTTGTAATCTTTGAGATGTGATGAATTTATTATGGCCTAATTCTCTAAAACTCTAATCCTGAAAAGATCCTCAATGTGAATTATTGATTTAATTCAAGATTATGTAATTTTTATGGCCGGGAACTTATAGTTTGTATCAATGGTCGGTTTAGAAAACTATAGAAGTTAAGGTATTGTTAATTTAATATCCGTAAATTAATTTATGTTAATATTGAAATGAAATCATTTACAGATTACCATGTTTCTTCACCTAAGATATCTCTCGATTCAAAATGGTTTTCCATCGAGGAAACATGTCAGCTTTATTTGGAAAACATCAAGTGGAAGACAACCTTCCAAATCAGAAACCAGAGATGGTCAGAATCGGAACTGAACAGTTTTTTGCAGTGATGGAAAAGTCAACTCAAGCTATAAATGGTGGTGGTATCCATGCATGAAATCAGCCAGATCAACCATAGAGTAAAATTTCATTAGTAGATAATTCCATGAGGAAACATCCCCCATCATTCAGAGGATCATATGACCATGTGCTAGAAGAAGTTTGGATTAAAGCACTCGATAATATTTTTGTTGCTGTGGGGTGTTTAGAAAATCAAAAGGTTTTTCTTATTGTTTATCATTTTGAAGGTGAAGCTAATCAGTTGTGGTTGATGGTGGAAAATATCATGGATAGTGAGGAGATTTATGATCTTGATTAAGATGAATTCAAAGGTTTGTTTCTCGAGAAATATTTTCCAATGGTATTTTGTCATAGGATGGAAAAACAATTAATGGAATTGAGGCAGTAGGATGACTTAGTGGCTAGTTTTAAATAAAAATTCACTCGACTGGCAAGGTATGCTCCAAATTTCATACGAGATATTAATAGTAAAAGAAACCATTTTGACTCAATATTTCAACCAAATTATGAAAGGGATTTAGCTTCAGCTGAGTTCAAAAGTTATAAAAACATTTTCAATGTTCAGAGAAGGTGGAAATGGAGTTTTTAGATGATCAGATGTTCTTAGAAAAACAATAGAATAAGCGCTTGAGGTGTTAAGAAAAAGGAATAAATCTTATGAAAAGTATAATGGAAAGAACATTAAGTTTATAGTTTGGGAAAATTGTGGTAAAAAGCATGCTTGGGAATGTCTTTTGAATTCAAGTAAGTGCTATCAATGTGGTAAAATGTGATATAAGTCTTGTAATTGCACTAAATAAGATATGGGTAATGGTAAAACAAAATCTTATTTACAATTAGTAAAATGTTTTAAGTGAAATGAAATAGGTCATTAAGAAGATGCATGTCCAATGAAGAACTCTACTGAGAAAAAGCAGCCAAACTACAAGCAGAAAGGGGTGGTGAAGTCCTTTGAACCTACTTCAGCAAATGTTTGGCCATAAAATGAAGTAGTTCAGGTACACTGTTGTTCTGTTCAGATTATTCCAATGTGTTGTTTGATTCGGGGTCTACACATTTGTTCATTTCTGAGAAGTTTTCTAGTAAACTAGGAATTCCATCTCACGATATGAATCCTGAACTTATGGTAAAACCACCAGGGGAAATGTTGAGACAAATTGAAATTATAAGAACCTTATTTTCCTTGTGTGCGGAAATAATCTACCTGATAACCTTATTTCTTTTCCAATAGTAGATTTTGATGTTATTTTGGGCATGTATTAGCTTTCAATTTATCATGCTAATATTGAATACAGAGATACAAAGGTTTATTTTCAGAATGATTTTTAGTTTCTGTACAAGAATGAACCCTTACTTTTGATAACATATAAGGATGTTGAGAAACTAGTGAAATATGGAAATGAATGTTACCTTGCATATATTGTTGAAAACAAAGGAACCATTTGGATTAATGATGTGTAAGTGGTAAATGAGTATCTTGATGTTTTTTATGAGTTTCATAGTATTATACCTGATCGGGATATTGAATTTACTATTGACTTAGTTCCTGATGATAATACAATTTCAAAAACCCCATATCGAATGGATCAAATTGAACTTTTAGAGTTAAAGATGAAATTGCATGAGTTATTAGATAAATGTTTCATTCAACCTAGCACATCACCAGGGAGTGATCCTATCTTGTTTGTTAAAATGAAAAATGGTTTAATGATAATATAAAAGGATTATACAGCATTGAATAACAATAATATTAAGAACAAGTATCCTTTGCCTCATATCGATAATTTTTTTGATCAGCTCCAGGGAGCTCAGTATTTTTCCAAGATTGACTTGAGGTTGGTGTACCATTAGTTGAATTTAAAAGAATAAGACTATCCAAAGACTGTGTTTCGTATTATATATGGAAATTATGAATTTTTAGTTATGCATTTTTGTAAGAACCCAGACCTTCATTTCAGGTATGTTTTTCCTTTTTCTGGAGTTTTGGAGAAAAGAGGAGTTTCTTGAAATTTTTGAAGTACATGTCGTGTACTTTTTGAGTACACGTCGTGTACTTAATTGCCGCTCGAGTCCATGTGTTGGCTGTGTCATGGCCACACACATGACCATGTAGGGGTGACTTTGAGGCCACCTAAAGCGGAGTATGGACATTCCTAGTACACACAGTGTACTCTAAATGTACATGTCGTATACATTATTATTTTTTTCACTAAATGCACCGGGGTCACGTCTTAACCACATAACCATCTTCTTCTCCAGCTTCTTCGACCGAGAGAATTCTGTACGGCTGTGGATCTTTGAAGAAACCCTGACCCTCCGTCCGTTCTATTAATCGACCGTCGTCTATTGCGTTGGAACCGTAGCGGTAAGCTCATCCTTCTCCTAGAGATTCGTTTCCCAATTCATCCTCTTTCTCAAGTTATAGTGGGTTGAGTGTTTTGGATTTATTCTTATATCTACAACGTTCCATGGAAATTCAATCTTCGAGGTTAGATTATATCAATATCCTAACATCGAGGTAGGTGGTTTGTGCCTTTCTATATAATGTCTTTGAGTATTTGTGTGAATTCCACCAATACCCTTGAACAAGGTATTGTGTGTTTCATGTTTTTCCATTGTTGTTTGCCTGCATTGCTTATATAGTTGAGGAGAGGTTATTCTTTGTGAATAAGGAAATTTACTGTGATTTGGATGCTTTGCCTATGAATGATTGATGGTTTATGACCATTTGTTTGAGTTTTTCCTATTAGGATATTGCCAATTCCATGCCATGTTGTATGATGGTATCATTTTTATTCCATGCTGAGATGTTGTAGATTCTATCCAAGTAGTTCTTGAGGATACTTTAGCCGTTACGCGATGTGATACTTGTTGATTTTACACAGGGCTGTGAGAACCTAGAGTAGTAGACCATAGAGAGAATTGACGAATGGGATTCTCCATAGTGTCTTTAATTTACGATGCGAAAAAACAGGGTGAATTGTGTAACACCCCAAGCTTTCACGATACACTTCTCTTTCAATAATACAATAGCTTGCATTGTACGCAAGTTCGAGATTCTAACACACCGCGACTAATCAAAATAGCCATTATGAATAGTAATACCCACCTTTTGAAATTATATATATTTTATATTTCAAAATGGACTTCATTTTTGGATTCGGAATATCGAAATTATCCTATGTTGAATTTTTGGAATCTTTCTGAGAACATCCAATTTTTTCTGAATATTGAAAAATACATAAAAACAAATTTTCTAATCAAAATAATTTATAGGGATAAGTTATACTATTTATTGGTTTTAATGTATAATTATAATATATTTTTACCATTTTATCCAATGTTGGTCATTAGAATTAATTTCACTTGGAAATTGGACATAAACAATTGCCAATCATTTGATATATATTGTTTCTTAAAAACACGCTATTTGTTGTGACAGCGGGAACTAATTATAAAATTAATTAATGCAACTTATATGTTTGGAATTTTATAAAATAGACATCATTTTTGAATTCGTAATATCAATTATATCATAGGGTGATATTTTGGCATTATTCTGAAAAACATCAATTTTTGATGAATAGTGAAACCACTAAGTGGTAGTTAAAAAACTGATTTTTTGTTTAAATGGAATATTACCACTTCTATGATTTGATTTTAAAAAATTCGACATACATGGTTTTCATTAGGATGTAAAATGTGGTTCAATGGGATTAAAATAATTTTTTGGTGAATAGTAACTTTTAAGTTTAATTAATCACGATTAAAGGTAATTAGTGAAATTTAAGGTAAAAATGATATTATAAAAATATGAAAATACCTTTACACTTGTCATACCCCTATTGGATGAGTCATGGCCGACCAATAAAATCCATGGGTCAACATGAGGACCCCATGGAGCCACTTTGGTAGTAAAATGACATTAAAATCTTTTTATTTAATGTTAAAATAAAAATGTCACAAACATGAGTTGTTTTACTAAAACAATTTTTAAATGGGGTTATACAAGTCATATTTTTGACTATAAATTTTCATTAGAAAGATAAAAGGATTTTATACATCATGATATATTTTTTAAATTTTTAGACACTAAATAAATTAAATTATTTATGACACCATGATGATGTAGTGATTACCTCATTAATTAACAATTTAAATAAAATGAAAAGATAATGTAAAATCTAAGACTTAAATTTCTTAAAAACCTATTGTATGAGTATATTTAGAACCCTTATCACTTTATCCTTGATATATATAAGTGTGGGACCTTTAAAATACGAATATCATTATATTATAAATTAACATTTCATGACATTCCAAGAGCGCACCTCCTCTCCTCTTATAAAAGGCCCACACAACTACCACCTTACTCACACCTTAAAATCCTTTTGGCTCGGCCAAACTCTGCCCAAATACTCTCTAAACGTCCTTATCTTACTCCTAGAAGCCTCAATTTGGGAATAATTCTTCCCAAGGAAGCCTTTGTCTCAAATCAAAAAGAGTTACCCGTTTTAAGGTAATGTCTTCTCTTGTGTTATTTTTTTTATTTTGCATCTCCAACCCCTTAAACTCTTTTTATTCCTTTTATTGTAACAACACAAGTATCTCCAATATAATAGGATTTTTTTATGATATGGACTTGATTAACACTTACACACACCTTCGTCTAATGGTTAAAGAACATACTGTTTCGGTGGTTGGCGAATTTTTGCCTCACGAAATGATGATTGTTCAATATTCATTTAACACCTCTCATGGTGGCCATTATGATGACACTATTTTTTTATATGATATATATTATGTTTTTCATTTCATTATGATTCTGTATTTTTCATTTATGTCATACCATTATGATTTCCATAGTGGGTAAACGCGATAATTTCATTTTAGGAAGTGCGGACTACCGCCCCCTCAACGTGATTTGAATCATTAATGACATATGTGGGATGTATAAAGGATGGAGTAAATTATATTATATATGATAATATACTGGAATTATAATATAACATTATATCATTATTATTTCATTCCATTAAATACGAAATATAAATGAAAGTAGCATTCATGTGTACGTACGGCTTACCGTCTCCATGAACGGTGCATTTCATTTCTTACCTCTAAATGTTAAGTAATATTATGAATGAATGTATATAATGGATATATATGATATATATGATATCTGCATAATGATTATAATTTTGGAGATAATGTATATTCTACCACATAAACATCTTTTAACTATAACATGTTTATTGTTGACTAAAGTACCAAAGATCGAAAAACGACCGTTATTAACTTTAATGACTACATAATTTACGTAACATTGTAATAAGTGATATAAAAGAGATAATGAACTTAAAAAAGTTTATTAAGAAAGTCGAGATTAACTCTAGTTTATTATTCATGAGATTAAAGAACGGTCGAGTGAAGTCGCACACGAGGTAAGGGAATTTCTTAACCCTATTTCCATTCTTTGGGTTAATCTCCTACATTCAAATTATGTCATGATATTATTATGTCAAATCTTGTATTTGTACATTATTTATGTGTACTTATAGTAAATATGCATAATATCTCTATTTTATTTTAAAAATTATCTTTGTAAGGACTTCGTCTCAATCTCCTTTCATTGAGGCATATTTGGTTTTATACACAACTTTTATTTATACGGTGTATAGACCCCTTTGAATTTTACTTTTATTCAAAAGGAATCTTTTTATACAAAGCATTTTTACTAAATGACAAAAGGAATGTTTTTCTTACGTATGCAGCGACAACGACTTCTCTTCCACCGTGACTATTATTTTAGTTTCGGCTTCCTCTATAAGCCATAACTATTTTTTACAAGAAAAATAAATACCATGTTTTACTTTTCTTTTATTTTGGTATTGACAATGGTTTTGATAAAGTTTTTATTATATCAATGTGTTGTATTGATATCTTGTGATTGATGTGTGGAAATATTATGTTTCCTTTATGCATGTTTTATGTGATACAATTATGTTACTGTTTATGATATGTTTAAACCTGTTCATATGAGGAATTCATTGGACTTAATAAGTGACTGGTGGAGCCCATTATAGCTCCTCGATGCATCGGCAGGTCTCATGAGACAAACAAGTTTCTTGGAATGAGGCCTTGACAAAATCTTATTTGTAGTCTCGGCACGAGGCCTTGGCTACGTGGTTATGATACTCTGACATTATGCATTCCATCATTATGAAAGTGGTTATTGATATTTCATGTGATTATTAGACCAGTAGAATATCCGTTTGAAGAAGTAAATGGAATTATCACATTTTACTTTTTCCATATTATGTTGAAGATCATGTTTAAAAGGCTTTTGTTTTAGTTATACATTGCGTTAAATGTTTATGTTTATTTATGAAAGCTTCTGCTGTATTGTTATCCTTTCTGGGCATCTGAGCTCAACCCTTTTAATGTTTTAATTTTTCCAGGATGTAAAGAAGTATTTTAGGAATGACCTGCAGGGATAGTCAGAAGAGGATATGAGTGTGGACTATGGAGACTATGTTATTTTTGTTTTTAACTTTGTGATTTAATGTAACATTTGTGAATGTATCTAGTGTTTCCAAGGCCACTAAACTAAAAGGTCTTTCGAGACTTGATCTTTTGTGATCATGCCAATGTTACACAATAATGCACCAACTCTAGGTAACTGGGGTCGGGGCGTTACAGTTGGTATCAGAGACAGTTAATTACTAAACTGGGATGCTAGATTTAGATAATCTCTGATTAGAGCACATATCCCTAAGATCGACATTGAGGATTAGTATAGAAGAACTTCCTAGAATTTTGGTATTATATAGATTTTGTGAGTTTTCCGAGAAATACATCCATGTCTGGATACAAGCAGGTAGAGGTGTCTCTGGCACAGATGTACCTAGGGGTAAAACCCGAAAACACCGCTTTGAGCTAGACTTGAACAGGAACTGGTGCATGACAACGGGCCTTGCTGCACTCTTGGATACAACACTCCCGGGGGATATTCTTAGGATACTTATCATTTTTTTACAAACCATTATGAAGGGTTTATGAGTATATACTTCCTCAAAGAAAACAGTTTTTATGATTATGGATTATATCCATAAACCGTTCAATTTTCATTAAATATTTTACAAGTTTGTAATTATTCATTTCAATTCATAAACTAAACTAGTTTATGCCATCATATATAAATGGTGCCCAGTGGAAGGAATTTGAACCCCAGCATTACATATGATCCATAGTGTAAGAAGGATCATAACTTTCACGGTATTAAGCCAACATTTAGAAGGGAAATAATCTCCCATGTGTTCTCAACATATGAATAAATGGTATCATGTGTTAATAAGATAAGTAAAGAATTTTCTGAGTCTTATGGATTTGAATGGAAGCAAGAGAAGAAAAGGATGGAAGAGAGAATGATGGATAAAGGGACGAGGGAACAGATAATTTTCCAATATGTGATAACTGTGGGAAGAAACACATTGGAACTTGTATGAAGGGAATGAGAGTTTGTTATAAGTGTGGAGAAAAAGGACACCATGTGCGTGACTGCAAGGGTAATAAAATGGTTTCAAATGTACAATGCTTCATCTACAAGGAGTGGGGACACTATGCAAACCAATGTCCAAATCATCAGAGTATGCCCCAAATGATTTTATTGGATAATAATCATGTTATGATACTACCAAAGATTGGGAGGAATTATTAGAGTTCTTATGTTGTTAATAAATAATTTTTTCCATTTTTAGTTTTGTATCAATGATGTACTAGTTATAATAATTATGGAGTACATAAGGATTGTATTGTAGTACTATTTCATCAAGGACTTGAGATAGTGTGGAACCAAGAAATGTGACTCCACAGCAGGTTAAATTTTTGGAAAATATATGGGTGAGATAAAGATAAACCATAATATGGTTCTAATACCGAGATAGTGATTTTGGAATAAGACATGATTAATTTGGATAAATTATATTTTATATTCTTAACTTCCTTGAAACTGATTAATGATTTGTATACATTTTTTGACAGAAGGAGTATTTCTAGTATTCTATAAGGAATAAGGGATCATGAATAAAATCATTAAGGATTTATGGTAATTCAGGATGTTGCAGTGTTATAAAGAATACATGATGAAGGTGTTCACATGTTGTTAGGTGAAAAAAGGATCTTCATTATGTTTACCTTCCTTATAAAATTTTGATTGTGAGTTGGACAGAAGTATTTTGGATAACTATAAAGGTGGGAATGGATTATGTTGAACCATGGATTTTATTGTTTATGGTTAAAACATTTCTGAATATTATTTTTTGAATATTATAATACTATAGTTTTAGGAAAATGAAAACCTATAAGTCGGGGGATAACCCGTCGCGTTGGACAAAGCTACAGTAATCAAACCCACAACCATAGTGCGATAGGCCTTTATTACCTACCACTAGCCTACAAGAAGTCCCTGGTTATTACAAAATATTTTGACTGATCTAAATTGTATGTGTTAATATTTGGAACCTTATACAATTAGGATAAATAGAATATTTTTGAGTTCTATTACCATTTTGAGTGAAAGATGGGATTGTGGTAAAATTTTATTAAAGAATGAAAGTCTACATGACAAGTAAGTATATTTCCTTAATTTCTTAGTAAATCTCTTAAATAAATTCCTCAACATTATGATAGGTAACTTAAAACAAAAATTTTTTCGGTTAACTTTTCGAACTGGGGATTCAATGACCGTTTAACCAATCACAAGTTTGTGATTTTTTTGTGGTTAACTTTCTCCTAATCCAATTTTCTATAACTCTCCATCAGACCATGATGATTTTTTTTCTACTCCATATCGATATTTTCATATAATCCTAGTATGGGCTATCTCGAGTGACCTTTGTACCTCTCTTTCATTATTTTAAAATTATATTTTTATTAACCTTATTTTCGATGTGGGTTTTCCACAAAGGTATTTTATATTTTCAACCCTCTATATTCAAAGAAAAATTTCAAATTGCGAGGATGAAATTTATTGAATCATGGGAGAATGTAACACCCCATGCTTTCACGATACACTTCTCTTTCAATAATGCAATAGCTTGCATTGTGTGCAAGTTCGAGATTCTAACACACCACGACTAATCAAAATAGCCATTATCAATAGTAATACCCACCTTTTGAAATTATATATATTTTATATTTCAAAATGGTCTTCATTTTAGGATTCGGAATATCGAAATTAGCCTATGTTGAATTTTTGGTATCTTTCTAAGCACTTCCAATTTTTTATGAATAGTGAAAAATACTTAAAAACAACTTTTTTAATCAGAATAATTTATAATGATAAAATATATTATTTATTGGATTTAAAGAATAATTAGAATATATTTTACCATTTTATCCAATGGTGGTCATGAGAATTTATTTCACTTTGAAATTGGACATAAAAAATTGTCAATCTTTTGATATATATTGTTTCTTAAAAACATGCTATTTGTTGTGACAGCGGGAATTAATTATAAAATTAATTAATTAAAATTATATTTCTGGAATTTTGTAAAATAGACATCATTTTTGAATTTGGAATATCAATTATATCTTAGGGTGAAATTTTGGCATTATTCTGAAAAACATCAATTTTTAATGAATAGTGAAACCACTAAGTGGTAGTTAAAAAACATATTTTTCATTTAAATTATACATTACCACTTCAATGATTTTATTTTCAAAAATCCTACATAATTGGTTTTAATTAGGAAGTAAAATTTGGTTCAATGGGATTAAAATAATTTTTTGGTGAATAGTAACTTTTAATTTTAATTAATCGCAATTAAAGGTAATTAGTGAAATTTAAGGTTAAACTGATACTATAAAAATATGAAAATACAATTAAACTTGTCCTACCCCTATTAGATGAGTCATGGAGGACCAAGAAAATCCATGGGTTAACTTGGGTACTCTATGGAGCCACTTTGGTAGGAAAATGACATTAAAAACTTTTTATTTAATGTTAAAATAAAAATGTCACAAACATGAGTTGTTTTACTAAAACAATTTTTAAGTGGATTTATACAAGTCCTATTTTTGACTATAAATATTCATTAGAAATATAAAAATATTTTATACATTATTATATTTTTTTATAATTTTTATACATTAAATAAATAAATTTATTTATGACACTATGATGATGCATCGATTACCTCATTAATTAACGATTAAAATAAAATGAAAAGCTAATGTAATCTCTATGACCTACACTTCTAAAAAACCTATTGGATGAGTATATTTAGAACCCTTAACACCTTACCCTCCAAATATATAAGTGTGGGACCTTTAAAATCCGAAACTCATTATATAATAAAGTAACATTTCATGACATTCCAAGAGTGCCCATCCTCTCTTCTTATAAAAGGCCCCCACCACTACCACCTTACTCACACCTTCAAAGCCTTTTGGCTTGGCCAAAATCTGCCCAAATACTCTCTCAAATTACCTATCTTACTCCTAGAAGCCTCACTTTGGGAATAATTCTTCCCAAGGAAGCCTTTGTCTCAAATCAAAAAGAGTTGCCCGTTTTAAGTTAATGTCTTATCTTGTGTTATTATGTTTTATTTTGCTTCTACAACCCCTTAACCTCTTTTTATTCCATTATTTTGTAACAACACCAGTATATCCAATATACTAGTATGTTGTTATGATAAGTAATTGATTTACACTTACACACACCTTCGTCTAATGGTTAAAGAACATACTGTTTCTGTGGTTGGTGAATTTTTGCCTCACAAAACGATGATTGTTCAATATTCTTTTAACACCTCTCATGGTGGCCATTATGATGACATTATTTTTATATATGATATATATTATGTTTTTATTTTCATTATGATTCTGTATTTTTCATTTATGGCATACCTTTATGATTTCCATTGTGGGTAAACGCTATAATTTCATTTTAGGAAGTCCGGACTACCGACCCTCAAAGTGATTTGAATCGTTAATGCCATATGTGAGATGTATAAAGGATGGAGTAAATGATATTATATATGATATTATACTGGAATTATAATATAACTTTATATCATTATTATTTTATTACATTAAATATTAAATATAAATGAAAGTAGTGTTCATGCGTACGTACAGCTTACCGTCTCCATGAATGGTGCATTTCATTTCTTTCCTCTAAATGTTACATAATATTATTAATGAATGTATATACTGGATATATATGATATATATGATATGTAAATCATGAATATAATTTTGGAGTTAATGGATATTCTACCACATAAACAACTTGTAACTATAAGAAGTTTATTGTTGACTCAAGTACCAAAGATCGACAAAACGACCGTTATTAACTTAAATGACTGCATAATTTTCGTAACATTGAAATAAGTGATATAAAATGGATAATGAACTTGAAAAAGGTTCTTAAGAAATTAGATATTAACTATAGTTTATTATTCAGGAGATTAATGAACGGTCGAGTGAAGTCGCACACGAGGTAAGGGAATTTCTTAACCCAATTTCCATTCTTTGGGTTAATCTCCTACTTTCAAATTATGTCATGATATTATTATGTCCTATCTTGTATTTGTACTTTATTTATGTGTACATATAGTAAATACACATAATATATGTATTTTATTTTAAAAATTATCTTTGTAAGGACTTCGTCTCAATCTCCTTTCATTGAGGCATATTTGGTTTTATACACAACTTTCATTTATACGGTGTATACAACCCTATGACTATTACTTTTATTCAAAAGGAATATTTTTATATGAAGCGTTATTACTAAATGAAAAAAGGAATGTTTTTTCTTACGTATGCGGCGACAACGACTTCTCTACCTTCGTGACTATTATTTCATTTTCGGCTTCCTCTATAAGCCATAACTTTTTTTTAAAGAAAAATAAATACCATGTTTTACTTTTCTTTTATTTTGGTATTGAAAATGGTTTTGATAAATTTGTTATTATATCAATGTGTTGTATTGATATCTTGTGATTGAAGTGTGGAAATCTTATGTTTCCTTTATGAATTTTTTATGTGATACAATTATGTTATGGTTTATGATATGTTTAAACCTGTTCATATGAGGAATGCATTGGACTTAATAAGTGATGGGTGGAGCCCGCTATAGCTCCTCGATGCATCGGCAGGTCTCATGAGACAAACTAGTGTCTTGGCACAAGGCCTTGACAAAATCTTATTTGTAGTCTTAGCACGAGGCCTTGGCTATGTGGTTATGATAGTCTGGAATTATGCATTCTATCATTATGAAAGTGGATATTGATATTGCATGTGATTATTAGACCAGTAGAATATCCGTGAGAAGAAGTAAATGGGATTATCTCATTTTACTTTTTCCATATTATATTGATGTTCATGTCTAAAAGGCTTTTGTTTTAGTTATACATTTCCTTAAATGTTTATGTTTATTTATGAAAGATTCCTCTATATTGTTATCCTTACTGAGCATCTGATCTCTCCCCTTTCAATGTTTTAATTTTTCCAGGATGTGAAGTAGTATTTTAGGAATGACCTACAGGGATAGTCAGAAGAGGATATGAGTGTGGACTATGGAGACTATGTTATTGTAGTTTTTCACTTTTTGAATTAATGTAACATTTATGAATGTATCTAGTGTTTCCAAGGCTACTAAACTAATCGGTCTTTCGAGACTTGATCTTTTGTGATCATGCCAATGTTACGCAATAATGCACCGTCTCTGGGTATGTGGGGTTGGGGCGTTACAAATTGACGTTGAGTGATTCCTTAGAGAGTTTGTTGATCCTAGATGTGGGCCATAGGGGGAATGAAACGTTGAGTGCTTCCCCAGAGCGCCTATAGTACGATACTAGAATATAGGGGGAATTGACGGTGAGTGCTTCCCTAGAGAGTCTATTTTTTTCAGCTGAACCAGAGGGGTGAGACTGTGTGTGCCTCCCAGAGGCTTTCTAGTGCTTTTAGGTTGAACCATAGGGGTTAGGTTGTGAGAACTACCCAGAAGGTTACTTGTTTGTTTTACTTGCTTGTGTGGCTGCTTACCTATTTGTTCTACTTGCCTGTGTGGCTACTTATCAGTTTGTAAATTATATGCTAGAGACTGTGTATTGTAGATTACGAGTGCTTTCTTGTTTATGCTTTCTATACTTGAACCTTCCATATATTCACTGAATCTTAGGAACAGAACATCGGGTGGTTTCCTACTAGGATTTTTATCTCACAACCTGTTTGGTTAATGCTTTGGGGTCCAAATATATTATATTGTTGCAAGTATAAATAAGGGAAGGCTCCCTTCTACTTCAAGTTCTTGATTGCGCTGGAGCTGGAGAGCATGGGACCAAGCCGAGGCTTGTGATGTTGAGGGATTACTCATCTGTTGTTTTTATTTTGTACTTTGGTTTAGTACTGTATTCATCATTGTGACTTTTTTGGTTGTTTTCCTAGATATATTTGTATCATGCATCATTTAAATATATTTATTCTATAGTTGTATATTTATCAGTCTTCCACTATTACAGTTTTTTGGTATTTACTGCTATTGTTGTAGTATCTATTTGTGTACTTCCACTGTGTACTCCGCCAATGAGGGCATAGTTTCCCCACTATCACACCCAATTCCCTCGCGGCTATTCAGTAGCCTCTATTGTTCGAGGAAATGTTCTTGATGCCATGTAACAAATAGGGTACGGGGTGCCTCTGGGTTGCTTCCGGAACTGGGACGTTACGTAGTGGTATAAGTGGAATTTCTTTTCTCTTGACATACTATTTAGAGCCTATAGCCAGGGATAGGATAAAATAGGTACTTGGTAATAAGTTGTTCCTGGAAGTATCTAACCCGTGTATAGGGAAAAGACATACTACCTCGTTTATTGAAATTTTATTGGTTTTAAATTGTACAGTTGATTTTATTTCACCGTTGTGTGATTCACATTCTTGTGTTGTTACCGTTGTTGTTATTGCGGTTCTATTTTTATCGAAACCCAATGAGATGAGGGTATTCCATCCCATGCATCATATTGTCACTTTCTCAAAAATCAGATGTCATGCATTCTTGCCATGGCATCTAGGATGCATTAGCAATTTCATGTTGATGTGATAGATGTTGTGTAGAATATGCATGCTGTTTTGATAGATGCTTTGATAGAATCTCTACTATTTGATAGAGAATTTTTTGTATAGTGATTTTCTTAGATGGACACTAAACTTTGGTTCTTGAGGTATTATGTGCCCACATGGACTAGAATTTGGTGGATCATTAATCTGTTTACCATTTTGTGACTTTTTAAAGATGACAAACTTTTATTCGCGGGGAGTATGGGTTTTCACGGATCATAATTTGGAACCTTAATGCTTGTCTTTCTGTGTTTTCTATGCTACGGTGCTGTTCGAAGGCTACTGTCCAGAAAAACCCAGAATACACGGCGTGTACCTTATGAATACTCACTATGTATTCTACAGTCTTGTCACTGACCGTGCGAGCAAGGACACTAGGTTTTGAAAAACCTTGTAGGAACACGGCGTGTACTTGTTTAGCACATTGTGTAGTGTGAAATAGGTACCTCGACCATGTCATGAACAACACAGGTCATGTTATATTTTCACATACATGTCTTTTCTGAATTTTACATGATGTGTCGTCTGATGTAGGTAGCCAGTCATGTCACGAACAACACGAGACAGTGTTACCCTTTCTCTTACACGCTGTGTCTGCCAGAAACACGCCGTATACTGTGACGTGGGCACACAGTCCGTTTCAGTAACAAAATGGGCCAGGTGAATCGTGTTAAGTACATTCATTGTATACCATCAACACACCATGTATTGTTGTCTTAGGAGAGCTATGTGGCTTAATCGTGTAGATGAACATGGGTAGGGAAGACAATTCAAGTACACACCATCTATTTGGGGTGTTACACGACCAGTTTAGGTAGAAGTACACACCCATGTAAATAACTTAATGGAGCACATCGTGTAGTCTTTATACATGTCGTGTAGTCATGTTTTGTAACTTTGAATGCTTTCTTTCCGCTGTTCTCTTCTTATGATCTTAGTTTTCAATCCTTGGTATTATGATCTAATGTGTACTTTTGACCCTGCAGAGTCATGGCACTGAGACGTCCTCCGATTGTACGCCCCTTTCCAGGCTGTGATGAGACACCGGATATGGCTGATCCTAGACATCCCGCAGATCCTCCTATTGTGCCGGCCTTGGCACGAGTACTGATACTAGTTATAGGCGTTGATGCGTATTTTAATGAAGGATTTTCTGAGGATGATGTAGACCTTCCAGGGAGCACCGCCTCTTGCCTTGACTATGGCAGACTTGACGTGGTTTTACCAATAGCAGCATCCTCTTACCTTCTCAAGGGAAGGGGCACCTCAGGCCACAGATTCTTGGATGGAAGCCATGATGATGATCTTCGAGCATATAAAGATGCCTCCAGAAAGGCAGGTCAAGATCTCTACCTACATGCTACAAGACTCTGCCATGATGTGGTGGGATGTGATCTCAATGTTAGGTCATCAGTAGGTTATAGCGTGGGTGGAGTTTTAGTGCGTCTTTTATGAATACTTCTATCAGGAGACCCTGAGGGCTGATTGAGCCCAGGAGTTCATGAGCCTAGATCAGTGTACTCTTTATTCTATGGAGTATTCATCTCATTTCACCGAGCATCAGCATTTCACACCCCTCCAGAGCATAGATGTGTTGTTCTTGGACAAAAAGTTTGAGGATGGACTCAGACGGTAGATCCGCTCATAGATGAATATATTCAGGCTAACTTCCATCTCTTCCATAGCCAACAAGGCACTGATTACTGAGCCCAATCTGAGAGATTCCAGAGTTGAGAGCCCAGGCAGGTCTGCATCCATAGTTAGTACTTCGCCAGCAGACAGCAGGATGCACCGTAGGTAGTCTACGCGTGGTGATCCGAGGGGGTGAGACACATCTTCAGGTAGCCATGTGGTATGATAAAAATGAGGAAGGGTTGGTAATATGAGGCCGAAGTTCTAGAGAGACCAACTGTAGTGCCTATCATGAAGAAATATGGATCACCTTCACCGTTTTGGTAAGTTTTTCTCACTAGTAGCTCGTGACAGGGGTTTATTCATGACTCCTCATTCAAGAGTAGGGCCACCAGTTTCTCACCAGTCTGGGAACTGGAGTTCTTTTGGCCACTCAAAACAAGGTGGAGGTCATGGACAGAGTGGTCAGTCTCCGGTATATCAGGGATAGTAGGTAGGATCATCTTAGAGTAGTCAGGAAGGGCCACATGGCCATGGTAATGGTCGGGATTTTTTAGTGGAGCAGACCCAGCCGAAGCAGGATCCTAGACCCTCTACATTTCGAGGTACGATCTTAGTAGCCTCAGTTTTATCTTCTGCTCTTTTTAAAACAGGGGATTCCCATAGGTTTATCTCTGTTGTTGTTTTGGAGATCCTTGGGATCTTTATCATTTCCTCTACTGATACATTGACTCTAGACACACCGTTGGGAATGAGGACATCCAGAATACGTCAGTGCAAGCAGTGCCCTCTTGAGGTTACGGGGTGTCACTTCATATGGGATCTCAATGTCCTCGAGATGAAATGATATGATGTCATTCTCAGAATGGACTGTCTAGTTCCTTTCCAGGCAGTCGTCAACTGTTATCACCATAGGGTGAGTTTAATATCACCAGAGGGTGGATCTTTTCTTCATCGGGGTGAGTGGCATGTCCAGGAGAGTCGAGTAGGACCTGAGAATCATGAACTAGGAGGAGTTAAAACCCAAATTCCTAGTCTATATCTGGATGACTAGGGGACTTCACAGTTAGACTTTCATCCAGTGGTGGATTGTTTGAGAGATGTCTTTCCAGAGGTCTCTTCAGGTTTTCCACTAGAGCATGATGTAGACTTCTCGATTGAGCTCATGACAGGGTTGACACTGGTGTCCATTCCTCTTTATAGGATGGCTACACCTGATTTGTAGGAGATCAAGAAGCAGTTGTAGCAGTTTCAAGCAATGTGTTTCATCCAACCAAGTACTTCTCCCTGGGGTTCGCCTGTCCTTTTTGTGAAGAAGGCAGACAACACCCTTAGGCTTTGTGTGGATTATCGAAAGTAGAACCAGTTGATATTCACGAATCGATATCCCTTTCCTAGGACTGAAGAACTCTTTGATCAGTATCTATGAGACTGAGTATTCTCAAATATCGATTTTAGGTTCAGTTATCATCAGATGCGTGTTAGACCATCAAATATACCTCTTACAACCTTCAAGAGTAGGTATGGTCTATACGAGTATACGATTATGCCGATCGACCTCACGAACATGCCTGTAGCTTTCATGTAACTAATTAACCGAGTGTTCCATCCATACATAGATTATTTCGTGGTGGTCTTCATGGATGATATATTGGTGTACTCTCACACTCGAAATGAGCAGGGTACCCATTTTAAGATCATTTTGGGTACACTATGGGAACATCATTTATATGCTAAGCTCTCGAAATTCCATTTTTGGATGGATCATATTCACTTTTTCGGTCACGTTATCTCAGAGACAAGAGTATCAGTAGACCCAGATAAAGTGAGTGTAGTAGTTTCCTAGGAGAAGTCGAAGAACATATTTGAGGGGAGGAGTTTTCTAGGGCTAGCTGGATACTACAGATGTTTCATACAATACTTTTCATGCCAAGATGCACCGCTGACAGGTCTGACAAAGAAAGGAGTGAAGTTCTTATGGTCAGATTCTTGTGAGTCAGCCTTTTATGAGTTGAAAGGGCGGTTGACATCAGCACAGATACTAGTCATGCCAGAGCTAAGAAAGAGCGACACTGTTTACTGCGATGCTTCAGGTAATGGACTGGGAGTTTTTCTTATGTCTTGATATAGAGTCAGTGTGTATGGGTCTCGGTAGTTGAGGCCACATTAGAGGAACTACACGACGCACGATCTTGAGCAAGCGGCAGTTGTTCATTCCTTACATTTCTTGAGACATTATCTTCTAGGAGATAACTTATTGGTTTTCAATGACTACAAGGGTCTCAAGTACATCTTCACCCAGCGTGATTTGAATCTTAGTCATCGTAGAATTGTTTAGTATCTTGAGTCCTTCAACTTTTAACATTCCTATAGGCCGGGAAAAGGGAAAAGAAGTGGCTGATGCGTTGAGCAGGAGGACTCAGATACCGGCAGTTCAGGAGGCCAGTAGTGAGTGGCGGCTTATGACTCTGTTCTTCGTGATGGATTTGAATGTGCTCGACAGACAGGGGTATAATTTTCTATATTCTGTTGCTATTACATCTACATATCTTGATCGGGTACGGATGAGGTAGCTATTAGACTCATAAGGCCTAGTCTTGCGGGAGAGTGGGTCATGAGTAGACCCTCTTCCTAGATGAACTGAGGGCAAGGATGAGATCTTGTGATTCCAGGGACACGTATGGGTGCCAGCAGACATACGCAAGGAGCTGATGTGGTATTTTCATTCCTCAGTTTGGGAAGATCGTCCTGGTGTCACCAAGATGTATCGTGATCTACACTGGCAGTATTGGTGGCCAGGTATGAAGAGATATGATGCTGGTTTTTTTAAGAGGTGTTCCACTTGTCAGAAGGTGAAGGAGGAACATCAGTGACCAATAGGTCTTTTACAACAGTTACCCATTCCTGAGTGAACGTGGAATGATTTTTCGATGGAATTCGTGATTGGTTTTCCGAGATCGCCTCGAGGGAATGACGTAGTATAGGTTGTCATTGACAGACTCACAAAGGTTTCTCAATTCTTTCCGATCAAGGAGACCTTCAGTGTTGATGAGTTGGGACGGTTATACATCCGGGAGATTATACATCTGCATGGTGTTCCGCACTCCATCTTTTCATACAGGGATACACATTTTACTTCTCGGTTCTGGAAGGGGTTTCAAATAGATTTGGGTACACAGGTACTTTTGAGTACATGATACCATCCCCATACAAATGGCCAGTCCAAGCGTATGATTCAGGTTCCTGAGGATACTCTCTAATATTTCATTCTAGACTTTGGACATTATAGGTAGAAGCATATACCTATTGTGGAGTTTGACTACAACAATAGTTTTCAGGCGACTATTCAGATGGAACCTTAGGAGGATATGTACGGTAGGCCACGACGATCACCATTATGATGGATGGACGTGGGAGAGTCAGCCTTTTCAGGACCACATATTGTTCAGGAGACCTCAGAGTAGATAAAGTTGATTCGAAAAAGGATGGCTACAGCGCAGTCTAGACAGTGGTCTACTGCTTATCAGAGGAGATGACTTTTGGAGTTCGAGGTCGGGGATCAGGTTTTCATGCATGTAACACTGATATTGGGACACAAGAAGAGTTGGAGATAGGGTAATCATTCACCAAGGTTCGTCAGGCCAATTGAGGTGTTGGAGAGATTTGGGTTGGTTGCCTATCCACTACAGTTACCTCATAGGTACCAGTAAATGCACGACATCTTCCATGTTTCTCAGATCCAAAGTTACTTTTCAGAACTGTCTCATGTCTTTCATCCTGATGAGGTTGAGTTCAAACTAGATTCATCATTTGAGGAGCATCCTATCCAAATTGTTGGTCTCAGTTTGAAGGTTCTTCGTGGCTGGTCTGTTCCTCTGGTACGGGTGCTATGGTAGCATTGGCGAGTATAGAAAGAGACTTGGGAGAGGGAGGCTGATGTACGATTGCAGTGGCTAGAGCTATTTGAGGATTCTTCTTCTATGCCTCACTAGGAAATCTTGTGATGAATTTCTTTAGGGGAGAATTTTGTAAGAACCCGGACCTTATTTTCAAGTATGTATTTCCTTTTTCTCGAGTTTTGGTGAAAAGATGAGTTTCTGGAATTATTTGATGTACATGCCATGTACTTCATTGCTGCTCAAGGTCGTGTGTTGGCCGTGTCATGGCCACACACACGACCATGTAGTGGTGACTTGGAGGCTGCCTAAAGCAGAGTATGGAAAAGCCTAGTACACATCAATTACTCTAAAATTACACACTGTGTACTTTATTTTTTCACTAAAGGAATAGGGGTCACATCTTAACCCCATAACCGTCTTCTTCTCCAGCTTCTTTGACTGAGAGCATTCTGTACGACCGTGGATCTTCGACGAAGCCCCAACCCTCAGTCCATTCTCTAAAGCGACCGCCATTGATTGCATTGGAACCGAAGCTGTAAGATCATCCTTCTCCTAGAGCTTCGTTTCCCAATTCCCCCTCTTTCTCATCTTATCATGGGTTGATCATTTTGGAGGTTTTCATAGATCAATGATGTTACAAGGAGATTCAAGATTTGAGGTTCGAGTATATCAATCTCCTAACATTGAGGTAGGTGGTTTGTGCTTTTTTGTAGAATGTCTTTGAGTATTTGTGCAAATTCCACCAATACCCTTGAATGGGGTATTGTGTGTTTTTTGTTTTGTCGTTGTTTTCTTCCAGCATTTCTTATATACTTGAGTAGAGGTTATTTTTTATGAATAGGGTAATTTAATGTGCTTTGGATGCTTTGGATATGCATGTTTTCATGTTTATGACCATTTGGTCTAGTTTTTCCTGTTAGGATATTTCCAATTCCATTCCTAGTTGTAGGATGTTATCAATATTCTACCATGCTAAGTTGTTGTAGATTCTAGCCATGTAGTTCTTGAGGATACTTTTTCAGTTACGCAATGTGATACTTGTTGATTTTAAACATGGCTGTGTGAACCTAGTGTAGTAGACTATAGGGAGAATGGACGTAAAGGCTTCTCCAGAATGTCTTCAATTTACGATGCGAGACCACGTGGGGAATTAACATTGAGTGCTTCTTCAGAGAGTCGGTAGTTCCTCGACGCGGGCCACAAGGGGAATGAGACGTTTATTGCTTCCCCATAGTTCCTTTAGTATGATACAAGACTATAAGGGGAATTGATAGTGAGTGCTTTCCCATAGAGTCTATTTTTCTTTATCTGAACCAGAGGGGTGAGACTATGTGTGCCTCCCAGAGGGTTGCTAGTGCTTGTTAGGTTGAACCATATGGGTTAGGCTGTGAGAACTACCCAAAAGGTTACCTATATGTTTTAATTGATTGTGTGGCTTTCGTACCTATTTGTTCTACATTATTTTGTGTCTGATTATCTGTTTGTAAATTATATGCTAGAGAGTGTGGATTGTTGTTGTTGAGTACTTTCCTATTTACTATTTTCTGTACTTTTACCTGCCATATATTCACTGACTATAAGGAACAGATCTTCGGGTGGTTTCATACTGGGATTTTTATCTCACACCCTTTTTGGGTCATGATTTTGGGCCCAACCAGATTATATTGGTGCAGGTATAGATAAGGGAAAGTGCCCTTCTACTTCAGGTTCTTGATTGCACTGGAGGTGGAGAGCATGGGACCAAGCCGAGGCTTGCGATGCTGAGGGATTTATAATATGTTGTTTTTCTTTTGTGTATTGGTTTAGTATTATATTCAGCATTTTGAATTGTTTGGTTATTTTCTTAGACATATGTGCGTCAACCATCATTTACTTATATTTCTACTCCAATTGTTTATTTATCAGCCATTTGTTGTTACTGTTGTTTGGTATTTACTGTTTTCGATGTTGTATGTATTTGTGTACTTCCGCTGTGTACTCTGCCAATGAGGGAATAGTTTTCCCACTATCACACCCAAGGCCCTAGCTACTAGTTGGAAGCCTCTGTCATTTGGGGACATATGCTTGAGGCCACGTCACCAACCGGGTACAGGGCGCCACTGGGTGGATTCCGGAACCGGGACGGTACACTTTTTGTTTATCCAATGTATAAGGCCCCAGCCTTAAACCTTACTTAATATTGAATTAAATGAATAATTCACATTGAGGATCTTTTTAGGTTTAGAGTTTTAGAGAATTAGAACATAACTATTACATCTTAAAAGATTACAAAGTAGACACTTCTACTAAGTGTCCATAAAATAAAAACTCTTAAAAAGAAAGATGTCTAGATTCCATGTTTTAGATAGCATGAAATTCTCTTGATCCCATCCTTGACCTTATTCCACTTTAAGTCCTGAGAAAAAAATTTCGAAAAACTTGGGGTGAGCATAAGAAGCTCAGTAAGGGATACACAAAGAATGAAAATTGTTAGTTTATCAAAACAACAAGTAAACCATGTATACTTTATCAAAGTAATACTTTTCACCTTTATGAAGTAATAAAAACTCTTCACTGAATAAAGTATCATTACTTACCTTTTTGTAACCAAAGAATTACCATAAAACCCATATAAAGAACACATAACATATATAAAGGTAACTTGGGACATAAACTTACTTAAGTGGAATAACCATACGGTCGACTTCCACACATATCACTTAATGGAATAGCTATACGGCCAATTTCCATACATACTTAATGGAATAGCCATACAGCCGACTTCCATACCCAATGCATTGGAGGTTATAACGTAACCACCCGTCCTGGTATTCACGGCACCACCCGTCATATGGTTTATAACGTAACCACCCGTTAAAATGTCCAAGTACCAATATAAAATCATAAAACATAAAACCAATATAAAGGAAAGATAACATTTCCACATTTCAATCACAATATATCATAAATATATTAATATAATAGAATCCTTTTTCAAAACCATTTTCGATACCAAAATACATAAAAGAGTATATGGTATTTATTTTATTCTAAAAACATTACGGCTTGTTTAGGAAGCCAAAGACCAAATAATACTCGCGGCGGCGGAAAAAGTCGTTGTCACCGCGTACGTTAAAAAACATTCCTTTTTGTCATTTAGTAAAACGCTTCGTAGAAAAAGATTCCTTTTGTATAAAAGTAAAAGTCAAAGGAGTTTATACACCGTATAAAAGAAAGTTGTGTATAAAACGAAATATGCCTCAATGAAAGGAGATTGAGACGAAGTCCCTTACCTCGTATCCGACTTGACCCGACCGTTCTTTAATCTCCTAAATAATAAACTTGAGTTAATTTATAATTGATTAAGAACCTTTTTAAAGTTCATTATTCTTTTTATATCACTTATTTCCATGTTATAAACATTATGTAACCATTTAAGTTATTAATGTTTGTTTTGTCAATATTTGGTTCTTAAGTCGAAAGTTGACTTCTTACAATTACATGTTGTTCATTTGGTCAAAAGTTCGTTATATCCAGAATGAAATTCCCGATTTGGATATAATATGTATCATATATATCCAGCATATACATGTATTTATAATATTACATAATCATTTAGAGGTAAGAAATGAAATGCACCGTTCATGGAGACGGTAAGCCGTACGTACGCATGAACGCTACTTTCATTTCTTTGTCATATTAGTGGAATTAAAACTAAATGAGAGGTATGTATATTTTAATTCCAGAATTATATTCATCATTTAGATATATCATTAATTATATATATACATTATATACATGTAGTTTTAATAGTACATTACATTTGGGGATAAGAAATGAAATGCACCGTTCATGGAGACGGTAAGCCGTACGTATGCATGAACGCTACTTTCATTTCTATCTCATACTTTAATGGAAAGAAATAATAATGATATAGAGTTATATTATAATTCCAGTATAACATTATATATAATAACTTTAAATCCATCCTTTACACGTCCCACATATGGCATTAACGAATCACATCACTTTTAGGGGGCGGTAGTCCGCACTTCCTTAAATGAAGATATCGTGTTTACCCATAATGGAAACCATAAAGGTATGCCAAAAATGAAAAATACAAAAGCTTAAAGAAAACATAAACATATTATATATCATATATAAAAATAGTGACATCATAATGGCCACCCTTGAAGGTGTTAAATGAGTATTGAACAATCATCGTTTTGGGAGGCAGAATTTCGCCATCCACGGAAACCGTATGTTCTATAACCATTTGATGTAGTTGTGTGAGAGTGTAGCTCAAATAAATATTATAACAACATCCTAGTATATTGAAGATACTGGTTTTGTTACAAAATAAGTAAATAAAAAGAGTTTAGAGGGTTGGAGAAGCAAAATAAAACAAATGAACAAGAGAGAATGAATTACCTTTAAAAGTGTAACTCCTTTTGATTTGAGCCTAAAGGCTTCCTTTGAAAGGATTCTGCCCAAAGGGAATCCTCTAGGATGAGGAGAGGGATGTGGAGAGAGTAATTGGTCAGGGGTTGGCCGAGCCAAAGGCTTGAGAAGTGTGTGAAATGGGGTAGAGGTGGGGGCCTTTTATAAGAGGAGAGGAGGGTCACTTTTGGAAAGTAAAGAAATATTACTTTATTTGAAAATGTGTTTCGGTTTTAAAAGGTCCCAAATTGATATAATTAGTGGATAAGGTGATAAGGGTTAGAAATCCACTCATCCAATTTGTTTTGGCCATGTGTAGGTTTTATATGTTTCATTATCTTTCCTTTTTATATAAATCGTCAAATAATGATGTCATCACTGCATCATTATTATGTCATATATAATTTAATTTATTTAATGTATAAAAATTATAAAAAAATACTATGATGTAGAAAATATTCTTAGCTTTCCAATGACTATTTATAATCAAAATTTGGACTTGTATAACCCCACTCAAAAATTATTTTATTAAAACAATTTATGTTAGTGTCATTTTCACTTTAACATTAAATAAAAATATATTAATTCATTTTCCAACTAAAGTGGCTCCATGGGGTCCCCAAGTTGGCCCATGGCTTGCCTGGGTCGGCCATGACTCACCCAATAGGTGTAGGACAATTGTCATGGTGTTTTCACATTCTTATAATACAATTTTTACCTTAAACTACACTAATTACCTCTAATCGCGATTAATGAAAAAAAAACTACTATTCACCAAAAAATTATTTTAATCTCATTGAACGACATTTTACTTCTTAATGACAACCATGTATGTCGGATTTTCAAAATTCAATACACATTAGTGGTAAACTTTCATTTAACTGAAAAATCAGTTTGCTTGATTACCACTTAGTGGTTTCACTATTCATCAAAAATTGAAGTTTTTCAGAAAATTACCAAAAATTCACCCTAAGATATATTTGATATTCTGAATTCAAAAATGAAGTCCATTTTACAAAATTCAAAACATATAAGTCAAATTAATTAATTTAATAATTAATTCCCGCTGTCATGACAAATAGCGTGTTTTTGTGAAACAATAAGTATCAAAAGATTGACACCAGTTTAAGTCCAATTTCAAAGTGAAATTTATTCCAATGACCACCATTGGATTAACTGGTAAAAATATTTTCTAATTTAACTTTAAACCCAATTAAAATAATAATCTAATCATATAAATAATTTAGATTAAAAAGAGGTTTTGAATTAAAATACAACACTTTACACTATTCATTAAAAAAAGAACTTTATCAGAAAGATACCAAAAATTTACACAAAGTAAATTTCGATGTCCCAATTCTAAAGAAGAGTTATATTTGGTCCAATAGAATTTATAAGATCGATCAAAACTATATTTAATGACGGCTCTCCTTCAAAAGGTGATAAGTGGACCTTTCGTGAAAATTAGGGTATAAATGCCTAAAATTGAACTCTTTCCGTATTTTAAGCCTTTATCTTTTATTGGGTAAATATAAAAACATTTAAAAACATATCTAATCATATTTTAGTTATTTCTATCCATTCCCGCCAGTACAATGGATACTCGTTAACTAACATTTAAAATAATATTATTTTATTACTAGTGTGCTACGTAAGTTTCAAAGAAACTCATCGTTGTGTATCGGGTACGCTATCGAACATAGCAACCCCTTTAAAATAAAATTAATATTTAATTCGTAAATATTAATAAATATGAAAATTATTTATTCTTTATTTACCTGGGATGTTGCATCCTTCCCCCCTTTTGGGAATTGCGTCCTCGCAATTTTATTCACTTATCAAAATAAGTGGGGGTATTTATCCCTCATAGCATTTTCAGATTCCCACGTTGCCTCTTCAATCACATGGTTTTTCCACAAAACCTTTACCTGATGAATCACCTTATTCCATAACACTTGCTCCCTGTGGTCAAGAATCTGGACCGGTTATTCCTCATAAGATAGGTTCTCTTCCAGCTGAACTACCTCTGGGCTCAAAACATGAGATGGATCTGGCATATACTTTCTCAACATCGAAACGTGAAAAACATTGTGTACCTGAGATAAACTCGGAGGTAAAGCCACTCGGTATGCAACTGATCCAACTCTTTCCAGAATTTCGTATGGTCCAATGAACCTTGGACTCAACTTTCCTTTCTTACCAAATCTCATCTCACTTTTCCAAGGAGAAACCTTGAGAAAAACATGATCACCTACCTCGAAAGATTGATCCTTCCTCTGGTTATCCGCATAACTCTTCTGCTTGCTCTGAGCTGTTCTCATGCGTTTCTGAATCAACTAAACTTTTTCTGCCATCTCTTCTACCAATTCTGGTCCCATCAGCTTTCTTTCACCCACTTCATTCCAAAATGATGGAGTTCGACACCGCTTCCCATATAATGCCTCAAATAGTTCCATCTGTATACTGGAATGAAAGCTGTTATTATAAGAAAATTCAACCAAAGAAAGATGTTGGTCCCAACTTCCCTGATAATC
Source organism: Viscum album (assembly GCA_963277665.1). NCBI lineage: Eukaryota > Viridiplantae > Streptophyta > Magnoliopsida > Santalales > Viscaceae > Viscum > Viscum album. Next base: position 2,026,803,020 of record OY728146.1, on the reverse strand, counting down.
CATCAAACAAGCTCGTAGCATATCCTCCAATGTCTAAATTGTTCGTTCTGACTGCCCATCTGATTGAGGATGAAAAGATGTACTAAAATTTAATTCAGTATCCAACGACTTCTGAAGGCCTTTCCAAAATTTAAAAGTAAACTTGGGATCACGATCCGATACAATGGAGAGAGGAACTCCATGTAACGTGACTATCTCTTTAAGATACAAACGGGAAAGTTGATCTAGAGAGAAAGTATATCGTATAGAAAGGAAATGAGCAGATTTAGTCAAGCGATCAACAATAACCCAGATTGCATTATTACCTCGAGATGTCTTCGGTAATCCAACAACAAAGTCCATGGATATGTTTTCCCATTTCCACTCTGGCACTGGTAAAGGCTGAAGCATCCCTTTCGGTAACTGCTGCTCTGCTTTAACATGTTGACATGTCAAACACTTCATAGTAAAATCAGCAATGTCTCTTTTCATTCCATCCCACCAGTAATACTCCCGCAGACCTCTGTACATATTAGTACTACCAGGATGAAAAAACAACTCATTCTTAAACTGTGAATCACAAGGCACACATAACATCTTCACAAACCTCAAAACACAAACGCAAACTTATCCAAGAACTCATGGAAAATTATATTCATAAGGTCCATGAATACAGCAGGTGCATTGGTTAACCCAAAATGCATAACTACAAATTCAAAATGGCCATATCTAGTACAGAACGCAATCTTCGGAACGTCTGCTTCTTTTACTTTCAACTAATGGTACCCCGACCTCAAGTCAATCTTCGAAAAATACTGAGCTCCCTGGAGCTGATACCACTTCATTCGATGGCCCAACATCAGCTGAAGTTGTTGCAAAGGATTTCGCCACCCCTTTCTGCTTGTAGTCTGGCTGAATTCCCCCAGTTGAGTTCATCGTTGGACACTCGTTTCCGTAATGACCCATTTCATTACACTTAAAACATCTTATCGTTGGCTTTTCATTGCCTGCTTGATCATCTTCCTTACAGTTACGAGCAATATGACCAGACTTACCACACCGAAAGCACTTACCAGACATGGATAAACATTCTCTAGGATGCATTTTACCACAATTCTCACAGGATGGATATTTGGTTTTCTTACCTCCTTGCTTCATTGATGAATTCTTCCCCTTTTCCTGCCAACTAGACCTCTTATTCTGTTGTTTGTCATAGAACACCTGATCATCGGCAAACTCCATTTACACCTTCTCCGTACATCGAACAAGTTTTTCATAACTTTTGAACTCACGAGAAGCTAAAGCCCTTCGATACTTTGGCTTTAACCCAGAGTAAAAACGGTTTATTTTACTATCAAGATCTCGTATGAAGTTTGGAGCATACCTTGCCAATCGAGTGAACTTTTCTTCATAAGTAGCCACTGAATCATCCTCCTACCTCAATTCTAGGAACTGTTTTTCCATCCTAAGACGAACCACCTTAGGAAAGTATTTCTCAAGAAACATACCTTTGAATTTGTCCCAGTGAAGATCCTCAATCTCATCACTATCCCTTATATTTTTCACCATCGACCACCACTGATCAGCTTCACCTTCAAAACGGTGAACAAAAAGACTAACCTTTTGATGTTCTGAACACCCCATGACATCAAAAATCTTCTCCAGTGCTTTAATCCACCCTTCAGCTTGCACAAGGTCAGATGATCCTCTGAATGATGATGGATGTTGCCTCATGAAATGTTCCACCACTGACATGTTCCTCTGCGGTTGATCTGGCTGATCTCGTGCATGGATACCACCACCATTTATAGCCTAATTCAACTGTGCCATCACTGCAACAAACTGTTCAGTTCCAATTCCGACCATCTCAGGTTGCTGATTTGGAAGGTTATCTTCCTCCTGATGTCGTCCCAACATAGCTGCTTTGTTTCCTCTGCGGAAAACCATTCTGAACACAGAAATATCTTAGGCGAAGCAACATGGTATTCCGTAAATGCTATATCATTTCAATCATATTATAATTTAACACTTTTCTAACTCTTAAAGTTGTCTAAACCGACCTCTGATACCAACTATAAGGCCCCAGCCTTAAACCTTACTTAATATTGAATTAAATGAATAATTCACATTGAGGATCTTTTCAGGTTTAGAGTTTTAGAGAATTAGAACATAACTATTACATCTTAAAAGATTACAAAGTAGACACTTCTACTAAGTGTCCATAAAATAAAAACTCTTAAAAAGAAAGATGTCTAGATTCCATGTTTTAGATAGCATGAAATTCTCTTGATCCCATCCATGACCTTATTCCACTTTAAGTCCTGAGAAAAACATTTCGAAAAACTTGGGGTGAGCATAAGAAGCTCAGTAAGGGATACACAAAGAATGAAAATTGTTAGTTTATCAAAACAACAAGTAAACCATGTATACTTTATCAAAGTAATACTTTTCACCTCTATGAAGTAATAAAAACTCTTCACTGAATAAAGTATCATTACATACCTTTTTATAACCAAAGGATTACCATAAAACCCATATAAAGAACACATAACATATATAAAGGTAACTTGGGACATAAACTTACTTAAGTGGAATAACCATACGGTCGACTTCCACACATATCACTTAATGGAATAGCCATACGGCCAATTTCCATACATACTTAATGGAATAGCCATACGGCCAACTTCCATACCCAATGCATTAGAGGTTATAACGTAACCACCCGTCCTGGTATTCACGGCACCACCCGTCATATGGTTTATAACGTAACCACCCGTTAAAATGTCCAAGTACCAATATAAAATCATAAAACATAAAACCAATATAAAGAAAAGATAACATTTCCACATTTCAATCACAATATATCATAAATATATTAACATAATAGAATCCTTTTTCAAAACCATTTTCGATACCAAAATACATAAAAGAGTATATGGTATTTATTTTATTCTAAAAACATTACGGCTTGTTTAGGAAGCCAAAGACCAAATAATACTCGGGCGGCGGAAAAAGTCGTTGTCACCGCGTACGTTAAAAAAACATTCCTTTTTGTCATTTAGTAAAATGCTTCGTAGAAAAAGATTCCTTTTGTATAAAAGTAAAAGTCAAAGGAGTTTATACACCGTATAAAAGAAAGTTGTGTATAAAACGAAATATGCCTCAATGAAAGGAGATTGAGACGAAGTCCCTTACCTCGTATCCGACTTGACCCGACCGTTCTTTAATCTCCTAAATAATAAACCTGAGTTAATTTATACTTGATTAAGAACCTTTTTAAAGTTCATTATTCTTTTTATATCACTTATTTCCATGTTATAAACATTATGTAACCATTTAAGTTAATAATGTTTGTTTTGTCAATATTTGGTTCTTAAGTCGAAAGTTGACTTCTTACAATTACATGTTGTTCATTTGGTCAAAGGTTCGTTATATCCAGAATGAAATTCCCGATTTGGATATAATATGTATCATATATATCCAGAATATACATGTATTTATAATATTACATAATCATTTAGAGGTAAGAAATGAAATGCACCGTTCATGGAGACGGTAAGCCGTACGTACGCATGAACGCTACTTTCATTTCTTTGTCATATTAGTGGAATTAAAACTAAATGAGAGGTATGTATATTTTAATTCCAGAATTATATTCATCATTTAGATATATCATTAAATATATATATACATTATATACATGTAATTTTAATAGTACATTACATTTGGGGATAAGAAATGAAATGCACCGTTCATGGAGACGGTAAGCCGTACGTACGCATGAACGCTACTTTCATTTCTATCTCATACTTTAATGGAAAGAAATAATAATGATATAGAGGTATATTATAATTCCGGTATAACATTATATATAATAACTTTAAATCCATCCTTTACACATCCCACATATGGCATTAACGAATCACATCACTTTTAGGGGGCGGTAGTCCGCACTTCCTTAAATGAAGATATCGTGTTTACCCATAATGGAAACCATAAAGGTATGCCAAAAATGAAAAATACAGAAGCTTAAAGAAAACATAAACATATTATATATCATATATAAAAATAGTGACATCATAATGGCCACCCTTGAAGGTGTTAAATGAGTATTGAACAATCATCGTTTTGGGAGGCAGAATTTCGCCATCCACGGAAACCGTATGTTCTTTAACCATTTGATGTAGTTGTGTGAGAGTGTAGCTCAAATAAATATTATAACAACATCCTAGTATATTGAAGATACTGGTGTTGTTACAAAATAAGTAAATAAAAAGAGTTTAGAGGGTTGGAGAAGCAAAATAAAACAAATGAACAAGAGAGAATGAATTACCTTTAAAAGTGTAACTCCTTTTGATTTGAGCCGAAAGGCTTCCTATGAAAGGATTCTTCCCAAAGGGAATCCTCTAGGATTAGGAGAGGGATGTGGAGAGAGTAATTGGGTAGGGGTTGGCCGAGCCAAAGGCTTGAGAAGTGTGTGAAATGGGGTAGAGGTGGGGGCCTTTTATAAGAGGAGAGGAGGGGCACTTTTGGAAAGTAAAGAAATATTACTTTATTTGAAAATGTGTTTCGGTTTTAAAAGGTCCCACATTGATATAATTCGTGGATAAGGTGATAAGGGTTTGAAATCCACTCATCCAATTGGTTTTGTCCATGTGTAGGTTTTATATTTTTCATTATCATTCCATTTTGTATAAATCGTCAAATAATGATGTCATCGCTGCATCATTATTATGTCATATATAATTGAATTTATTTAATGTCTAAAAATTATAAAAAAAATACTATGATGTATTAAATCTTTTTAGCTTTCCAATGACTATTTATAATCAAAATGTGGACTTGTATAACCCCACTCAAAAATTATTTTAGTAAAACAATTTATGTTAGTGTCATTTTCACTTTAACATTAAATAAAAATATATTAATGTCATTTTCCAACTAAAGTGGATCCATGGGGTCCCCAAGTTGGCCCATGGCTTTCCTTGGTCGGCCATGACTCACCCAATATGTGTAGGACAAGTTTCATGGTGTTTTCACATTCTTATAATACAATTTTTACCTTAAACTACACTAATTACCTCTAATGGCAATTAATGAAAAAAAAATACTATTCACCAAAAAATTATTTTAATCTCATTGAACCACATTTTACTTCTTAATGACAACCATGTATTTCGGATTTTTAAAATTCAATACACATTAGTGGTAAACTTTCATTTAACTGAAAAATCAGTTTTCTTGATTACCACTTAGTGGTTTCACTATTCATCAAAAATTGAAGTTTTTCAGAAAATTACCAAAAATTCACCCTAAGATATATTTGATATTCAGAATTCAAAAATGAAGTCCATTTTACAAAATTCAAAACATATAAGTCAAATTAATTAATTTAATAATTAATTCTCGCTGTCATGACAAATAGCGTGTTTTTTTTGAAACAATAAGTATCAAAAGATTGACACCAGTTTAAGTCCAACTTCAAAGTGAAATTGATTCCAATGACCACCATTGGATTAACTGGTAAAAATATTTTCTAATTTCACTTTAAAACCAATTAAAATAATAATCTAATCATATAAATAATTTAGATTAAAAAGAGGTTTTGAATTAAAATACAACACTTTACACTATTCATTAAAAAAAAGATCTTTATCAGAAAGGTACCAAAAATTTACACAAAGTAAATTTCGATGTCCCAATTCTAAAATAGAGTTATATTTGGTCCAATAGAATTTATAAGATAGATCAAAACTATATTTAATGACGGATCTCCTTCAAAAGGTGATAAGTGGACCTTTCGTGAAAATTAGGGTATAAATGCCTAAAATTGAACTCTTTCCGTATTTTAAGCCTTTATCTTTTATTTGGTAAATATAAAAACATTTAAAAACATATCTAATAATATTTTAGTTATTTCTATCCATTTCCGCCAGTACAACGGCTACTCGTTAACTAACATTTAAAATAATATTATTTTATTACTAGTGTGCTACGTAAGTTTCAAAGAAACTCATCGTTGCGTATTGGGTACGCTATCGAACATAGCAACCCCTTTAAAATAAAATTAATATTTAATTCGTAAATATTAATAAATATGAAAATTATTTATTCTTTATTTTCCTGGGATGTTGCACAATGCACCTACTATATTCATGGATCTTATGAATAGAATTTTCTGTGAGTTATTGTATATGTTTGTGTTTGTGTTCATTGATGATATTTTCATTTATTCTAAATGTATAGAGGGGAAAGAATGTAATTTATGGCTTGTATTGGAAACCTTAAAAAATAGATACTATTTGGGAAATTAATCAAGTGTGAGTTTTGGTAGTAGCATATTTCATTCATTGGTTATATTGTTTCAAATAATGGCATAACTGTTGATCCAGATAAAACAAAAGTTATTGAAGAACGGACAAGACCCAAAATATAACAATGATTTGTTGTTTTTTTTAGTTTGGTAGGTTATTACAAGAGGTTTGTTGAAAATTTTTCACTTTTATCTAGTCTGATGACTATGTTAACTCGAAATTCTGTTATGTTTGTTTGGACAAAAGAATGAGATAACTATTTTCAGGAATTGAAAAGAAGATTGGTAAATGCTCCAGTTTTGGAACTACCTTCCAGAAATGGTGAGGTTATTATTCACAGTGATACTTCATTGAAAGGACTTGGTTTTGTCCTTATGTATAATGTTCAGGTAGTTTCTTATGCTTCACATCAGTTGAAACCTCATGACATAAATTATCCTACAGATGATTTGGAATTAGTTTCTGTTATTTTTGCTTTAAAATTTTGGAGGCATCATTTTTATGGAGAAAAATTTGAAATACATATTTACCAAAAAATATTGAAGTATATATTCACTCATAAAGAATTGATCATAAGACAAAGGAGATAGTTTAAATTAATCAAATATTATATTTTCAATATCCATTACCATCCAGGAAAAGCAAATAACGTTGATGATGAATTTAGTCAAAAAGGTAATGATTTATTATCCATGATATGTTTGGAACAAGATCCTTTTGATTTTTATTTGATGAACATTGGCATAAAATTTGTTAGTGAAATAAATTATTCTATTTCATTTCAGCTGTTAGTGAAATAATCTCTATCAGATAGAATAAATCAAGCATAGAAAGAAGATAGTTAGTTAAAGAAAAAGGTAGAGTTGGTTCAGAAGGGTATGTTTCCTAAAGTTAACATTGATACTGATTGTTTTTTGTGATTTGGAAAGAGATTATTCATGCCTTGTGATTCACATTTGATGAATGAGTTCTTATATAAATCTCAATGTTCCCTGTTTTCAGTTCATCATTGTAGTACTAAGATGCACATAGATATTCAGGAGTATTACTGGTGCGATTGAATGAAAAGAGATATTCCTGACTTTACTGTGATGTTTTTGACATGTCAAAAGGTTAAAAAAGAGTGTCAGCTACAAAATGGGATGCTTTAGTTAGTACCGGTGCCAGAGTGGAAATGGGAAAATATATCCATAGACTTCCTTGTGAGATTACCGAAGACATATCAAGGTAATAATGTAATCTGGGTTATTGTTGATCGACTGACTAAATCTTCCCATTACTTTCCTATTCGAGATACTTTGTCTATTGATCAACTTTCTCGATTGTATGTTAAATAGATAGTCAGGTTCATGGAGTTCCCCTATTCATTATACCTGATTGTGATACCATGTTTACTTCAATATTTTGGAAAGGCCTTCAGACCGCGGAGGACATGTTACGAGCTTGTTCACTGGATTACCAAAGATGTTGGGACCAACATCATTCTTTGGTTGAATTTTTTTTATAATAACAGATTTCATTCCAGAATACAGATGGCTCCATTGGATGCATTATATGGTAAGCAGTGTCGAACTCTAGATTTTTGGGATGATATAGGGGAAAGAAAGATGATGGAAACAGAATTGGAAGAAGGGAACTAAGAAAAAGTTCATTTTATTCAGAAGGATATGAGAATAGCATAGAGTATGCAAAAATGTTATTTAGATAATCAGAGGAAGGATCATTCTTTTTGGGTTGGTGATCATGTCTTTCTCAAAGTTTCTCCATGGAAAAGTGTGATGTGTTTTGGTAAGAAGGTAATGTAGAGTCCTAGGTTCATTGGACCATACGAAATTTTGGAGAAATATGGATCAGTTGCATACAGAGTGGCTTTACCTCCATGTTTATCCAAGGCACGCAATGTTTTTCAGCTTTCAATGTTGAGAAATTATATGCCATATCCATGTCATGCTTCAATTCCTAAGATAGTTTAGTTGGAAGAGAATCTCTATTTAGAGAAACAAAAAGTATAGATTTTTTATCATAGAGAGCATGTATTGCGAAATAAGGTAATTCACCCGGTAATGGTTTTGTATAAAAACAATATGGTTGAAGAGGCAACATGGGAATCTGAAAATGCTATGAGAGACAAATACCCACATTTATTTTATTGATGAATAAAAATTGGGAGGAGGCAATTTCCAAAAAGGAGGGGTGGATATAACATCCCATGTAAATAAATAGTAATACATTTTCATAATTATTAATATTTGTGAATTAAATATTAATTTTACATTAAAGGGGTTTCTATGTTCGATGGAAGACCTGATACCTAACAACAGGTTTCTTTGAAATCTTATGTTGAAAAATAATAATATAATATTGTTATTTTAAATGGTTGTTAATTACAAGCCTTTGTATTGGCAGGAAAAATATAACTAACTACAATATGATTATACATGTTTGTTAAATATTTTTACATTTATCCAATAAAATATAGAGGCTTATAATGTGAATGAATCTAATTTTAAGCATAATTTACATTAAAATATTTATTTACCAATATTTAGTTTTGGTCACTTTTATATGTTCTATTTTACCAAATAAAATTATCCTTTAGAATCAGGACATAAAAATTAACTTTGGGTAAAAGTTTGGTATTTTCTGATAAAATTAAATTTTTGATGAATAGTGGAAAATATTGTATTTAAATTCAAAATTGCATTTTAATCTAATTTATTATATGGTTATATTATCTTATTAATTGGTTTTAATGTGTAATTAGATTTTATTTTTATCATTTAATCCAATTTTGGTCATTGGAATTTATTTCACTTTGAAATTGGACATAAATAAGTGTTAATCTTTTGATAGTTAATATTTTTTTAAAGCATGCTTTTTCTTGACAATGAGAATTAATTTTTAATTAATTGATCAAACATATATATTTTTATTTTGGTAAAATATAGATCATTTTTCAATTTGGATTATGAAATATAGCTTATGCTTAATTATAGGTATTTTTCTGAAAAACATAAATTTTTTATGAATAGTGAAACCACTGAGTAGTAGTTAAAAACTATCCTTTCCATTTAATTGTAATTTTACTGCTTCTATGAATTGAATTTCCAAAATCAGACATACATGGTTGTTATTATTATTTAAAATTTGGTTCAATAAGATAAAAATAATTTTTGGCGAACAGTAACTTTTAATTCTATTTACTGCAGTTAAAGTTAAATAGTGTAATTTAAGTTAAAAAGAATATCATAATAATACAAAATTACCTTAACACTTTTCCAAACCTTATTGGATGAGTTATGGAATACCATTGGAATCCATGGGTTTATTTTGGAACCCCATAAAGCCATATAATAGTTATAATGAAACATAATTTTAGCTAACATAAAGTAAAGGAAAAAATTAAAAAAACAAATATCCCTTAGTAAATTATTATTTACAAATGGTTAAATAAGTTATATTTTCGACTATAAATATTATATGGAAAGAAAAGAAGATTCACTACATCATGGTATTTTTTTTATAATTTTTAGACATCAAATAAATAAAATTATTTATGACACAATAATGATGCAATGTTTACCTCATTAATAAATGATTTAGATAAATAATTTTATAAATATTAAAATAATATTCATAACCTATCCAATTCTTATTGGATGATTTTATTTCGACAATGATTCATCGTATCTTCTATGTTAATAATTTTTTGATCTTTAGAAACCGAAAATCATTATATAATAAAATAATTTTTTCACACATTCCTAATTAGCCCCTCCCCCCTTATAAAAAGACATCACCTGTAACCAATTCCTCACACTTCTCAAGCCCCTTGTATCCTCTTAACCCTACCAAAATAATCATTCAATATACCTCAATTCCTATCATAATCCTTACTGAAGGCATAAGTCACATCAAGATGTCTTTTTGGTTCAAACCAAAGGGAGTTACCCGAATTAAAGGTAACAGTTTTTCTGAAATTCTATTCTTTTATATTACTTCTCCAACCCATAAACTCTTTTTATTATTTTCTTTTATAACAAAACATATATCCTAAATATACTTGTATGTTTTATGATACTGACTTGAACTACACTTACACACACCTCCATCTAATGGGTAATGAACATAATGATTCTTTGGATGGTAAACTTCTGCCTCACAAAATGATGATGGTTCAAATATCTCCAATTGCCTCTCATGGTGGCCATTATGATGGAACTGTATTTATATATGATATATATTATGTTTATGTTTTCATTATTCCTCAATATTTTTTTATATAATACCTTTATGGTTTTAATTATGGGTACACACGATAATTTCATTTAAGGAGGTGCGGACTACCACCCCCTCAATGTTATCTGACTAGTTCATTCTATACAAGGAACATATAATGGATTGAGTTACTGAGATTATATATATTATATTATACTGGAATTATAATATACCTATGTATCATTATGTTTTCATTCCATTAAATATGAAATAGAAATGAAATTAGCATTCATACGTACATACAGGTTACCATCTCCATGAACGGTGCATTTCATTTCTTAACGCCAAATTTTATATACGATTACAAATAAATATATATAATGGATATATAATATATATATATGATATATAAATAATTAATATCATTTTATAGATAATGTACTTCAGATCATATAGACAACTTCTAAATATAAGAAGTTCATTTTTTACTCAAGTACCAAATATCGACAAAATGACCATTATTAACATAAATTATTACATAATGTTTAAAAAACGGTAATAAATAATTTAAAAGGAACGATAAACTTGAAAAAGGTTATTAAGAAATTATCAATTAACATTAGTTCATTATTCAATAGATTAAAGATCGAACATGTCAAATCAGACACGAGGTAAGGGACTTCGTCTCAAAATCCTTTCATTGAGGTATATTTGGTTTTATACCTTACATTCTCTTACATGTTGTATAAACACCTTAGACTATTACTTTTACTCAAAAAGAATCTTTTCTATACTAATAGTTTTACAAAATTACAAAAAATAATGTTTCTTTTAACGTGCGTGGTGGAAATGACCTTTCCAGTCCTGTGAGTATTATTTCATCTTTAGCTTGCTTAATAAGCTGTAATGTTTTCAAGAGTAAAATAAATACATTATACTCTTTTACAGATTTTGGTTTTGAATATGGTTTTGATAATGTATTTGTTATGTAAATATATTTAAATGATATATTGCGATTGAAATATTGAAATGTTATCTTCCCATTATGTTAGTTTTATTTGTTATGAATATTTTATGGTTCTTGGCCATTTTTTATGTATATGGGTGGTTCCATGATAATCCTAGGGTGGGTGAGCCTGAGACAGCTATCCAATGCATTGGGTAATGTGATAGAGGAAAACATGAATCTTTCTCCGGAGAGATTTAGGGAATATACTGTGATGTATATTCCAAATGTAACTCCATAGATAGCTATGAAAACTACAACATAAATATGTTATGGATTCCACATGTTACCTTTATGATTTTTATTTACTATGTAAATCTTATGATTTCATGAGGTATGTTAAAAGTCTTATGATATGTATGTATTGATGAACTAATTTTTTCTTTCTTGTTTTATAACCATTATTGTGCTTTTTATTCTCATCCCATATTTTGAAATGTTTTTCACAAAACTTAATGACGAATAGGGTCAAGGATGGGATCAAGGAAATTTCATGTTGCCTAAAAACTGGGACTAGGCATGAATCTTTTTTTTCATGAGTTTTTATTTTATGAAAAAATGGAAATTGAGTAGAAGTGTCTACCTTGAATTTTTGATATGGGATGAAATAGTTATGGCCTAATTATATTAAAATATAATCCTAAAAATATCCTAAATATGAACTATTCATTTAATTCAAGATTTTTTAATGTTTAAGGCCGAGTCCTTTTAATTTAGAGTTAGTAATTGTTGAGTAATACATGGTTATTTTATGGGAAAAATATTCTTTGAACACACTTATGATGTAGGAAAGGATTAATTACTAAGAAACATGAATTTAAAAAACCCTATTATCTTACATAGTGACCTTAAACATTCTATATATTCTATTTGAGATGACTCTAATTATAGGAATTATTCCATGGTTTAGAACATCCAATATTATTTACTTTTCTTCTTTTTTGAATTGGTAGTGGTGATGGGATGTTAAAATGTATCTAATTTAATACTAGTAAATTATTTCTTTGTTCATGGGATAGGGTTAACATTCTCTTGTGTTGCAGAGATAGTTGGTGGGTGTTTACATTATGTAGATCATATTATATTGGTTTTCTAGGATACACTATTTGGGTGATGGAGGGATAACCACGAAGTGAATGATTCTTTTAGTTGTATTATTTGTCATTTTTATTTTTTGAACCTGGTGTAGTATAAGGGGTATATCTCTAATAAAAAATCATAGGAGTTTATAGTGAATCTTGATATTACTCATAGATTTATCTATACATATTATGATAATTATATTTCATTGGTTTTTTGTCTATTTTTGGCAGATTCTCATTAAAATTAGATTATATTCAATGTTGAGTGAGATGTAGTGACGCTGAAATTATTAGTGATATTTGTCTCCAAAAAATTATATATTAAAATATATTTTATAGTACTATAAAAATAAAACCTATAACACCCCGACCCCAGTTACCCAGAGTCGGTGCATTATTTTAATACATTGGCATGCTTACAAGGAATCAAGTCCTAAATGACTGATTGGTTTAACAGTCTTGGAAAATTTATTACATACATGAATGTTACATTACATATTATAACATACAAAATAACATAAATAATCTTCTATGAACACCATTATTCACTTGGATTAACCCTGCATATCAATCACAATACACTTCTTGGAATCCTTGCACTTTCCTTTAGTCGAGGATACATTTAACCTCCTCTTCTTCTGGTTCTTCCTTTTCATTTGATCAAAATGGATCTGTAGGTTGTCTTTCTTATCAAACTAAGGCCTCTAGGTTTAAGTGAGGGAATTTGGAAGAATATTTGGGCAGGGTTTGGCCGAGCCAAATTGCTTTGGAGGTGTGATTTTGAGAGAAGGGGAAGTGCCCTTTTATAAGAGGGGTGAGGGTCACTTTAGAAAAAGATTAAAGTAAAAATTTATTATACAATCATATTCGGTTTATAATGGTTCCAAATGACATTATTTCGATCCTTAGGTGGTTATGGGTCAAAATACTCTCAACTAATAGGTTTTAGACAAGTTTAGGTTACCATTTAAACATTATCATTTAGATTTAACTCAGAGTTAAATAGTTTAACTTTTACCGTGTCTTCTTGTATTCTTATTATATATGGCTAATAAACATACTCTAAACATCCAAAGGAACCTTAAGTGGACCATTAATGACATATATAATATTATTTAAGCCCTTTGGACAAACAAACATTTTTAGGAATATTATATGAACCAATAATATAGTATTTGTTTTAAATATTAATTACTGTCAATTTTGACACTATTTGGTATTTTGTTTTTTTGAAAGGCATCACAACTTGATTACTTCGAACAAGTTACATTTAATTATCCCCATCATGTCATAGCCTCCTAGAAAATTGGTGGATTTCATAAAAACTTCGAAATTCTATTTATTTTAATATCTATAATACCATTTATTTGATTCATTAATTAATACGGTAATTACTGCATCATCATTATTTCATAAAAAATTAATTATTTAATGCCTAAAAATTATAAATAAAATATAATGATGTAGAAAATAATTTTATATTTCTAATTAATATTTATAGTTGAATTTATCTTATGTATAACACTATATTAAAAATTGTTTAGATAATAAACATTGAATTTAACACATTTAACTCCTCATTGAATTAAATAATAATAAATGTTGTAATCAAATCCAAGTGGACCTAAAGGGTCATATTTTATTAATAAGGTTTTTTTTGTCGAATTACAAATGTCCAATAGAATTAGAACATGTGTTAGGGTAATAATATTATCATTTTTACCCTTAATTACCCTATTTACTTTTAACAGTGGTAAATAAAAGTAAAAAGTTACTATTTACAAAAAAATTATTTTTATAATATTGAACCACATTTTACTTTTGATTGACCATGTCTCTCAGATTTTGGAAATTCAACTCACAGGAGCAGTAAAATTAAGGTTTTTGTGAATTTACAAATTCTCTTAGGAAGTGGGTAAAAGACGGTGAAATGCTTAATAAAATTTTTATATATCTAAATTTATTATAAACTGAATCTAATGAATTAAATTTGAACTTATATAGGTTCTATGTGTCTATTTTGACCTAAAATAAACTTAAATAAATTTAATAATTATTTAATATAAATTTTGTATCAAACTATAACTTAGTGTTTTTCACTATTCATAAAAAATTAAACGTTTTCAGAGAATTACCAAAATTTTACCCTAAGAAAATTTTGATATTATGAATTCAATAATGAAGTCTATTTTTCCATATTCAGAACATAGATGTTTCATTTATTAATTTAAAATTAATTCCCCCTATCAAAACCAAAAGGCGTATTTTTAAGAAATAATAATTATCAAAAGATTGATGCTTGTTTATGTCCAATTTCAAAGTGAAATTACTTAAAATTAGAATAATTGGATTAAATGGTAAAAATATAATCTATTTATACTTCCAAACCATTAAAATTTATAAATGACCAATATAAATTATTTTGATTAAAAAAATTCCAGTTAAAATATAGTATTTTTCACTATTCACCCAAATATGAAAGTTATCATAAAAACACCAAAAATTTATTGAAACTAAATTCCTATGTCCTAATTCTAAAGAAGAATTTCATTTTGTCAAATTTAATATATAAAAGTTTCAAATATTGGATTTAAAAAGTTATCTCCATTAAAAGGCGGTAAAAATAAAATTTTTTAAAAATACTTCATTTATCCGAAAAATTGTATTTCATATTACATTATGTCTAAGAAATCATAATATAGATTCTACAATTATAAGGATTATATAATGTTCAAAATTCAGTTAATACTATTCATAACCACTTTTGAACGACTAGTTTGGTAAGTCATGGTGCGCTAAAACTCGGTGTTGCGTGTAGTGAAAGTTATTGAATTACTTTGAAGAAATAACGTACTATGAAATCATGATGTGTTACATTATTCCCTCCTTTAATAAATTGGGATCTCTCAATTTGAAATTATTTTTCTAAAACAAAAGGTTGAAAATAGAAAATACCT
This sequence comes from Viscum album, assembly GCA_963277665.1. Lineage (NCBI taxonomy): Eukaryota > Viridiplantae > Streptophyta > Magnoliopsida > Santalales > Viscaceae > Viscum > Viscum album. The sequence continues at coordinate 2,026,787,461 of OY728146.1, read as the reverse complement.
TTGAGAAACCCACATCGGAAATTAGGTTAATAAAATTTTGTCTTATTAAGAGGAAAAAGGAAATGAAAGGGTCACCACCAAATTATGATCTCGATTAGGAAAACATTGGTGGAAATTAGAGACATATAATTGAAGGAAAAACGTAAATATTTATAGGTAGGGATTGAGATCATCAATCACAAACAATTGTAAAATTGAGGGCCTTAAATTCATCAATCTATGATGATTTAAAATAACATCGGTTCAACAAAACATATGGTATTAGGATAACACATTTTTTGTTTTTATATCCCTTCACTAAAGTATAAGAATTAATTTATTCATCGAATAAGTGAAGAATAAAATTATATAATTGACAAGTAGAGTCCCATCCATTAACTAATTATTACCACAAACTCATCTTTCACTCTAAAAGATAATAGAACATAAAAATGATATTCTATTTATCCTATTCATATAGGGTTCAAAAAAATGAATTTATAATTCATGTACCTGATTTTTTTTTTAAAAAAATACATTATTCAATCCATGACATCACGTGGGATAGTGGTAAGTGAAACACCCTTGTCTCCCTTCAATTGCAGGTTAAAGTCTCATGGCCTTGCCGAACACGACGGGTTGCCGCCCGACCTCCGAGATGTCCTTTTATGGAAATACAAAAATAATCTCAAACTATAATATTCCATAATACTTCTGTCCAAACTCATTGTCTAAAATTTATAAGTAAGCTAAACACAATGAAGATCCTTTGTTTCCATGTAATAATAAGTGAACACCTTCATCATGTATTCTTTTAAAACACTGCAACATCCTGAATCACCATAAAACCTTATGGATTACATTAATCATCCATTATTCCTTATAGAATACTGGATATACTCCTTTAATCCAAAAATGTTGTAAACTCCAACAATGATGGCATATAAAAATCATTAATCAGTTTCAAGGTAGTCAAAAATATCCAATATAATTTATCCAAATCAATCATGTATTATTCCAAAATCACTACCTCGGCATCATAACCATATTATGGTTTATCTTTATCTTAAACATATATCTTCCAAATATTTAACCATATATTAAGTCACTTTTCTTAGTTCCACACAATCTCAAGTCCTTAATGAAATAGTACTGTAGTACAATCCTTATATACTCCATAATTATCATAACCAGTACATTATTGATAAAACCTCAAACAACATAATTCTCTAATAACAACATAATAATTCCAATCATTCCTCCTCATGTGTGGTAGTATCATAACATGATTGTTATCCAATAGAATCATTTGGTGCATACTCTAATGATTTGCAAAATGGTTCGCGTAGTGTCCGAACTCTTTACAGATGGAGAATTATACTGTTGAAACCTTTTTCTTACCCTTGCAGTCACGTACATGGTGACTTTTTTCTCTACACTTATAACAAACTCTCATTACCTTTAGGAAAGTTCCAGGGTGTTTCTTCCCATAGTTATCACATATGGGAAAATTCTTCTTTTCCCTCTTCCATTTATTCACCTTTATCTCTTCCATCATTTTCTTCCCTTGCTTCCCTTCAAAGCCATAGGACTCAGAGAATTGTTTTCTTATCTTATTAACAGATGATACTATTTATTTATATGTTGAGAATACATGGGAGACTATTTCTCTTCTAAATTTTGGCTTAATACCATGAAAGATATGATCCTTATTACTCTTTGGATCATACGTATTGCTGGAGTTTACATTCCTTCTACTGGGCTCCATTTCTATAAAATAGCATAAACTTGGTCAGTTTATGAATTGCAATAATTCTAAACTCGTAAAATACCTAACATAAATTGAACAGTTTATGGATATAGTCCATAATCATAAAGATGTTTTCATTGAGGAAGTATATACTCATAAACCCTTCATAATGATTTATAAAGAAAATCAGAATTATCTTAAGCATATCCCCTGGGAGTGTCGTAACCAAGAGTGCAGCAAGGCCTGTTGTTGTGCACCATTTCCCGTTCGAGTCTAGCTCAATATGGTGTTTTCGGGTTTTACCCCTAGGAACATCTGGTCTTGAGCTACCTCTACCTGCTCGTATCTAGACAGAGATTTATTTGATTGGAAAACACACAAAATCTCTACATTACCATAATTCTAGGAAATATCCAATACAAATCCTCAAAGTCTGTCTTAGGTCTATGTACCCTAATCAGAGTTTATCTAAATCTAGCTTCCAAGGTTATTTCTAAAATTCCTCTGATACCAACTCTAACGCCCCGACGCCTGTTACCCAAAGTCGGTGCATTATTTTAATACATTGGCATGATTACAAGGAATCGAGTCCCGAAGGACCGATCCGTTTAACAGTCTTAGAAAATATATTGCATACATAAATGTTACATTACACATTATAACATACAAAACTACATAAATAATCCATTATGAACACAATTATTCTCTTGGCTTAACCCTGGATAACAATCACAATACACTTCTTGGAATCCTTGAACTTTCTTTTAGTTGAGGGTACGTTTAACCTCCTCTTCTTGGGGTTCTTCCTTTGGATTTGATCAAAAGGGCTCCATAGGTTGGAATTATTATCAAACAAAGGCCTCTAGGTTGAAGTGAGGGAATTTGGGATGATATTTCAGCAGGGGTTGGCTGAGCCAAATGGTTTTGGAGGTGTGATTTTGAGAGAAGCGGATGTTCCCTTTTATAAGAGGGGTGAGGGTCACTTTAGGAATAGATTAAAGTATTAATTTATTATACAATCATATTTGGTTAATAATGGTTCCAAATTAATTAATATTGATCCATATGTGGTTATGGGTCGAAATAATCTCATCCATTAGGTTTTAGACTAGTTTAGGTTACCGTTTAAACTCTATCATTTAGATTTAACACTTAATAAAATAGTTTATCTTTTACCATGTCTTTTGGTATTCTTACTATATATGGTTAATAAACTTACTCTAAACATCCAAGAGAACCTCAAGTGGCTCATTAATGTCATATATAATATTATTTAAGCCATTTGGATGTACTGTACATTTTTAGGAATATTATATCAACCAATAATATAGTATTAGTTTTAAATATTAATTTATGTCAATTTTGACACAATTTGGTATTTTGTTTTTGTGAAAGTCATCACAAATTGATTACTTAAAACAAGTTACATTGAATTAGTCATAATATTTCATAGTCACCTAGATAATTCTTGGAGGTTATAAAAACTTTGAAATTATATTTATTTTAATATTTGTAATACCATTTATTTGATTCATTCATTAATAAGGTAATTAATGCATCATCATTGTGTCAAAAATAAATTTCATTATTTATTGCCCAAAAATTATAAATAAAATAACATGATGTAGGAAATATTTTTAACTTTCTAATGAATTTTATCATCGAATCTATCTTATGTATAACCTTATATTAAAAATGGTTTAGGTAATATACTTTGAATTTAACACATTTAACTCTTCTTTAAATTAAATAATAATAAATTTCCTAATCTAATCCAAGTGGACTAAAGGATCATATTTTATATCTATGGATGTTTTGGGTCGAATTAAATTTATCCAATAGAAATAGGACATGTGTTAGGGTAATAATAATATCATTTTTACCCTTAATTTCCTTATTTACTTTTAACCGTGGTAAATAAAAGTAAAAAGTTACCATTCACCAAAAATTATTTTTATCTTATTGAACCACATTTTTCCCCTTGATATTAAACGTGTCTCTTGTATTTTAGAAATTTAACTCACAGTAGCGGTAAAATTATGTTTTATGTGAATTTTCAAATTCTCCTAGGATGTTGGTAAAAGACGGTGAAAAGTTCAATATAAATTTTATATATCTAAAATTATTATAAAATGACACTAATTATTTAAATTTAACTTATATAGGTATTATGTATCTATTTTTACCTAAAATAAATTTAAATAAAATAAATAATTATTTAAATAAAAATTAGGTTTTAAACTATATCTTAGTGTTTTTCACTATTCATCCAAAATTAAAAGTTTTCAGAAAAATACCAAAAAATTACCCTATGCTAATTTTGATATTATTAATTCAATAATAAAGTATAGTTTACCATATTCAAAACATATAAGTGGAATTTATTAATTTAAAATTAATTTTTGTTGACAAAACCAAATGGATTATTTTTAAAAATTAATAACTATCAGAAGTTTGACCCTTGTTTATGTCCAATTTAAAAGTGAAATTACTTACAATAACCATCATTGGATTAAATGGAAAAAATATAATCTATTTATACTTCCAAACCCTTAAAATGTATAAATTAACACTATAAATTATTTTTATTAAAAAAGTTGTTTTCAGTTAAAATACAATATTTTTTACTATTCACTCAAATATGAAAGTTATCAGAAAAACCCCAAAACACTATTGCAACTAAATTATTATGTTTTTATTCTAAATAATAGAATTATTTTTTCAAATTGAATATATAAACTTTTGAAAAATTGGATTTAAAAAAGCATCTCCATTAAAAGGCATTAAAATTGCAATTTTTGAAAAATAATTCTTTTATCTGAAAAAAATTGTATTTCTTCTTACATTATCTCTAAGAAAAAAATAATATGGATTTTAAAATTATAATTATTATATAATGTTCAAGATTCAGTTAGTACTATAAATAACCGCTTTTGAACGGCTAGTTTGGTAAGTCATGGAGCGCTAAAACTCGGTGTGGCTTTAGTGCAAGTTATTGAATTACATTGAAGAAATAACGTACTATGAAATCTTGAGGTGTTACAGAATCCATAGAATAATAAGAAAACAATTTTTAATTAATGGATATCACTACATTATTCACAAACAGAACACATAAAAATTACCAATATTTGAAAGGGAATACAAAATAAAAAACAATTAATTAGAAAATGTAGACAATCATTACAAGCTAGAATAATCGCTCCCATGAACAACACTGGGGAAATTGAACAAAATATTAGTATGTCAGAAAAATTATAGAAGTAAAATATATAACCTTTAATGTAATTATAGTGAATAATGTATGATGTAATGGAGAGTTGTTTATAAGAGGTAATATATAAATCAAAGTGGTAACCTAACCATTGGGAATAGTGACCCAACAATTATAACTACTAATGTGACCATTAAATTAGTTTGTTGAACATAAAATAAGGAAATTTAATTATTATAATATTGAAAATAATTAATTTATGGAAATAAATATATGTATATATATTTATATATTAGTTACATAAATTAAATATCAATTGAAAAAACTCAAAGAAACTATAAGCACATTTTCAATCAACTGTATTTTAATTTATTTCATAGATAACATAATTTTTATTTAAATAATTCTAATTATCTATGATGAAAAAATATTTTGATAAAATTAATACAATTTTCAGAACTATCATGTTGAAATTTTCTAAGGGTCAATTTTTGATAATTTTCTATTTAACGTCATTTTTATGTGAATAGTAAAAATATAGTTTTTATAAATACTGCATGTTTTATTACATAAAAATGATGTAATAATGACTTAATAATTATAAAATTGGTTATATGAATAAAAAATAAATTTATGAATTTTAAAGGGTCACATAAAATCAATAAAAATAATTTCAATTCCTAAAATGTAATGTCAAAAGTCTAAAAGTATAAGTTGTCCCTTTAAATAATAATTTTCCTTTTCATTTTATTCCATTATTTTGATTTAAAAAATAAATTAAAAATATAAAAAGTATGAAATTCTTGAAATCATGTTCCTTTATTCGCATATATATATTAATGTAAAACATATTACTCTTGAAATGTTTACATTGGATATAATAATTCATTCATTATTATAACTTAAAAATATTCATCTCAGCAACTGTAAAACCCCCTCCAACACTATTGGAAAACCACTTATCCCAAACTTATTAAATTCATATATCTACCCAAATCTTCACTCTCAAGTCCCTTAGTCTCTTATGGGCTTTTTTGAGTAACTAAATCCAAGAATTTAAGGATTTTAGTGTCGTAGAAAGAAAAGAATCAGTGAGAAAAGGGTAAGGTTTCATCAAATCTTTCTCAAATTTTCCACTTCCCTTCCTATTTTTCTCTATCAAATCCAATATTAAAAATTAAATAATTGAAATATTATTATTTAAAAATTCTATTAAATATTTTTACCTACTATAATGAGTATATTTAGGACTTATTTATAATTCATTCATTTCTTCCTCCACTTTTGATAATGTCATGTCAATGGATGTTTGACCACTATCATGGACATCTCCAAATCTATTCTTAGCACCGCCTTCATGGATGGATAATATAAATTTTATATAATAGATTAATATTTAATAATTTTTTTGTTCAGGAATATATAATTTATTCTATTTATGTACAAATAGATTTGAACCAAAATTGCAAAATCAAAACAATGTGGGATAATTTAATGAAAGCATGGTAACAAAACTACTCATTTAGAAAATAGTTTCATAAAATATAATAAAATATTTATAATTAATAAATATTGAAACAAATTAATTTAATTAAATTATTTTTAAATGTTTTAACAAACATAAGTCTATTATATAGTAGGACTGAACGAGAAGAAACGTAACAATATTTAAGCTAAGGGGAATATCAAACACAACACTTTCTTTTGGTTTAACTAAAATTTTAAATTATTTTCTGTAAGGATATTCCACTAAAATCCTTAAAATTAACATTGAATATTAATTACATTTTCATTATTTTTATATTCATTTTTCTACCTTGTTGAAATTATTCCACACCCAATTTTATTAGTTATTCAAATTGACTTTATTTCCCATAACATAACATTGACTTATCTTGAGTGATTTCTTCTCCACTCAAGAATGATTACTTTATATTCCAAAATATGATTTAAATATTATTTTAGGAACTAAAAATGTTATTTATTAAAAATATCCATTATGAATCATTGATGAAACCCATTCTATTTCATGTGTTTACTTCAAGAGTATGATTGTTATATACTCTCCTCCAATGTGGAATGCATAATTACGAGATTTCTATGACGTGACAGATTGGATCATAATTAAATTTTTGTAATAATCCATGTAATATAATAAAAAATATTTTTCATATATTTCTTAATTTTACTTTATAGAACTATATTCATTATAAAAATTATTAGATAATTTTCTCTCAAAATGAAAAATTCTTTATTTCTCAACAATTTGGCTTTTTATATATTTTCTGGTTTTACATGAATTATTTATCTCATATTATTATATTCTAAATTTTATATCAAAAAATTATTTTTTAATTAATAATTTCAATATTTCTTTAGGATTATTTTTTGTGAATTTTCTAAAAATATTTAATTTTTAATGAATATTTAGAAATACTAATTTTTATTGAAAACAATATTTTTCTTTAAATTATTTCAATAGTAATATTATATTTTGGATTTGTTTCAAAAAAATTTTGTTTAATTTTTGTTAGTCATAATACTATTATTTTAATTTTTAATTAAATTTATACTTGAATTTGGTACAAAACAATTTTATACTTTAAAGACTGAGAAAACCTATTTTTTTCATCGCATTTTGGGGATTTAATTTTAAATTAAACCCTTCCAATTATATGAACTGAACCATTAAAAATCGATGTATATATTTGTAATTATAAGAAAAAAATTTATTAAATATACCCTTTTTATGTTTAGTCAATATGAACAGTAAATATAGTAAATAATTTTAACCTTGGTAAAAGAAAATATGGTAATTAAAATAAAAAATAATATGAAATTGACTACAAAATGACCCTAAAACATGATTGTAACATATTTTATGATTTTATTTCTTCTTTTACATCCATGTTTTGAAAATAAGGAAACCTGGTTCCATATTTATTTGATTTTGACATTTATAATTTTTATGTAAATAAAAAAAATTGTCACTCTCTTTCTTTTAATATATATAATATTTAGTGATATGGATAAATTCAAATTTCTGTTGGTTATATATGATTAATTTAAATATAAATAATTTATTTCCATTGTAATTTATTCAATTTTTTTGATGAAATAATTACCTAAAGTTCTTATAAATTGTCATCAAATTATTTATTTAATTAATATAATAGTAAAATAAATGATTTTTAAAATATCAAAAGTAATATAATTTGAATTAATTATTATATTATAAATTAATTTATATAAATATTAAATATTTGGGAAATATTAAAAGATTAAATTCTAAATTCTTTTCTATTATGTTGTTTTCGATGTCAAATTAAATGAATAGTAACAAAAATTACATTAATAATATTTTATAATATATTTTTTTTATTAAATAATTTAGGAATCCTAAAAATATTATCATCATGAAAGTGAAGGAGATGTGGTTGATAACATAAACTATGGTCCCTTTACCGTTCAGTTTTCCTTTTATATTTACTTTATTGACTCCATTAGAGTAAAAAAATATTCGTATTGAGGTAGGTGTCAAAAGGGTTAATTGGGGATTAAAGCAAAGAGATAATGTTGAAAAAATAATATAAAAATTTCTGAAATGTTATTTTATGTGAATATTTAGACTAATAATCTTACTATTTTCTAAATATATCATTTTGGTTCCATTTTTAAATTAAAATTAATTAATATTAATTTATTACATTAAGAAATTCCAAGAGAGCTCTTCCCCTCTCTTATAATAGAAAACTATCTCTTCTCATTTTAAAACACTATAAATTAATTTTATTTCCACCCTAACCTACCAAAATTCCTTATCCAAACCTTCCCCATTTTTATAGTCCTTTTCTATAATAAAACCATCATATAAATCCTTTTTATGTAAACCAAAAAAAAATTTCGGAAGAAGAGGTATTGTTTTTACCAAGATTTTTCATTTTATTTCTACTTATACTCCAAAAAAAATTATCCAAACATGATTATATAATTAAATTTGTATTTTTAATATACAATTATGTTATTTTGTTTATGTAATAACCTATATATATCTCCTCTTCTATCAAATTATAAATAAATCATTCTTTCATGTGTATGGAGAAGTACAATCATGAAAACTGATGTGATTAAATTTCAATCACTGCCTTTCAAGGGAGGTTATAATGATGAGTTTATTATATATATATATATATATTATATTCATGAAACAGTTGTAATTTTATAAAATTACTATCTCATCAATTTTCGTTTTGTTGCATTCATTGAATAATGATAACCTCATTTGTCTATATGTATGGAATACCACCTCCATGAAGTGATGTGATTCGTTTGTCATCACCACATCACATGTATGATATATAAGTATAATTTAAATAAATAATATTTTATTTATCATAAAATTATTATTATATAAATATAAAATAATACTTAAATTCATTACTACATGATCATTGAAAAATGGAAACGTTACTCATGCATACATATGACTTACCGTCTCTATGACTGTAACATAGTTAATATTTCATAAATATCGTTATTTATTTATTCTAAAAGTATAATTAAGGAATAAAAAGGTCAATTTTTTCATTATATTTATTTTAGAGATGATTGAATAATTACCTCACAGACCATAGTAAACATACTGAAGTTATTTTGGACGTATGAGATAAATATCATCAAAAATTTTGACTTGGACATAATTGATTTAGTAATTTAATATAAAATGGTATTAAATAAAGAATATAATAATTAAAATAAAAAATGTTTTTATTAAAGTTAATAATTAACATAATTTTTTCTTTTAGATTATTAAAAACATATCTTGATAGTATAGGAATCATGCCACATGTAGTTCTAATAAAAATAGAATACCTACATAGTTCTAGATCATGCGTTAAGATGAATCATTTTTTCGTCACTTAGTAATATGTGGTATCATAGTCGGATAAGGGTACCTCTATGTTGGTTGGGTACATACATAAGGACATGTAATTTCCATATTTTATTTTGTAATGAAGGTGAAACACTAATCCTTAGAACATGCTTATGGATTGGAAGGCATGTTTTAATTAATTTTAAGTCTTACAAGATGGAACATGTGTATTTTAGTTTAACGTCATGTAACTAAGACATTTCCATGTAGTTTAACATCATTTTACTTGGAAATATAATTAAGATGAATGATTAAATTTGGGAAATTAGGTATTAATAATAGATTTTTACCTTGATATGGAGAAGTTCAAGAATACAATATTATAATATTTCATTGAAAATGGGCCTTATTCAAAGATGAATAACATTCAGTGTATTTAAAACTACATGAATATTTAGGTTATAGAAAGTGAAAGTCAAAACCAATGAATAATTGAGTCAATAGGTAGTTGAAACTAGTTGGTAAAGGAAAACCATTGGTAATAAAAGAATCCTACACGTAGATAAGAAAATAGCTCCTAGATTTAAGGAAGCCTCTTCTTTTAGACTAAAACATCCACTAGGAAAATCATATAGGTGTTATGTTATTTAATATAGAATCCTAATGGGTTCCCATTGGATTATCCAATCCATGTTACCATTTTTTCAGAGGGGATAACCATGTTATGGGGAGCTCAAGATCCATGGGGTTCCACAAGAATGACATATTATTAAGTGAATTGGTTGTTTTGAAAAAGACATCGAATATATGAAGTTAGTTCTTAGTGAATGTACAATTCAAGAAGGGTTTGAGAACACTAAATACTATGCTATAATTCATTGAAAAAAATTTATTATTAAGGGATAAAGAATGAGATTTTCAAATAAAACCTATCATAGGTGAAGAACTGCTTAATTTGAAAACCTTTTTCAATGTTATTTAATGTCATTCAATAAGGATATTATTTTTAGTTTATTGTCATATGACTGGGATGTTATAATAAAGTTTAACATAATGTTTCCAGGATGTGGTTTCCTATATTTGTATAGAATGAATATCAATCAAGTTGGTCAAAGTATCTTTCTTGGTCCACTAATCTCACATAGGTCTTGATCGTCCTGATAAATAAAGAATAGCTCTACCATTTAATGATCTTTGAAAAATTTAATGATAAAAATATATAGTAGAATTCAAATTTTTGTATGAAAAATAATCACTATATAATTGGGTTCTCAAAATGGGACAAGCATGTGACTAATGATATTTCATGGATAATATTAAAATAGAAGATCCAAGCATCACTACGTGTCCCATATTTCGGTAATCATCTTATATATAGTTCTTATAAGTGAATCCTCTGCATAGCCCAGACACATATGTCAGGGATGGGAAATTTTTCTTTGTGTTTCATGGATGGGAACAAGATTAAGGACCTTGGCATTAGAATGTATCCTATGAGTTTAGGAATCAAGATATATGTATTTCTCCAACATTAAGGTCCCTACACAGATGAGGCTCATGTGCAAGAAAGAGGCACAATTAATCTTTGGCATATGCTACCCATTTTCCAAAATATTCAAAATGGATATTCTTCTCATGTAGTCAATTATTCATGGATTATCATAAGAAGTATATCAAGATATCAATACATATCTCATGGGAAAAGGAATCAAGCCACGCATAGTTCATAGATGTAAAATTATATACATAGGTCAAGTCTATATATAGGTAAGAAACGTTTCCATTAAAATTACTATTGAACCCAAGAAATGAGATATGTTCATCACTATATATACTTTTTTTAATAGTATTCAAGATACAGGTAGTTCTGATATAGTATCCCCTCTTATATTGAACTCATGTGTAGTGAAGGGGAAATTTACCATTGCATTGCAAATGGATTTGGGATTGTAGACCCATGAATCCCTAAATATATCATGGACATAGGAATCAAGCCACATTTAGTTATGATATATATTATATAGAGTTTAGTGTCATTCCATTATTAATTGAATATGATGGCCCAAATTAATGATTCTTTCATTCTCCCTCTTGGAGGTGGGGAAAATGGATGTAATGAATCTTGTCTTTATATGTATTTATGTAAGATGACTAATTAATTTTTGGTGGTGTTAACAACACACCATTGATGAAATATTTAATTGATTTAAGGGGGCCTTATCCTATAGGGCCAATGTATCCTCTAGGAACAAGCTCTTAGGTGTTGTGTTATTTACCCATGAGTCCTAATGGGCTATCTTTAGGAGCCTAAACATACCTTAGTAACAATCTCTTATATGTTTTTTTATTCACTAGGTAAACCTAGAGGGGTTCTTTCTTTATTTTTCAGCCTCTATTACCAATTTGATATGAAATTCGAAGATAATATATGCTTAAGGTGTTTGGTGATTTGGATAGGAAAAGGGGAATATAAAGTTATTATGGTTGAAACAGAGGTTGTCCAATGGGATTTTAATATAATGAAATTTAATTCTTCATTGAGGAAATTTACCATAACATGAAATTTCATAAAAATTCAATGAAAAAATCATTCATTGACGATGGGTGAAATGGAAAGATGAGTAACATGAAGGGTATCGGAATCCACATAAATAGTTCGGTTTTGGTAATTGTAAATCATAACCCAATAATATCAATTTTAATAGGTTATGATGACAAGTGAGTGAAGTATGAACAGTGGTAATGGTGAAATTCTATATTCTATATAGTTAGAATAATATCTCATGGATTTAAGTGTGGCCTCTCCTTTGGCGCTAATATATCCACTTGGTCTATGCTCTAGTGAATTGTGTTATTTAAAAATGAATCCTAGTTGATTCACATTGTATTAACTAGTCCCTTTTACATTTTTTCCATAGGTGAGATCAAGTATAATAAGATATTATGGTTTATAGGGTTCAAATAGAAGTGTATCGACTCATGAAATTTTCTTATTATAACTCAAATATTGATGATATGAAGTTGGTTCATTAGGAATGTAATATTCAATATGGGTTTGAGCACCCTAAAGGCTATATTAATGTATATTGAACACATTTTTGAGGTGAAGGTATATGAAATAAGATTCTTAAATACATAGTCAGAAAATGAACAATATGTTAGGAATAAAGTTCTCATGTCATTTAGTTTAATGTCATGTGACTAGGCTATTTACATGTATTTTAAGATATGTGACTAGGATGTATTTGAATAGTTTAATGTAATGAAACTAATATGTGGTTATCTATCCCAAACAAATATTTATCTCTCCATTAAGAGAAGATTTCTAGGTTCCATAAACTCGCATGAGTCGTGCTTGGCTTGCGAAACAATGGATAACATGGTTGCCGATTGAGCTTTGTTGGAGTGCGTTGGAAGGAATATTTGGGGGTGTTTAGAATTTCATGTAGACTAGAACCATCACAAGGATCTGATTCTCATTGAGGTAAATAATTAGTAGTGATTAAAATTAGTCAATGGTCCTAAAATATAATATCCACGAATCACTACATATACAGTGGTAACCAAAATCAATACATAAATAGTTCTTGAGAAATTTCCATACATCGGTCTGACACATATTCCAATAAGAGGGAATTAATTCTTGTCATTTTCTTCTACAATGTAGCTGGACCCATTATATGATATCTACGTGTCACTAAGTACCTTTTAGTGATAGTAATAAATACACACATAGTTCTTATAGGGTGAATTCCCCACAATGCATGAATACTTTCACATGGAGAGGGAATTTCTTTCATATCATAGTTGGGATAAATATTTGGTATCTATATGTCACTATGTATCATTTAGTAATAGGAATCAACCCACATGTAATTATTATAAAGAAATTTTTTTTCATATAAATTACCCATTTATATTGATGGGGTATTTTCCGTTTATATTGTGGATGGACCATGGATTTTGGATTTTGGAACCACTACGTATCCTGGAATAACCAGAATCAAGAAAAACATTGTTCTTTAGAATTGTACTTGTATAGGACCATCCCATATGCAATAAGGATTGTATTTTTATATATGTTCTTTCTTGACCAATGATTTGGGATCTTAGTTTCACTACTTATTGAGTTGTAATATGTATCAATGTACATGTAGTTCATAAATGGAAAACTCTCTACTGACCCATACAATGGGAGGAGACATTTTTTCATTTCTGTTGTGTCTATGTAAGGACCCAACCCTAGTTTCCCAGATCTAGTGCATTATTTTATTATGATGGAATATAAATCTGGGAGTCATATCCCAAAGGAACGAATAGTTTAATTTCATTTGAAAATAAGATACATAGATAAGTTCAACATTACAACTTGAAAGGATATAAAACATATCAACTTAATTTGGATAACACATAATATCCTAGATTATCCTTAAAATTCACACATAATATACTCCTTAAAACCTAGGGAAAATAACACAGGTAAAAAGGGTGAGTTTAGATGCTCAGTAAGGGTAAATAATATAAAATATGGAATGATAAACATAAACACTAGGCCTGATGAATAACTAAAAATGCATTCCATTAAAAATAGAATTGAGCATAATATGGCAGGAATAAAAACTTATTAAATAATGAAATATAAAAAAACCATATATATTATACTAGTTAACTAATTATATAGACTATAAATATATAGTCTCATAATGCGGGAATTCATAATGCCAGATATCATAGTCAAATTTTCATTGCCTCGTGTGAGGATCATACATAAACTGCTAACAACCCAAACTAGTTTGTCTCGTGAGGTTTACCAATGAAAATATGGGATTTATCAGGAAAACCCATCATATAATAAGTCTAATTAATTGCTCATATGAACATGTATAAACATAAAAAACTTATAAATTAATATTGAAACTAACACATGAAATGTATATAACATTCCCCAACCATTAAAGACGAACACTAACCATTGGGTGTAATATAGTTAATGGTATCAAGATAGAAAATCCAATGTCAAACTATTCAGGAACTATTCAATATTATATGTTATATGATATCCTAATATATTAGTCCCAATTAAACCTAATAATCAACATGCGTGTTGAAATAAATGAAAATACTCTTATAAAATCATTGAGTAATTATTAAGATAAATATTCTTTTACCTTAAAATATAGAGTTATTTTGGAAATATATATTCATAAAACCCAAAGGGAAATAATTTATTTCCTAAAAAAATAGTGATTTTAAAAATGATATGGTGGATAAAAACGTAATATATAGTGCATTTGAAAATAGGTAAGATTTCGAGATATACCTTTCAATCCGGCTTGTTTATTGGGAAGAATTGAGAAAGATCATTACAAAAAATTTAAATACATTTAAAATGAAGATGTATTATTATTGGTACACCTATATTTAAAATACACACCTAGTTTGAAATGATTAAATAATAATAAATATTAATTTCAATGTGGTATGTTCAGAATAGGATGAACCCGAATTAAAATGGTGGTTTGGGTGGAAAAACCTTACCTTATATCTTAAAATGTTCTGTACTAGAACTTAATATCATGGATAATCAAATTAAATCCATTAATTAATTTATAATGAACCATATGTACATGAAATTTATTCATTATTCTTTTATAAAGTTCATGTATGGACTTTTTGATATGTTATATGATTGAATTCATTTGTTCTGGAGTGTTTGTTTATTTATTTTCATAAATGGTTCGCTTGTTTTTAATTAATGGAGTTTGCTTAAAATTGATATAATTCTCTAGAATTGGAATTTAATTTTGTAAATTAGAATACGGAAGTTTAAGTGTTCATATAATTAAATTGGTTATATGGTATAAGGAATATTTATAAGGTGAAACATTAATGAAAATGATTTTGATTATTTTGGAGGTATTTTGAATATTGAAAACTATTTTTTTATGTATTGATATTTTTTATATAGACGGGTTCCAAAAAATTAAATAGTTTTTAATACATATATTATAGTTTTTTTCAACCATAAAAATGTTTTCATGACCGTAATTGAAGGGTATATTAAAAAATAGAGGTTTGACGTCCCTAAAGGCTGTAAATCTATACCACCCGGACGATGATTTTGTTTTTAAAAGAAAAGATAGAGAGTAAGGAGATTGATGAATGATGTTACATTATTATGATATAATTATAGTATGTAGACATTAAAAGAATTATCATTATAATTTTTATGCAGGAGGTGAGTGACAGGCTAATAAAATGAAATAAATAGAAATGAACGTTAATGAAAAGTGTAGAGGATTTACCTATTGAACTATCCTCCTTGAAATCCTCATTAAGGGAATGTGTTTTGGCCTTTTTGAAATACTAAGAGCTCCTAGATATGGGGATGGACTAGGTGAGAGTATTTGGGAAGAACATTGAGAAGCTTAAAGTCTTATATGAATGGGGAGAACAGCCAATGATGGGTGGATTTTGTAGTGGAGTACAAGAGTAATTTTTGAATATCTTATTCCATATTTTGATAATGTTTTCATGAAAACCAATATTTATTGATTCTTGTGACCCACAATAGTAATAAGTTAATTTTATTTAGAAATATTGGTTGTTTACATAATCAATGATTTAACGAATCGTTAATTTATCTTATAATTTATTTATACCCGTAAATTACCGAAATTTACTATTAAGCAGTGAAATATAGCAATTCAGAAAGTGACCAAAAAATACCCATCACCATTTCTCAATTTGTAGAATTCTGAAATTGACTCCATCATATAAAAATAATTTTCTATTTAATAGAAATTTAATTTTTAAATAAAATAATATTTTTCATGAAAAATACACATTTTTAATTTAAAACTAATTTTATAATACTTTCAAAAATTTACTGAGGTGTCATTAAATTATCCTAATATCATAGGAAAAAAATATTTAATTATGAATAAATTTTATGAGAACTACTTTTTAATTATATAAATTTATAAAAATAAAATTGTTATTAAATATTTCTTTTCTCATAAAAACATCAATACTTAATCGTTAATTCTTAAAATATTCACTCTCATTTAAATGGTGCCTAAATATTATATATACTAACATGGATTAATTTTAATATTCCTTAGGGTAAATTACTATTTATAAGGATAAGTTACTGTTCATTAGGATAAGTTAGTTTTCATTAAAATGTTATTTGATTCTATCAGACTCTAAATATCATACTGATCAAAACTGTGTATGTCAGTTTTTTCAAACTCAAATCACAAAAGTGGAAAACTCACATTCATTAGCTTGGTTATAACAATGTGTTGTTTCATTAATACATAGTGTTTCATGTATTAACTATGACATTTATTTGTAAATTATTTGGGTGCAAAATTATTCCCCCTTAAAAAATCTCCATCCATGAAATTACCAAAATGATTAACTAATTATAAGATTTGGGATGTCCATCATCATAAGTTCCTTATGATCCCATTTTTCTTCTTCAATTTTATTATTTCAAACCAACCACTCAACCAATAATTGTGAATTTATTCATGAAGAAAAATAGTACACGCACAAGGCCCATCAAGGCGGGCCGAGGGAAATAGGTTTATAGAGGCCTAAAATGGAGGAGACTGAAGGAATCCCCTCTAATAATATTAACCCCTATTGGTTTAAGACAATGAAGGTCATGAAGAAATGATCTCCCTGAACTGGGAGAGTTCAGTGAGGCCAGGTAATCCACTTTCATATTCCCCTCACGCCAGGTGTGAAACACTTTCGTATTAGTGTCATGGATGATGTGGAACTTGCGAATGATAATGAAAATTGACCAAGGGGATGCTCTGAGGCCTTGAAGAGAATTGTGGACTAGCATAGAGTTAGTTTCCGCTTATGCTAGATAAAAAAACCTCCTCCTACAAACAGAGAGACCTACTATAATAGATGTAGCCTCCACCATCAACAAAGATACCTGGCCTAGGAAGATAGAAAACTCTAGGATGACCAACCCAAAGCTATCATGATCAATACTTCCACCACACATGGTGACTGAAACACATGAACCATCAGTGTTGATCTTTAAGCCCAAATGGGGGGGATGCCAACTAACACAGGTTCCAACATTAGGACTGATGATAGGATGAGAGTCATTGTAAACATATTTGAACCACTTCAAGGTTGGAGCCTCCCTCCAATTGCTGAGAGATCATATCATATCGATAAGAAAGAATTTAATTCTAATAATGATCTCTTTACAAGATGATGTCACCCCTTCATGTGTGCAATTGTTTTGTGCCTTCCAAGGACACCAACATCTTTCATTTAGTACCAAAGTGTGGACCCTTCTATCTAGTCCCCTCTCCCCTAATCCATGAAACCAATGGACTAAGATTGGTTTCTTATCCATTTCACAAAATAAAATTCCATGAACTAAAAAAACTCCAAGCCTCCTTCTCCAACTCACTCTCAAAGAACAAGTGCCCTGAGCTCTCTTCCTGATGCGGCCTACAGCGACACAACTAGAAGCCATGCTAACCCCACAACTCTCAATATTATCATCAGTGTGGATAGTGTTTTTCCAGATTCTTCATATAATAAAATTATACTTTGTTGGGATATTCCTATCCCAAAGAAGCTCATTCCACTAATCCCCAGTTCCCTACATAATTTATACCCAATGATAATCCTTAGTAAAAACGGATCTAGAGGAAGACATGGAAAACACACATATTTCTATGTTCTAGGATAGATCAATAAGTTGGAACATATCCAACTGATCTTGATTCAGAACGGAATTGGTAATGGATGGAAGAAGACTTGCCTCTCTAAATGATATAGCATTGGCAGGACGTCCCGAAAAACTGATGAGCTCCCCAAACCAGTTATCGTAGTAGAAGTAAATATTGTAGGTCTCGATAATCAAACAAGTATGAGGATGAATAGAGGTTTTGGGGGGCCTACCACGTCCTATATAAGAAAGGAGTGTCTATCCCTCGTATCCCAGCCCCCCACATAAGAGTGATGAATGGTCCACCACCATAAGGTGTGTTTCTCTAACTACTCCAATTCCAGTTTTTCATGCATGTTGGAGAGGGTTCTATAGATACTATGAACGTTAATTCCACTATAACTGGTGCACCTGACTATCTTCTGGTAGTAGGCCCAGTGTCTTCTTCCCATAGAAATTGGATCCAAGACAAAACGATCATGAATATTGTTGATATTATAGATAACACCCAAAAAACCCTAGCCGTAGATAAAACACGAATCTGTATGGCCAAAAGTGCACAGTTAACCAAAGCTATCCTCTCTCCAAAGGACAGTTATCTATTCTTCCAGTTGAGTACCCTCTCTGTGATTCCTGAAAAATGATGTTCAATGTCAAAAATACACAACCTATTTAAGGGGAGAGGGGCTCCTATGTACTTCATGGTACAAACACCATTCTCCATTACCTACAAGTGACTCACTTGAATAACCTGACTGGTAGTACAACTATAAGAAATATAGAAGCTACTCTTAGTCTTGTTGATTACGTAACCGCTCTGAAAACAGTAATACTCTAGAACATTATTCAATATCCGCACAGACCTACTCAACGCATTAGTGATGATAAAAGAATCATCCCCAAACATGAGGTGTGACATAGATGGGAAGTGCATCCTCCTACTCTATGGTAGGATTTCACCATTGCTAGTACTGCATTGGATAAGGTGGCTAGGAACATCTTGAGAGATAATAAAAATAATTGGGGAGATAGGATCCCCCTAGCATTGTCATTGTGTGTCTTTGAAAAAGATGAAAATTTTTGCCATGAAAGATTTCTCTATTAAGGCAGAGTTAAAACACCTGAAGATCATATCAATGTTCAAAATAAGAGAGGAAATGTTTTCTATCTAGAATGTACTTTCTTAATAATCATACACAGAACACATTGTGTACTATAGAATGTATAAGTGGAATTTCAATAGGATAAGCCACAGTTCTAATTTTATCTATAATTTCAGGACCAATGTATCGGGTTCTTAGTTTCCCTTTATTTCTAAATTTTATAACTCCCTTAAATGTAGATACATTCATGAAAACGTGACCCCCCATCTTGAAATTCCAAATCCTTCATTTGATTATGAACATATCCCTTTTTCCATAATTAATCTTCTTTATTAAGAGTTTGAATAGATCTTACCTTTGTCTTTGTTTCTTCCACAATACCCGGGACTATAATCCACCTTTCAATAAACTCATCCTACAATTTTGGTGTCTGACATCTCTTTCCATACAATTCTCCATATAGTGCCATTTGAATACTATAATGGAAACTATTGTTTTAGAAAAACTCCAAAAAAATGTATATGTTGATCCCAAATTCTAATAAAGTCAAGATAACATGATCTCAACATGTCCTATAATGTTTGGATTTTCATTTATGATTTCCCATCAGTTTGAGGGTGATAATCAGTACTAAATCAAAGCTGATCATACAAAGATTTTTTAATACTTTTCGAGAATTTTTATTTGAATCGTGGGTCATGATTAGAAACTTTTAAGTGAGGTTCGCTATGAAGTCTCAAAACTACATTGAGACAATTTTTTCATACTTCTCTAGTGTAAAATCCATTTTATAGTGATGAAATGTTTATATTTCATAGTTTGATCAACAGTTACAAATATTGAATCATCATTTCATCGAGTTTTGGGTAATCCAGTGAAAAACTCCATGGTGATGTCATCCAATTTCAATGTATGAATAGGTATAGGTTTCATGAATCTTCTAGGATTTTAGAGTTCAACCTGCACTTCTTGACATACTAAACATATTGATACATAATCTGAAATTTCTAGCATAATGTTGTCCCACCATAAATGTTCCTCCAAATATCTATACATTTTAGTGGTACCAAGTTGTACAGAGAAATTCGAGATATGGGAATCATCCAATAACTGCCTTTTTAGTTATGGTATAGAGGGAACACCTAGCCTCTTCCCATATTTTAGAATTCCATCCTCACACATGATGTACTCCAACATCACATTATTCAATGCTATAATTTTCTTTTGATGATTCACATCATCAGGCTAACATGTTTAAATTATTTCTAATAAAGATAGTTGGGAAACCAATTTAAAAAGTAATGATTTTTCACCCTTTTTGATGATTCCCATATCAATTTATACAATATCCCTAAATACCGGATCCCTTTCAACCATCATTTTTTTTAAAACTCCATGAACCTATTTTCTCAATGAATCAGCTAAGTTATTTTCCTTTCCTAGGTGGTATTATATAGAAAAACTGTAATCCTTTAGAAGCTGGAGCCATAACCTTTGAATCATGTTTAGTTAATTATGTGAGAAGATATATTTTAAGCTCATGTGATCTTTATATTTCTCACACCTTTCACCATAGAGATAATGTCTTCATATCTGTAGTGAAACGATTATATCTTCTATATTAAGATCATGAGTTGGACAGTTCTATTCGTGAATCTTTAACTGCCTTGATTAATATTCAATAAATCTATCATTTTATATAAGGTAACACCCAAGACCCTTGTTTTGTGCATCTCTATAAAACAAAAATCCACCATTTCTCTATGGTATAGTCAAGATAAAAGAACTTACTAACCTCTTATTCAATTTAATCAAAACATTCATCACGTTCTTTTGTTTGTATGATCTTAACCCATTTGTGAGTATGCTTAGTTAATGGGTTGTCTTATCGAGCGATGTTCAGAATGAAATGCCGATAATGACATGATAAAACAATAAAACAACATACCTCGGTTATATTTATTGGAGTAGGACTTTCCTAAACTGCCTTGTGCACTATAGGATCAATTATGATTCTTTCCTTATATACATATTGACATGAAAAGAAACAGATTGAATAAAAAATTAACATTTTCTAAACTTTTCACATATATAATTTTTTCTAATAATCTCCACAATAAGGTGCAAGTGATTCTCATGGTTTTTTTTACTTTTGGAATTATAGTAGGATATCATCAATAAATACCACAAAAAACTCATCACGATATTCCTTGAAAAGAAAATTCATTAGATCCATAAAAATAATGGTTCATTATCTTGTCCAGAAGGCACTGTTGTAAACATCTAATCCCATAACTAGTTCGAAATGTTGTCTTTGGAATATCTTCCTTCCTCAGAAGAAACTGATGATATCCAGATCAAAGGCCAATCTTCAAAAAAAATTGGGCTCCACAAAGTTGATAAAATTAATCATCAATGCAAGAAAGATGATACTTTTTCATTATCATAATTGTTTCAATCTTCTTGTAGTCAATTCTTATCCTCATAGAACCATAATTCTTCTTATCACAACAAATAGGGTCTCCCTATAGAGAAAAAATATGGTGAATAAATCCTCTATCACTCAATTACACTATTTTTTCTTTAGTTCTATTGAATCCACAGTTGCCATTTTATATAGATTCTTTGATATATGTCTTGAACCAGGAATTAAGTCAATATAATACATAATTTCCAACATCCGAGGATGTCCAGGTAAATCATCCTGAAAAACATAAATGTATTCTACCACAATGGGCACATCTTCAATTTTATGATTAATTTATACACACATATATTTTTTTCTCCTCCTCTAAATAATTGAATTATGTAGGTCTACTAATGTTGAATCTAGATATGTATTATATAATGACATTTATTATATAAAGATAAGGGATTCTACATCATTCTCAACAATTGTAACTTGCTTCTTCATACAATATATTTTCTCTTAATAATGTGAAATATAATTATTTCCAAGGATTATATCAGTTTTAATCATGGGTATGATGATAAGGTTAGATACTAGAGAACATTAATGTTTCATATGGAGGAATGATCACCACATCTTTGTTGAAATGATATTTCCCTCAAGAGGTTTGACTAATAACTCCATTATTAAATCAAATTAGAAATGTCTAATTTTTGAAGAAAACATGAAAGATATAAAAGAATGTGATAATCCAAAATCAAATAAAGAATTGACTAAGATTTAAGAATAAAATAAATTACCTTCCACTACATCATTAAGAATATCCACATCAGTAGTTTTGATCGCATAAGCTTGGCCTTGATCCCATGGAATTATTTGGGAAATGATTCGTTGAAACATGGAATAATCATTTTCATAATATCCCATAATTTTTTAACTGTATCACTTAACATTAATGGATTATTTCATTCCATTATAGTCATGGTATTTGTAGCCTTTTTTCTCCACACTTGTAACAAACCATCAAACCCTTCAAGAAATTACTATGTAATTCCTTCCCAAGATTATCACATGATGAAAAATAAATTCTTCTCTTATTTCCCTTTTCTTTATTTCCTTTGCAGAGTGTTTAGATGCCCGATTATTGTATTTCATTCCCTCAACGTTTTAAAATATAGATAATTATTTTTCAATCTTGGTAGGATATTAGACTATATCTTCATAGGATGAAAAACATTGGGAGAGTAATTCCCTTCAGAGTAATGGTTTTTAACCATAAACGAATCAATGAATATTTATCCTCAAATTCCATATGTAGACCACATCATACCTTGCTAACATTGTGATGTTAGCTTCATACATTTCAATATTTTCATCCCCTATTTTCTAGAGATT
This sequence comes from Viscum album, assembly GCA_963277665.1. NCBI lineage: Eukaryota > Viridiplantae > Streptophyta > Magnoliopsida > Santalales > Viscaceae > Viscum > Viscum album. Next base: position 2,026,764,024 of record OY728146.1, on the reverse strand, counting down.
CAAAAATTGCCTTTCCATACCTGTTTTATATTCATGTGGAATGTATTTTTCAAATAATATTTTCTTAAAATCCCCCCATTTAATATTTTAAATCTTATCCTATTCCTTTTGTGTTTTGAATTAGAGACCATTGTTGATTAGCGTATTTGGATAAATGAGAATCTTCTATGAAATCCTTCTTTCTTTCATTACTTTGAAAAGTAAGAAATAACATCTCTATGGAAATTATCCACTACTCTACTAAGAATGGGTTTATTGTCCCATTAAATGATGGAGTATATTTTAACATAAAGTTATATAACATTAATCTTCTACATTATGGTTCTAGATACTTTATACAGGTAAGGTTGTCGTTGATAACTTGAGTCAGATATCCCAGTATTGTTATAAATTTCTTATCACCATTTGGAGTTCTTGGACCAACATCATTATCTTGGGTTGAGGAGATCCCAAAATGGGACACAAATATTCAGGCGGTTTCCATTCCTTCTAATTGGAACTGTTTATAAATGATGGAATACACTAGATTTGGTTATCAATCGTATTGCATAATCTCAACAGGAAGAATACTTTATATAAATTGAAATACTATGCAAAGAAAATCCTATAAATATAATCATGTTTTCTTTGAGGTAAAAATACATTTTAATACTTCAAAATACCTTAAATAGGAGATGCGAATTATATAAATCATATCCCCCACCAGTTTCAAACCAGTTGTGTAGTAAGGCCTGCTTTCGTGTACCAATTTACACTAGGTCAAGCCCAAAAGACCTTGTATGAGTTTTTACTCTTAGGTAAATATATTCCAGAACCACATCCACTAGTAGTATCCAGACATGGATATATTTTATAAGATTACCCACATAATATCTTCCTTACCAAAATAATACGATGATCTTGTATACTTATCCATAATGTATACCATAGGGTTTTGGCCCATACGCTACATTTTATAAATCTAGTATCCTAGTTTTTTATTAAAGTATCTTTGATACCAACTATAAAGACTTGAACCTAGTTTCCCATATCTAGTTTCTTATTTTATGAAATTTTCTTATAAACAGAGAAGTCATATACCAATAGAATGAATAATTTTGTAGCCTTATAAAACAAGATACACACATAAGTTCAACATTACAACATGAAAATAAATACAACATATCAACTTATTCCGAATCACACTTATTCTTTTAGATTATCCTTGAAAGGCATTTATAATATACTTCCTCACAACATTTGAAAAATAAACATGTGAAAGGGGTGATCACATATTCAAGGTATGGGTAAATAATAAGGAATAATAAATTATAAACATAAACACAAGGAATGATGTATAACTAAAAATTAATGTCTTTAAAAATAAACTATAGAATAATTTGGAAGGAAAATAATTGATTAAATAATTACACAAAATAAAACAATGGATATTAAAATAATCAAAAAATCACATGTACTATAAATCTATAGTTTCAAAATTGGGGTGTAACACCCGAGACTTTTATGAGAAATATTTTGTTTTTATGTTATATAAATCATCAAAGGAAACTTTCACTACACACAACACTAGCTTGGCTTGCTTTACACGCAACCGCGACCTTCCTCGATAGATGCGTCGTACGCAATACCGAGTTTCACTAAACAACGAAATGCTATTAAAATATTATTAAAACTAGCCGTTATGAATAGTAATAACGGAATTTTAAATTTTATAACATTTTAATTCAACTTATACATTTTCTATAATGAGGTATAAAAGAAAAATCAGTTTTTTTGGATAAAAGAAATATTTTTCAAAAAAATACAGTTTTTCCACCTTTTGATGGCGCATCCACATTAAATCTAGTTTTTGACATGTTTATAAGTTCAATTTGACAAAATAAAATTCTTCTCTTGAATCAGGGTATAAAATTTTACTTTGGATAAACTTTTGATATTTTTCTGATAACTTTCATATTTTGATGAATAGTAAAAATACGCTAATTTTTAATTAAAACCAACTTTTTTCATTGAGATAATTTATATGGATAAATTATAATATTTAATGGGTTTAAAGTATAAATAGAATATATTTTTACCATTTAATATAATTTATTTCATTATCATTAATTTGACATTGAATTCATAGGTAAAAACATTTCAATCTTTGGCAATGTTTTAACTTCTAAAACCCGTTTTCTTAACAACGAGATTTATTTTAAATTAATTACTGCAACTTATATGTTTGTAATTTTAAAAAATTTATTCCATATTCAGATTCAGAGGGTCCAAATTATGTTAATATACAACTTTTTATTTTTGGGCATTATGAATAGTAACTACGGTAAATTTTATTTACCATAGTTAAAGGTAAATCGGGTAATTAAGTGTAAATATAAGATTATAAAATTAACCTAACACTTGCCAAAATCCTATTAGATGACTAAAAGTCGACCCATATCACCTAAGTATCATATTATATTCATTTAATGGACTTTTTTCCATGAGAATAATTTAATTATTATTAAAACCAAATAATGTGACAACATGTCACTTTCTTAAATCTTATAAGTATAATAATTTTAATTTGGTGATAAACTTAATGAAACTTCAAAACTGAATAGTCTCCAGAAATATAATACAATTATATACATCATATGAATTTATTTAGAATTTTTAAGGATTAAATAATTATCATTAATTATGAAACAATAGTGATGTTGAAATTATTTTATTAATTTAAATATCAAATAAATTGTTTTAAAAATATTAAAATAAATATTATATGAACTATTTAATGTGCTAAAATAAATATTTTAGATACATATGTCATTATATAAATCTATTAAAGCTTCTAGTTTGAACATATCTTCTGTATATATTTTATTTAAATTCAAATTAATGAATAGTGTCAAAATTGACATTATTGTTATTTTATAAAAATAACATTTTATAAAATTGTTTAAAAACCAAAAAAATATTTAAAAATTATAAATTAAAATTTATATGGTCTAAAATGTCATAAAGTTTCATATTATGTAAAATTCACAACACATATGTAATTATTTATAATAATTTAAAATTTAGAATATTATTACCACAAATAAAAGTAAATTGATAAATAAGGATAAATCAAGTTTATAATGTTTAAAATAAATTCCTAACATGTCTAAATTTTTTTGTTTGATGAGATTAAAAACCTATCTCATCTAAGATTTGGATATGAGTCATTTTGGATGTTTTTAAGTGGGGTTGGAATTTAATATAAACTAATATTTCTTATATTTCCCAAGGTGCCCCTCTCCTCCCTCATAAAAGGGCACCTCCTCCCTCTCTTCCTCACACCAATTTGAGCCTTCCATCTCAGCCAACCCCTTCCCATTTCACTTCCCCACTTCCTTAGAAACCTACTAGAGGTACTGGTATTATCAAAAGACCAACTCTAGTGCCTTAAGAGAAGGTTTAAGGGATGAACTTCGAGAAAGAGGTAATACCTTCTACCGTTTTCTTCAAGTTCAATTCTTCTTATACTCCATATTATTTAGTTTTTTCATTATGAGGTAATAACATCAGTATCAATCATATACTGATATGTTATTATAAATATGAAACAACCCCATTTCACCTCTTATCCATCCTAAGGAAAACGAAATCACCGCGCGTGTGTACGTACGAAATACCGTCTCCACGCCGTGGTGTAATCTATTTTCCACCACCACCTTACTGGGATGGGTATAAGGGTGAAGGTAATGAATATATATGATTATTTTAAAGTTTTATTGATTCTGAAATATTATACATACACTCCAATAAAATTCCACCATCATGGGAACGATATCATCGCTCGTGCGTACGTACGGAATACCATCTCCACGATTTGATGCAATTCGTTCTACATGATCTTCATTGCATAATGATTATATAAACGAATTTAATGAATGAATATGATAAATATTACACTAATACAATTCTGGAAATGTGGTATCTATAACCTAATTAGAAGAATAAGAATTTATTCGACAAACACGCATAAGAACAAAAAGTAATAAACACCCGGATAACAAGTAGTAATGAAATATTACTAATAAGAAGCTAATAATATGACCATATATGATATCATAACAATAATTATGATTCTGGAATAAGTAAATAACATTATTTAAATCATTATACAGGAGGTTCAGACACTTACGAAGTAAATCGGACCTAAGGTAAGGGAAATTCTCGCAATCTCAATTTTTATCTGAGATTGTTTATACTTCAGAATTTACTGGGGTGTATTTTATCATCCAAATACATGTTTTCTCAATATTTAATATTGTTTCCATCCACCTACAGTTGATTAAATCCAATATTACCCTTCGGTGAGTTTTTAGTAAAAGATATGAAAGAAATCTATTGTCTTTTTTCGTACGAGGTACTTTTTGACTTTTCTGGCAAAAGTACGAGAAGAATGTTTTTTTTAACTTATACGACATGAATGGATTTTTAAAACATTATTTCCAAGAAGCTTCATTTACAAGTATTCATGTTTATTTTTAATCAACTTCTTTTAGTTTAAAATTGTATGACATGTTAAGAAAGGAAAAATGTTTTTGAAGTAGAAAGGATATATTCCTCAAGAATGGTGTTCAAGTGTTTTATCAATATTATTTTTCATATAAGATAATATAGGGTTATGTTTCTATCCCTATTATTACATTGATTTTATTATTTAGTGATGGAATTATTTTTATGAATTCAATTATCTTATATGAATTGTTTTATGATGTCACGATGTTTAAAAATCCCATTTTTATTACATGGGTTATGCAATGATGTATGATTTATGATTTTGTGGAACACATAAGAATGGTATCATTATGATATGGGTGGGACCTATATCTCCCTCCAATGCATTGGGTAAAGATTTTATATCTCATGAGATAGATATGGCTGGAATGGCAGGTTAAACCGGTTCAGTGAAACAGGACTGAAACGAGGAATGAACTGGGTTCAGAATTGGACATTGTCCACTAAGATAGTCTTGGAAATGAGTCTTGACTAATAAGAAATGATTCTCTATGATTATGTGTGAATGCCACAAAGTATCATGTTTTATGTTATGATTATTGGGATTACATTTCACTACCGTGATTTATCCCATGTTATGAAATTATGATCTCTTTTGCAGGGTAAGATTTTCAAAAATTTATGTTTTTATTTTGATGTGATTGATATTTCTTTTTTTACCCATACTGAGCATTTGAGCTCACCCTTTTATATGTTTTATTTCCCTAGGTCAGGAAGAAGGTTATTAAGTAAGGTATGCCAAAAGGGACTATAGATATGATGAAATAAATGGGAGACAGTGTAGATGCTTTATGATCCAGTTGTTTATGTTTCCCAGTTTCTAAAGACACTATACCTATACGGTCCTTTCATGGTTTTGTTATATGTTGTAATAAGTACACTTCAATTTTGAAGTAATAACAATGTATGTAAAGCATGGGTCGTTATAGTTGGTATCAGAGGAAAGGTATAGTCAACCTTTGGAAACTAGGATGTGAAATCCTTAGTAAGAACCCTAAGGAAAAGTCTAAGAATAGAACACAATCTTAGGGTTTTAAAAATGACCATGAATAACCTAGGATAATACCTTAAGTGTGAAATTTTATTCTTGATTATGTGGTTTTCCTATTATGATTAGTTTTTCTCACACTATTCTTCTTGGTTTTAGTCAATGGCTGGAACCCGAAGGAACCATGTTAATGCGGAATGTGACGGGCAATGCAATGATTGTCCCTATGAGAAACCAAATGTTATGGGAGCTGGAATGAAAAATCTTGTAGCCATGTTCACACAACTTTCTCAATCTATGAATCATGCAGGACTTCCCAATGAGAAAATGAAGGAAAAACTTTCTGTTGAATCTTTCATGATGCAGCGTCCACCTTCTTTCAGCGGGTCTACTGATCCATTAGTTGTTGAACAATGGATTAGTACTACTGAAAAGGTATTTTCAGTTATTCAATGTTCTAAACAAGATAAAGTCATCCTAGCAGTGTATCGTATGGAAGGATATGTTGATCAATGGTGGAATCTTATTAAGAATACGAGCCAAAGGGATGAAATTGAGTCCATGGAATGGGACACATTCAAGAACTAATTTTTCAATAAGTACTTCCCTCGTATTCTTTGAACAAAGATAGAGAAAGAGTTTCTTGAAGTGAAGCAAAAGGATGATGAATCTGTTTGTACCTATGAAGCAAATTTTAGAAGACTTGCAAGGTATGATTCTGGTATTATTATCCAACCTGAGAGTAAGATTGATCGATTCTTTAGTGGCTTAAAACCAAGTCTTCGAAGGGCGTTAGCCATAAGGGACTTCAATAGCTATGGGTAAATCGTTTGATGTGCTCTCAAAGTCGAGATGGAGATTGGAGTAACCCATCAGTCATATGGGATTGATAAGAAGAGGAAAATGGAATTCAATGAAAAATCTAAAGAGCACACTGAAAAGAAGATGAGCTTTCCCTTATGATCAAAGTGTGGAAAGAAACATGGAGGGAGTTATCTTAAAGGGACGAGTAAATGTTTCAAATGTGCAAAAGAAGTTCATCGGGCATTTGAATGTCGCAATGATGGGAAGAAGATGTCTAATGATGCAAACAAAGGAAGGGACACACAGAATGAACCTACTACACTTCAATGTTTCATGTGCAAGGAGATGGGGCATTATGCCAATAAATGCCCTAATCCAAGGTTTGTTGATGATGATCAACATCAACAAAATCTTAAGGCTAAAGTCAAAGGAAAGTCACCTGCAATTTCTATCAGCGATATGGAGTATGATAACGAAGTGGTGAAAGGTACACTTACCATCCACTCTAAAGTAGCAAATGTTTTATTTGATTCTGGATCCACCCACTCTTTTATTTCTGAATATTTTTCTAAGGGTATCACCATTTTACCTCAACAATTAGATGTTGAGTTAGTTGTGACAACTCCTAATGGCACAACAATCACACCAAAAGTTTATAATTCTTCCCCGATTGAAGTATGTGGGAAAGTGCTTCCTGAAAATCTTGTGATCCTTCCTATAGTGGAATTTGATGTGATTCTTGGCATGGATTAGATTTCATTATATGGAGCTCATATCAATTTCCAATGAAGGGAAGTCACATTCCATATTACAGATCAATCTATGATCGTCTATCGATGCAAGGATGAACATAACCTTCCAGTGGAAATTTATTCCATATTATCGGTCTTGATTCAACTTAATGAAGGTTATTTATCTCAAATGGTTGGTGAGAAACTCACAATTAATAATATTCCCATTGTACAGAAGTTTGATGATGTCTTTCCGGAGGAATTTCCGGGTCTTCCACCAAATAGTGAGGTTGCGTTTTCAATAGAACTCGTACCGGGTGCTTTTCTTATTTCAAAGACACCTTATAGAATGGCCCCAATTGTGTTGTAGGAATTGAAGAACCAAGTCCAAGAGAATCTTGATAAGGGATTCATATGCCATAGTGCATCACCTTGGGGAGAACATGTTCTGTTTGTTAAGAATAATGATGGATCAATGAGACTCTGCATTGATTAACGAGAACTTAACAAGATCACTACCAAGAACAAATATCCTCTCCCATGCATTGATGACCTATATGACCAACTACACGGAGCTCGATACTTTTCCAAGATTTATCTTTATTCCGGGTATCATAAATTAAGGGTAAAAGGGGAGGATACACCAAAGACGGCTTTCCTTACAAGGTATGGACACTATGAATTTATAGTGATGCCATTTGGTCTTACTAATGCCCCTGCTATCTTCATGGATCTGATGAATAGAGTCTTTATAGACTACCTTGATCAATTTGTGGTATTCTTTATAGACGATATTCATGTCTATTCAAAGATCAAGGAAGAACATGAAGATCACTTGAGAATTATATTGAAGACCCTGATAAAGGAGAAGCTTTATGCCAAATTTACCATGTGTGAATTTTGGTTTCAAAAAGTTGCATTTTTTGGTCACATAATCTCAAAATAGGGGATATCTATGGATCCAGCAAAAATAGAGGTTATCAAAAGATGGTCAAGACCAACAACAGTAACTGAGATCCGAAGTTTTCTTGGTTTGGCTGGATATTATCGAAGTTTTGTGAAAGACTTTTCACGATTATCTAATCCACTCACCAGGTTGACTCGAAAAGGATTTATGTTTGTGTGGACAGATGAATGTGAAGAGAATTTCAAGGAGTTGAAAAAAAGGTTATCCAGTGCACCTGTACTCACACTTCCTTGTAGTGGAGAAAGGTTTGTGATCTACAGTGATGCATCCAAGAAGGGATTGGGATGTGTTCTCATGCAAAATGATATGGTGATAGCTTATGCCTCATGACAGTTGAAAATCCATGAGCAAAATTACCAAACTCATGATTTTGAGTTAGCTGCGGTAATCTATGCATTAATGATTTGGAGGAATTACCTTTATGGTGAAAGGTGTGATATTTATACTAATCATAAAAGATTAAAGTATATTTTCACACAAAAGGAGATGAATATGCGTCAAATAAGATGGTTGGAGCTGGTTAAGGATTATGACTGCTCAATTCATTACCACCCTAGGAAAGCAAATAAGGTGGTAGATGCATTAAGTCGACAAGACCATGCCAGTTTATCCATGATGAGGATCACAAAAGATCCATTATTTATGGATTAACAAAAGATGGATCTTGGAATTATAATGGAAGGGGGAAAATCGTATCTTTCTCAAATGAATGTTCAACCATCTATACATGTGAAGATTAAAGAGGAATAGAAAGAAGATGTAGAGTTACAAAAGAAGGTGATAAATATTCATGAATTCATCCTTGACTGTTATGGGATAATAAAATTCAGGAATCGAGTTTCTGTTCCTCCCATCCCCGAATTAAAGAAGGATCTGCTGGATGAGGCTCATAGTTCTTCATTCTCTATTCATCTTGGAATCACGAAGATGTATAGGGACCTGAAAAAGTACTTCTGGTGGGATGGAATGAAAAGATATGTTGCTAAATATGTCTCTCGATGCTTGGTTTGTCAGCACGTTAAAGATGAGAGACAGAAGTCTAAGGGGATGTTACAACCATTACCCATACCTGAATGGAAATGGGAAAACATCACTATGGACTTTGTCATAGGACATCCTAAAACATCCAAAGGAAATAATTCTATCTGGGTCATAGTTGATCATCTTACAATGTCTGCACACTTCATTTCTATTAAAGAGGATTTCTCTCTGGATCATCTTGCCATGATATATGTAAAGGATGTGGTAAGATTGCATGGAGTACCAATTTCTGTTATATCTGATCGGGGTCCAAGGTTTACCTCAATGTTCTGGCGAAGTCTTCAGTATACTCTGGATATAGAGTTGAGTTTCAGCACTGCTTATCATCCTCAGATAGACGGTCAGTCTGAGAGAACAATTAAAACTCTAGAAGATATGTTGAGAGCTTTCTCTATGGATTTAAAAGGTGGTTGGGATCAACACCTACCTTTGGTGTAATTTTCTTATAATAATAGCTTTCACTCTAGTATTCAGATGGCTCCTTATAAAGCTCTCTATGGAAAGAAATGCAGGACTCCAACTTGCTGGGATGAAGTTGGGGAAAGAAAGCTATTAGGACCTGATCTCGTTGATGAAATGGCAGAAAAGGTCAAATCTATTAAACAACACATAAGAGCAGCTCAGAGTCGAAAGAAAAGTTATGCCGACAACCGAAGAAAAGACCTACAGTTTGATGTGGGGGATAATGTGTTCTTACGAATATCTCCCTGGAAGATGGTCATGAGATTTGGAAAGAAGGGAAAGTTGAGCCCTAGATATATCGGTCCTTTTGAAATTCTTGATCGTGTTGGAAAGGTAGCTTACTGGTGGGCACATCCACCGAATCTATCTCAAGTACACTATGTGTTCCTTGTATCTCTCTTGAGAATGTACATACCTGATCCTTCACATGTACTCAGCTCAGAAGTTGTACCGCTGGAGCAAGATCTTTCTTATGAAGAACAGCCGATAGAGATTCTGGATCGTAGCGAAAAAATCCTACGGAATAAGACCACTCTCTTGGTGAAAGTTTTATGGAAGAACCACCAATTAGAAAAAGCAACATGGGATCTTGAGGATATGATGAGGGAGAGGTATCCTCATCTGTTTGTTACAAAGTGACGAATTTCTAGGGCGAAATTCATTTTCAGGGGGGTAGAATGTAACACCCGATACTTTTATGAGAAATATTTTTGTTTTTTATGTTATATAAATCATCAAAGGAATCTTTCACTACACACATCAATAGCTTGGATTTCTTTACATGAAACCACGGCCTTCCTCGATAGCTTGCGTCGTACGCAATACCGAGTTTCACTAAACAACGATATCCAATTAAAATATTATTAAAACTAGCCGTTATGAATAGTAATAACTAAATTTTGAATTTTATAACATTTTAATTCAACTTATACATTTTCTATAATGATGTATAAAAGCAAAATCAGTTTTTTTGGATAAAAGAAATATTTTTCAAAAAAATACCGTTTTGCCGCCTTTTGATGGGGCATCCACATTAAATCTAGTTTTTGACATGTTTATGTATTCAATTTGACAAAATAAAATTCTTCTTTTGAATCAGGGTATAAAAATTTACTTAGGATAAACTTTGGATATTTTTATGATAACATTCATATTTTGATGAATAGTAAAAATACACTAATTTTTAATTAAAAACAACTTTTTTCATTGAGATAATTTATATGGATAAATTATAATATTGAATGTTTTTAAAGTATAAATAGAATATATTTTTACCATTTAATATAATCTATGTCATTATCATTAATTTCACATTGAATTCATAGGTAAAAACATTTCAATCTTTGGCAATGTTTTAACTTCTAAAACCCATTTTCTTAACAACGAGATTTATTTTAAATTAATTACTGCAACTTATATGTTTTGAATTTTGAAAAATGGATTCCATATTAAGATTCAAGGGGTCCAAATTATGTTAATATACTACTTTTTATTTTTGGGCATTATGAATAGTAACTACGGTAAATTTTATTTACCATAGTTAAAGGTAAATCGGGTAATTAAGGGTAAATATAAGATTATAATATTACCCTAACACCTGCCAAAATCCTATTCCATGACTAAAAGTCGACCCATATCACCTAAGGGTTTGATTAGATTCATTTAATGGACTTTTTTCCATGAAAATAATTTAATTATTATTAAAACCAAAGAATGTGACAACATGTCACTTTCTTAAATCTTATAAGTATAACAATTTTAATTTGGTGATAAACTTAATGAAACTTAGAACATGAATAGTCTCCCGAAATCTAATACAATTATCTACATCATAGGAATTTATTTAGAATTTTAAGGGATTAAATAATTATCTTTAAGTATGACACAATAGTGATGTTGAAATTATTTTATTAATTAAAATATCAAATAAATTGTTTTAAAAATATTAAAATAAATATTATACAAACTATTTAATGTGCTAAACTAATTTTCTAGATACATATGACATTTTATGAATCTATTAACGCTTTTATTTTGAACATATCTTCTATATATATTTTATTTAAATTCAAATAAATGAATAGTTTTAAAATTGACACTATTGTAATTTTATAAAAATAACATATTATAAAATTGTTTAAAAATCACAAAAATATTTAAAATTTATAAATTAAAATTTATATGGTCTAAAATGTCATAAATTTTCAAATTATGTAAAATTAAAAACACATATATAATTATTTATAATAATTTAAAATTTAGAATATTATTACCACAAATAAAATTAAATTGATAAATAAGGATAAATCAAGTTGATAATGTTTAAAATAAATTCCTAACATGCCTAAATTTTATTGGTTGATGATATTAAAACCCTATATCATCTAATATTTGGATATGAGTCATTTTGGAAGTTTTTAAGTGGGTTTGGGATTTAATATAAACTAATATTTCTTATATTTCCAAAGGTGCCCCTCTCCACCCTTATAAAAGGGAACCTCCTATCTCTCTTCCTCACACCAATTTGAGTCTTCAAGCTCGAAAAAACCCTGGCCATTTCACTTCCCCACTTCCTTAGAAACCTACTAGAGGTACTGGTCTTATCAAAAGACCAACTCTAGTGCCTTAAGAGAAGGTTTAAAGGAGGCACTTCGAGAAAGAGGTAATACCTTCTACCGTTTTCTTCACATTCCATTCTTCTTCTACTCCCTCTTCTTCAGTTGTTTCATTATGAGGTAATAAAATTAGTATCACTCATATAATGATATGTTATTATAAATATGAAACAACCCTATTTCACCTCTTATCCATCCTATGGAAAACGAAATCACCGCGCGTGCGAACGTACGAAATATCGTCTCCACACCGTGGTGTAATCTATTTTCCCCCACCACCTTACATGGATGGGTATAAGGGTGAAGCTAATGAATATATATGATTATTGTAAATTGTTATTGATTCTGAAATAGTATACATACACCCCAATACAATTACATGATCATGGGAATGATATCATCGCTCGTGCGTACGTACGGAATACCGTCTCCACGATGTGATGTGATTCGTTCTACATGATTTTCATTGCATAATGATTATATAAATGAATTGAATGGATGAATATGATATATATTACACTAATACCATTTTTTAAATAATGTATCTATATCCTAATGAGAAGAATAAGAATTTATTCGACAAACACACATAAGAACAAAAAGTAATAAACACCCGAATAACAAGTAGTAATGAAATATTACTAATAAGAAGATAAGAATATGACCATATACGATATCATAAAAATATGTATGATTCTGGAATAAGTCAATAACATTATTTAAATCATTATACAGGAGGTTCGGACACTTACGAAGCAAATTGGACCTAAGGTAAGGGAAAATCTCGCAATCTCAATTTTTATCCGAGATTGTTTATACTTCAGAATTTACTGGGGTGTATTTTATCATCCAAATCCATGTTTTCTCAATATGTAATATTTTTTCCATCCACCTACAATTGTTTAAATCCAATTTTACCCTTCAGTGAGTTTTTAGTAAAATATATGAAAGGAATCTTTTGTCGTTTTTCATACGAGGTACTTTTTGATTTTTCCGACAAAAGTACGAGAAGAATGTTTTTTTAAATTATATGGAATGAATGGATTTTTAAAAAATTATTTACAAGAAGCTTAATTTAATTGTTTTAATGTTAATTTTTAATCAACTTATTTTAGTTTAAAATTTTATGACATGTTAAGAGAGGAAAAATGTTTTTGAAGTAGAAAGGATATTTTCCTCAAGAATGGTGTTCAAGTGTTTTATCAAAATTATTTTCCATCTAAGATAATAAAGGGTTATGTGTCTATCCCTATTATTACATATATTTGATTATCTTGTGATGGAATTATTTTTATTAATTCATTTATCTTATATGAATTGTTTTATGATGTCAGGATTTTTAAGAATCCCATTTTTATTACATGGGTTATGAAATGATGTATGATTTATGATTTTGTGGCACACATAAGAATGGTATCATTATGAGATGGGTGGGACCTATATCTCCCTCCAATAAATTGGGTAAAGATTTTATATGTCATGAGATAGACATGGCTGGAATGGCAGGTTAAACCGGTTCAGTGAAACAGGACTAAAACGAGGAATGAACTCGGTTCAGAATTGGACTTTGTCCACTAAGATAGTCATATAAATGAGTCTTGACTAATAAGAAATGATTATCTATGATTATGTGTGCATGCCACAAAGTTTAATGTTTTATGTTATGATTATTGGGATTACATTTCACTACCATGATTTATCCCATTTTATGAAATTATGATCTCTTTTGCAGGGTAAGATTTCCAAAATGTTATGTTTTTATTTTGATGTGATTGATTTTATTTTATTTACCCTTACTGAGAATTTAAGCTCACCCTTTTGTATGTTTTATTTCCCCAGGTCAGGAAGAAGGTTATTAAGTAAGATATGCCAAAATGTACTATAGATATGATGAAATAAATGGGAGACAGTGTAGACGCTTTATGAACCAGTTGTTTATGTTTCCCAGTTTCTAAAGACACTATACATATACTGTCTTTTCATGGTTTTGTTATATGTTGTAATAAGTACGCTTAAATTTTGAAGTAATAACAATGTATGTAAAGCATGGGTCGTTATATGGGGAATTCATAATGTTGAACATCCTAATCAATCATTAAACGACTCATCTTAGTACTGTACAAAAACAGGTAAAACCCCAAACTAGTTTGTCTCATGAGATATACCGATTCATCGAGGGCCTGTAATAGGACCCAACTCTCACATAATAAGTTCAATTCAATAATCATATGAATTTAGATAAAAATAATGAAAATATACATCCATATTGAAAATAACATATGAAATGAAAATTAAATTCCCCAATCATTAAATATGAATACTATCCATTTGGAGTAATAAGGTAAATGGTATCAAGATAGAAAATATGTAGTCAAACTAATCATGAACCATTAAATAAAATATGGTATATAATATCATAAAATATTAATCTCAATTAAACATAATAATCAATAATATTGTTGAAATAGATGAAAATATTTGTATAAAATCATCAAGTAATTCATAAGGTTAACACTCTTTTACGTTGAAGAGAAGTGTTTTTTTGGAAAAATACTTCCATTAAACCAGAAGTGAATTAATGTAATAATTTTCATAACAGCAATAGTGATTTTAAAAATTAATAGTGGTTAAAAACAGAATATATAGTTTGTTTATGAATAAGTAAGAATTCGAGAAGCTCATTTGAATTAGTCTTATTTATCGGGGGAAACTGAAAATTATCTTTATAAAACATTTAACTACCTATAAAATAAAAAAGGATTATGATTGGTACACACATATATAAAATTCACAAATTTTTTATGAGGAGTGGATAAGAATAAAAAATAATTTCATTATGGTATGTCGAAGATAATGTTTACCTAAATGGAAATGGAGGTTCAGGTACATAAAACGTACCTTATATCCAAATGTGTTTTGCACATAAACTTAGCTTCTTGGAAAATAAAATTAAATATAATAATTAATTAATTAATTAAGAACATTTTCTATGTGTATTTTATTAATTATAATTTTATTATGTTCATTTATATGCTAAATGATATGTTATGTGATTGAATTATATCGTTCTGGGGTGTTTTTTTCATGATTTTTATAGGGTTCACTTGTTTATAATTAATGGAGTTAATTTCATATTAGAATAATTATTTAGAATTTTTTTTTAATATTGTTAATTATAATCAAAAAAATTAAATTGTATGGTTATTCATTTGGTTTTATGGTATTAGGATGTGTTATTCGGTTAAACATTAAAGAAAATCATTTAGATTATTTTGTCAGTACATTGAATATTGTGAACTTGTTTTATTTTATGTATTAATATTATGTATATATAATAGTTCTAGAACATTAAATAGGTTATAATAAATATATTATAGTTTATTTAAACTATGAAAATTGTTTTATGACCATAATTGATGGAGAAATTGAGGAAAAAGGTGTGTCATCCATGAAGGATTTAAATCGGCACCTCCCGGACAATAATTTCATTTTTAAATTAAAAGAGAGTAAGGTGAGTAACAATGTATGTTCCATTAAATTGATAAAATTATATTATATATATTATAATATAGTTATCATGGTTATTTTGATATAGTATGTGAGTAAGAGACTAAGTAAAATAAACAAATAGAAATGAAATTAAAACAAAATGGAAGAGAATTTACCTCTTGAAATATCCTCTTTGAGTACCCCCTTAAGAGAAGTGGTTTTGGACTTCTGGAAAAACCAAGGGCTCCTGGACGTGTGGATGGACTAGGTAAGAGTATTTGAGTATAATTTGGATAATCATCAAGGCATATAGGAGCGAGGAGAAGAGGGAGTGATGGGTGTCTTTTATTGTGGTGGAGAAGGGTGATTCTAGAATATCTTATTCATTATTTTATTAATTTGATCAAGACAGAAAATAGTGGTAGATTATAAGCACCCCAAATAGTTATAATTGAATTTGGGTTATAAATAATGGTTTCTTACATCATCCATGATGCATGGAATAATTAATTTTTCTGATATTGTAATTTTATTGTAAATTACAATATATTAAAATTTCGATAAAGTTCATGTATTTCATAAAAATCCTAATAAATTAACATTATCATTTTTTTAAATGTAGAATGAAAAAATGGATTTAATTTTAATAAAATAATTTTCAAAATATGGGAAAAATAATTTTTAAATAAAATCATATTTTCCTTGAAATATACAAATTTTAAATGTAAAGGTGATTTTATAATACATTCAAAAATTAAATAAGGTCCCATTAAATTCTTTTAAAATCATAGAAAAAAATATTCATTTATAAATACATTTTATATACATTTATTTTATTTTAAATCAATAAATTATTTTTAAATTTTAATTAAATATTTCTTACTGAGAAAAATATCAACTCTTAATTATTAATTTCTAAAATATTCACTCTCATTTATATAGTGTATAAATTTAATTTAAACATAAATGGTTGATATCTCTATTCATAAGGTTAAATTACTCTTCTTAAGGGTAAGTTCCTATTTATAAGGGTATGTTACTATTGACCAAAAATATATATTGATCCTATCGGACTCTAAATTTCTTGCTGATCGTAATCGTGTATGTAATTTTTTCGAAATTAAAATCATAGAAGCAGAAAAATTATGTTCATTAGGTATATTATAACAATGTTTTGTTTCATTAAGACTTAGAGTTTCAATCATTTATTTATAAATTTATTTCTAAATTTGGGGGGTGCTATAGTCTGGCATTGGGATTTGATATCTAGCCCTGAATATGTATCATATGGTACATACAACCAACCAAAAAATAGTTATTATATAAGAAATTCCATGCACATGTCTAACCCATATGCATTGTGGGGGGGATTTTATATTATGGATAGACCTTGGATTTGAGATATGGGAATCACTACGCATCCTATGGTTAAAGGAACCATGTTACAAGTAGTTCTTGAAATGTAAAATTTCATTTGTGGGTCTAACCCAAACATAGATAGCGGGATTTTTTCCATTTTATATTGCCACTGGACCCAGGTTTTGAGATATATGAATCACTACATATCCTATGGTAAATTGAAACAAGACACATTTAGTTCTTAAATTTCTTTATCCGGATATGACTCATATATAATGATTGGGTACATTTTTTCCCATAGGTATAGATCATGTGGACTGAATCATTCAGGAAATAACATCTTCTATATAGTTTAACATAATGTGGTGAGAAATATTCCAGGTATTTTGGAATCATGTAGTAAAGATGGGTACTGTACTATTTAATTTCGTGTGCTAAGGACATATTACATGTATATTAACATAATGCATAAATAATTCCTTCTTTGTATATTAATTTCATGTATTAAGGACATCATTTATGTAGTTTAATATCATAATGTAAGGAATTTGACTATGTATTTTGACATCATTTTTTATGGATATCTATATCAAAATTTAATATCATATGTTATGGAAGTCTTCCATGTAATTTAATTTCATGTGGTAAGGTTCTATTCTATATAGTTTAAAATAATGAGATAAGTATGTTGGATGCTATGTTGTTTAATGTTTTTTCATGATGATTTTTATTTCCTAATGGTTAATATGAAAAGTACTTCTTAATAACACTCACATTAATGAAGGGTATAATATGTTCCCCATTAATTGTGGACAATGAAAAATCTACGTTGGAATATTTCTTATGTACACTATATGGCTCTCCCACTTGGGTCCCAGTTTTGGTGGTTTCATATGTTGTACCATTACTGTTCTGAGAACCAATCCAAGTTATCCTTGGAGGAATGAGTAAAGGAAATCATTCTTATCGAATTCTAGTGCATCCAATATTAATGAACATAGAGTTTTTGTAATTTACATTACCATTTCTCATAGATATTTTCTAACTCATCCAATCATGTCCACTATTGTTCATCATCTGAGATTTTCCCATATATTGTTATTTAGAGTGATGTAAATTGGACTTTCATGGGAAACACTACATATGTACCATAATCTAATGAGAATGGGGTTGCTTGTGTGGCAGTCTATATAGTGGTATTATATGACCCTAAAGTATGAAGACGATTTTATGTCCAATACTTCATATACTTATCTAATATTATCTATATTATATTTTAAAAATACGTTTTTATGTCCTCTATATTTACATTATCTATTGCATGATAGCTAGATGAATGGTTGTACTCGATGTTGTACTCCTGGTATAGTTTCATCAACATAGAAGAATAGAAAATAATAGCATTTTCTGTTAGTATTGTGTGAGGGACACCAAATACTGTGATAATATTATATTTTATAATGATTATTATATTCTTAATATTTGATTATTTTATAGGTATGGCCTCATCCCATTTGGAAAATAATTGGGTAGTATTAAGGATGTATTTAAACTACTTATCTGTAACTGGGGGATATGTCCCCATAACATCAATTCACTCTACAACATGTGGCTTGGATTACATAGTTTTATGTAGAAACACTAGGGGTTTATGAATAAAGGTTTCATGATTCCATATGGCATTAAAATTTCAATTTATTTTCCATGTAATCCAACAACATTAATTTCCAGTATTTACCAAGTCTCCTAATTTGGATGGAGTGTCTAGTCCCATACTAGTGAGTGCCATTAGAGCCTACATAGACTTCTTCCATGACAAACACAATCCCTCCTTCTACAATTTATTTGAGGAGGAATTGATCAAGGACTTATTTCTAGAGTACATTCTTCTCGTTTGGCCCATCTTGAAGGGTAAATTATTCTATTTAACATCAAATCTGTAACATTTTAGATCAATTTTATGGCATTATACCATTTTTAGGCAATAATTTATAGGATCTATGCATCCAATGGTAGATTCAAGATCATCATACTCTAGGGAAGCATTAAGATTATTAATTCCCTAAATTTGAAATTTGATGACTTGTGAGACCACCATTAGGTGAGTGATGTAGAAAACTACTTCATCCTTACCAGGATCATCTAGTATTATGGCCTTGTTGGACATTGTATTCGCAGAAGCATTTTTTTGAGTGAAATAATGTTGTTTTGATTCAAAATGTAACTGAACCATCAATCCATTTTTGAAATTGATGAGGGGTGACAATTATTTCTTCTTGATGGAATACTCATCATTGATCTATATTATTTCTAGTTATGATTCCCTTTTGATATTAATTTTGTCTATCTCCCATTACATGGATACTTTGATGATGGTTATAAGTGCCTAGTATTCTCCCTCAATATTTGTATAGCATTCAATTGGTGAAAAAGAATATAAAAATTTCTTTATCCAGGGAAACAACTATAATCTCTTGGATAGCCCGATTAAGCATCATGTTATCTCTTCTCATTCTAATATGACTTTGGGAGGCATCATAAATGTACATATATCATGTTAGGGAGTGTCATGGGCCTATAAAACTTGTTTTTCTATAAGTTTGGTTTCTAGTGTAATAATTATTGGGGTAGGATGTGACACAATAAAATCATCCATGGCCTACCCAATTATTTCATTTAGTGAAAAAAATTTAATTTCATAATATTATAATATAATCTCCCATTTGGGGAAACACCCTGTTAACACAGGTAATCAAAAAATGTACTTGGGCAGGTTCATATGAGAGACAAGGTGGGATTTTTGATGCATCAAGTAATTACTCATATTTTTCACTATAAAAATGAGTGTGTAATATTTTTTTTAGGTTTAAAAATTATGTATTAGTATCTATAATCATTTGACTATGATAGTAGAGGTTATTTTCATTCCCCCGCATCAATTTTATTTGTGATTATATTTCCAATAAAACATCCTATAGTGGAAACATATAGTATATATGTATACCCTTCTACAAGAATCATTAAGACTGGTCGATTCAGAAGGTGCTACTTGATCATTTCAAAAGATTCTAGGAAGTCCTCATCCCATTGGTAGGTGGAACATTTTTTCATTGACATAGTGAAGTGGGTATATTTTTTAACTAGGTTAGCCGTGAAATTAAGATATATAAGCAATGTATCCTTGGATCACACTAATTTCTATAGGATTCTGAAGTGATGAAATGTATAGTATTGAACTAATCATTCCTAGATCAACATTGATGTCATATTTAAATAAGAAAAAGCTATTGAATTTCCCAAATGTAACTTAGAAAGAACACTCCAGAGGGATCAACATAATACATTACTGCTACAATTTTATGAATATTTCATAATGATTATTTATTTGATCATATTATTGTTGGTAATTGACTACCATGTGGTTGAAATAACATTATTTTATTCTCCCAAAGAAGATTTTAAATATATAATTCATGTTTCATTGATATTTTTTATCAGTGTTCTTATATTTAAACTGAATAACCTAGTAGAAAATGATATCCTAAGGTTATCTGAAGGTAGTTTATTTTAATATTCAAGGGCCATCATGAATTGGTTACACCCAAAGTACCCATCCATAAAATAATGGGATTAGGATCCAGTAGTTACATTGATCAAAAGTTTTGTAATCTGTATTGGGAAATCCTACTTCAGAATGTTATGATTCATGAAAAATAAATCAATACATGCCATGATCTCTCTGTTATTTTCTGTGATGGGGGTGATTTTGGAAAACCATTTCATTGACTGCGCCTGTAGAAAAAAATATGTATTTGATAAATTTATCAACATAAAATTCTATATTATTAGCTTGAATTAGTGCATTGTCCTATCATTCTTCTTGAAACCTAAATGGTCATTGGGAAAGCTTAATTGATTAGTATCCAAATTGGGATTTATCTGAGGTATCTCGATATATTTCCAATATATCACATATCAATAGTTCTTTATAAATGTAATGTATATATCCATATCCTCAACAAAACATTGTGGAACTAATATATATAGGTCAGGGGTCTAATTTTGTTCATATGTTCACCTTTCTGACATAATCGATGGTGGTAGATACTCCCACCCCATGTGTGGATGGATAATTCCTGAGCTCATCCACTTCAAATTCCATCTCTCTATCTACTGAAGCATCTTTAGTCATGGTGGGTAATTTAGGCATGTCATTGTTATCATTGAGATGAGAGACACCATGATAAGAAACACCAACACCGTGGACTTACAGATTTTTTAGGTGGACTCAAGGGATTCATGTTTTTATTTATCCTGTTAATGGTGATATAAGAGGTATATACATACTAAAATGAAAATAATTTCTTGGGAGAATTTTAATTTTTTATAATGGCTCATGGGAATTACCGGATCCTGTTAGAGAATTATTCTGACTTTACTTTGATAAATCCATGTCAACTTATGTGATTTATATCACATGGAAATGGGTAAATGGGGTATTTGGCTCACAACAACTTTTTTGGAATTTTATCTACTATATCAATCTAGTTTATGGGAATCACGTAGTTTATGTCAATGATGCTGCATATATTCACATGAGAAGTCCCCTGTCCATTAGTAGTGGAATCCTTAATTTCAATATCCACCATTGGTTTTTTTCCTTCCATATTATAAAATTCTCATTAGTATATATAGATTAACAAGAATCAAAGGAGGGTTTTTAACAATGTTGTAAACTAACCATTCCATTTATGGTGTATTTCATGCATTAGTGAAATATTGATGGTACAACTATGTGGATATGAAACCAATGTATTCTTGTTAAGATATTTTATTTTGTTTTGTGCTAGAAAAAATTGAACTCGCCATTAGATATGAGATCCCCAAACAGATCTTTGAGCTTGATGTTCCTAAGAGGATATTTATCGCTCTTATCATACCCTTGAATGGATAGAATCATTATAGATAAACCGCCATTCTATATCCTAAATTTTGGGGGTCTGGATTGTGATGATGTTGATTCCTATACTATTTTTAACCAGATACTGTTAGATGTTGAAATTATTGAGTTTAACCAAAACATATACTGTTATGATATTCCCCTAGATAACTTCTTCATGGTCTTATTCTATGATTGAGATGGTAGTGTGATATTTTAATGAAGAAATATCTATATAGTAAACATTGGTTGAAGTAAATTTTATCTCAAACTCCTTTTCTCTCTAAATGGCCTTACTGAATTCCTCTTTTAGTCCTTCTAAAACATGTCAATAATATAAAATTGATAGTTTGGATGGGAAAAATACCATCTTTTTGAAATGTATTATTTTTATGCTAGATTTATAAACTTCATAGGGTTGGGTTTCTTATTATTAGGGATCTTAGATGATATGTGTATGATGTTGGTGGTATTGGTAATTGGGTAGAGGTTGTGGGAGAATATTTCAGAGATGGTTTAGGTCATACTTGATAACTCCCATTTTGGGTTAATCAAATAATCCCACCAACTCAAGTAATTTTTTTATAATGATTGGGTTTAAATGACCATTAAAGGTCTCAGAGGAACCTTCAATCATTGTTTGGGCATGCTAAAGTACTTGACCGTGGGTTGAAACCATTTAAATGTCTTCTACAGGGATGAGACAAGAAAAAACTGGGATTCCCCATGTCTGGGTCGTTATATGAACCTGTTAAATAAATGTCCCTGGCCTCCAAATCTACTATCATGTATTGGGAACTTGTACTCAGGTCTGTATTCCTCAACATAGATTGGATATTTTAAGTGAAATTTGTCAATATAACAAAACATAATCTCTTCATATGATGATGGTTATGTTTTCGTGGGGGTTTCTGTTCTCTAAGTACTGAATTAAATAAATCTAGAAGAGATAGATTTCATGTGGGGTTTGGATATGAATCCTTCTCTTTTGTATTTTCATATGTTTGATAATTATGTTCTCTTTTGGAGTCTTATTCAGTAGTGTCTTTCAAGGTTTTGATATTGCTACTAGTTTACAATGCTATACTCTTAGTGTGGGATAGGTTCAGTTCCTATCTCTTGAGTAATCTAATTATCAAATTTTGACCACACCAAGATGGAACATCTCTCCAATTTCCCATGTCTTCTAGTTGGGGGATAGTCACACATGTCTCTTGTTTGGAGGCCTTTCAGAATATTAATTTTCTATAATCGTCTATGTTTTGGAGGATGCCTTTGAAGATAAATAAATCATTGATGATTTGACTTAGACGCCTTTGAAATGTGTAGTAGTTTGGATGATCAATACGGTTAACCAGTTTGGGTTTATTAGGATTTGGTATCTCAAGAAGGTTATATTCTATAGATATAGTCAAATAACTAAGAACTGGTTTATTTCAATAAGAATAAACATTGTTCATATGTTCCATATATCATGTGTGACCCTGATGTATCCTCACCACTTGTTGAGAGTTGTTTCACTACTGATACTGCTCAATAGAAGGTAGTATCTTATTTGTTTCCAACCTAGGTTCATGTATGGGAAATTATACTTGTGTAAGAGAAACTACAATAGTCTCTACCTTATCATTACTTTTCCATATGTGATTTGAATGGGATGATTTTTCTCCCATGTTCAAAAAATGGAATATTCTTATTGTGGTGATATTTCCATTAACTCATGGAATCTATTTGGATACATCATCCAGATCAATGGTTTTCTAATCCCATCCTGAACGTTCTCAATATAGAGTTCATCAATTTCTCCTAAAAAATAAGAATACTAAGTGATTACATAAAACCAATCTATCATATTATTATGTTATATACTCTTTCATTTTAAAAATTCTTTTAATTTTTTAGGCCAATGAATTTTATTTGCCATATCATATTGATTAATTAATATTGGGATTTATTTTAAAGGTCCTCCCATAATGAGATGGATCCTATTTGAACACCATGATACCAAAATAAGGTTGGACCTAAAATAATATATATAGTATATCTCAGTTTTTAACCACCTACTCGTATCGAGGCCCCATAATTATGCTGCATAGAGACATAAAGTGCAGGAGATATTGTTCTAGAAATATTTTAAAGAAAAAGATTGAAAATAAAGGATTTCTAAAATTTGTTGGGGGTAAGGTTTCATCTTCCCATTTGGGATACAAACTATTTTTAGGAAACATGGGGCACTCCACCCCCATTGAATCCATTTGAACATACACTGATTCAGTTGTGTTGAGTAGTTCTAGAGGTATAACTATTTGGTCTAACTACCATATACTGGGAGAAGTTGAGGCTTGATGCGGTGGCCCAATTTTCATCTCCCTACAATTCCAAATACTTGTTAATACTGAATAATAACATTAACCTGGAATTCATTATCATCTAAATAGACTAAATTCAGGGTCATCCTATACTTCCTCATTTATGTAGACTAGTTTCCTAGATCCAGAGCCAGTATGATGATGTAATTCCACTCTTGTAGGTGGATTATATCTCTTCTATATGTGTTAGGAAGGATATGTGTCCCTATTCGATGATGTTACCCAACAAGAATATTTCCACTATTTAGTTCCACATTGAGTTTTTGAGGATTTTTATCACATTCTCATAATATGCTTTTTGTTCATATGTGGATGGTGTTTCAGATCCACTACATGGTTAGTGGAATGTAGCCTCAGATTTCCCTTTACGCTTGGAAAATTTTCATATTGGAGGTGGAAAATCCTCATTTGAAGGTGAATAGTTGTTGATCTTTCATCAATTTTGCATATGTGGAGCCTCATCACGTGCATCAATATTTTCCTCCTCTTGGGTTATGGTATCTATATTATGTCCCTCTACAGTTTTACAGTGAACTATGCCATTTTTTAGATTGAATGTGATGATATTTACTAAGACATCCAATGATATTGTAGATAACCCATTAAATTCCAGGTAATGGAGTGCATCTATATATCATTCTACTTATTCTAGGGTTTCATCAAAGTCATTTCTCTAACCCTTGTCCTTTTTGACCAACTTGGGTTATTAACCTTATGTGGTCAGATTATCTTTGTAAGACCTTCTCCATGTCTTAGTATATGAAGAGATACTACAAGGGTATTTCTAGTCATTCATGTCGATCATGCCCCAACTGAGAGAAGTGCATCTCATGGTGAGTGGAATATATGGGATTCTGACCATCATTATTTACCTTATAACATGTAGAAGACTGATTTCTTTAAGTGTTATGATAATAAAGAAGTTCCACTACCCCAATAGGTTGGGTCTGATTCAAGCACAATATCAGATGACTTTGATCCTACTGTTGATGATTTAATGAATCCTGCTAAGGATTTGATGAATCATGGTATGGGTATTGAGGTATAGATTCCCATATCCCGCCGGGATATAGTTGATCGGGATGTACCTTTGATTTTTTAGGACCCACTAAAAATATGATTAACCGAGTGATGGAGATTGAGATAATTATAACCTTATACATATATGATGGGGTTCATTGAAACCATATTTTATTCATACAAGACCATCTTGCAGTGTTATGACCTTATAGGTCACAATTTATATTAAAATTCCCCTTTCCCTTCTAGATTGCTTTTCTCTTAGATGACATTAATGGAAGATGCTATTGTGATCTTCTTTATTTGGTGATATCTTGTTCTTGAATGGGATATGTTTAATGGTTCTTTGTTATGTGACTCATTTTATATATGATAATATCATGTATTTCACAACATTGGATTCCATGTTTTAGGATTGTTCCTATTTTGTTCAGATCCCCAACTAAAGAGCTTACCTATGCCGCTCACTCTGTTCCTGATGTCTTTACATCCTCAATGTAAAGGAACATTATTGCATGAACCAAATAGCCTATGTTTTACTTGGTTCCATAATTAATCCTATAGCTATGAATTTAATAGACCTTGGACATTGGAATGTTTTCTAACCTTAAACATAATGAAGTGTAGTTCTTGATAAATCCCTCATCCTCAAATACGAACATCTGACAAGGCTCTATAAATAAGTCTCTAATGATTTTTAGGGTATTGAGACAAACACACCATATACATTTTCCATGATCATCTATTCTTGGTTCTTAGTCAAAATAAAACATTTCCCTATCTGGAGAACAGTATAGTTTATTTATGATATTGAGATAACACTCATATACATGATAAGGGAGGTGTCTAGATTTCAAATCCTAATGGATATCCAACATATTATGAAGTATATATGGAATGCCCTCCACCTCAGCCTCATCTTGAATTTCATAAACGGGGGTAGTGAAGGGATAGAACTTGGTCAGAAGGTTGTTTTTGGACATCTAATTCCATGTTTCGACATCAGATTCTAATTTATTAAATCCACATTCCTCTACATGGTCAGACCACAGAGGTAATTTCTCTAGGGTCACATGAAAATTGTGGTGATCTGACAGTGTTAGATAACGGGTGACTATATGTTGATAATCCCAGTGTTTCAAGTACCTCTCATTAAAAATAATCATGGTAATGGGGAATATTTCCTTGTTTGAGATAGATACTACCATGGGGAGGTTTTCCAAAATATATATAGGGAGTAATATCCTTACAATCAATCTCTATATTACATCTAGGATGACTATCAATGTAGTTATTAACTTATACATTGGACAACGATTGAGAGTAACCCTTAAGGTGTTGCTGGTATGCATTATTCATCCTCAAGGACACCAACATTGAGTGGATCAAGAGTGTTTGAATCATTCTCCCATTTGTTCAGAATATATTGACCTTCTTTCTGGGGTCTAGAAGGGATATGAGACTACCCCCTGGCATTCACATTAATATTTTGATTATCATATTTTTTTTTGGGGATATGAACCAACTTATAAGAATCTATTTAAGTATACCAAGGATATTATGAATCATCTGTTGGAGTATGAGCTTGTCTGTGGGTGGTTTCCGAAATATGTCAGCCAACCCTTGAATAAAAGGGTGTTTCATCCCTATTCATATATTCATTCTTTATCCAAATATGTCAATGGACCACTATAATTAGATAAGGGGTATGATGATATTCTTTTATAGACTATGATTGATGTTGGTATAGTCTTTCATTAGTGGGAGTAGGAATATGAGTCTGGATCTTATAAGATGCTGGAATATGATGAGTAACTTCATCAGTAGTGATATGATGAAACCCTAAGGTAATTTCTAAACAATACTAATGAAGCTCGGTTGGAGTGTATATATAAGCATGATCTTGTTTCTTTGGAATATACTTAATGCATTATTCAACGGGAATGTGCACCTATCCTAAGGCATTTTCCAATCCAAGCTTGTGATACCCATTCAGAATGGGGGTATGATCCAAGCACTATTCCGTATTCTTTAGTAGAATATGTAAATAATCCTCATGGATGGGATAATGAATTCACACTATCTCCATAGAAGCTATATTTATTTATTGATCATAGGGATATGAAACTCTGGATATTGGGATAGTAATATGCATTTGTACCTATATTTCTAATTGTGAAAAAATATACTAATGTTGATCTTTATATTTTCCAAGATATAGTGAAACTTTAGTAGATTATGCACATCTATATAAGCTTTAACATTATTTTTCTCCATTATATAATGGTTTATGTCTTCAAATGGAGCTATGATATAATTTAACTTTTTTCCTCTATGTTCCATTGGAATATTCCAATGGGATTCATGCATATGGAAAATATATGTGCCTCTCCTATGCTTGTTGTCATTATATGCTATCAAAATTGATCTGGGTGAGTATATTTATATGAATTCTAATTCTGTACAACAAAAATATATTGATAGGATTTATCAATCAAAGTGGGGATATGAGACCACTCCCTTTGATATGAAGATTTCTATACCTAATAATATCTCCTTGGCACCTGTGCATGAGAATCCAATGTTGATACCAGTTGGGTAATGCCCTTAGCAGGTGACTAAGCGGCATTAGAAGGATGAAACTTATGATAAAAGCTGATAGGATCCCTCCTAGGAATCTTGTAAACAAAGATAAATACATATCTTAACTCTTTTATAAGCCTTCTAAAGGTTTCTGAGGTGTCTATTAACACAATCTAGGGATAAGATTCCAATGTGGTTGGTGGTGGAAATTTGTGCCACCGGATTCATTCCATATTCCATTAAATTAGGTGGGCTTGTAAACTTTAGTGTTTGGAGACATATATGTTCAAGATACAGGGTCAAGATCATATAATGTCAGTGTTATTCCCATATTATCTCATTCACTACGTAAAGTTGAAGATTTTGGTGGGTGATTTTGTTTTTGCAACTTGTTGAGATTTTTGTAGTGGATCATGTTCTTAAACATCATCTTTTATGAATATTAGATCTTGGTTTAATATGATTCTTGTGATATATGTATCATTAGTTCGAATTACAAGAAAATAACAATTTCTTTAATATGTGAATAATCACAAGTATTAAACTTGATCAATTAGCATTGAACTGGTGGAAAAAATGTTTTTGTGTCATTTTGATGATTTTTCTTTTAGTAAATGTGTATAAACAATGGAATATCTCATTGGGGCCTCAATTATGTTATATTATTGAATGATTAATTCTAGGATCGTCATTTCTATTTTCATAGGATATAAAAACCCAAATGGAGCTATCTGTGACCACCGGTTTTTTTCTTTGTTGAAAGATTTTATGTCAACTTCACTCTTTTTGTTTCTAAAATCATTTTATTGTTCTTATAGTATTATAAATAAGATTTACAACACAAATAATGATTTATTTATTCAATTATCACATGCTTTAACCTATTTTTAACCCTTTTTTGTTTTGTCTAGATATTCTTGTCTAATAGTTTATTTTTAGGTGCTCGGTATAGTTTTATAATCAATGGAATTATTATGGTCTGTCTATTGAAACACTCAATCGTTCCCACCCAAATAAATAATAACATGACTATTTTCCAAAAGAATGTGTTCATTTGGGTGTTTAAACCCAATGGATCATACGAACTAACATTGGTCAATAGGATGAGAGGTCAGGCTCATCACTTCCTTTTAGTGGGAATGATTTCCTACTCTAAGACACTCTTAGAAATTTAAGAATGGTTTTGGAATAATTCCCCAATAATGATGCACTGGTTAAACTAAAAAACAATTTATGTGTCAAATCCCCAAGAATAAAAAGGGAGTTATATTAATGATCACTTCTATATGCGTCAAAAGTTTATCCATATGGTTAAAATTATTCCCTAGAAATGGGAGATGTCCTGTATTTTAAATCCATATGACCTTGAACTATGGATTTTTATATTTTATAGTCAGGTGATAAGTGCATTACAAATGCGATTTAAATATTTAGAGGTATCATATGTAACATGAATGAGTATGTATAAAAACCCATGAAGATCATTTGACAAAGTCGAATGATTTACTTTAGGAAAAAAATTAACATTTTAACACTGTGTAGTGAGAATATATATAAAGGCACTTTGGGGTTGAGCATTTGAGATCAGAACTTATGAAGGCATCCTAAATATCCAACTTGTAGCATCAATCTATGTCTTTATAGATTGATCTATCCTCATTCTACTAAATGGTGGGAAAAAATACGTATTTCTCACGAGGGTGATTTCTAAATAGTTTAATCAACATTAGAATTACATCCGAACTCACAACAATGTGGGTTCCCATGTACGGAAGCATTTATATCAGGCAATTGAATGACGGTTACACACAATGGTTTCCCTAGGTTGGTGGATTTTTACAAAATCTTGGGTCAGTGGATAGATCATCATATCACACACTTCACATGATCCATCCATAGGGCATCCATAGAATCATCTTTTCGTCATGGGGAAAATAACAACATCATGATTATTCCATAATTTCCAAATTTATTAAACCCATTTATTGTCAAATGACATTCAAATATTCAAATAAACATGTCAAAAAACCTTCAGTATATCAGGATGACATATTTTTGGGTCTTCATGAGACAAGGTCGCCTATCAAAGCAGCTTCTAGGTGGTCGATGGAGGCTTGTATGAGGGTATTTATGTCTGAATCACAATACATAAGCTTTTAGATTCAGTACATAAAAATGGTATGAAATTTTTATCATTTAAAAAGAAATAAAAAATATATAGTTATTAATACAATGGAGTGACTTTTTTGGGTCATGGTTTTGATGAGTTAGACAATACTACACTATTTATCAGAGTTGTACCAAAATAAAATAAAATATTTAATTTCCTCCAAATTCTCTATCTCTTTAAACACAATCCTCCATTTAAGAACTTCTAGGAAACCAATGAAAAAAATATTAAACCATGGGATGGGAATAAAATTTCCCAATAAATGGGGTTTTAAATTTATTTAATACCCATTTATGAAATCTCATTTTGAAATTAACTTTTTGGAAATCCATTTGAGCATTCTTTTAATATTAAATTCACGTATAATTTTTTAAATACCATTTGAAAATTTAATTGAAACTATTAATTCATTAAAAATAACATTGATAAATAATTTTAGAAATACATTTGGAATATTTTTAAAAAATTATTTATGACTTGAAAATACTATAACACATAAACATACTTATGCTCAAAAATTGATTTAAAAATAAACAAGTAATGTTTTATGAAAATATTAGACAATATTTTGAAAAAATATGGGATCCACTCGAAACATTGAAGGATCTCTTGGATATACCCACATTTTTGAGTGAATGGTTAACTCCCAAATTCCCTACCATATTTACAATGGTAAAGTGCCTAATTTTATAAATATATTTTAAGATTACCATACATATTTATAATTTTTTTCACTTGTGTTTTGTCTTTAAAAACATAAAGCTTAATTATAAACTCTTACAATATTTTATTTATTTATAAATATATCAGTATGAGATTTTATTGGAAATCATTAGAGGCATTTCGTATAACCAGGACTGACAACATAAGATATTTCATGGACTGTTAATAAAATGAAAAATTAATAGCCATATATTAAATTTTTCCAATGAATTATATTTCCATTAAATGTAATACATTATCGTTAAAATCCATCAATAAATAAGGATTTTAAATACCTATTTAATGGATTTATAATATGAATTTTTGATAGTATTGTTACATAATTTCATAGTGTAAATGAAATAAAGCATCCCATAAAATGATAACAATGCTAAATTATTATTCACATAAAACACGGGATAAATAATCTAAAGCATAAAAAATTATATAACACACACAAAAATGTTAGGAGTAATATTTTAAAAATAAATTTCATCCTTACCCAATATCAAATTGAGTGATATTATGAATTGAAATGAATTTATCATTCACTAAAATCAAGAAATAACATCCAAATGTGTATATAAACATATTAAATTCAACAAACATGCATCATAAGTGTTAAAATCCTTCTGTATAAATTTTATTTATTTCCATAATTTGAAGTACGTCCATATATGTTTTGAAGATCCTAAACATGAATATATATATATATATATATATATATAGGTACACATAAGTACATAATTAAAAAGATGAATGTATATGTCTTAATATTATATTATCTTTAATAAATAAAATTTCTAAAATATATTAATATATATAAGACACCCATAAAAACACATACATGAATTTGAATTAAATAATCATATTGGGTGAAAAATTTTACTTAAATATATATATATATATGTCAATCATAAACATAAATTTTTCATGTATGTATATATATATATCATGGAATTTAAAATATAGGCTTGGTAATTTTAAAAAATGGAATTTAAGATAATTATATAAAATATATTTTAAAAATAATTTCTATTTACCTTAACTGAATGACATAAAGTAAGAAGGGATTTCTACCATTTTAGTTTCACAAGATTTAGTGGGGGAAAGATTTGATCCATATTAGTATATAATAAGTGGGTTGCTTCCACATTTATAGTAGAGTGTAGGGTATATAAATAATTTATTGTTTTAATTGAAATATATATATATATATCTCATGTAATATATTAAATTTGAAAAAATAGAAATCAAAACAAACAAACCAATGGTTGGTGTTTTGAGGCAACATATCAAGAGATATCCACGATATCAGGTGATGAAATCGAATATATATATATATAAAACGTTTCCTCTACTTAGTTATACATAAAAGAATCAAACCAGTTAGAAAAAATTCTAGATTCATCGTATTATGAAACAATTGGCATGATTAAATTATTAAACCTTCTCAATTGACATTTAAAGAAATGGGAAACCTAAATAAGTTGTTGAAAAAGTATGCACATTTTAGAGACCCATATTTTTCTATGTAATTTTTTTAAATATATTGAAATATTACGAGTCCGTGAAAATTGATGGCGCGTGATTCCGAGGCACGTTGTGCCCGGAATAAATTTCTGAACATTTTTTCAGATACGTTCACTGAACACATGAGGGGAGTTTTGTAACTTTTTAACCAGTTCTTGGAATTTAAATTTGAGGAAATCATTGAACATGTAGCGCCGATATTTTCGTAAAGATACCTTCACCTTGACCGAAGTCGGTCGAGGGTGGAAGTTGGTTTTTTCATTTTTTTTATAGAGGATTAAATAATATATATATAATTTATTTTAAACACATATTCTCCCACCTCACATTTGAATATTGGTGGTGGGGACCACCCAAACTATTCTTTTAGTGTGAATTAACATTTATAATTCCCCCAATTAATGTGCCAACATTAATTGAATTAATAATCTTAACTCAATTAAAGTTGGCTCCTCACCTCTCGTGGGGGAGATCGTTGGAAAAATAATTTACCAAATAAATCGTGGTGTAGTAATCATGGAAGCTCCAATGAAGAACGAACAAATCTCCGGATCAAGAACATTGAACCAGCATTGGAGCGTGGTTCGTAAGTGTGTTGTGGGAGCGACAGACGTCATCATCTTCCTCGTCATCGTCTTCTTCCACACACCATCTCATACTATCAAGGTAGAGAGTTGATCATTTTGTTTCTCATGATGAATCATTGTTTTCAAACATTGAACCTCTCGCTATCGATTTAACGTGGAGGGTGCAGACCAAACAAACATGGCCAGACCCCTCCGCTGCAACATTATTGACGTGTTCTTTGTGGGCAGATGGACGATTTGAGAAGAACCCAAAAACATCGCCACATACCGACACTGGCGGGGTATAGGAGGTGGCTGGCACACTGGACAACCACAATGGTGGTGGTTATGCAACCACATAGCTAGAGAATGATGAGGCATGTCAGCTGTGATAGAGGAGGATTACGGCTGGCACGCCGCCCAGCCTCATGGAACTGGGACGGCGTGCGTCCGCACCACCTGTAGTGGATAAGGCAGCTACCCATCGGCTGCGGTGGAGAAGGGTGCGGTCGGCATGATGGCCGACCACGTGGAGGTAGGACGACGCCCATCTGCACCGTTGGTAGAGGAGGAAGGCTGCAGCTGCTTAACCGCGGTGGTGCACCCGGAGGGCGGCCGGCACCCTGCAGGCTGTGGGAGGACAGTGGTGCCATCGCGCAGCTGGAAGGAGGGAGCTAGCCGGAACTTCTAGCCGGTCGCGTCACACCGAGCATGACCGCTCTGGCGGGTCCCACATTCAAGTGGGAAGCACCAAGTGGCACCGACGGGATTGCCAAAACCGAATGGCCATTTGGCCGTTCGCGAATCCGGGGGGGGAACTCCACCGGGTGTCGGCGAGGACGGACCCTACCACGACGGGCCACCTAGGGGTGCGCCACCCCCTTTGTGGCCCAGATCTGACCGTGGACCCGCTGGCTAGGCCCTCAGTGGCCCAACTCATCCAGGTCCGGCCATCTGTGGCCTGACCCATCCAGGCCGGACTTGGGTCGGACCAGACCTAGGTCCATCTGGAGCCCAATACGCCTTTTTGGCCATAACGTGAGAACCGAGTGTCCATTTGAAGAATCATCAGTGGAACTAGATTCTTTGAATCTAGACATCCCTTTTTTTATAATTCAATTATGTTTTGGAAAATGATGGAGTATGGTTGGGTTGGATCTAACCTGAATCGAACCAGTCCCTCAGCACATAAATGCTAATAACTTACAGACTGGGCGTCTGATTGATGTGTCGTCTATTACGGTGAGACCCTTGAGACATGGCAGTCATTTGAGATACTTTGTTGTGGAATTATGAGACACATAATGTTTCTTCTAATGGATTGAGGTGTGTAACCTCCTAGAATAAAGAGTGCTTAGTGTGGGAACCCTATGGCGGGCTGTACTTGAGGAGCCTTTAGATACTGTGTGGTTCATCTTTGGATCTTGTGTGGGTCATCATCTCAAGATCTGGTCTAGGTCATCCCAAGATCTTATGTATGTCTTCCCTAGATCCTGTGTGGGTCATCTTCAAAACCTTTGTAGGTCATCTTCGATCCTGTATGGGTCAAAAACAGAGCTTCTCAATGAAGTAAGATGATCTAGTAATACAGCTAATCATCTATACATTCGTACTTATGTTATACATAGTGTGAGCTGAGTCCTTACCTTTTTGGTATTCTACTGTGTATCATTACCATTGTGTTACTTACCAATGTGGTACACTTCTGTGTGGTGATACCTTTGTGGTATTATTCTAAGTGGTGTTACCTCTATGGTACTTACCTTTATGGTGTTCCATTTTTGGAATTAATTCCCTCATAAAACTATTGTTATTTTGGATATGGAGTTGGGCCTTGTATTTCTACATGGTAATACTAGTTAACTTAGGTATATGTATAGGCATGTTACTAAGTAGAATTGATTATTTCTTCAAGCTTGGATTTTTAGTCTAGCTTTTTGGTTTTCCACGTTGGAATTTTAAGAGACCTTAGGGTGTCTCAGGGTCCCTATTGAGTATCATTATACTCACCCCTACACGGGATATTCCCACACCTTACTGTGTCTTGTGTATACGACTTACAACATTGATCGAGGCTGAGGGTGCCAGGACTGGAGGCTGCTCGGAGGGGGGCATTAGAAGAGACGTACCACCGAGATGACCATTCGAGATTTGTACCTACCCTTCAGGTAGGATCATTGGCAGGTGTTTTCAGAAGTTGTTTCCAGTTTTATTGGTACATTCTAGTTGTGCTTGTATTTTGGCCTCTTTACTTACTGTACACGCCATGTTTACTATATAGTTTACACTGTGCTTGCGTCTTGTTGTGTTCTTGGATTGTTTTTTTATTATAAATATAAAAGAAATGTCTTCATGGTTTTAAGGATATTATTTCCATGTGCTAGTCACTAGACTTTGGCCTATGGAAGGCGCGCTTGGGGTTGTCACAGCACGGACCCCAGGGGACGGGTCGTGACAAATTGGTATTAGAGTATTTGGTTCTACCAGATAACATAGAATCTGATCTTTTGATTCAGTAATAGTGTTGAGTGTGATGAGTGTGGTTTTAAGTTTAGGGAATCCAGTGTTTGTGTGAAGACCGACTTATCCATATATGAGGGACCTGACTTCTGATTTCGGACTCAGTGCATGAAAACCCTGGTTGTGTGTGTGTTTTAGAAAAAAATTCACTATGGTCTCTTTGAGTCAACTCACCAGGTATAACTTATTGACTCTAGCACACTTGATTTTTTTCAGGACACCTCCAGGTAGACAGCCAGCCATGGTTCCATGTAGAGTACATGATGACAACCCACCAAGTGACGAGGCTTTGGTACAGTCCCCCTTTCAGCAGTTGTACCATCGGGTGGTGTACCAGTATCACTACTACCAGTTGGGCAGCTGATGGCACCAGCCCCAGCAGAGGTTGCATGATGCTTGAGCCCGTTTCATGAGTTCCAGTGCAAAAGCCCACTGAGGCTCTAGGTAGATATATATCCACAGGCAGATGAGGACAAGATGGTGGTCGTGGTTAGAGTTTTTCGACTTGTAGGGACACAAGCAGATCTCATAGTGTTCCATGCCACCAGTCTTCTTCAAACAACAGTGGGTAGATGGTGGACCTTGATTCTCCTGGTTCATGATGAGGTCACTCTAATCTGGGTGGACATCGAGAGCCATTTCAAGCCAGATTTCATCCCAGCAATATTATGCTCAGTGCGTATATAAGAGCTTCTCCGCTTGCAGCAGGGTAGCATGACTGTGTCTCAGTATTCAGTTAGGTTCACTAATCTCTCACGCTACACCACTGACATGGTGTTAGACCCTTTCTTCAGGGCCCAAAACTTTGAGATGGGGTGCATAATGGATATTAGAGCTTCGATTATTTCTCTCAGCATCCTGACATAGGTGGGGTTGTTAGAGCGTGAACTATTAGTGGAGAGTTACCTTGTTGAGCAGTCACCGACAACGAGATCCACCACCATACATCACATATCAGAGTATTTTCAGCTAGCAGTAGATAGATAACACAGAGGTCCTGGAGGACCTGACCTATTGGGGGATGACCGCAGGATACAGGGTTGGTTGTTTGAGGCTCTAGAGATAGAGCAGGATAGGCGAGGAGCAGGCTGTGTAACTCGTGCAGTGGTTAGGGTCACATGGATCGTGACTACCTGACCCACCATACAAATGAACAGAAGATGGTTAAAGGACCTCCTAGGTAAGGGAAAAGATTCGATCATGGAGGTCCGTAAGAATCAGGTGGAAGTGGCAGAGGAGTTGTCCATGCAGCAGGCAGTGGGCGGCGATTCGAGGTTCTACCGCGACCATCTAAGGGTGGTCCACCCCAACCACATGGAGTATGTGGAAAGGGATGATCTCATCTCCGAGAAGCTGAGGCCTATGATCATGAAGCTGCAGAGATGATTCAAGGTGCAATCTATGTCTACACCACCTTAGCTGCATTACTTATATACACAAATATCAGTCTCTATTTTATTGCCAAGACCCTCATTCGAATCATGTAGATTCTGGTATATCCATTGGCACGATCCATACTACTAATGACTCTTATATGAGACGATTCAATGATTACACACTAGTTTCGGCAGTGTGAGCTTGCTTTAATAGGAAAGAGCATTAGCTATGATCTTTTTGTAGCTTCATCGGGGCTTTATGACTTCATCTTTGGTATAGATTGGTTATCTACATTCCATACTCAGATCGACTATATTAAGAGCAATGTTCGATGTGTCCATGAGGATGGTCCTGGGGTTTCCGACACAAGTGAGAAGGGAACCTTTGCAGCAAATGATGGACTTACCCAGAGGAGGGTGCAGCCGATCACACATAAGTTGTCTAGGCATACCCTCGGAGTGGTTGATGTTGAGAGTTTGAGCTATCCAGTACTGATGGACCATTATGCTGATGTTTTACCTGATTATGTTCTAAGCCTACCTCCTCGCAGAGAGGAGGAATTTTATATCAACTTGTACACTAGGACGGTACCAATATCTACACCATCATATCGGATGGATCCCATGGATCTTTGAGTGATGCGAGTACCACTGGAGAACTTTTAGAGAAAAGGGTTCATTGGGCTTAGTGTTTAACCTTTGGCAGCCCTGATTTTGTTGGCCAAGAAGGTGGATGGGATTTTGAGACTCTATCTAGATTATCAGCACCTGAACTAGGTGACCGTGAAGAACATGTAACCACTCTTGAGTATTTATGATCTCTTTTATTAGCTACAAATATCATGGTGGTTTTCAATGATAGACCTAATTTCAAGCTATCACCAGCTTAGGGTACGAGACTGGGATGTGCAGACGATGGCCATCAGATCTCGGTATGGTCATTATGAGTTTTGTTTTTTCCATTCGGCGTGGCCACCACCCCAACAGTGTTTATTGGACTCATGAATAAGATCTTCCAGCCATACCTCAATCTCTTTTTAGTGGTATTCATTGACGACATCTCGATATACTAAACGATGGGGGAGGAGCATGCCCATCATCTCCAGATAGATCTGGACACACTCTTAGAGCACCAGCATTATGTTCATCTCTTGAAGATCCATTTTGGGATCAAAGAGGCTCACATTTGGGAGAAAATTACCTCAGAAGATGTAGTTGTGGTGGATCCAGCAAAGATTGATGTTGTGCTTGCTTGGGAGCCACCCATGAGTGTGAAGGAAGAGTGAAGTTTCCATGGTTTGGTCGGTTAATACTGGAGGTTTTTTCCTGACTTTTCCAGAGTTTTGGAACCCATATTAGCATTGGAGAAGAAGGGGAAACCCTTCGTGTGGTTAATGAAATTCAAGAGGAGTTTCCAGTAGCTAAGGTAGAGACTGGCGAATTCTCCCATATTGTGGCTTCCGAAGGAGGGTGTTGGGTACATAGTCTACTGCGACGCATCAGGGATTGGACTCGGATGTGTCCTGATGTAGGAGTGAGCAGTGATCGTGTATGGTTCTCGATATCTGAGACAACATTAGTGGAACTACACTCCCCCTGACCAATATATAGCAGCAGTGGTCTTCTCTTCGAATTTGTGGCGACATTACTTGATGGGACAATGTTTTACAGTCTACTCTGATAAGAAGAGTCCTAGGTATACCTTCTCTTAGAAGGAATTGAACCTAAGACAACGTCGTTTCCTTGAGTTCCTCCAGGACTATGACTACGAGATAGTCAATTTCCCTAGGAAGGGGAAAGTAGTAGAAGATGGACTCCACAAGAGATCTGGTATACAATTTCGGAGTGAGGAAACACAACATCTAGCCGCATTGCGGATATCCTACATGGATCGAGATGAAGCAGCATATCTTTTGTCTTTGAGAGTCACTCCCCCACTCTTTTAGCGAGTTAGGGAGGCGTATCTTGGGGACACTAACTGTGTGGGTCAACATGCTCATATATCTACAGGAATGACACCTGATGAATTTTATAATGGTAGAGAGCATGTCATCCTCCTCAGAGGGGGTACTATGGTACCAGTGACGCTATTAGAGAATGTTTTGAGGGAGTTCCATACATCCCCTCTAGAGGTACAACCAAGAGTGGAAAAGATGTTAATGGGCCTCTGGCATTAGCAATGGTGGATGATAATGAATAATGAATTGGTTGAGTTTGTCTCACTGTGCCTCACTAGTCAACAAGTGAAGACAAAGCATCAGGTTCTAGCAAGCTTAGTTCAGACACTAGAGATGCTAGAGTGGAAGTGGGATATAGTTTCCATGGACTTCGTGACATGACTTCCATGCACATATAGGGGTAATTAATTTATCGGGTTGATTATTGAACGACTCACCAAGTCGGCCCACTTTCTTTCTATGAGAGAGCAGGGACCAGTGGAGGTCTTGGGATGCCTCTACATGTATAAGATTGTGTGTCTTCATGGGTTACCATCTTCAATTGTCTCAAATTGTGACACACATTTTACTTCAATCTATGTAAGGGGTTGTAGGAGACATTTGGGACACAACTTCAGTTGAGCACCGCCTTCCATCCTCACACAGATGGTCAGAAACAGCGGACCATTCAGACCCTCGAGAACATGTTGCATGCTTGTGTCCTTGATTTCAGCCATAGTTGGGAGGATCACTTTCCCTTGATGGAGTTCACATACAACAACATTTATCACTCCACTGTCGGTATGGAACCATTCGAGATGTTTTATGGTCGACCTTGAAAAGCACCTCTGTGTTGGACTGAACCATGGGAGTAATAACTCATTGGACCAGAGATGGTACGGGCTACCACAGAGAAGGTGCAGATCATCTAGGAGAATACGAAGACTTCATAGAGCAGGCATAAGTCTTATGCTGACACAAGACAGTGACCTCTGGAGTTTGAGGATTTTGACCATGTCTTTCTACATGTCTCATCTCGATGAGGTTTTCCGAGATTTGGCTGGGCGGTAAGTTATTTCCATGGTTCATCAGACCCTTTCAGGTCCTTAGAAAAGTTGACGAGGTGGTGTACCACCTAGTACTTCCCCCTATGGTACACTAGGGGCACGCCGTTTTCCATGTATCCCATATGAGGAGATATGTACATGATCATCCACACATCTTTGAATGGGGTTAGTTGGACATCGGTGATGGGGCAACGTTTTCAGATGTTCAAGTAGAGATTTAGGATCGATATGTGTGGGTCCCTCGTGGGCAGTCGATACCTTTGGTGCGCATATGTTGGCAACACCGGAACCTCTAAGAGAGCCCATGGGAGTGGGAGGCTCAGATCCGTTCTCAACACCAACACATGATTCCATATTTTGTCTTACAGATTTTGGGGACACAAATCCTTGAGGTCGGGAGAATTTAAAGATGCAAATTGTTTCGTGTAATTTATATA
The DNA here is from genome assembly GCA_963277665.1 of Viscum album. Lineage (NCBI taxonomy): Eukaryota > Viridiplantae > Streptophyta > Magnoliopsida > Santalales > Viscaceae > Viscum > Viscum album. Next base: position 2,026,723,798 of record OY728146.1, on the reverse strand, counting down.
TATATATTGAAATATTACGAGTCTACAAAAATTGAAGGTGCATGATTTTGAGGCCTGTTGTTCCATAAATTAATGTATGAAGTTTTCTTTGTGTTTTTTCAATGAATGCATGAGCGGAATTTTGTAACATTTGAACCAGTGCTCCGAACTGAAATCTAAGAACACCATTGAATTCGCAGCGCTGAAATTCACTTAAGGAGACCTTCATCTTGACCCTAGTATTTCATGGGTGGAAGTTGGTTTTTGAATTTTTTTCGTAGAGTATTAAATAAAATAAAAATAAGTAAATTGAAAACAAATATCCTCCCACCTCTCATTTGAATCATGGTGGTGGAGACCACCCAAAATCCTCTTTTAATGTGATTTAACTCTTTGAAATTCCCCAATTAATGAGGCAACATTAATTGAATTAATAATCTTAACTCAATTAACATTGGACCCTCACCTCTTGTGGGGGAGATGGTTGGAAATATATTTTACGGGATAACACTTGGTTGAGAAAAAATGAAAGCTCTAATGAAGAATGAACAAATATCTAGATCTAGAACATTGAACCAACATTAGATCATGGTTCGTAAGCGTGTTTTAGGAGTGACGGACATCGGTGTCTTCATTGTCTTCGTCTTCTTCTTCATGGAATCTCTTACGATAGAGGTTGGGAATTGGTCATTTTGTTCTTTGTGATGAATCATTGTTTTCAAAATTTGAACATCCTGTAATCGATTTAACATGGGGTTGTGGGAAAAACAAACATGACTCGACCCCTCCACTACTCCATTTTTGACATGTTCTTCATGGGCGGTTCGACGAGTTGAGTGGATCAAGACCACATCACCGGCGACCGAAGTCGATGGGGTACAGGGGGTGGCCGACACACTGGTCGACCACGATGGTGGCGGCAGTGCAACCGCGCTGCCGAAGAAGGCTTTGGGATGTCCTCCGTGGTAGAGGAGGATGGCATCTGGCACACCGGCCAGCCCTGTGAAATCGGGACAACGTGTGACCGTGCTGCCGCTAACGAATAAGGGAGTGGCCGGTCATTCATGACGGAGTATGGGAGTGGCTGGAACTCTAGCCGGCCGCGTGGAGGTAGGGTGGTGCGTGTCTATTCCACTAGTATTGGAGGATAGTCATTGTTTCTTAGCCACGACACTGCATCTGGAGGGTGGATGGAACCTAGTCGTCTGCTGGAGGACAGCGGCGTCGTCCTGCTGCTAGAAGGGGGCAGCCGGCTAGAACCGTCGGTCAGCCGCGTCACACCGAGCGGGACTACTCCGGAGAGTCCCTCATGCTAGAAGGTGACACCACATGGCTCCACTAGTATGTCCAATACCTAACAACCATTTGGGCGTTCAATAAATTTGGGGGGCACCTCCCCCGTGTGTCGGCTAGGGTGGACCCCGCCATGGCGGGTCACCCCGACCACGGGCCACCCCGACCACGGGCCACACCACGGGCCACGCAATGGATCTCATCAGTGGTCTAGGCCAGCCATAGCCCAGCCAACCTAGGCCGTTCCTAGGTCAGGACGGGTTGGTCCGACAGGGTCAGACCGGACCCAGGCCCATCTGAACCTAAATACGCCTTTATGTCCATAACATGAGAATCGAGTTTCCGTTTGATGAACCTTCTGGGGAAATGGATTTCTTAGATCAATAATTTCATTTTTATATACTCCATTTTAAATTTTGATATTGATTGAGTATGTAAAGGTTGGAATAGACACAAATCCATCTTGGCCCTCTAAACGGAAATGCTCATAACCTACTGATTAGGTGTACGATTGATTCACCATATGTTGCATTGGGACCCTTATGATGTGGTAGTCCATTGAGATAATTTTTCATAGAACTTCATGGTCGATGAAGTGTCATCCAATTTCTTGAGAATTGGAGCCTCCTAAAATCAAGCGCACTTAGTGCGGGAACCTGGTTGCTGGCTGTACATGAGGATCCTGCATATCCTGTGTGGGTTATATTTGGATCCTGTGTGGGTCAGCATCTCCAGATCATGTGGGGGTCATCTACAGATCTTATGTGGGTCATCTCCAAATCATGTGTACTTAATCTTCAGATTATGTTTGGGTCACCTCAATCCTGTGTTGGTCAATATTAGAGCTTCAGGATGAAGTATGATGATTTTTCAATATATCTAATCATCTATACTTTCGTAGTTAATTTATACCTGGTGTCAGTTGAGTCCTAGCCTTTGTGGTATTCTACTGTGTAGAATTATATTTATTGTACTCACCTTTAGGATGCACTTATGTGTGGTGATAACTTTGTGTTATTCTTCTTTGTGGTGTTACCTTTGCGGTAAATACCTTTGGATTGTTACCTTCATGGAATTCATTCCTTCATGGAATAGTTGTGATTTTGGATAAAGGGTTGGGCCTTGTGTTTCCTCATGGGTAAGCATGGTAACATAGGTGTATGTATGGGAATATACCTAAATATATTTGATTATTTCTTCGTGTTTGGATTTGTATTATTGCTTTGTGGTTTATCCACTGTGGAATTCTGAGAGTCCTTGGGGGGTCCGAGGTCCATTCTAAGTATCGTTATACTCACCCCTTCATGGGCTACGCCCGCACCATGCGGTGTCTTGAGTAGAAAAAAAACAACATTGATCAAGGATGATGGTTCCAGGACTAGAGGCTACTCGAAGGGAGACCATTAGATGAAACGTACGGCAGAGATGACCATTAAAGAGTTGTACCTACCCTTTAGGTAGGATCCATGGCGGGTGTTCGCAGGAGCTGTTTTCAGGTTTACATGTACTTTTCTGTTGGGCTTGAATTTTGGACCCTTTACTTACTATACAAACCCTCTTTACTATATATTTTACTTTGTTTTGTGTCTTGTTTCATGCTTGGTTTGTTTGATTTTATTGGATTAAAGTCAATGCCTTCCTGAATTTAAGGATCTGTCGTCCTGGATCTAGTCGCCAGCCCCTGGACTATGGAAGGCGGGCATGGGGTAGTCACAACACGAGCTCTAGGGGAGGATTTGTGAAACACATATCATTTTTGTTTTTTAATACAATAATTTTAAATTACCATTGAACATGATGGACATGAACAGAATGACAATCAAATAACAAAAAATCCAATATCAGACAAAGAGGAATTTAATACGATTGAGACACCAAATAAAAAAAATTAAAATACACTCACCTATAAAAGATCTAAAATTAGAAAATAGAGGATATTGACCTCAGTGAAAAAGAATATACCACCCTAGGATTTTCCTCCTACTGATATCAAAACCACTATGTCATCTAGATAAGGATTACATTTGACTGGATCTATTCTCAATCCCATCTAAGTAGTCAAGTTCCCATCGATGCTTAACCTATATCTACTCCGGCATCAACTAAGATGGATCTCAGCCTCACCCTCAAAGAATAACCAATGATTCGACCACTCCATGAATTGGCCTCGATTCTTATAAGTCCAGAACCCACAAAACCCTTCTAAGGAGCCATCTCTCGATAAAGACATCATTCGGTCCTCCCTCAAAATGAAATTGAACCCTTTATTCCTAATTCGTCTACTTGTTTTGTTATTACTACATTTCATCATTTTTTTCATTATATAATTGAAATTTTATCATAATAATAATAAAATTTTCATATTTAATAAATTTATAATTACAAAATTCAAATTAATAGTCTACATTTTATATAATAATGAAATTCATATAATTAAAATAATTTCATTTGTCTCTTGTAATTTAGATTTATAAAACATAATAATAACATAATTTTATAATTTCATAAAATATATTAAAGGTAATATTTATTTAAAATACATTATAATAAATCATATTACCATTAATTTTAAATTTAGGCATAAAAAACATTATCATTTTTCATTAATATTTTATATCAAATAAATAAAAAATATTATTTATTTATTATTATCCATTTAAAATATTATCTTTCATATTCATAATATTAATTTTTCTAAAATCATTTCTTAAAACCAATTTATATGAGTTTGAATATTTAATTTTTTATATCATTTTTTATATAATTTATTTATTAAAATAATAATATTTCATTATTCTATAATTTTAAACAAATATTTTGTTAAAATTAAATGTTATAAATTATTTATTAAAATAATATTTTAAATAAAATAATGCTTCATGTACATAATATACTATATTTTTTTTGAATATTAATTAAAATTCACATCTTATTTCATGAAAATAATAATTTAATAAAAATATTATAACCTAAGATTAAATATTATAATTTCTTTATTCATTCATTCATTTATTTTGATAATTTAATTAAAATTAAAATTTTATCAATGTTATTAAAATTGAAAATATTGAATCAAGATACTAATTAAATAAATAAGTCATTTATTTAATATATGGGATGTTACATCACATTATTATTAACAAATCATATTAAGTATATAAAAACACTATGTGAAAATAAACCTAAATCCCTTTTCATGTTGCCTCTATTTTTTATAGATTTCATTTGAACAAATCCTAAGGATATTTCTCGTTGGTTGTCCATCCATGAATCCCATAATAATAAATACATATCTGAAATCCTTCACATGATGAATGTGACATATCCTAAGGGCATCACATGATGAGGTCGGAATGTCCCCAAGTATTTCATGTGATCCATGAACTAATCACATGGAACACATCATACTTTCATATGAAAATCAACATCACTTAACATGCATGAATCTTCATCCTTTTTCATCATTAATTTCCAAAACGACTTGGGTTATTGTTTTGAAATTTTCATCTATGATATTGTATTATAAAAAAGTCTCATCTGAGGGACCGTGCATGATCAAGTAAGATGTTTGATGGGGCTTGTAATGATCAAGGGGGCATTTCTGGAAGAATTTTTGAGATTTGAAGGGCCAGAAAGTGGGGCTTCATGTGATGTTTCTAGGGTTGTGTGATTCATATGACACATGTGTATAATCAATATATATCGATGCAGCTATTTTATTCCCTCAATGAAAAAATAAGGACTAGGATTTGGGTATTTATCTAATAAAATTTTTTATAGAGCTCATATGGAGGGAATAAATATATATTTTAGAACATATGAGGACAACTCAGGGAAGACATACACATTATGTGGATAACCAGAAGAAATGTCTTTCTTTTAATGTAGGTAATCATGTTTTTCTTAATGTTTATCCATTGAAAGGTGTTATGGGATTGGGTAAAAAAAGAAAGAAAATTCCATGATTCATTAGACCATATGAAATCTAGGAGAAAGTTGTATTAGTATTCTATCAAGTGGATTTTCCTCTACATTTATTGTAGGTATATATTGTATTTCATATTATGATGTTAATAAGATATCTACTGAATTTATCTCATGGTTTGAGCCATGATTTAGTTCAGTTGGTAGATAACCTCTCTTTTGAGGAACAACTAGTACAAATTATTTACCACATAGATAAATTTTTGTTGAATTAGTCAATTCCTTTAGTTCAGGTTTTGTGTAAAAATCATATCATTGATGATGCAACATGGGAATCCAAAAAATGTTATGATGGAAAGATATACCCACATTATTAATAAGGGAATTGAATTGTAAGCATAAAATCTCCAAAAGAGGGGAAGAAAATTAAAACCTGGTTAATATTAATACAAATCATTTCTATATTTTCATTAAATAAATTTTATAGAAATATATTCACTACAAAATATTAGATAATTTTCTAGTAAAAGGGGAAAAATATTTATTTCTAACAAAATTGGGATTGTATACACTATATGGTTTTAATTAAAACATTGATTTCCATATTTTAGAATTTTAATTTCAGAAAATTAATTTTATTTTTGAATACAGAATTTCAAATTTATCTTTGGATGAAATTTTGAGACTTTTCTAAAAGGATTGGGTTTTCAATGAATATATAGAAATTCTGGTTTTTATTGAAAATGTAATATGAATTTAAAGAATTTAAAAATTACTTTTATATTTTTAGTAATTTAAATTCATATATATATATATATGTGTGTATTATTTAAAATAATCCAATTATAATCTTTGGAATTAAATTTGTAATTTCATTTGGAATAAAAAAATTTTTTACTTAAATATTCAATTTTCTGAAGAAAAAAAACATTCTTCATTTTATTTTTTTTGTTTAATTTGAAATCAAATTATTACATTTATATGAATTTAATTTCAATAAATGAATTAAATATATTCAATTAGTAGGTTAAACATTATTAATTATTTCATTCTAATGTTCTTCATAAAGAATAGTAAACATAATAAATTACTATCACCATAGTTAGGGTAAATTTGGTAATTAAGGTTAAAAAAATATAATAAAGACTACAAAATTACTGTAATAAATTATTTTATCCTGCATTATAATTTTTATAAAAAAATACAATCGATGACTTCAATATATGGAATCTTGGTCCCGTATTTCTTTTATTTTTATCTTTATAATATTTTAAGTTAATATAAGGTAAAAAATATCACACCCTTCCTTTTAATATCTGCAATATTTTTAGACAGGGATAAAATAAAAAATTAGTCTTTAAATAGTTATTTAAAAGATATTTTCTATCAAATAAGTGTTTTTATATACTTTTTTGATGATATAATTATCATAAACACTTATGCAACGACGACACAATATTTATTCAGTTAATAGAAAAATAAAGTAAATAATTATAAAAATATTAAAAGTAATATAATATGAATGAATTATTATTTTAACCAAATTTTTATATAAAAATATATTTTAGGTATGTGTTAAATAGTTTAATTATAATTCCTTTACTATCATGTTTTTTTCAATGTCAAATTAAATAAATACTTCCAAAATTGATATTAATGATATTTTAAAACTAATAATGTTTTATTAAATGATTTAATGTTCCTAAAACTATTATATTTGACCATGGTATTGATATATGGTTTTTGACATCATCCATTATCTTTTTATGACCCAATTTTCTTTTTTATAGTAACATTATAGACTCCTTATGTATCAAAAAGATTGATATCACGATAAGTGTCAAAAGGGTTAACGAGACATTAAAAAATATATAATGGTGAAAAGGTAATATAATTTTTAAAAATATTAATTTTTGGGATTATTTGGACCCATAATTATCCTATATTTTCAACATATCAATTATATGTTATTTTTTCATGAAAATTAATTTATATTAATTTAATAATTTATGTAATTTCTTGAGTCCCCTGCCCTCTTTAATAAAAGGGAACATCATATTACCATTTATACATGCCTAAAAATAATTTATAATCAGCCAATAACATAAAAAACCCTTCTTTACATATCTAAACTTATAATGGGTGGAATTTTTAATCATAAAACTATCCTAGTAATGCTTTTGGTTTAAACTATAATGGGTTTTCTGAAGAAGAGGTTTAGTTTTTAACAAAGGATTTTCATTTTATTTATTACTCTACTTCCTTCAAATATTAACCTAAAATAAAAATATAATAACATCATTATCTACAAAATAATTTTTTTATTATGTAAATTATAAAACATTATTTCATCTATACTTCCATTAAAGGTTAAATGAAACCATCATTCATGTTTACGAAGAAATACCTCCTCACAAACTACAGTAGTTCATTTTCCATCACTACCTCTCCCATACTGAAAGATCTAATATATATATATATATGAGATTAATTAAATAATTATCCTTTTTTAAAATTAATATATCATCTATTTTCTAACCATTACATTAATTGAAAAATGTTAACATCATTCATGCATAGGAGCGGATTTTCAACTTGTTGAAGTGATGTGATTCATTTTTTATCACCAAACAACATGGATGATTTATAAAAGTATAATTAATGAAATAATATAGATTTTATGATATAATTTTCATTATATAATGATATAAATATTAATCTTTTTTCCATAATGATCACTAATAAAAGGAAACATCACTCATGAGTACGTACAACAGATCGTCTTCATGATTGTGATGTAGTTTATTTTTAATAACAATAATTCATGATTTGTCTTAAAAGTATAATTTATGAATAAAAATAAAATTTATCTCATTACTGTTATTCTCGAGATGATGTAATAATTACCATGTTCATCATATCTGACCTACGGAAGTCAGTTTGGATATATGAGTTAAATAACAGCAAGATGTACTATGTGAGATTAATTGATCAAGTAATTGTATATACCATGGTTTTAAAAAATAAATTGAATAAAGAACATGAAAAATGATCATAAACAAGTTTATAATTAATATAAGTTTTTTTATTTAGTAATATAATGAACATAAATGATAATTTAGAATCGAGATAATGGACATTCATTAAAACAATATTCATTAAAAGTTTCTCTTACAAACCATTTTATTCCATGTCCATATTTTTTGAAAATATTTTTATAATATATTTATTTGGAAAAAAATTAAATATAATATATTTTTTATGTATCCTTTTAATTTCATTCAATGTTTTTCAAAAGGAATAATTTTTTTCTATTTAATTTTTTTTCTTTACAAAAAAGTAAAACAGAATGTTCGATTTTAACATACACAACATAAACATATTTTCCCACCGTAAAAAACATTATTTGATTTGTATACTAAATTAAAGTCTTTTTGTTCAAATAAAATATCTTTGTTCTAGGTAATATTGTTTTGAAATGATTCATTAAAAGAAAGGGTATTTTTGTATTAAAAAATGTTTTTAATATTGGTTTAAAAGAGTCTCTAATGGTTTTTATGATAAAAGATGAAAGAATAAAAAATTATTCATGACATACTAAATACGAATTATAAATTATGATTTGGGAGACCTGATTTTAATATATAATGTTTAACACCCCAATCATCCATGGTACGCTTCTCTTTCAATAATGGAAATGCTTGCATTGTACACAAGTTCGAGATTCTAACACACTGCGACCAATCAAATTATCCGTTATGAATAGTAATACCAACTTTTTGAAATTATATAAATTTTATATTTCAAAAAGGGGTTCATTTTTGTATTCGGAATATCGAAATTATCCTATGTTGATTTTGTTTTAATTTTCTGAGAACTTCCAATTTTCTATGAATAGAAACAATACTTAAAAACAACTTTTTTAATAAAAATAATTTATAGTGATAAATTATACTATTGAGTGGTTTTAAAGTATAATTATAATATATTTTTACCATTTTATCCAATGGTGGTCATTAGAATTAATTTCACTTTGAAATTGGACATAAACAATTGACAATCTTTTGATATATATTGTTTCTTAAAAACACATTGTTTATTGTGACAGCGGGAATTAATTATTAAATTAATTAATTCAAATTATATGTTTTAAATTTTGTAAAATAGAAATAAATTTTTAATTTAGAATATCAAATATATCTTAGGGTGAATTTTTTGTATTTTTCTGAAAAACATCAATTTTTTTATGAATAGTGAAACCACTAAGTGGTAGTTAAAAAACAAAATTTTAGTTTAAATGAAACATTACCACTTCTATGAATTGAAATTCATAAATCCGACATACATGGTTTTCATAAGTAAGTAAAATGTGGTTCAATGGGATGAATATAATTTTTGGTGAATAGTAACTTTTAAGTTTTATTAATCACGATTAAAGGTAATTAGTGTAATTTAAGGTAAATATAATGTTATAATAATATGAAATTACCTTTACAATTGTCTTGCCCTTATTTGATGATTCATGGCCGAAAAAGACAATCCATGGGTCAACATGGAGACCCCATGGAGTCAATTGGGTAAAAAATGACATTAATAACTTTTTATTTAAAGTAAAAAAATTGTCACAATCATGTGTTGTTTTACTAAAACAATTATTAAATGGGGTTATAAAAGTTAACATTTCGACTATAAATATCAATTGGGAATCTAAAAATATTCCCGACATCATGGTAATTTTTTTATAATTTTTAGTCATTAAATAAATTAAATTTATTTATAACACCATGATGATGCAGTGATTACCTCATTAATGAACAATTAAAATAAAATGAAAAGATAAGGTTAAGTCTAAGACATAAACTTGTCTAAAACATACTATATGGGTGGATTTATAACCCTTATCACCTTATCCTTGAAATATATCATTTTGGGAACTTTAAAATCTGAAAATCATTTCATAATAAAGTAACATTTCATGACTTTCCAAAAGATACCCTCCTCTCCTCTTATAAAAGGCCCCCACCTCTACAACCTTATTCACAACTTCAAATCCATTTTTCTCAGCCAAAATCTTCCCAAATACTCTCTCAACTTCCTTCTCTTACTCATAGTATCCTCACATTTGGCATAAGTCTTCCCAAGGAAGCTTTTTTCTCAAATCAAAAAGAGTTACCTGATTTTAAGGTGATGTCTTCTCTTATGTTCTTTTGTTTTATTTTGCTTATCTAACACCTCAAACGCTTTTTATTCCTTTATTTTGTAAAAACACTAGTATATTAAATATACAAGTATTTTTTTATGTGAATTATTCGAACTACACTTTCACACACCTCCTTCTAATGGTTAATGAACATACTGTTTCTGTGGGTGGCGAATTACTGCCTCATGAAACGAGGATTGTTCAATATTCTTTTAACACCTCTCATGGTGTCCATTAAGATTTAATTATATTTATATATGATATATATTATGTTTATGTTTTCCATATGCTTCTTTATTTTTCATTTATGGCATACCTTTATGATTTCCATTATGGGTAAACGCAATAATTTCATTTTAGGAAGTGCGGACTATCGCCCCCTCAAAGTAATTTGAATCGTTAATGCCATATGTGGGACCTATAAAGGATGGAGTAAATGATATTATATATTATATTATACTGGAATTATAAGATAACCTTATATCATTATGATTTAAATCCAATAAATACTAAATATAAATGAAAGTAGCGTTCATGTGTATGTACGACTTACCATCTCCATGAATGGTGCATTTCATTTCTTATATCTAAATGTTATTTAATATTATAAATACATTTATATACTAGATATATATGATATATATGATATCTAAATCATGAATATAATTCTGGATATAATGGATATTTTACCACATGAACAACTTGTAATTATAAGATGTTTATTTTTGACTCAAGTACCCAAGATCGAAAAAATGACCATTATTAACATAAATAATTACATAATGTTCATAACATGGTAATAAGTGACATAAAAGGAATAATGAACTTGAAAAGGGTTCTTAACCAAGTAGAAATTAACTATAGTTTATTATTCAAGAGATTAATGAACGATCGAGTCAAGTCGGACACATGGTAAGGGACTTATTCTCAATCTCCTTTCACTGAGGCATATTTTGTATTATACACAACTTTCCTTTATACGGTGTATAAACGCCTTTGAATTTTACTTTTATTCAAAAAAAAAATTATATGAAGCATTTTTACTAAACGAGAAAAGGAATGTTTTTTCTTACGTATGCGGCGACAATGACTTATCTGCCGTCGTGACCATTATTTGAGTTTCGGCTTCATCTACAATACATAACTTTTTCTAAATGAAAAAAATACCATGTTTTACTTTTATTTTATTTTGGTATTGAAAATGGTTTTGATAATGTTTTTGTTATATCAATGTTTTGTATTGATATCTTGTTATTGAAATGTTGGAAATGTTATGTTTCCTTTATGCATGTTTTATGTGATACGATTATGTTATGTTTTATAATATGTCTAAACATTTTCATATAATGAATGCATTGGACTTAATAAGTGACGAGTGGAGACTGCTATAGTTCTTCAATGCATCGGTAGGTCTCATGATACAAACTAGTGTCTTGGAAAAAGGCCTTGACAAAATATTATTTGTAGTCTTGGCACAAAGCCTTGACTATGTGGTTATGATAGTATGGAATTATGCATTCCATCAGTATGAAAGTGGTTATTGATATTGCATGTGATTATTTGACTAGTAGAATATCCATGTGAATAATTAAATGGAATTATTTCATTTTATTTTTTCCATGTGATTCTGAAATTCAACTTTAAATGGATTTTGTTTTAGTTATACAATTTTTTTAATTTTTTTTCTTGTTTGTGAAAGTTTCCACTATATTGTTATCCTTACTGAGCATATGAGATCATCCCTTTCTATGTTTTATTTTTCCCAGGATGTAAAAAAGTGTATTATGATTGACATGCAGGGATAGTCTAGGGGATAACTATGTTCAAATGGGTCAAGTTGTTGTTGTTGTTTTCACTTTATGATGTAATGTAACATTTATGAATGTATCTAGTGTTTCCAAGGCTACTAAACTAATCAATCTTTGGAGACATGATCATTTGTGATCATGAAAATGTTATGTAATAATGAACCGACTATGGGTAACTGGGGTAGGGGCATTACAGTTGGTATCAGAGGAAGTTTAGTACTAACCTTGTATGCTAGATTTAGATAAACTCTGATTAAAGAAAATTACTCTAAGATAGTCTTTGAGAATTAATATAGAAGAACTTCCTAGAATTTGGGTATTATAGAGATTTTGTGAGTTTTCCGAGCAATACATCCCTATCTGGATATGAGCAGGTAGAGGCAGCTCTAGCACAGATGTACATAGAGGTAAAACCCAAAAACACTGCATTAAGCTAGACTCGAATGGGAACTGTTTCACAACAACGGGCCTTGTTGCACTCTTGGTTACGACACTCCCGGGGGATATGCTTATGATAATTCATGATTTCTTTACAAAAAATTATGAAGGGTTTATAAGTATATACTTCCTCATTGAAAACATTTTTATGATTATGGATTATATCCATAAACTATTCAATTTATGTTAGGTGTTTTGCAAGTTTGTTATTTTGTATTTTGATTCATAAACTAATCTAGTTTATGACATTGTCTAGAAATGGTGCCTAGTTGAAGGAATGGAAACCGTATCAATGCACGCACTCTATATAGAGATTTCCCTCCTCCTCATGATAATTATAATGGAGCTGGTGATACAACTGGTGCTGATCAGCTTATCACCATACTGGGACAACCCACTCAGGTTATGAATAATAACCTTACTCCTATGGATCACCCTAATCCGCGATGTGGAGGATCAATGTTAGATTGCTTCATGAGGAAAAAACCACCAACATTTAATGGGGGTAAAAATCCATTAGTATCTGAGCAATGGATAAATTCCCTACAGAAAATATTTCAGCCTTTAGGGAGTAGTGAAAGGGAAAAAGTAGTCATGGCAGCTTACCGCCTCACTGGAGATGCTGATAAACAGTGGTCATTGATTAAAAACACAAAGGAATATGATGAAGTATTAAATATGTAATTAAGGGAGTTCAAAGATATTTTTTTAGAAAAATACTTTCCTCGTGACCATCGAGCAGATATGGAAAGGCAATTTCTGAGTCTGAGACAAAAGGAGGATGATAATGTCGCAAATTATGAGGCCAACTTTACAAGGTTAGCAAGGTATGTTGTAGATTATATACGTAACCCAAGAAGTATGATTGATCGTTTATTTTATTGGTTAAAACTATTTCTCCGTCGAGCATTAGTATCATAATATTTCTCAACATACGAATATATAGTCTCATATGTTATCAATACAGAAAAGGAATTCTCTATGTCTTATGACAACAATGTAAAGAAAGAGAAGAAGAGAAAGGTGGAACAAGAGACAGATAAAGGGAAAAAGGGAAAGAAGTATTTTCCGTTATGCGATAATTGTGGGAAGAATCACCTCGGTACTTGCCTAAACGGAATGGGATTTTGTTATAAATGTGGAGAAAAAGGTCACTAGGCTCGTGATTGAAGGGAAAGAAAGATGTTATCAATGTTGAATGCTAAAATTGTAGAGAAATGGGGGATTATGGAAATGAATTTCCTAAGTGTTAGGGAAAAATACCTCAGAAAAGGCCAAGGCATCAAGCCCAAGATTATGATGTTACTACAGATGAAGTTGAATAATTATTGTATTTGTGTTTTTGGACTCAAGAACTATATTATGGTTATAAGAATAATTTCAAATATATATAAGTATTGTACTACAGTTCTTTTTGTTTTCATTACGGTTTTAATATGATGAAGGTAATCACATTTTTAGTATGTTACAATAAGAGAAACTTTACTTTATTTGGGGAATCTGATGTTACAATTTATTTTGGAATTTAGAGACCTTTTTGAGAAAGTCTGGACAGAGGTATTTTGGATAACTATAATGGTTGGAATGGATTAAGTTGAACATTGGATAGTATTGTTTAAGGTTAAAACATTTCTGAATATTATTTTTAGAATATTATAATACAATAGTTTTAGGAAAAGGACAACCTGCTGGTTAGGGGATAACCCGTCTTGTCAGATAAATCTACAGGAATCGAACCCACAACCATAGTTCTATAGGCCTTTATTAGATACCACTAGCCTACAAGAAGTCCCTAGTTATTACAAAATATTTTTCTTAATGGTATGTGTTAATATTTGTAACTATATATGATTAGGATAAATATAATATTTTTGAGTTCTATTATCTTTTTGAGTGAAAGATGAGTTTGTGGTATAAATTAGTTGAAGGATGAATTTCTACTTCTCAAGTATACATATATATATATATATATATCTTATTTTATAAAGAAATTAATTCTTAAACCTTAGTGAATGGATATAAAAAAATGTATTATCCTAATTTCTTATGTTTTGTTGAACTAATGATCTTTTAAATCACCAAAGATTGAAGGCTTTGAGTCCCTAAATTTTACACTTGTTTGTGATTGATGACCTCAATCACTCCTAAAATATATTTACATTTTTCCTCCAATTGTGTATCTCTAATTTCCACCAATGTTCTCCTAATCGAGATCATAATTTGGTCATGACTTTTTCATTTCCCTTTCCCTCTTATTAAGACTAAATTTTATTAACCTTATTTATGATGTGGGTTTTCCACAAATGTACTTTCTACTTTCATCCTTTTATTTTCGAAGAACAATTTCAAATTACAAGGACACAATTTATTGAAGGAGGGTAGAATGTAACAAACCAAAATTCTATGGCACGCTTCTCTTTCAATAATGCAATAGCTTGCATTGTACATATGTTCGAGATTCTAACACACCGCGACCAATCAAATTAACCGTTATGAATAGTAATACCCACTTTTTGAAATTATATAAATTTTATATTTCAAAATGGACTTCACTTTTGTATTCGGAATATCGAAATTATCCTATGTTGAATTTTTTGTAATTTTCTGAGAACCTCAAATTTTCTATGAATAGAAAAAATACTTAAAAACAAATTTTTTAATCAAAAAAATTTATAGTGAAAAATTATAATATTGAGTGTTTTTAAAGTATAATTAGAATATATTTTTACCATTTTATCCAATGGTGGTCATTAGAATTAATTTCACTTTGAAATTGTACATAAACAATTGTCAATCTTTTGATATATATTGTTTCTTAAAAACACGCTATTTGTTGTGACAGCGGAAATTAATTATTAAATTAATTAATTAAAATTTTATGTTTTAAATTTTTTAAAATATACATCATTTTTTAATTAGGAATATCAAATATAGATTAGGGTGAATTTTTGGTATTTTTCTGAAAAAACATCAATTTTTGATGAATAGTGAAACCACTAAGTGGTAGTTAAAAAACTAATTTTTCATTTAAAACCAACATTACCTCTTCTGTGAATTGATTTTCAAAAATCCGACACACATGGTTGTCATTAGTAAGTAAAATGTGGTTCAATGAGATGAATATAATTTTTGGTGAATAGTAACTTTCTTGTTTTAATAATCGCGATTAATGACAATTTGGGTAATTTAAGGTAAATATAATGTTATAATAATATAAAATTAACATAAAACTTGTCCTGCCCTTATAGGATGAGTCATGGCCGACCAAGAAAATCCATGGGTCAACATGGGATTCCCATGTAGCCACTTGGGTAAAAAAATGACATTAATAACTTTTTATTTAAAGTAAAAATAAAATTGTCACAAACATGTGTTGTTTTACTAAAAAAATTATTAAATGGGGTTATATAAGTTAATATTTAGACTATAAATATTGATTGTAAAGCTAACAAAATTTCCTACATAATGGTAATTTTTTTATAATTTTTCAACATTAAATAAATAAATTTATTTATGACACCATGATGATGTAGTGATTACCTCATTAATGAACAATTAAAATAAAATGAAAATATAAGGTAAAATATAAGAATTACGTTTGTCTAAAACCTATTGGATGGGTGGATTTATAACACTTATCACCTTATCCTTGAAATATTTCATTTTGGCACCTTTAAAATCCTAAAATCATTTCATAATAAAGTAACATTTCATGACTTTCCAAAAGAGTACCTTCTCTCCTCTTATAAAAGGCCCCCACCTCTACCACCTTATTCACACCGTCAAATCCAATTGGATCGGGAAAACTCTGCCCAAATACTCTCTAAACTTCCCTATATTACTCATATAAGCCTCACATTTTGCATAAGTCTTGCCAAGGAATCCTTTGGCTCAAATCAAAAAGAGTTACCCGATTTAAAGGTAATGTCTTCTCTTGTGTTCTTTTGTTTTATTTTGGTTCTCCAACCCCTTAAACTCTTTTTATTTTTTTATTTTGAAACAACACCAGTATCTTAAATATACTAGGATGTTGTTATAAGAATTATTCGAACTACACTTACACACATCTCCGTCTAATGGTTAACGAACATACTGTTTTTATGGGTGGTGAATTACTGCCTCATGAAACGATGATTGTTCAATATTCTTTTAACAAATCTGTTGGTGGCCATTAAGATGTCACTATATTTATATATGATATATAATATTTTAATTTTTTCCTTATGCTTCTGTATTTTTCATTTATGGCATACCTTTATGATTTCCATTATGGGTAAACGTGATAATTTCATTTTAGGAAGTGTGGACTACCGCCCCCTCAAAGTGATTTGAATCGTTAATGCCATATGTGGGACATATAAAGGATGGAGTAAATGATATTATATATGATATAATACTGGGATTATAAGATATATTTATATCAATATGATTTCATTCCATTAAATATGAAATAGAAATAAAAGTAGCATTCGTGCATACGTACGGCTTACCGTCTCCATGAACGGTGAATTTCATTTCTTACCTCTAACTGTTATGTAATATTGTAAATGAATGTATATACTGGATATATATGATATAAATGATATATAAATCATGAATATAATTTTAGATATAATGGATATTTTACCACATGAACAACTTGTAATTATAAGAAGTTTATTTTTGACTCAAGTACCAAAGATCGAAAAAACGACCGTTATTAACTTAAATAATTAGATAATGTTCATAACATGGTAATAAGTGATATAAAAGGAACAATGAACTTGAAAAAGGTTCTTAACCAAGTATAAATTATCTCTAGTCTATTATTTAGGAGATTAAACAACATCGAGTCAAGTCAGACACAAGGTAAGGGACTTCATCTCAATCTCCTTTAATTGAGGCATATTTTGTTTTATACACAACTTTCCTTTATATGTTGTATAAACACCTTTGAACATTACTTTTATTCAAAAGGAATCTTTTTATATTAAGCATTTTTACTAAAAGAAAAAAGGAATGTTTTTTCTTATGTATGCGGCGACAATGACTTCTCCGCCGCTGTGACCATTATTTGAGTTTCGGCTTCTTCTATAATCCATAACTTTTTTTAAATGAAAAATAAATACCATGTTGTACTTTTCATTTATTTTGGTATTCAAAACGGTTGTGATAATGTTTTTATTATATAAATGTGTTGTATTGATATCTTGTGATTGAAATGTGTAAATTTTATGTTACCTTTATACATGTTTTATGTGATACAATTATGTTATGTTTTATGATATGTTTAATACTTTTCATATAAGTAATGAATTGGACTTAATAAGTGACCGATGGAGCCCGCTATAGCTCCTCGATGCATCGGTAGGTCCCATGAGACAAAATAGTGTCTTGGCACAAGGCCTTTACAAAATATTATTTTCTATCTTGGCACAAGGCCTTGACTATGTGGTTATGATAGTCTGACATTATGCATTCCAACAATATGAAAGTGGTTAATGATATTGCATGTGATTATTCGACTTGTAGAACATCCATGTGAATAATTAAATGGTATTTTTTGTTTTTTATTTGTTCCTTGTTATTATGAAGTTCATGTTTAAAAGGATTTTTTAGTTATACAATTTCCTTAAATGTTTATGCTTGTTTATGAAAGTTTCCGCTATATTGTTATCCTTACTGAGCATTTGAGCTCACCCCTTTCTATGTTTTATTTTCACCAGGTTGTGAAGAAGTTTATTATGATTGACCTATAGGGATAATCTAAGGGATAAGTGTGTTCAAAAGGGACAAGATGTTTTTGATGTTTTCACTTTATGATGTAATGTAACATTTATGAATGTATCTAGTTTTTTAAAATCTACTAAACTAATCAGTCTTTCGAGACTTGATCTTCTATTATCATGCCAATGTTATGTAATAATGCACTGACTCTAGGTAACTGGGGTCAGGGCACTACATAATGTATCATCATGATATATCTTATACGATAAGTGAGACTGATATATCTTATCTAATGGGTGAGCTCAATAAAACATATATAACTGGTAGGCCAATATATCTCTCCATAGTATTGGGTAATGTTCGTTGTATTTATAAAAAAGAAGTAGGGAGTAACATGGGTGGTTTATCCTATGGATTTAACTAGGATCCAGTTAATTCTGACCCAGGTTATTAATATAATTCTCTAGTTTATCAAAAGGGTTTTTATTTTTTTTATATGAGTATTTTTTTATTTAAGTAATATGTTTTTTTAAATATGGATATAACATATCTTATAATCTCAATGAATATTTTGATAAAGTTAATTATTTTATGAATTTTAATTTTTTTTCATTGAAAAGATTGATTTATTCATTTTTATTTCCCTTTGTAATATTTTTTTTAAACAACCCACATTTTAAATTGTTTTTCATAGGTTTTAATTATGGGTAAGAACAAAAAATATTTTATTTTGAATGTCATATGGATTTTTACTGAAAATAAAACACAATTCACACTAAAAGTATTATATTTTAGGAAAAATTTATACTTGTTATAGGTTTATAATTTATAATATATGGGTTTTCATGTTAGATTTATGATCTAATTCTCTAAACCCTTAAACTAAAAAGATGCTTAATATTCATGAAAGTGAATTCTTGAATAAAAAATCAAGATTATGTTGTGTTTTAATGTTGGTGGTTTATAATATACCTACAATAAATTGGGAAATGTGATTTATCTTAAGAAATTATTTTTTATTATCAAACAACATGATTCTATCTTTTATCATAATTATGATATGAAAACTTATGCACATATGTTAGGAATGAAAAAGATGATAGGTTTTTTCACAACAATGTGAGTTTTTTGAACACTATGATATGTTCTTTCAATATTATGAGTATAAAAAATTCCATTAATTATTAAAATGATTAAATCATGCTTAGGGTGATGATACAATGCTTACAATATGATAATTGTTATTATTCTCACCCATGTAATATTGATTCATGTCTTTTATTCCATAAATTTAATCTCTCCCCTTACATGGATTTTTGATAACCTCATTTATTGATTTATATCTGATGTTGAATATATGTACTAAAGATTAGATGAGATTTTAAGGATGGAAATGAAGATGTAATGATATAATGATAATGTTTTATTATATACAAGTGGTCTATTAGCCAAATTCCAAAAGATATTAAAAACCTAGATCTGGTAATGTATTTTATTATTTTATTTATCAAAAAAAAATTGTAATTTTAATATATGAAAAATTTGGGGTTTTATAGTTAATATCAGAGCAAAATTTAGTAAATTTTGAATTAATACTAGAAAAAATTAGTGAAAACTCTATGGATAAGTATTAATATTAAATGAAACATTATGATGTGTTGGTAACCTATAATAAATATTTGTTTCCATGAAATAAAATCCATACCTAGCTACTATACGTGGATGTGGATCAGGAAAAGAAATACCTAGGGCTAATATCCCAAAATGGGAAGATCAGTTATTCACTCAATCATCACCTGAGGCATTATAACAAATCTTTACAGCTCACCTATTTTTAAAATACCAGGGGATATGCTTTAGTTAAAAAAAATATATAGACCCATTATTTTCAAATATATAAATTAGATAATAATATATTAATATTTATTACATAACATTACAATCCACACCATAACCTTGTAGGTTTAGTGTCTTTAGATACATTGAAAAATAAATGACCAATTCATAATTGATTTAAATCAACTCCCATTATGTTTATTATAAATAACAGCATTCTCATTCATGTCATATATTATACCTTTTATTATAACAAGGGAAATTGAATCCTAATAAAGGGTGATATTAGATTCTAGGTAACGGTAAACAAGTGATATATCTAAGATCACATAAGTATAATATGAACATGAGGGTATCATAACATGATATTAACATTTGAAAACTATATCATTCATATCATATATCATAATCTTGAATCATGAAATAAATTTTAGTACTTCATAATACATGAATCCAAAATGAATAAAGGAATAAAACAATGGATTAATACAAATGTTTTTGGTATACAAATAAGAATCAGAAATAATTTTCTTTGTATTCAATGCTCACATCCAAGTCCATCATAGTGGACTGGGTGCACTCCACATTCTATAGTAAAGGTTCCCTCCCCTAACAATCATAGTAGATTGAGTCCCTTACTGAACTAGGTTTACTCCCCATTATATTATTTATTATATCATGTTATTTTCATTTTTAACAAATGAATTAGATATATATATATATATAACAATAGTCCCACCAATAACATAATTAAAATCATATATATTTGTTCCAAAATACCACAAAACATTCATCATGTCATATCCCAGAAAAAAAATGTGTTTTATAAATATTTCAACATTTCATTATAACATAAAAAATATAGAATAAAAAAATTTTATAAAAATCAATGCATAATATTAATAAACCATCTATTTAAAGAATAATTTTGTCTTCTATGGATCATATCCCTATTAAAAAATGAGTAATATCAAATAATGACATCACAATTGATATTTTTAATTAGAAGATCTCTAGAATATTCCATAAGAAAAATATCCATTTTTTATTCAAAATACTTTATTTAAAATATAAATACATTCCAA
Source organism: Viscum album (assembly GCA_963277665.1). NCBI lineage: Eukaryota > Viridiplantae > Streptophyta > Magnoliopsida > Santalales > Viscaceae > Viscum > Viscum album. The sequence continues at coordinate 2,026,702,529 of OY728146.1, read as the reverse complement.
AATACTACTAATTTTTTTTGAAAATAACATTGGAATCCTGTAAAAGAATCCTCTGATCATTTAGCAATAAAGGCCAGATAAAATTTCATTCATTCCATGTAAGTAAAAATAAGTAAATTTCACATTTTTTGTAAATAATAAGATGTAAATATTTAGTAAAATAAAAAGAATATTAATTTTAATTTAATTTTTAAAAATAAAATAATGGTTAAAAATTAAATAGAACAGTCATAGGTTAGTATTAAAATTATTATTTAAAAATATTATCCAAAAACAAAAAATGGAAGAAAATATATTTTCAACTGAAGAGAGAGATATAGTCAGTTTTCCTTCAAACATATCAAACTCTTGAGTTCTTTAAGAGAGGATAACGAAAATAAAAAAAATTATATAAATAAATTACCAGAGGATAATAAAAATAATAATTTTTTTAGTGGTAGATCCTAAAATTCCATCATCTGAAATTTTATTATAAATCAGCATGATAAACAATGAGATTGTAACATAAAACCCTTACATAAAAATTAATTTATTCGAAGACGCTCTAGAATCCTATATAAAAAATTTAAATTTATTATAATTATACAAATAATAATATAATAAAAAATAATGTCATATTTTTTTCTTTTATATCATTTTATCACCAATTTATTAATATTTCCTTATTAAAATTTTCATTTCTTAGTGTTAACTATTTCATTTTTCCTGAAAATCATGGGTAGGTTGTTCAAGTCCATGAGTTTTTATCACGGATACATCATATCTATAATATTAATAATCTCATAAATAACATTTATATTCATTATATATATACACACACACATTTAGATTCATCTATAAAATATAGATATCAAAAATGAATTACACTATTAATGGAGACGGTATGACCTATGTATGCATGGATGCTGTTTTTAATTTTACGTGAATTGAATAAAAGAAATGTAAATAAGAATTCATATTTTTAGAATAATTATTATTTCATATATATCATACATATTTACTAAATATATACTTCTTAAAATATATTTAAACAATAACTCAAAAAATAATCACATCGTTTCGTGGAGGTTGTAGTCCACACATTCGCACGGGGGACGTTATCTGTTTCCAATAGATTGGAAGAAGGGGGATTATGTATATTCCACTATAGTAATAATGTTTTAGTATATATAATATACTAATGTAATTATTTTATAATTTATACAATGGATTTTTATTTTTTAGTATAATAAATAAATATAAAGAGGTTGATTAAGACGACTACCTCTTCTCTGGGATTCCACATTTCGATCCTATATTCAGGAACCTTGGAATATTATTTTAATAATACCATAAAACTCTAATTTCATTTTATATAATTTGAGAAGATAATTTTATAGGTTCATATTGATCTATATTATGTTTCCCTATCAGGATCCACATATAACTAAGAGGGTGAGGGGGTAAATCCATTATATCATTATCTAGTATATTCCTTTATTTTTTAAACAACATTTACCTCTGGTTAAAGAGTTTCTTCCCTACTGATATAAAATCAAACAAAAAATCTTAATAAAAAAGAATTTTTTGGTTTCACTACTCAATAAGAGTGGTTATATCTTTTTTATGGTAGGGAAATAATCCAATTACCACACAATCCAAAAGAAAATAATATTTTTTTATGGAATACAATGAGTAGGATATTGACTTATACTCATTGACCACTATGAAAACAATCCAAAAGACCGTGTTCTTCTTATAGCACAAAACTATGTAACTCAATATAACTATGATTCTTGATCCACTTCCACAAATTTTATCTTTCAAAACAATTATTCATTTTCTTACCTAGAAGCTGGAAAGAGCCTCATTGACTTCGTAATGATATTGATTCCATTATATCAGTCTATTTTTTGATGCCCTATAAATGTAAAATTCACAAAGAAAATTGCTTTCACCGAACCTGTTTCCTTCATGATGCTTTCACAGCCATTATGAATCACACTAATGTTTACAAAGACACGAATGTTTAGTTGAATTATATCCATTTTGAGCTTACTAAAAATACATTCATGAACCAATTTTTTTATTCTCTTAACATTTGGTTGGCTTATAGCCTTTGTGAATGTATTTTCATGACAACTACCCAAAGAACATTTGTGAACCAAGAGATTTAGAATCCTCATTGAATCTCTCTTATTATTAAAAAGTGGGTATAATCCTATTTATAGGCATTCCACCTATTCAAAAACCTACTAGGCCACTTCATCATCATTTCTTGAAACCCATTAATTTACTTTGTGACACTCCCCTTTTTTACAAAGACCCATATACATTTCCCATTCGCAATGCTTGTTGTAATCATGGAGAGTTCTATAAAAAACCTTTTTGGCCTCAAAAACCTTCACGGTCATCAAAAAACATAATTACATAAAAAACATTCATGGTCATCAAAATCTTTCAAGGCATAATAAACCATCATGGCGCCACAATCATCCAATCTTGATGCTTCCTGCTTTGCTGTTCACGATGATCGTCACTGTTCATAGAGATCACTATCATAATTATTTGATCATTCACGAAACACTAGAAATCTATTCCACCATAAAATATGCTTCAGCAAAACCAAACATGTTGATTCGTAGTTTCCAAAAACCTATTTTCCTCATTTTTTAATCATAATCCTTTCATCACATGTTCTCTAAAAAATTATACTATTTGCGAAATACAAACTAGAAAAACACCCTCAAATTTCTTGAGGAATGTATTGTAACATCATTATCTTCTAGTAACATCTTTGTTTAAAAATAGTCTATTGTAAAAAATTTAAATCAAATTTATGAGTTTGAAGATCAGTATGATCATACACTTATACAATGTTATGTGACTTCCTTTCTTCTAAATATTCTATAACAACAAAAAAACACTCTAAAAATAACTTTTATTTCAAAGAAACGTCTCCTGCCATCTTTTCCCTACCCAATATGGTTCAATGTGTTGTAAATAAAAAAGATAAGGTGTGTCCTTTTTTAAGGGATGGAAGGGACACACTTGGACTTACAAAAGATATTAAAACATAATGAAATAATTATCAAGAAATAATACTTAGAACATGATATATAATCAAATAAAAAGATGATAAGGTATATCTATCATTATTAAAATAAATTTAGATAGTTTAGAGAGTCATTTTAAATATATATGTTGGTTTATCCATTTAGTTAACCAATTTTAATCTTAAATGTGGTAATGACTTCTTAAAATTAATGGTCTATAATTTTACTTATAAGTTAATGATTGTCTCATAAATGGCCAAGAGATTATATTTTAAACCATTTCACATCCTAATTGTCTTCTTTAATATATTTTTTATTTTTGAAAATTTTTATAAAATATTTTTTTCATAAAATACTATTAATGGATTTTCGAGAACTATTCACATAATTTGATTTTGAAAAACAAAATATGGATGAAATTGAATTAAAATATCGAAATTTAAAATATTATAATGTGTTATATTCATTAAAAAATTTAGATAATATAATAATTCACCCATACTGTATCACTTTTATATTTTTTTATATTAATTATTTTATTTTTCTATTAAATTAATAAAAAATTTGTCGGCATTGCATATGAATCATAAGTTAATTATTCAATCAGTAACTATTAAAAATAAGTAAATATGATAAAAAACTAATTAATATTTCAAATAAACATTTATAAATAAACATATCTGCTTTTTATTATTTTGTAAAATTTTTGGAGATATTAATTTCAAGAGGAGTAACATCTTGTATGTATTATTTCCTTAAATTAATATAATGGTCATATTTAAAGAAAAATTATAGAAAGTAGATATATATTATATAATTGGATGTAAATATCATAAATCCACTCAATAAATAGGATAAATGATTGTTTTGTATAAATTTTAAAGATAATGAATCTATATCTTTAAGGATTTATAAAATTTCATAAATCCACTCAATAAAAATGTCCATATCTATGATTTTAAAATTTGAAATTTTTGATATTTTGTGATCCTTGTCATATATAAGCTATTATGATCCTTTAAAATTAAGCACCACCAACCTTTATCACATTCTCATGGTGTTAATGTATTCAATAGTTATAAACATTAATCAACTCCAACTACCTTCTCAAGAACATATTCATCTCTTTTATGAGTTCATATATAGTTTAACATTTTAGGATCGGTATATATGTCACAAATATTTCTATAAAGATAATTTATCTATATATTTAAGGATTAAATTACCATATCTTACTCCATATCATGTCTTGGGTAATTTTTCTCATAGAACATTAATTTTCGTGAGGTATAAGATATCATCATGTCATTATACATGAGGGTGCATCCAAGTCCCTGCTTCAATGAATCAATATAGTTAAAAAATCCTTATCCACTATAGGGTAATGTATTAATTGATGAACTGGATAACATTATATTCATTTCATTGATATTTTAGTCCCATTTATCTCTTCAACAGAAATTGTATCTCTTCTAAAATAACATAGTTAGTAGATTATGAATGCATGGGAAATTATTTATAAGGAATCTATAATATCCATAAAAACTAACAAAACTAAGGATATCATTCATATTGGTAGTTCTGGGACAATGTTCAATAGATTATGTATTTGATAGATCGACCCATATAACATCGTTTGAGATTAAATGACCCCAAAATGAAACCTTTTGTAGATAAAATTCAAAATTGGTAAATTTTTTCTACAGTTTTTCATTCCTTATGTATTATTAAAATAATCGTCAAATTATATTTATAATATGACTTACACCATAAATATATATGTTTATCATCTATAAATACTACTGTAAACTAATTATTTTTTTATCTAAATAATGTATTCATTAAAACTGCCAAGATAGTGGGGGATGTAGAAAGTCCAAATGGAATCATTAAAAATTCATTGTTTCCATACCTTGTATGGAATATTGTCTTGGGTTTATCCTCCTTCTTCACCCACATCTGATTATATCTAGAACAAACTTTAATCATGGAAATGTATTTATCTCGAAACAGTTGATCAAAAAAGTCATCAATATGGGGTAGACAATACATATTACCTATTGTGATCTTATTATGTTCCTGATAATCAATACAGAGTCACATTAATCTATCTTTATTCATAAAAAACAAAAAAGATCACCCTAAGGTGATGCACTGGATAAATGATTCCATTTTAATGATTCTCAAAAATTTACTTCTTGAATTCCTATAATTCAATTTGGAATATTTTCTATGGAGCCTATGGAATAGGTATATCCTCATGTATGAGTTATATTGAAAAATCAAAATCATTATTTGGTGGAATAATAGGCATATATTTTAGAAAAACATTATCAAACACTCATACAGTAGGTATAACATCAATGGTGATTTCACCCCAAACATATGAGATAAATACACCTTTCTAATAGGAATCAAGCCTCATATAATGGGTGTAATTGCCTTTGGAAGATCATATTTATCATCATAGTAATAGATGATCATAGGTTGGTTTGGAATATCTTAAATTACTTCACTTTATAAAAATTGAGGTAGATTTTATTTAAATAATGAAAATCTATTCCAAAGATAATATCAAGTACAACTAGATTGAAAATAAAAAATAACTTTTTGAAATATAATCTAAAAATAATTAATCAAAAAATAAAAAAATAATTGATATTTGATTATCATACCCTTATAATATTTCACTACCATTTCAACATCTAGTTATTGAGGTGGAATTGTGATACCCTAATAAATTCTGTAGATATAAAAGACTGGGTAGATTGAGAATCAAATAATACAATAGAAATAATACAGTATATGGGTTGTATACCTTTAACCACTTCATTATCCATATAAGTAATAGTGATCTGATAATATTTATCTTTTTCCTTAGGATTATGAGGTTTCTAATGTTGATGATCGTTATTTGACTTAAAATTTGAGCATTATTTTGAATAATTCACATACTCGATGAATTTTAAATGCTAAAGTGAGAGTGGATAATTGTGTGGTTAATTCACTCTATCATTAAATATCTTATTCTTCCCATCACTTAGGTATTCAATTAAATAATGTCCATATTTTCTACACATGAAAAATTTACTAGTTTACTTAAGTGAATTTCATCCATATTTCTATCCACACATAAAAAATAATGGAAATATCATATACTTATCTCAATGGTTTTTAGAATTACCATTGAATTACATATATTATCTTATCAAAAACATGATATTGATTGGAAACTGAAATCTTTATTTTTTACATTTATACCAAATAAAATTATTTCTTCATGTATAATAAAATATATTATGGATGAAATCCTTTTGATACATGTGATTATGAAAATAAATAATGAATTAACCTTGCTTTCAAGATGGATGATAATACTAAGAACATACCATAATGTCTTGTAAAACATCCCTCACAGATACCAATAGATTCCTCATCCTTCTACTATAGATCATGTAATTACTTCACAATTTTCATATAAATAATACGAGGAATGTAAATATTTAAATACATGATCTTAAATTCATATTTATTTATATACTCAATTTATTCATTTTCTTCTCATGTTCCTCATAAGAGTCCATAATTAATCTGTTTTTCCCTCTAAATAATAAATAGCCAAAATTAAATTTACATGTTCCAAATAGTGGAGAATAGAAAAATATATTTTCAATTTTACTAATACATTTCTCAGTAACTGGTGGATTGTCGAACCCACTAATATATAATGGATATTTTCTGATGAAGGAAACAATAAATTGTTTTTTGACCTTTTTATTTTTTGTAATCCCAGCATGATACATAGATTAATAATGGTTTGAATGAAAAAAAAATTCATTGTAGATCTAATAAATTTTGGTATCTTATGAGTAAAATAACTTTATTATTCAACATATTCGACATTAACATGGTCCAATTTGGTTTTATTCATTACTAAGACAAAAAAGAAAAGTGTGATAAATAATAATCATTAAGTGAAACAATATGATCGGGGAAAAAATTATACTATGTATAAATCATGACACCTTATTTTCATTGTACGAAACCTTTTGTTTAACATAGGTCATCCATGGTTATCATATATTCAATTCCTTTATAATGGTTGACAAATAAAATAGAAATTAACCAAATAATATCACATGGGAATATAAAACTTTTTGAGAATTAATGGTACACTCTCTATGAACAAGAATGATAGAATATATATAAATAATCATATTTTTTATGGATTATTACAACTATAAGAATCTATGTCAAAACTATATCCACTATTATTATATAAATAGGGATTTGTTTTCAAAGAAAACCACACTAATTTATTTAGTATAACTTAGGACATTATACAATACATTGTTTTATCATAATGATTCTCAATGATGTTTTCTCATCTGAGTTTCCAAAGGTAACTAAACCTTTCTCTGATACCAAATGTAGAGACCGATACTTTTCATACATAGATATTACATCATATCATATTAGTATTCGTTAGGTAATAGTATGATTCATGACAAAACCATATTGTTTTATTATATTTGGAAACATAGACACAAAAAGAAATTTTCAATAAGAGATCTAAATCATCTCACATTATGTTCTTCATTACTATCACTCTTCTTAGTCAATACATATTTAATACCTTTATTCATAACCTGGTGAATAAAAATATAATTATGGGTGATATCAGATTATCAGTAAGAATAAAAACTGGATATATCAATGGTAAATAAATACTAATATTAGAATTATGGTTTTATATCATGAGATTAAAATTTAAAAAGCATCCCATAATTTCATAGGTCAAAATATTGAGTCATGGATTCAAACATTTTAATTCATAATACATAAATAATAACTAAATAAAAAAACGTAATCCATAAAATCATAATAATTTAATTATAATTAAGTGGATGGAATAAACATAATCTAGGATAATAATGTTCATTCAAGTCAAAAATCACTAAAAATACTGTCATAGTTGATTGGGTTTACTCACCATTCTATTTTCAAGGAACATTCCAAATACTATCATAGTTAATTGTGTCCCTCTTAGAATTTTGTTCACTCCCCAATCTAGTATATATTATCCCAAAACATATCCATTATTAACCAATACCGAAGAGGGATATATAATTATAGGACCACCCATCACATAATGAGAATCACAAATATGTCTTCTATAAAATCATAAAAAATTTATCATGTTATGACCTATAAATAAGGAAAAAAGTTTCATAAACATTTCAATATTTCATCATATCATAACCCATGAAAAATAATATTTTTCATAAAAATATATTCATCAACATAATAAAACATCTACATAATGTATTCATATGGTATAACTAGATTATATACCCATTACATCATAATTAACATAAACCTATGTAATCATAAATGATTTTTTTTAAAATATCTCTACAATATTTCTTAAGGAAAATGATCTTTTTACAATAAAGTCACTCGTTTAAAATATAAAAATTTCAAAAATAGTAAGGAAAAATTTTTATTTGAGAATGACCATTGAAACTTATAAATTAATATTTAATGTATTGATCAATCATGGTGATGGAGAATTCAGTTCATGTTGTGTATGATAAAACAAAGACTCCAGTCACATTTTTGAAAAAATGTATAAAGTTCTTTATTTAAAAAATGGAAGTAATATTTCTATAAAAAGTCATAAAAAATTAAATTATGGGTAAAAATTACTTTAAAATCATTATATAATATTAAAAAAAATTATTTCAAATATTTTCAGAAGTCATGGATATGGAAGAAAAATGATTTTCTACAAAGTAGAGAAATAAATATAGGCTAACTCAAAAACATCTGTTTGGTCTCTTTGGTTATGAAATAGATAAAATGAATGAAACATATGTAATCAACAAAAATTACTTTGGGAGAATATAATTCACAAGTTTATTTAGTGATATTTTATAAAATTTCGTAATAAAAAACTTTATTATTAACAAACCTGATAAATAATAAGATTGTAACATAAAACTATTACCTCAAGTTTCAACTGATTCAAAGAGGTTCTAAATTCATGTATAATGAATTCAAATTTTTTGTAATTTAATAAACTAATAATTTATATTCCTATAATATCATATATGATCCTCTTATAAAATTGTAAAGTCCTTTTACTAATAATTCATCATTAAAATCATCGTTTATGGGTTCTAACAGCTTGGTTTTTCATGAGAATCTCGGTTTAGTAGGTATAGTCCTTATATTTTGATCAGGGTTCTATAATCTCCAGAATATTTTTCATGAAATAAATATTATGTATAATAATTATATATAATGTTTCATCCATAATATATACAAGTTGAAAAATGACTTACACCATTCCTAGAGACGGTATGTAATACGTGTACATGAACAGTGTTTTCAAATTTAAAAGGATGAAATAAAATAAAGTTAAATAATAATTTGTCATTATAGAATTTTTAATATATCATATATATTTATTAATTATATCATTATTACACTCCATGTAATTTTTAAATGAATAATTAGACACATAAATTCATGGGTTTGGTAGTATACACATACACATGAGTGACACTATTGTTTTCAAACAGTTCCTTAGAAGTTGGATTATGGTAAGGAGAATATCATTAAAATAAGTAAATATATTTAATCTTGTAAATTAAAATATTTATAATTCATAACCTATATTTAGTTGAGGTAAAATTTCAAATAAATTTTAATTGGTTAGGTATGATGATTACCTATTCTTTGGGAGACCCCCATTAGATACATTCTTACGGACCCCTGTAATTGTCTTTTAAGAAAAACAAATGTAATTTAGGTCTAGAGAAGATGATAAGATAAATTTCTTGGGTCTCGTTGATCTAGGTGGCTCAATTTTTTTATATTACAGAGATTAAATGTGTTCTTTTAAAATAAAGGGAAATGAGACATATGGAATTAAAAAAATTAATAAAATATAACTAAGATTTTCTCAAGAAAAATGATACCAAATTAATTTGAATCAAATGGAATTTATAAATATATTTGTGTCAATTTAAACATTATATTTTGGTTTAACCCCATTCTTAACAAATTTTAATCGTAACAATGGTAATTACTTTCTAATATTTAAGTGTTATAATTCTACATACAAGTTAATGTTGAGTCAAAAGTCCTCTTTTGACATTTATATCTTATTTTGAAAATCACAAATGACTTTTATCATGTTTATCGTATTGTACTGACCATACTGATCATACTGACCATACTGATCGTATTGACCATGCTGATTGTACTGACCGTGTTGATCGTACTGACCATGCTGATCGTACTGACGATGCGGATCGTATTGACCACGCTAATCGTACAATGCTGATCGTACTAACTATGTTTTTTCGTACTGACTCTGGAAATTGTATTGACTCTGCTACTCATACTTTCATTACATTCTTGTTTTGGTACTTTGTCGAAAACACATGTTTCATATTAATCATACTCATGGTTATCATCTTCATATGTCTTTAGTTTAACCAATACAATTTCGTTGAGTTAGTTACAAACTAATCAAAATGATGTCGTTATTTCTATTTCAATATGACCTTTATAATGCCAGGTGTCCAGGCCCCTTCAAGTTTTTTGGAGAAATATGACCGTTGGAGGCAATATGACCGTTGGAACCCGAGGCTATAAATAGGAGGTCATCTGAAGCTGAGAAAGAGAGACTTTGGAACACCTGTGATATTCTCCTTCTATAATGTTCTAGAGAGAGATGCTGTGACTTCTCTCCTGCTTTTTGCGTCCAATCATCGTATCGAGGGATTTCAAGTGATTGAAAGATAGAGGTGCCAATTGCCTAAAAAATCGAGGGCTGCCAGGGATAGGTAGACAGACGTACCGATCATCGTATCGAGGGCTGTCGGGGATAGGTAGACAGATGTACCGATCATCGTATCGAGGGCTTACCAAGGTGTTGGTGAGACAGAACTTTTATCCCTGGTGAAAGGATAACCCTTATCTTTGGGTCAAATGAATTGTAATTCTTTTATATTTTCGATGCTGCTTGTATTAGAAAATAATTTATATTGTTTCCTTTCTTCTTTACACTTTCAATTGTAATTGTTTCAATTACAATTATACTATTACATATTGTTTCAATTGATTCTATACGCTTTAAGGTAGAATCATTCACTATTGTTTTACTCTGATTATTGTATTCATCTTGAATACAATTACTTTACTTTTCTAACAGTATGAAATTACATCATACCCTTATATTCAATACAATTGAGGGTGTTTCAATTTTTATTAGTTTAAGATCATTTAATCTAATTTCCTAAGTGTTTTAACACAATGTTTTAAACCTAAAATTCACCCCCCCCCCTCTTGTATTATTCCATCCAATATACATTTACATCTATATATTTGATCCAACAACTGGTATCAGAGAAAGTTTCCACTGATTTGTATTACATGCTGTTTTTCTTTCATATTACTGTTTTAACTACTTACTACACTAATGTGTAGAGTGGAAAAGTTTTTGTTTTGTTAGATGGCATGAATAAATATTGGTTCAATATATAATTTATATCCTTCTAGACCACCTATCTCTGATTGGAATGATTATGAGTACTGGAGAGATCGTATGAAGAATTTTGTGATCAATACTGCTGTAGAAAATTTTATTATGCTTACTGGAGGTTACAAAATTCCTGACAAAGAAGTGAGTACTTTCACTAACCAAGAGAAGCAAGAATATCAACTGAATTACAAGGTACGCAATACCTTATTATTCTCTATGACCAGGAATATATACAGTCATATATCATCAGGTGAAGCATCCAACTGTATTTGGATGAAATTTGAAGTCACTCATTTTGGTACATCCAAGGTTATAGAAACAAGAAGCACGATGCTTCGAGCATAGTATCTTGGATTTGTTTTTCTTTATGGAGAGCCAGTATGTAATGTACAACAAATATTTATGACAGTTTTCAATAGCTTAAAATCCATGGGAGATAAAGGTCTTGATGATGAAGCTCTTGTATATAAGATTATTGATATAATGCCAAATGAATGGGAGTCAAAAAGGACAGCTATTGTTGAAAACAGAAAAGTGTCCCAGATTACTCTTGATGAACTCTTTTGAACTATTTTACAGCATGAGACAAAAATGAAAAGAGATGTTGATTTTAACAAGAAGAAAAATGGGAATGGAAGTATAGACTTTACATCTAAATCTAGAACACCTGAAAGGATTACAAGATCCAAAGCCAAGAAAATTGTTATATCAGAATCAAGTGATAGTGTTCACTCGAATAATGAGTTAGCCAATATTTCCCAAAGGATGAATAATATTGTGGGAAAGAAATACTTCCAATATAAATTCAAAAAAGAAATATAGGAAGGACAAGAAAGATTCAGAGGTAACTTGTTATGAATGTAATAAAGTGGGTCATTAAAGGCATGATTGTCCTTTATTAAAGAGAAAAGACAGAAAGGAAAAACACTCTGAAAGAAACAAGAAAAAGTATTATAATACAAAGAAAGTCTTGAAAGAAAATGATACATGGAGTGAAAATAGTAGTGATTCATCAGATAATTATTTAGAATATGAGTCCTCCGGACAAAGAAATATTGGACTTATAGCCATATTACCAATTAATGATCATTGTCTCATGGAAAAGGTACACAATGCTGAAGTTATTACAAATGTCTCTTTAAATGCAAATTATACTGATAAATATTATTAATCTTCAAATGATGAATCTTCATCATCAGAAGATGATACATTACCTTCTTTTGAAGAAGTATCTATATTTTCTAAATTACTTGAAAATGAAAATTATAAACTCAAGATGAAGCTTGAGAAAGAAAACTCTAGAATTTCAGTTTTAACTAAAGAAGTATCGGATCTTTCTAATAATCTTAATATAAAAAATTATGATTTTTTAAGTATTCTAAAATCCCTTGAGAAGTCAAATCTAATAAGGATAAACATTCTAAGGATCTAGAAAATGTGATTTCAAAGAAAAATGTTTTTGAGCCTAACTCTAGTTTAAAATCAAATGTTTTGGAAGATAAAAACATTGTTTTAAAACTGAACTCAGAAATTTTCTCTTTATAGAAATGTTTTTCAAACAATACTCATGGGAAAGAAAATTTTGAAAAAATGTATTCCCAAATCCGGCATTTGAGAAATCATTATGAACTTGGTTATACTCATTCCAAACCTGTTTTTAGTAATAACTATTTTGTTCCAAAAAAACCTTTTTTTGTTATAAGTGCCAATGTGGTGAACACTGGAAAATACAGTGTTCTCTCAATAAAAATCAATCTTTAGGATTTCATAAAGCTCATTTTACAAAACAAATGTGGATTCCTAAAATTCTATTATCTAACCATTCTAGATCCAAACAAGTTTGGATTCCAAAAAACTAATTGTTTCTTTTTCCGGAAAATGAGAAGTGTACCAACAAGAATATTTTGTACATGGATAATGGTTGTTCTAGACACATGACTGGAAACAAAGATATATTTGAAAAGGTTATCAAAAAAAAGGTCGAAAAGTTACTTTTGGAGATAATGCTCAAGGAAAGATTGTTGGTATAGATTGTCTGTTCACGGTAATGATTTTATTTTCCATCGTACTGTCAGTTCATGGTAATGAATTTCATTTCCATCGTATTTTCTGTTCATGGTAACGTTTTTCTTTTCCATCGTATTGTCAGTTCATGGTAATGATTTTCTGTTCCATCGGCTTGTCCGGTCATGGTAATGATTTTCTTTTCCATCAGCTTGTCCGGTAATGGTAATGATTTTATTTTCCATCGGCTTGTCTGATCATGGTAATGAATTTCTTTTCCATCATCATGTTCAATCATGGTAAGGAATTTCCTTTCCATCGGCACGTCTGATCATGGTAATTAATTTGTTTTCCATCGTTTTGTTAGTTCATGGTAATGAATTTCGTTCCCATCGACATGACGATTGATAGTATTCTTTTTGTTTATGTATGATTGTGTTTTCTTTTGAACTCTACTAAAACCAACAATTACCTTACGTTATCCGGCAGGAACTTTCCTTTTAATAAAAAAATTATTTCATTTTAATCATATCCATTGATCTTATTTCCACTAATCTTGACCATAGAAGATCAGCAGTCACCCCAATATCGCCTATAAATACCCCCCTCCCCAAACCCACATCATTATTTTAGGATCTATGTCGAAGATTTTCCTTACTGATTTTATGTCTTCGTACAATCATTCATCGACAGCATCTCTATGTCTCAGTCTTCGTCCAAAACTCTCACCGATATGTCTTCAAAGGCTTTATCAGAAAAACACCTTTTCAGGGAAAGGTTGGTTTCTCGAGAATTCTATGATTTGTACGATTCTACAATCAATAGTATTATTTTCTTTAAATAATGGGAGAATTTGTGAGTTGAAAGACCTGTTTCTCAAGATCCGGTTATCTTTGATGAAGTCAGTTAGTTTTATAAAACCGTTTCTTTTGACAAAGACAAGACTATCATTTTTTTGTGTACGATAGAAAGTTTTCTATGTCTGTGAAACAAGCAGCTCATTTTCTAAATGCCCCGGTAGAAGGTGATTCTTTCTGTCCATCTAAAAAACTACCATAGGAGGTTGCTAAGTTTAATAGAGAAAGTGTCGAGAAGTCATTGTTTGTTTTAAATGAAGAGAAGAGGAAAGTGTCTCATCTTTCTCTGTAAAATAGGTTTGTTGCTCTTTGGATGAAAGGTTTTCTTATCCCAAGAAAAGGGGATAGAGAAACTCTGAATGTTTCTGACATTTTCATTCTTGACTATGTTATCAACATGAGAAAAGTAAATCTGATGGGATTCATTCTTGAAACAATTAAGAATATAAATTCAGGGGCAATCAAATATCATTTGATTATGTATCCAGCTATCCTTACAAAGTTCATTCTCGAGAGCTTATAGTTTTGCAACATTCCTTTGAAAGCAAAGCCTATAGATCTGAAGCCATCCTGGATTAGTAAGAGTACGATGAAAAAGTTGAATATTTGTTTTGATCAGAACTCAAAACTTTTTGTTAAGGATGTAGAAGTTGAATTGGCTCAGAATTAATCAGCACATATGCCAGTAAAAGACAATCAATCTGCTGGTATTACTCAAAAGTATGATCCGCAAACCAGCTCAAAGCCAAAGAAGAAACCAAATTACAGTAAGGAGGATATAGAAAAATAGAGAAAGGATAAGGAACAGATAACAGAAAGTGATCCAAAGTTTGGACTTGATCTAGCCGGAGCGTTTTCTGAAAGAATAAGGGTAGAAGAAACCCTTAAAGCTGAAAAGAAAAAGAAGACCGTTTTGAAGAGAAAGGATCAAGACTTTGATATCTCTAAAGTCTAGAAAATGGTTGAGGATTCAAGTGCTCAACTAACAGATGAGGTGCATCAAGAGCCCATCATACAGAGTCTTCCTGAGAAAGAAAAAGGAAAAAAAGTTGGAAGAGATATAAGAAGTTGAAGAAGAGGAAGGAGATTTTCTATTATAATTCATTTAGAGTTCGAAGAAGAGTAGAGAGGAATCAGTTTAGAAACAAAGTGAAGGTATTCAACAAATCCCTAATTCTGATCAAGCACCTTTTCAAACATCTGAAACTCCGGATAGAAATTATTCTCATGTAAAGCAAGGTTCTCAATCTTCTCATACTGAAATAGTTATTGTCATTAGTGACAAAATAGAAGATGAAAGAAAGGATAAAGAAAAAGCTAAATGAAAATAGCCAGTTGTAGACTCAAGAAGATCAAATGAACTGGCTTCGTATGACGAGGATACTGATTTAGAACACAGAATCTATCTCTAGAAGAGTGATTACACTGTTCATGTTTTGAAAAGGATTGAGAATACTATTCCATACTTTCCCAGGCTGGAAAGGAAAATTTATTTCATTACTGACAATCAAAAGAAGAAATTTGGTTCTGTAAAATAATTGAGAAAGAAAGTTCATTCAGTTGAAGCCGATTTTAAAGTTCTTTCAGAAAGTTAGGCTGCTCATAAGAAGGCTTGCAACAAGATGACCATGTGGTCGTACAAAATTGAGAGCTCAGTCAATGACCGTGAGATAGCAATTGAAGATATAAGAAGGTTGTAAAATGAGCATTGAATTTATTTCAATAAACATCACAACGAAACTGTTGAAAGACTGAATTAGGTATCTCATGGAGCAGATATTTCAACAGTAAAAGTGTTACATGATAGAATGAATGCCTTTTAGTCTGAGTTTTCAAAGTTTTCATCTCTAAAAGATAAAATAGTTCTGTTAAAGAAACAAAACTCTCTGTTATCCAAAGTTAAAAACAATTTGCAAGATAGTATAGATACTCTTGAAGAAGTTATCAGATTCCAAGAGGAGTCAATCAGAAATCAGGATCAACTCTTTTCCTATCAATAATACCGTCTCAGATCCCAGGGTGATGATATTTATGAAGACAAAAATGAAATAAAAAAGATTAAGGCAGTTCTTCATGAGTGGATTAAAAAGGAGAAGGAAAGAGAAAACAAGTGACTTGTATTTGTTTTCAAGTTTGAATTTTTTTTGTTATCATAATGAAATTTCTGTTACTATATCCATTGTATTGTATTTATTTTCTAACCCTTTAAGAAAATTCAAGAATACCCCTTTCTTTTTGTAAATCACAAAGGGGGAGAATTTTTTACAAAGGGGGAGAATGTTTTACAAAGAGAGAATGTTTTGAAAAAACACTTCTAAATCAAGGAAAATATACGAATACAATCCATAAGAAAGAACATACCTAAGGGGGAGTTAGTTGTATTAAATTTCTTATTCAGAAGAGTTTCCAATAACTCAGTGGGAGATACGTATTTCATTTGGTTTTTATTTTGTGTTTTGGGCTTTCCAAAAAGGGGGAGATTGTTGAGTCAAAAGTCCGCTTTTGTCTTTTATATCTTGTTTTGGAAATCACAAATGGCCTTTATCATGTTTATCGTATCGTACTGACCATACCGATCGTACTGACCATGATGATCATACTGACCATGCTGATCGTACTGACCATGCTGATCATACTAACAATGCTGATCGTACTGACCATGCCAATTGTATAATGCTGATCGTACTGACTATGTTTTTTTCATACTAACTCTGGAAATTGTATTGACTCTGCTAATCATACTTTCATTACTTTCTTGTTTTGTTACTTTTTCAAAAACACATGTTTCGTATTAATCTTACTCATGGTTATCATCTTCACGTGTCTTTTTTTTAACCAATACGATGTCGTTGATTTAGTTACAAACTAATCAAAATGATGTCGTGCTTTCTGTTTCAATATGACCATTATAATGCAAGGTATCCAGGTCCCTCATAGTTTTTCAGAGAAATATGACCGTAGTAGGCAATATGACCGTTGGAACACGAGGCTTATAAATATGAGGTCATCTGATGCTGAGAAATAGAGACTTTTGAACACCTGTGATATTATGCTTCTATAAAGATTTAGAGAGATACACTGTGACATCTCTCCAACTTTGTGCGTCCGATAATCGTATCGAGGGATTTCAAGTGTTTGAAAGACAGAGGTGAAGATTGCCTACAAAATCGAGGGCTTCCAGGGATAGGCAGACAGACGTACCGATCATCGTATCATGGGCTGCCGGGGATAGGCAGACCGACGTACCGATCATCGTATCGAGGTCTTCCGGGGATAGGCAGGCAGACGTACTGATCATCGTATCGAGGGCTGTCGGGGATAGGCAGACAGATGTACTGATCACCGTATCAAGGGCTTACCAAGGTGTTGGTGAGACAGACCTTTTATCCCTGGTGAAAGGATAACATTCTCTTTGGGTCAAATGAATTTTAATTCTTTTACATTTCTGTTGCTTCTTGTATTAGAAAGGAATTTATATTGTTTCCTTTTTTTCTTTACACTTTCAATTGCAGTTGATTCAAATACAATTATACTATTACATATTGTATCGATTGATTCTATACGCTTTAAGGTAGAATCATTCACTATTGTTTTACTCTGATTATTGTATTCATCTTGAATACAATTACTTTACTTTTATAACAGTAGGACATGACATCATACCCTTATATTCAATACAATTGAGGGTGTTTGAATTTGTATTAGTTTAAGATCATTTAAACTAGTTTCGTAAGTGTTTGAACACAATGTTTTAATCCTAAAATTCACCCCCCCCCCCCCCCCTCTTGTATTATTCCATCCAATATAATTTTAAATCTACATATTCGATCCAACAGTTAACAATTATCTCATAAATGACCAACAGATAGAATTTTAAACCCTTTAACATCCTAATTATCATCAGGAGTTTTTTTATAGTTTGATAAATCGTATATATCATAAAATATTATTAATATTATTTTAATAACTATTCACATAATTTTAATTTGAAAACAAAATTTCAACAATGGTACTCAATTATAAAACATTCAAAAAAATATAAATTTTTGTATTCATCTAAGAATTTTTATAAATGAAATAATTCTTCAAAGTAATATTAATTTTAATATTTATGAAATCATATATTTTATTTTCATATTAATTCAATAAATATTGTGTTAGTGTTACATAAGAATTAATGGTAACTATTGAATCAATAAAAAATAACAATAAATTTTTATGATAAAAAAATTAATGTCTTTTTAAAATATACATTTATAACTAAAAGTAAACAATTTTTATCCTTATACTTTTTAGATATATTTATTTCAAGAGAGTGAGTTTATT
This sequence comes from Viscum album, assembly GCA_963277665.1. Classification (NCBI taxonomy): domain Eukaryota; kingdom Viridiplantae; phylum Streptophyta; class Magnoliopsida; order Santalales; family Viscaceae; genus Viscum; species Viscum album. The sequence continues at coordinate 2,026,683,750 of OY728146.1, read as the reverse complement.
TATACTTTTCTATAATTAATATATATTTCATAGTTAAATAAATATAACTAGGTGGACATATATTTTAGAAATTGATGTAAATTTCTTAAATATTCTCATCCTAAAGAATGATTTATAAACATATTAATGCTTTATCCCAAATTCTTAACAATATTTTACTTTATTTTCCATAAATGCGGTGAAAAATATTTACAATGTTCATTTTTTATAATGAAAAAAAATAAAATGAGAAATTTTTACCAAATTTTATCGTTCATATTTAAAATATGCAATCATTTTTGCAAGTTTCAAGTTCTATAAGTGGAATAAATTTATTGAATATAAATACACCAAACACATCAAAATTCATTATTTTAAGAATAATTCTCTTTTATGTATAAAAAAGTTTTTATACCAAATTCAACCATAAAGCTGATTCAAATAAACATAATTTGATTATTATAATATAAATGGATAAATTAACATTTAAAAACATTTTAAATAAAATGGATAAATTTAAATTATTTAAATGAGAACACATGTTTCAATAAAAAATAGTTCTTTAACTATTAATATAAAAATCAATCATTTTATAAAAATATAAAATATATGTCTAAGATAATTTTTACAATATTATTTAAAAAGTTATTGTTCATTTTTTAATTTTTTTTCAAATTTTTTTTTGAAATTAATTGTTTTATTTTTTGAAAAAATAAATAAAACCCTTTTTGAGGAATAGATGTATTTCTAACGTATATATTGACATCATAAAAAATTGAGTACTTTTTAATCAATATATTTTACATATATAAAACATTAATTATTATATTTAAAAATTTTGTTATTATTTTACAATATTCCAACTTAACCATATGTTATAATTGTATTTTATATTCCGGTTCAATTAGACTCATAATTTCATGTGTCACAAGATATCGAGGAAAATAAATTTTTTTAATAAAATATAGGATAGAAATCATGGTATTATAGGAAAAATCAATAAAAATTACTATATATATATAAATGTAAAATAATTAATTAGTTTAATGTTAGAAAAGGATTAATATACATGATCCTATAAACATCGATTGTGAAAATGGATAAACATAGTAATCCCATAAAATATTACATTATAATTAATTTGTATATGAAAATAAATTTTTAATTCATTATTTATTGACTTCTGTTTTTTTTCAAAACCATTACTATAATAGATAATGGGGTGAATGAGGAGAAACCTGACCATCATACCCGTGTAAGAGAGACTGCATTGTTTTTTAAAATGGCGTTCCCAATAAAATAGAGGGTGGTGTTAAAAACATCATGGTGATGATTACCATGTTGTCTCAGGATATAAAAAATAACTCAAACCATTTAGAAGGCCCACCCTCACCCAAGAATGATTAATAATCTAGTGAGTATTTTTTGTGGAAATAACCAATACTTTCTTGTGAATATTTTGATCAACATGTCCTAGAACAATGGGATAACTCAGTATAAATTATATTTGTTATGTTCCTCTTCTTCGAGAGGGAGATACATACTGTAACGACTTGAAATTATATCAATGAAAATTCCCATCTTTAAATTAAGTCATATGGTATAATAACATAGAATCATTGATATGACATATACATACTTTATAAATGATTAATTAATGAAATAAAATTAATTTCTAGAAGTTAAAGATCATATACCAATGGTATAGTACCTTGAACATTAGATTAGTGACATGACCTCTATAAATAATAAACTGGACAATTGAATAGTAACATTACCAATTAATGTATAAAAAAAATTCTTTCTTCTTATAAGTGACAATATGATACCATTATATCATAGTATAATTAAATAATTATTTTAGTAATTATTAATTCATTGTCAGTATTTTTGTAAGTTGTTAATATTTAATTATTTTTTGGAAACAATTAATAATTAAAAATAAAATTTATTTTCATATAATGTATTCATAAATAAATATTTTTCTGTCTTATTATTATAATTTAATTTTATGAGACCATAGTTACTTTTTTAATGTGATATAAAATTGGTTATAATTTTAAAATCTGTATTCTTCCAGTGAATTAAAGTTTTTATTGAAAATTAAATTTCTCTTATTTATAAAATTATTTTCATAAAATGGAGTTCATTTTTTAATTCTATACATCAAAAAATGGTTAACATGTTTTTTTATATTTCTGAAATACATGAAATTTTGGGGAATAGTAAAATATAGTAATTTATGGTATATATACATTACATTGTAAATAAACTATTCATTGAGTCATGTATGACTTCAGCACAATTTTTTTGAACTCATACGATCTAATTAAATTATTTATTCTCAATAATCATCACTATTTCCTATCTTCAGCAAAATAATAAATAAATAAATTAACTAATGAGAAGACACCCCTCTCCTCCACCATAAATACCACTCCTCACCACTTCTTATCCTCACACATCCCAAGACTTGATATTTGTAAAAATTCTAATAAAATATCTTCTGAATACCATCCGCCAAATACATGATATTTTGATCTTAACATAAGACCAAAACTAATCCCCTAAAGATATTTTCAAGAAGAAGGAATAAAAAGGTAAAACCCTCTTTCATTTTCATTCAATTTCATTTCATGTTATTTTCTTATCTTTTACAGATATACACAAGTCCATGTGGCATGAAAAACCAAGTACCAATCAATTAATAAAATTTTATATGGTTTATTGAATAATTATTCATCAATGATATTATATTGTAACTATTACTTTAATAATGAAAACATCATTTGTGAGGTGCTGATTTACCACCTTCATAGATGACGTGCTTTAATATTTCAATTATGTCCTCATGGTTGGTCGTGAAAACATTTTTTTTTGTTGAAAAAATATATAAAATATGTATTATATCTTATTTAATGTTTTAGAATTTTTTTTAACATGATATTATTTAATAAAACAAAATGACTATTTTATGAACAAAAACTTCCAAAATAAACCCTAACAATTATCATTACCTATTTATCTAATGATTCATCCACATGACATAAAAAAATTATATATGAGACCAATTTAATATCTTTAATAACATTAATGAAATATATTATTAATTTTGGGTAATTTCACCCACTTTACATGACCTTTCGTTCCTGCATACAAGTAATCCAATCATGAAAACCATGGTAACCAACCCGCACAAACGATGAAATTGAACTTTTTAACCCATAAAAAAGGAAATAAATTAACATAATAAATTTATAATAAGTGACATTAATGTTTTAATTGTTCTTGAAAAATTATTTAATTAATCAAATTCTATTATTCTAGACATTAAGATCAAGTGAGGAAATCCTTCAGACTTATGGTAAGAGATTCTACCCGAACCTCCATTATTCCTTCAAGTTAATCCTTCTACATTTTTAAGAAAATTAAATTAAATTATATTTATATTTATATCTTTTAAATGATTATTAAATGTTTCACAATCATGTATCAATATCCATTCATTAAAATTTTATGGGGATATACATGTTTTTAAAAGGGTCCCTACTCAATTCTTATCGACAAGTAATCCCGATTGAAAGGATCATCCTGAATTCTTTCCCAATTTCAAGGGAACTATATAAACAATTTTAAGATGAATTTATATTTATAAAAGCAAAATTTTTATTATGAAAATATTCTTGGTTCACTTATCATTATAGATAAAATATTATTCCATTTTCATCTTTAAATAATCTTTGAAATTTTGTTTAAACTGTTATAAAATGTTTTATTTCTAATGTATCTTAAACACACTTTTCACATGTTATCGTTTAGGTTTTTCATAAATAATATTTATATATTCCTATTTTACCTTATGTATGTTCATGTATTATTTAATTGTTTTCTTTCATGGACAGTTTTATGTTATTCACATTTATAATCCTTCACGACATGATAATGATTCTAAATTATTTCCACATGTAACCCTTGTATTTTTGTCTGATTTATTATGTATGATTATTTATAAGGAAAAAATATTGATTAACATGTTATGGTGGGTATTCCTGGATTGTTACCCAACTAATTGGGTATTTTTTAGACTCATAAGATGTTATGTGAAATAGTCTTAGGGGTTCTCCTTGACTCATGCTTTATGTGAAACAGTTTTGGTGGTTAGCCTTGACTCGTGATGTTGTTTCTAAAAAAATACTTGAATCCATCTAAATTCAGGTTTTATGTTACAACCACATATCAAATATTCCATGAGTTTATTATCCCATGGTATATATGTTATTATTCCTTATGTTTAATCATGTTCTATGCCTTTTTATATCATTATGTTATGCCTTATAACCCATGTGCTAATGATTAATTTAATGATTATTACTTTGCTAATATTTTTAGATCATCCTTTTGTTCATGTTATCCCTAGGTTATCCTATTCATATGTGAGGTCTCAAATGGTATTTGGAGCTCATAAAAGATGATATATAAAGAAATTTCTTCAGTACCATGTTTTCAGTTTTATGTAACTAGTCTTCAAGACACTAGAATTTATGATCCTTATATAGTAATTTTACAATTAATTTTGTTTAAAATATTATAATGATTTCTGAAAAATTACTGGGGTTCTTTAGTTATTATGATAAAATGGTCTATGTATTTATGGAAATTATTAAAATATAAATTTAGTAATAACTATATGGATACGACAAAATCTAAGAAAGAATCCCTAAATTTTGGTAAAAATAGAGTAAGTGGTTTATCAAGAAAATACATATCTATCTAGATGCTATGGGTGGGCTTGGTACTACAATAGATGTTCCTAGGAGTAACAGCTCTGAAAATCTTTTCCGGGATTGACTAGCGGTAACTTGGTACATGAAAATGGGCCTAACAATGCACTATGATTGAATCTCCCAAGGGATATACTTTTAAAAATCCATAAGATCATTATAAACCATTATTAAGGGAAAAAATACCATATGAGTGTATTCTAGGAAATAGACCTGGGACAACCTAGATTGAATCTTAGGGAATCACATGCTAGGATATACTTTTCATTTACATTTTTATCTCTTTAAGTTAAATGTTTCCATTTATTATGATAAGTATTCAACCCTTTAATCGCACTTTATTTTTCATAGTTAATGGAAGGAAATATAAAAACACATTTTAACAATAAATTCAATAACAAATTATAATATTTAACAAATTATATACCAAATATAATGGTAATGGCTACTCAAAACATGATGAAAATACTTTCTCATCTAGGTAAACTTGTGAATAATACATAGATTGTGTGGAATGCCTTCTGTTTCCAACGAATGATAAATTTTATGTTGAATCCATCATATAGAAAGGACTCCCATATTTAGTGGATTTTTCAATCCCCTCCTTATGGTACAATGGATTAACTCCTTTTAAAAGATATTTTATCCCCTCAATTACCTAAAAGAAGAGAAAATTGTGTTGGCGGTCTATCATTTTGATGTGGAAGGTGACCAGTGGTGGTAAATGATAAAAAATTATGATTACAAAGGGGGAAATTGATTTCTTGAATTAGGGGTAATTAATGAAAATGTTTTTCAATAAATATTTTCCCATAACCCCCCATCTGAAATTGAAAATAGAGGTCCTTAGACTTATGCAGAAATAAGATGAGTCTATCGAGGAGTATAAATAAGACATTACACAACTTTCAAGATTCACCTCTAATTATTTCATAATCATTTAAAGAAAGAAAGATCGCTACATTGGTTGAATAATGTTGAGTCTACAAAAGGATTTTGTGATATATGACTTCGATTGTTATGAGAAGATTGTCTGTTGTTCCCTCAATTTTGAAATGGATATTGGAGACTCTTAATAGACTTGTGGGGCTAGTGAAAATAAATTATAATATGGGGTCTAATATTGGTGGATCAACAAAAAAATTCCAATATAGAAAGAAGACTGAATATTGTATGTGTAAAATATTTGGGAAGAAGCATCCTGGGAACTATCTAAAGAGAACTATGAAATGATTCAAATGTGGAAGAATATGGAATCTAGCTAAGAACTGCCAAAGGGACATGAATAATTCCACTAATGTAGAAGAAGAAACGAATCTTCAGATCAACACTCATCCTGTAGTGCTGTGATTCAACTACAAGTAACATAAATATTTTTCAAACCTATTCTATAAGCACAGGGTTATTGAAGGTAATCAACAACAACCGCTACGAAAACGTGAATGACTTATTCTATCACTACTTCTGAGGTGGATACATAGAATTATGTGTTGGGAGGTGCACTAGTTATTCATTATGTAAAAGTGAATTTACTATTTGATTTTGTTTCTACATATTTTTCACATATTTTATGATTAGTAGAACTATTTAAACAACACCTCAAAATATGAAGGTTGATTTTTCTTTGAGAAAATATAATGTGGAAACTAGTGCCTCCAAATAACACAACTCATCCATGGTTAATGTTTATGTACTAAACCTCCAAAAAAATATTTTCTTTCTTACTTGGGTAGATTTTGATGCAATTTTGGACATGGTATGGCTATAGTTATTCAAAGGCAACATTAGATGTCTTGAATGGGAGATCACTATTCCCATCCTATAACATCCTCAAATTATTTAATAATCCAAAATGGAAATTGAATCCCTTTCAGAATAATTATCAGAAGTATGGATATTACTGCCATATGAGAAAGAATATCTTGCTTAAATGATTGAGGCAAATGAGATGATCATGCTTGACGAAAATCCCCTCATGAGGTATACCACTGACGTATTCCCCATTGAATATCTTGGTCTTCTACTTGATCTAGTGGTTAATTTCTCAATTGAAATAATATTTGGATCTGGGACTATATGAAATAAAAATTATTTAATTTCCACATTTAAACTAGAATAACTAAATAAGTAGTTACAAGAGATTATGGACTGGGTTTTTATACACATGAGTTCTTCTCCATGGGGTGCATCAGTCCTATTTGTCTAAAAAATGGATGGATCAATGTGCCTTTTCATTGATTATTGTGAGCTCAATAATATCATGATTAAGAATAAGTAACCCCTTCCACGGATAGATGACTTGTTAAATCAGCTATGTGATGCCAGATAGTTCTCTAGGGTGGGCCTTCAGTCAATATATCACCAATTAGAGGTGTGGGAGGAAGATATTAAAAAGACTTGATTTTGAATGAGTTATAGGCACTATGATTTCAAAGTGTTACCGTTTAAATCACTAACACTCTTAAAATTATCATGAATTTAATGAATATAGTCATTAGAGATTACCTTAAAGAAGTTGTGTTATTACTTATAGATGATACTATGATATACTCTAAGAGAAAAGAGGAACATGGTGAGCATTTGAATATTGTGTTGTAGACTTTAGAATGGGAGAAACTCTATTTAATGACAGTAAATGTGATTTCTCAATGGATGAAGTCTCATTCATGGGGAATGTTTTCTCAAGTAAAGTAATATATGTGGACCCTTTGAAGTGAAATGAAATATAATATTGGCATAAGACAACATTTTTAATGGATATCCTTCATTTCCTTATCCTATCTGGGTATTACCAATTATCTGTTAATAAATTCATACAATTTTTAAACCCAATAACAAAACTGACCTAGAAGGTAGTGAAGATTTTCTATACTCAATAATGTGAGGAAAGCTTTATGGATCTCAAAATGTGTCTTATCACTATGCTGGTACTCACAATCATGAAAAGTGGAGATCTCTTCATGGTATAAACAAATGCTACAAAGAATGTTTTAGAATGTGAACTGATGAAAAATAAAAAAGTGATAGCCTATGACTGAAGGCAGTTGAAAATCCATGAGAAAAATTATCCCATGAAAGATTTGGAGTTAGAGTCTATGATCTTTGTGTTGAAAATATAGTGATATAATCACTATAGGGATAAGTAGGACATACATATAAATTAAAAGAGTCTCAAATATAAATTCAAATTGAAGGATCTTAATATGTTCCTGTGACGATGTTTATATCTCATCATGTATTATGAATTCTAAATTTACTACCATCTCGGTAAGTAAAATAAGGTGGTAGATGATCTAGGTAGAAAGTATCCGACATTTTTATTAAAAGGACCCAGCCTTAAACATTACATAAATTTGAATTAGTTTAATAATTCACATTGAATATCTTATCAAGTTTATAGTTTTATAGAAATAGTCCATGAATATTACATTACATCTCAAATATTAAAAAGTAGAAACTTCTACTCAGTATCCATTTTTTCATAAAATAGAAACTCTTGAATTAAAGAGTCATGTCTAGTTCTCTGTTTTTGATAGCATGAATTTTCCATGTTACCATTCTTGAACCTATTCATCTTTATGTATTGTGAAAACTATTTCAAAAGAATGATATGAGAATAAAAATCTATGTAAGGGTTATAAAACAAGGAGGAAACTTTAGTCCATAAATACATACAAATCGATTAAATCATACTTTTCAATCATTAACATTCCACACAAAATCATAATATTTATGAATAACAAAGGGAAATGATAAATAAAAAAGGTAACATGTGGCTTCTATATTATACATATGTTGTAGCTATCACAGCTACATATAGAGTTATGTTGGAATAACCATCACAGTATATTTCCTAAATATCATAGGAGAAACATTAAAGTTTACCTCTATCATGTTAAATAATGCATTGGAGATCTATCTCAGGATCACCCGCCATAGATTTATCACAGAACCACCCATATACGTAAATAATGCCTAAGACCATAAAATATTTCTAACACATAAAACAAACATAAAGGAAAGATAAAATTTCCTCATTTCAAAAAAAAATTATCATTTAATGATATTGAAATAATAAATTCTTTCTCAAAATAGTTTTCAATACGAAAATACGTAAAAAGAGTTTAAGGTATTTGTTTTCCTTTTAAAATAACACTACGGCTTGTTAATGAATCCAAATATTAATTAATAATCATGTCGGCGGAAATTTTGTTGTCACCACGTATATAAAAAACAATCATTACTTCTAGTCATTTAGTAAAACTCTTCGTAAATTAAGATTTCATTTGAATGAAATGAATATTAGATGGTTTTTAAACAATGTATAAAATAAATTCGTGTATAAATCAAAATATGACTCAATGAAAGGATATTGAGATAAAGTTCATTACCTCGTGTCCGACTAGGCACGTTCGTTCTTTAAATTCAATAATAATAAAATAATGTTAATTTATACTTGCATTAGAACCTTTTTAATGTTTATTATTTCTTTTTTTAAAATTTAAACACGATATTAACATTGTATAAACATTTGTGTCAATAACGATCATTTTGCCGATATTTGGTACATGAGTCCAAAATGAACTTCTTATAATTACATGTTTTCTCTGTAGTGAAAATTACCTTATCTCCCGAATGATATTCATGATTTAGATATCATATATATCAAATAAATCAAGTATATATATTTATTTGCAATAGTACATAACATTTGGATATAATAAATTTAATGCATCGTTCATGGAGACGGTAAGTCGTACGTATGCATGAACGCTACTTTCATTTCTATTTCATTTTTAATAGAATGAAAAAATAATGATATATAAGTATATTAAAATTTCAATATAATATAATATATAATTTCATTAACACCATCCTTTATATGCTGTACATATGGCATGAACAAGTCATATAACATTGAGGGTCCGGTAGCCCGCACTTACTCAAATGAAATTATCGTATTTACCCATTATAGAAACCATAAATATATGATATAAATAAAAATTAAATAATTATAGATACAATATAAATATATTATATATCACATATATATACATTTCCATCTTAATGGCCACCATAAGTGGTGGTAGGAGAAGATTGAACAATCATCATTTAATGTGGCAGTAGTCCGCCGTCCACAGAAACACTATGTACTTTACCCATTAGATGAAGGTGTGTGTAAGTGTATTTCAAATATATATCATAAAAAACAAGTATATTAAGGATAATGGTGTTATTATGTAAAAAAAATTGCATAGGTACTGAAAGAGTAAAATAAAATAAGATAACTTGAGGGAAGTCGTTACCTTTAAATTGGGTAACTCCCTTTGGTTTGAACCAAAAGGTTTCCTTAAAGTGACTTATGCCTAAGTTAAGGCTAGTAGGAGGAATATATGGAACTTGAGAGGTTATTTGGGATGATTTGGGATGGGCCATTGGTCTTGAGAGGTGTGACTAATGGCTTACCGGTGATGGACTTTTATAAGAGGGTGGAGAGGCTCTTCAAGAATGTTTGAATATAATATTTTATTATATAATGATTTTTGGATTCTAAAGATACAAAAATATTTCAATAGAATATTATATGACTCTTGTTTGAAATAAAGTCATCCAATACAAATTGAACAGGATTTGGAAATTGTTTTAATTTTTATAATCTCATTTATTTAAATCATTCATTATTAAGGTAATCATTACATCATCACGGATAATTTTATTTATCTGATTTCTAAAAATTATAAATAAAATACCATGATACTGGAAATATTTTTATATTTCCAATTAATATTTATATTTGATGAGATAACATATAAAACCCCATGTAAAAATTTATTTACTAAAATATATTTGCTTAAGTCATTTTAGTATTTACATTAAATTAATTAATATAAAGTATAATTATCAATCCCATGTGGCTCCATGGGGTCCTATAATCGACCATAGGATTAAGATTTTCGGACAGGTCTCAACCAATAGGATTAGTAAACATGCTAGTGTAATTTTATATCAATATAATAAAATTTTGTTACTCTTATTTACTAGATTTACCCTTTAACCATGGTAAAGAAAATATTTACCAAAGTATATATTCATAATGTCTAAATAGAAATGTTACCTATTTACAAAATTTAGACCTAATAATTCCAAATATGGAATCCATTTTTCCTAATTCAAATCATTGAAGTGGTAGAAATAAATTTTAAATTAATTCCCATTTTCAAAACAAAAAAACGTGTTTTTAAAAATAATAAATATCAAATGATTGACAACTAATTATGTCTAATTTCAATGTGAAATTAATTCCAATAACCAACATTGAATTAAATGGTAAAAATATAATCTATTGACACTTTAAAAACAAATAAAAATATAATATAACCATATAAATAAATTATATTAAAAGGATGTTTTGACTTAAAATATAATATGTTTTACTATTCATTAGAAAATGAACATTATCAGAAAAATAACAATATTTCATCGAAAGTAAGTATTTATGACCATATTCTGAAGAAGAGTATTATTTTTTCAAATAAAACATATAAATTGACAAAAACTATAATTAAAAATGGTTCCCCATCAAAAGGCTATAAATCGACCTTTTAAAACTTATTTTAATATTTTTGCTTAAAATTGAATTCATTAACATTTTAAGCCTCTAACTTTTTTTGGATAAATGTAAAAACATCCAAAAAACATGTATAATCATATTACAGTTTGTTCTATTCATTCTCACCATTACAACATCCTGGCATTATCTACCATTTAAAATAAAAATATTATATTATTATTTATCAGTATAACACAATATTGTGTGCAACGTATGTTTTCAAAGAAACCCATTGTTGTGTGTCAGGTACGCCATCAAACATAGCATACCCTTTAAAGTATAATTAATATTTTATTCAAAAATATTAATAAATATGAAAATTTTATATTTTTTATTTATTTGGGATGTTGCATCCTTCCCACTTTTAGAAAATTGCATCCTCGCAATTTTATTCACTTATCTAATAAATGAAGGTATTTATCCATCATAGAATTTTCAGATTCCCACATTGCCTCTTCAACCATATTATTTTTTCCAATACCTTTACCTAATGAATTACCTTATTCTGCAATACGTGCTCTCGTTGGTCAATAAACTAGGATATTTGTTCCTTGGAAGAGAGAGTCTCTTCCAACTGAACTACAACTGGGCTAAAAACATGAGATGGAACTGGGAAATACTTTCTCAACATTGAAACATGAAAATAATTGTGTACCTGGGATAAACATGGAGGTATAGAAAATCATTAGGCAACTGATCCAACTTTATCTAGGATTTCATATGGTCAAATGAACCTCAGACTTGGTTTCCACTTCTTAAAAAACACATCACACTTTTCAATGGTGAATCTTTGAGAAACACATGATACCCTACCTTGATAGAATGATCCTTCCTCCAGTTATCCACATAACTAATATACCCGCTCTCAGCTATTTTCATTTTCTTCTGAATCAACATAACCTTTTCTACCATATCTTCTCTCAACTCTGGTCCCATCAACTTCATTTCACCTAATTCTTCCAATAAAGCTATAGTTTTACACTGTTTCCCATATAATTCCACAAACATAGCATTCTTTATAATGGAATGAAAACTGTTATTATAATGAAATTCAACCAATGGAATATGTTTTTCCAAACTTCCCTGGTAATCCTTTGAACATGCACATATCAAATATTCCAAGGTATGAATTGTTCATTCATATAGCCATTCCGATTGAGGTTGAAATGCTATACTAAAATTTATTTCAGTGCCCAATGACATCTCAAGGCCATTCAAAATATTAGAATTAAACCTGGGTTCACGATCAGATACAATAGATAGGGGAACTCCATAAAACTTAACTATCTTATTAACATACAACTGAAAAATTTTATCTAGAGACAATGTATCTTAGTTAGGAAGGAAATGAGTAGATTTAGTCAATTGATCAACAATAACCCAGATTTCATTAATTACCATGAAAAGTATTTGGTAATCCCAAAATGAAGTCCATGGATATATTTTCCCATTTCCACTCTGGCATTGATAAAGGTTGGATCATCCTTTGCAGTAACTGCCACTCTGCATTAACCTATTGGTAATTCAAACACTTCACAATAAAGTCATCAATTTCTATTTTCATTCCATCCCACCAGTAATACTCATGAAGATCTATGTACATCATAGTACATCCAGGATTAAATGAAAACAATGAACTATGAGATTCACCAAACTACTAATTCTTCAACTTTGAATCACAAGGCACCAAAAATCTCTTTCCAAATCTAAATATACAATCATTATAATTGTTAAAATCATGAAACTTTCTATTTTGATCTAACTCTACCTTTTTCTACAAATCGCTGTCTTCATTATGTGCTTTCTTTATTATATCTGAAAAAGATGATTTCACTAACACCTGAAACGAAATAGGGAATTTTTTTGCACCAATAACATCAATGCCAAAGTTCATCAAATAGTTAATCAAATGATCATGTTCCAAACATAAAGTGGTTAATGCAGCATTAATTTTCGAACTCAAAGCCTCAGCCACTTTATTTTCAATTACTAGTTATTAATGAATTGTGTAATCATAATCCTTGATTAATTCAAGCTGTCTCCTCTGTCTCATGTATAATTATTTCCGAGTGAATATATACTTCAATCATTTCGGGTCAGTATAACTTTTAAAATTTACTCCATACAAATGATGCCACTAAATTTTTAATGAAAAAAAACATAATATAATTTCAAATCTTGTATAGGGTAAATTAACTCGTGAGGTTTAAACTGACGAGAAGCATAAACAATTACCAAATCATTCTGCTTTAGGACACAAAAAAGTCCTTTCAGCGAAGAATCACTATAGATAACGAAATCACTATTTCTAGAAGGTAATTCTAAAACTAGAGCATTCACCAATCATCTTTCCAATTCATGAAATCAATATTCACAATCTTTTTTCTAGAAGAACTTAACATCTTTTTGAGTTAACTGAGTCATTGGACAAGATAACCCTACAAACTTCTCAACAACTATCTTGTAATAAGGTGCTAAACCAATAAATCTATGGATCTTAGTTATATTCATGGGCCTTGTCCATTCTTCATCTCCTTTTTTTAGAAGGATCAACAATTTTTCCCTTTTTTGAATCAATTTGACCGAGGAATGATATTTTTTGTAACAAAAACTCACACTTCCTAAATTTCTCATATAGTTTATTTTCTTTTAATTTTTTTAACACCGCCCTTAAATAACATTCATGTCCCTCTTTATAAAACCACAATTTGTCACCTGAGTCAACTAATTCATCACAGCAACAAACTATTGAATTATGATTCTGCCCATCTTAGGATGTTTAATTGGATGTTCATTCTCTTTTATATGCCATCCTAGCACAAATGTACTGTTTAGTCAATGAAAACCCATTCTAAACAATCATATCATTAACATAGAAAAAATTTTATCTTTAAATTCTATATCATTTCAATTTGAACACAAATTAACTAATGGATATTTATTTAAAAAGTCTTAACTCCTAAATTTGTCTAAACCATCCTATGATACCAATTATAAGGACTCATCCTTAAACATTACATAATCTTGAATTAAGTTAATATTTCATATTGAGGATCTTTTCAGGTTTAGAGTTTTATAAAATTAGTCCATAACTATTACATTACATCTCAAATATTACAACGTAAATCCTTCTACTTAGTATCCATTTTTTCATAAAATAGAAAATCCTGAAAAAAAGTGTCATGTCTTGTTCCACATTTTTGACATAATTACTTTTCAATGATTCCATCCTTGACTATATTCATCTTTAATTCCTATGAAAAACATTTCAAAAACATGGGATGAGCATAAAAATCTCATTAAGGGTAAGAAAACAAGGTAAGAAATCATTATTTCATCAATATATGCAAATCAATGATATCATACTTTTGAATCTTTAAATTACCACACAAAATTATATGGTTTATGAATAACAAATGGAAATCATAAATAATAATGGTAACTTTTGGAATACATATCATACTAACATTGTAGTTATCAAAGCTACATATATAGTTACGTTTTAATACTCATCATAGTATATTCCCAAAATCTCTTAGGAGAAACATTAACATTTACCTCTGTCATATTGGCCAATGCATTAGACAACTATCTTGGACTCACCCTCCTACGGTTTATCATGGAACCCACTGTAGACATAAATAGTGCCCAATATCCATAAAATATTTATATAACATAAAACAAATATGATGGAAAGATAACATTTCAAAAATTAAATAAAAATATATCATTTAATGATATTAAAATAATCAATGCTTTTTAAAATAATTTTAAATACCAAAATATGTAAAAAGGGTGTGTGGTATTTATTTTCTTTTAAAATAACACAATGTATTGTTATGGAAGTCCAATATCAAATAATAGTCATTATGGCGAAAAGGTCATTATCACCAAGTACGTTAAAATGAAACAATCATTATTATCATTTAGTAAAAACCTTTGTAGAAAATTATTCCCTTTGAATAAAATTCAAATTCAAATGTGTTTATACACTATATAAAAGAAGTCATGTAAAAACAAAATTTTCCTCAATGAAAGGAGATTGAGATGAAGTTCTGTACCTCGTGTCTGAGGTGACCTGTTCGATCATTAATTTCTTGAATAATAAACTAAAGTTAATTACTAATTTATTTAGAACGTTTTTAATGTTTATTATTCCTCTTATATCACTTATTACCATATTATAAATGCTACAAAATCATTTATGTTAATAGCGGTTATTTTGTCGATATTTGGTACTTGAGTCACAAATGAACTTCTTATAATTACAAGTTGCCCATGTGGTCAATATTCTATTATCTAAAAAAGACTATTCATGATTTATATATCATATAAATCATATATATAAAGTATATATATGTATTTATAATAGTAAATAACATTTGGAGATAAGAAATGAAATACATCATTCATTGAGACTGTAAGTCGTGCGTATGCATGAATGCTACTTTCATTTCTATTTCATATTTAATTGAATGAAAACATAATGGGACATAATTATATTATAATTCCTGTATAATATCATATATAATTTCATTAACTTCATCGTTTATATGTTCCACGTATGGCATGAATGAGTCATATCACTTCGAAGGGGTGGTAATCTGCACTTCCTCAAATGAAATTATCGTATTTAACCATTATTGAAACCAAAAAGTTATTCTATAAATTAAAAACCCAGAAGTGTAGAAACATTAAAAATATAATATATATCACATATAAATATAGTTCCATATTAATGGCCACCATAAGAGGTGGTAGGATAAGATTGAACAATCATCGTTTCATGAGGCAGTAATTCACCGTCCACAGAAATAATATGCCCTTTACCCATTAGACGAAGGTGTATGTAAGTGTAGTTCTAATAAAAATCATAAAAATAAACTAGTTTATTTAGGATACTTGTGTTATTATGTAGAAAAATAATAATAATATCATAGAGAGTGAATAAGTAAATTAAAAGAAGAGAACTTGAGGGAAGATATTACATTTAAATCTGGTAACTCCTTTTGGTTTGAACCAAAAAGCATCCGTGAATTATCTTATGCCTAAGGTAAGGATTTTAAGATGAATAGAGGAATCATGATTTCTTATTAGGGAAGATTTTTGACGATCCAAGGGGCTTGATAAATGTGAGTAATGGGTAATAGGTGATGGCATTTTATAAGGGGGGAGGGTCTTTTTAATAATTTTTGAAAATACATTCTCGTTATAGAATGATTTTCGGTTTCAAAAGGTCTAAAACTTAATTAATTAGAAGATAAAATGACTCATGTTCGAAATAAAATCATCCCATAACAATTGGAAAGGTTTTATTTATTTATTTTAATTTTTATAATCTCATTTATTTAAATCATTCATTAATAATGTAATCACTACATCAATATTGTGCCATAAATAATTTTATTTATCCGATGTCTAAAAATTATAAATAAAATAACATGATTTATACAATCTTTTTAGCTTTATAATTATAATTTATAGTCAAAATTATATCTTATATAAATCCACGTAAAAATTTATTTACTAAAAGATATATGTTTAAGTCATTTTTGTCATTCATTAAATTAATTAATATAATGTTTCATTGTCACTCTCAAATGGCTCCATGGGGTTCCAAAATAATCCCAAGGATTTCCATTTTTAGAAATGTTTCAACCATTAGGATTAGGACACATGGTCATGTAATTTAATATTATTATAATAATATTTTTTACCATTATTTACCAGATTTACCCTTTAACCATTGTAAATAAAAAATTTACCGAAGTAAATATTCATAATGTCTAAATAGAAAAGTCACATATTTACACAAGTTGGACTTCATGATTGCAAATAAAGAATAAATTCTACAAAATTCAATACACATAATTGGCATAAATTAATTTAAATTTAAATATCCTTGTCAAAATAAAAAAGTGTGCTTATAAGAGATAATAACTATAAAAGATTGACACTTGTTTATGTACAATTTCAAATTTAAATAACTTCAAATGAACAACATTAGATTAAATGGTAAAAACATAATCTAATTACACTTTCAAACCAATTAAAAAGATAATCTGACCATATAAATAAATTAGATTAAAATTTATTTTTGAATTAAAATATAGTATTTTTCACTATTCTGTAAAAAATAATCAATATCAGAAAAAACCAGAATTTCACCCAAAGTAAATTTTTATTTTCCTATTCAAAAAAAGATTATTATTTTTTCCAATATAACATATAAATGTGTAAAAACACTATATTTAAAAATGGTTTTCCATCCAAAGGCAGTAAATCGACATATTTAAGAATATTAGACTATTTGTGGTTAATATTGGCTTCATTCACATTTTAAGCCTATATAATTTATTGGATGAATGTAAAAACATTTAAAAAACATGTATATTAATATTGTAGTTATTTATGTTCATTACAACCATTACTACAGCTAGGCATTAACTACTATTTAAAATAATAATATTATATTATTATTTTTCAGTATAACTCAACATTGTGTGCAATGTATGTTTTCAAAGAATCTCGTTGTTGTGTATCTGGTACGCCATCAAACATTGATTACCTTTTAATGTAAAA
Source organism: Viscum album (assembly GCA_963277665.1). Taxonomy (NCBI): domain Eukaryota; kingdom Viridiplantae; phylum Streptophyta; class Magnoliopsida; order Santalales; family Viscaceae; genus Viscum; species Viscum album. Next base: position 2,026,665,798 of record OY728146.1, on the reverse strand, counting down.
TTAATATTTAATTCAAAAATATTAATAAATAAGAATATATCATATTCTTTATTTACCCGGGATATTGCATCTCTCCCCCCTTTTAAATTTGCTTCCTCCCAATTTTATTAACTTATAAAATAAATTGGGGGTATTTATCCCTCATAAAATTTTTAGATTCCCACAGTGTATCTGTAGAGACCCGTATATTGACGTACATATACATTACATCACTTTTGCGGAATACTTAGTACATAACAAAAACACACACACAAGGATCGTAATAGTTTAGTGTCTTTGGAAACTCGGAACGTAATCTTCTAATCGTGGTGAAAGATCATCAAAATCTCCCGTAAAGATCTTCCCTTTTTTTGCCTAAAACCTTTCTTTATATCCTGTGGAAAAGAAAACATAAAAGGGTGAGCTCAAATGCTCAGTAAGGGTAAACAAATGAAATATCAATCACATCATATTCATAAGAACATAACATTTTGGAAATCTTAACCTGCAAAAGAGAGCATAATTTCATAACATGGGATAAATCATAGTAGTGAAATGAAATCCCAATAATCCTAACTTAAAACATGAAACTTTGTGGCATACACACATAATCATAGAGAATAATATCTTATTTGTCAAGACTCATTTCCAAGACTATCTTAGTGGAAAAAGTCCCTTTCTGAACCGAGTCACCCTCGTTTCAGTCCTGTTTCACTGAACCAGTATAACCTACCATTCCAACCATTTCTATCTCATGAGATATAAAATCTTTACCCAATGCATTTGAGGGAGATATAGGTCCCACCCATCTCATAATGATACCATTCATATGTGTGCCACAAAATCATAAATCATACATCATTGCATAACCCATGTAATAAAAATGGGATTCTTAAACATCATGACATCATAAAACAATTCATATAAGATAAAGGAATTCATAAAAATAATTCCATCACAACATAATAAAATCAATGTAATAATAGGGATATAAACAGAACCCTTTATTATCTTAGATGGAAACTAATTTTGATAAAACAATTGAACTCCATTCTTGAGGAAAATATCCTACTTCAAAAACAATTTCTTTTCTTAACATGTCATACAATTTTAAACTAAAAGAAGTTGATTAAAAATAAACTTGAATACTTGTAAAGGAAGCTTCTTGGAAATAATGTTTTAAAAATCCATTCATGCCGTATAAGTTAAAAAAACATTCTTCTCGTAATTTTGTCGGAAAAGTCAAAAAGTACCTCGTACGAAAAACGACAAAATATTCCTTTCATATCTTTTACTAAAAACTCACCGAAGTGTAAAATTGGATATAAACTATTGTATAAAGATATAAATGCTACATATTTAGGAAACATGGATGTGGATGATAAAATACACCCCAGTAAATAACAAAGTATAAACAATCTCGGATAAAAATGAGATTGTGATATTTCCCTTACCTTAGGTCCAATTTTCTTCGTAAGTGTCCGGACCTCCTGTATAATGATTTAAATAATGTCATTGACTTATTACAGAATCACATTCATTGTTATTATATCATATATGGTTCACTTATGACTTTATATTACCCGTTCTATTGTAAATTCATGTTAAAGTAGCGTTTTGGGTAAAATCGTCTCATTTTTTGTTTGTGTTTTAACCTGTAATTATTCATATGATTACTTAGATCATTATTAATTAATTATATAATATAAAACATGATATATATATAATATATATTCAGAATATACATATATATAATAGATCGATAAATGGAATGAAATACACCGTTCATGGAGACGGTAGGCCGTACGTACGCATGAACGATGTTTTCTTTTCGTTATTGAATTGAGTGGAATTAAGTAGATGACATACATATATATACACATAAATACAGTAGCTTTATAGTGTCATATATTTCATTATTATTGCTTATATATACTTTATAATCATTCTTAAATGGTTAACATGGAGAATGAATCTCATCGCGTCGTGGAAACTGTAGTCCGTACGTACGCACGAGCAATGATGTCATTTCCATAATTATTGAATTGAATTGGAGTGGATGATACAATATATCAGAATCAATATGATTTTCTAATAACTATGTATAGTTATTCTTTACACCATTATACCCATCCATGTAAGGTGGTGGTGGAAAATAGATTACACCACGGCGTGGAGACGGTATTCCGTACGTACGCACGCGCGGTGATTTCTTTTTCCATAGGATGGATAGATGGTGAAATAGGGTTGTTTCATAATTATAATAACATATCAGTATATGAGTGATACTGATGTTATTACTTCATAATGAAACAACCTATGAAGATGAAGTGGAAGAAGAAATAAAGATGAAAGAATCGGTAATGGACATTACCTCTTCTTTGAAGTGTTTCTTTGAGACCTCCTTTTAGGGCACTAAAATGGGTCTTTGAAGAAGACCAGAACCTCTAAGATGTTTCTAGGGAAGTGGAGAAGAGAATTTTGCAGGGCTTGGCCGAGCTTGAAGGCTCAAAGTTGTGTGAGGAAGAGAGGAAGGAGATGCCCTTTTATAAGGGAGGAGAGGGGCTCCTTTGGAAAAACTAAAAATATTATTTTATTATAAAGTCAAGTTCGGTTTTAAATAGCTCCAAATTAATTTATTTCATGGTTAAGGTGGGTATGGGTCTAAATCTTCTCATCCGATATAATTTAGAGAAGTTTAGGTTCCTATTTTAACCTTATCATTTAGATTTAACAGTAAATTAAATAATTTTACTTTTACCGTGTCTTCTTGTGTTCTTACACTATAAGGTTAATAAACTTACTATAAGAAGCCAAACGAACCCCAAGTTATTTATTATTAATATATATAACCTTATATAAGTTATTTGGCCGAACCTTAGATTTTTAGGAATAAAATAACAATTAATAATTTAATATTTGTTTTAAAAACTATTTTATGTCAATTTTGACACTCTTTAGTAATTAATTTTTGTAAAAATAATAACAGAATGATAAGTTAGAAAAAAGTTAATTAAAGCAATAATAACATTTCATATTAACCTAGAAAATTAGTGCAATTCATAAAAAGTCTTAAATTACATTTATTTTGGTATTTATAACATCAATTATGTCAATATTTCATTAATAAGATAATTACTGCATCATCTTTGTGTCTAAAATAAATTAAATTATTTGATGTCTAAAAATTACAAATAAAATACCATTATGTTGTAAATCGTTTTATCTTTCTAATTAACATTTACAATCGAATTTATCTTATGTATAACCCTAAATTAAAAATGTTTTAGTAAATAAACTTTGATTTTAACTCTTTTAACCCTTCTTTAAATAAATTAATAATAAATGTCCTAATCTAATCCAAGTGGGCCTAAATGGTCATATTTTATTCCTAAGATTATTTTTGGTCGAATTACACTTTTCCAATAGAATTAGGACATGTGTAAGGGTAACAATAATATCATTTCTACCCTTAATTACCCTATTTACTTTTAACCGTGGTAAATAAAAGTAAAAAGTTACTATTCACCAAAAATTATTTTTATCTCATTGAACAACATTTTACTTACTGACATCAACCGTGTCTCTAGGATTTTTGAAATTCCACTCACAGAAGCGGTAAAATTAAGTTTTATGAAAAAATCAGTTTTTTTTACTACAACTTAGTGGTTTCACTATTCATCAAAAATTGAAAGTTTTCAGAAAAATACCAAAAATTAGGCCTAAGATATATTTGATAGTATGAACTCAAAAATGATTTATATTTTAACAAATTCAAAACATATCAGTTGCAATAATTAATTTAAAAATTAATTCCCATCGTCCAAACAAAAGGCGGGTTTTTAAGAGATAATAACTATCAAAATATTGACACTTGTTTATAACTGATTTAAATGTGAAATTACATCCAATGACCAACATTGTATTAAATTGTAAAAATATATTCTAAATATACTTTAAAACCACTAAAATTAATAATTTATCACTATTAATTATTTCAATTGAAAAAGTTGTTTTTAATTAAAATTTAGTAGTTTCCACTATTCATCAAAATATGAATGTTATCTGAAAATTACCAAAATTTCACCCTAAGCTAATTTTGATATTCCGAATCCAAAAATGAAGTCCATTTTGAAAAATAAAATTTACAAAATTTTAAAAAGTTGTTATTACTATTCATAACGGCTAGTTTTAATAATATTTTAATAGCATATCGTTGTTTAGTGAAACTCGGTATTGCGTACTACACACACTATCAAGGAAGGTCGTGATTGCGTGTAATGAAAGGAAAATCAAGGATGTGTGTTGTGCAAGATCCTTTTGGAGTAGCGTACAACACAAGACATTAATGAAATTAAAAAGAATATTTTTCATAAAATCTTGGGGTGTTAGATTCTACCCCCCTTAAAATGAATTTCGCCCTCGAAATTCATCGGGGTTATAAATGGTTTACTATTCGAAAGTTACTTTAATAGAAACCCACATCGTAAAAAGGAATACCAAAACCAATATTTAAAAATAAAATTATGAAACGTAACAGTTACCCAAATAAACTAATCACTGGGTTTCCACATAGGATAAAATATGGATATGGAAGAGAAATCTAACCATCATGTTCTGATGGAGAGTGGTAGAGAACAGGGCTATGGAAAATCCAACAATCAAAAATCCATAAATTTGTGACGATCTAAGGTACCATCTGATTAATCAGATATAAGAGCACTAGGACAACATTTTTGGTTTTCAAGATCATTTCCCTAAAGTTGAGGAATTTGAATTAGAATAAATACTTACTTTATTTTGGTACAATCTCACTGGTGTTCGTGCCTTGAACAATTTCCACTTCATCTCTTAAATAAATGAAGTTGAATTTGTTATTCGTGAAGTGTTAGCAGATGATAGAATGACGGGTCATTCCATCTGTCTCAAACAAAAGGTTAGCAAAATTTATTAAATATAAGTCATTCTATAGTGAGATTAATCATATATGGTTCCTAAAATGGACCTATACTTCATATATCATACTACTTAATATAATAAAACTAGTTTCTACTAAACAGGGACTTCCTGTAGGCCAGTGGTAGGCGATAAAGGCCAGTCGCACCTCGGTTGTGGGTTCGATTCCCACAGCCTTGTCCGAAGCGATGGGCTGTCGCCCGTCCTGTAGGTTGTCCTTTTTCTAAAACTACATTACAATAACATCCCATCAATAATATCGAAAAAAACTTTAATCCTTAAACAATACTAACTTATGTCCAACATAGTCCATTCCAATCTTTAGGCTTATCCATAATACTGCTGTCTAATCTCATATTATAGTGAAAATGATTACCAAAGAGTTCATATAACAAGCATGTTAATACCATCATTGATCCTCGTATATCATGAGATATTTTTTGTTGGTCACATTCCAAACATTAGAAGGCCTTAATCATGTATTCTCTTGAAAAATGAATACCCATTGAACCTTAGTGAAAACATTAATGCAGTTAAAAGTTAACAATTTCCATATACCAAAATCCTCAAAATTCTATATACTCAAACCATGATATCACTTAGTCCTTATATCAATCATGAGCTCATGAATACTGTCAAACATTTCATTTTCTCCTTATCCCTTAATTATGCGCATATCATCTACTTTCCAAAATATTTGAATCGCTTTTCATGGTTACTGGTACCTTAAAATTATTGAAAACCGTAATAGACCAATACATAAATATTTCAGTACACCATAAAAGCACCTCAACAACATTATTATTGAATACCAATACATAAACACTTCAGTCCATCCACTTCAATGATTGTCCTGGAATAAGTCCTTCCTTGATTTAGAAGTAACTTTTTAGGTCAGGGCATTGAGTTGGGTAATGTCCATGTTCTCCACAAATAAGACATTGAACTCCATAACAATCTGTCACTCTATGACCCTTTTCTCCACAGAGATAACATCGGTCCCTCCATTTGAGGTATTCTTCAAGGTTCTTCTTCCCTTCTTTAGAAATCTCAATCTTCCTTTCTTTATGCTCCTCAACATGCGAACATGCATAATAGTTTATCTTCCTCTTCTTTGATGAATTAGTCATACCACTAAATTTCACCTTGTTAATCATATATCGCGATGACTGATTCGGCATAATCACAATATCTTTATCTCTAGTCATTACACAATTTTGTTTCTCATAGTTACCAATTTGTCCATTGGATTCAATGTTAACCAAATTCCTTCTGGTTCCCTCCATTAACTAAAACAAAAAAAGAATTTTGTGAGTGGCGAAATCATGCTAGGGAGGACAACATAGTAAATGGGGAGCACCCTCAATATCTAACATCTTAGGTTAAATTCTAAGATCTTTACCGCAGTTCTAGGACTATATCTTATACGTATACTTATCCTTAGGGACATCCCTAGACATACCTTAGAAATATCTCTAAGGATCTCACTAACGTTTTCGCATCCTAGTTTCCAAAGGTTGACTAAACCTTTCCTCTGATACCAACTGTAGATACCCGTATCTTGACGTACATATACATTACATTACTTTTGCGGAATACTTAGTACATAACAAAAACACACACACAAGGATCGTAATAGTTTAGTGTCTTTGGAAACTCGGAACGTAATCTTCTAATTGTGGTAAAAGATCTTCAAAATCTCCCATAAAGATCTTCCCTTTTTTACCTAAAACCTTTCTTTATATCCTGGGGAAATGAAAACATAAAAGGATGAGCTCAAATTCTCAATAAGGGTAAAAAAATGAAATATCAATCACATCATATTCATAAGAACATAACATTCTGGAAATCTTAACCTGTAAAAGAGAGCATAATTTCATAACATGGGATAAATCATAGTAGTGAAATGAAATCCCAATAATCATAACTTAAAACATGAAACTTTGTGGCATACACACATAATCATAGAGAATCATATCTTATTAGTCAAAACTCATTTCCAAGACTATCTTAGTGGACAAAGTCACTTTCTGAACCGAGTCACCCTCGTTTCAGTCCTGTTTCACTGAAACGGTATAACCTACCATTCCAGCCATGTCTATCTCATGAGATATAAAGTCTTTACCCAATGCATTGGAGGGAGATATAGGTCCCACCCATCTCATAATGATACCATTCTTATGTGTGCCACAAAATCATAAATCATACATCATTGCATAACCCATGTAATAAAAATGGGAATCTTAAACATCATGACATCATAAAACAATTCATATAAGATAAAGGAATTCATAAAAATAATTCCATCACAACATAATCAAATCAATGTAATAATAGGTATAGAAACAGAACCCTTTATTATCTTAGATGAAAAATAATTTTGATAAAACAATTGAACACCATTCTTGAGGAAAATATCCTATTTCAAAAACAATTTCTTTTCTTAACATGTCATACAATTTTAAACTAAAAGAATATGATTAAAAAAAATGTGAAAACTTGTAAAGGAAGCTTCATGGAAATAATGTTTTAAAAATCCATTCATTCCGTATAAGTTAAAAAAACATTCTTCTCGTACTTTTTTCGGAAAAGTCAAAAAGTACCTCGTACGAAAAACGACAAAAGATTCCTTTCATATCTTTTACTAAAAACTCACCGAAGGGTAAAATTGGATATAAACTATTTTAGAAATATATAAATGTTACATATTGAGGAAACATGGATGTGGGTGATAAAATACACCCCAGTAAATAACAAAGTATAAACAATCTCGGATAAAAATGAGATTGTGATATTTCCCTTACCTTAGGTCCGATTTGCTTCGTAATTGTCCGAACCTCCTGTATAATGATTTAAATAATGTCATTGACTTATTATAGAATCATATTAATTGTTATTATATCATATATGGTTCACTTATGCCTTTATATTACCCGTTCTTTTGTAAATTCATGTTAAAGTAGCGTTTTGGGTAAAATCGTCTCATTTGTCGTTCGTGTTTTAACTTGTAATTATTCATATGATTACTTAGATAATTATTACTTAATTATAGAATATAAAACATGATTTATATATAATATATATTCAGAATATACATATATATAATAGATCGATAAATGGAAAGAAATACACCGTTCATGGAGATGGTAGGCCGTACGTACGCATGAACGTTGTTTTCTTTTCGTTATTGAATTGAGTGGATTTAAGTAGATGACATACAGATATATACACATAAATCCAGTAGCTTTATAATGTCATATATTTCATTATTATTTCTTATATATACTTTATAATCATTCTTAAATGGTTAACATGGAGAATGAATCTCATCGCGTTGTGGAAACGGTAGTCCGTACGTACGCACGAGCGATGATATCATTTCCATAATTATTGAATTGAATTAGAGTGGATGATAAAATATATCAGAATCAATATGATTTTCTAATAAATATGTATAGTTATTATTTACACCATTATACCCATCCATGTAAGGTGGTGGTGGAAAATAGATTACACCACGGCGTGGAGATGGTATTCCGTACGTACGCACGCGCGGTGATTTCTTTTTCTGTAGGATGGATAGATGGTGAAATAGGGTTGTTTCATACTTATAATAACATATAAGTATATGAGTGATACTGATGTTATTACTTCATAATGAAACAACCTAATAATAAGAAGTGGAAGAAGAAATAAAGATGAAAGAATCAGTAACGGACATTACCTCTTCTTTGAAGTGCTTCTTTGAGACCTCCTTTTAGGGCACTAAAATGGGTCTTTGAGGAAGACCAGAACCTCTAGGATATTTCTCGGGAAGTGGAGAAGAGAATTTTTCAGGTTTTGGACGAGCTTGAAGGCTCAATGTTGTGTGAGGAAGAGAGGGAGGAGGTGCCCTTTTATAAGGGAGGAGAGGGGATCCTTTGGAAAAACTAAAAATATTATTTTATTATACAGTCAAGTTCAGTTTTAAATAGCTCCAAATTGATTTATTTCAAGGCTAAGGTGGGGATGGGTAGAAATCCTCTCATCCTATAGTATTTAGACAAGTTTAGGTTCCTATTTTAACCTTATCATTTAGATTTAACATTAAATTAAGTAATTTTACTTTTACCGTGTCTTCTTGTGTTCTTACACTATAAGGTTAATAAACTTACTATAAGAAGCCAAACGTACCCCAAGTTATTTATTATTAATATATATAACCTTATCTAAGTCCTTTTTCCGAACCTTAGATTTTTAGGAATAAAATAACAATTAATAATATAATATTTGTTTTAAAAACTATTTTATGTCAATTTTGACACTATTTAGTAATTGATTTTTGTGAAAATCATAACAGAATGATAAGTTCGAACAAAGTTAATTAAATCAATACTAACATGTCATATTAACCTATAAAATTAGTGTAATTTATAAAAAGTCTTAAATTACATTTATTTTCGTATTTATAACATCAATTATGTCAATATTTCATTAATAAGATAATTACTGCATCATCTTTGTCTCATAAATAAATTAAATTATTTGATGTCTAAAAATTACAACTAAAATACCATTATGTAGGAAATCTTTTTATATTTCTAATTAATATTTACAATCGATTTTATCTTATGTATAACCCTATATTAAAAATGTTTTAGTAAATAAACTTTGATTTTAACTCTTTTAACCCTTCTTTAAATAAATTAATAGTAAATGTCCTAATCTAGTCCAAGTGGGCCTAAATGGTCATATTTTATTCCTAAGTTTGTTTTTTGTCGAATTACACTTGTCCAATAGAATTAGGACATGTGTTAGGATAATAATAATATCATTTCTACCCTTAATTACCCTATTTACTTTTAACCGTGGTAAATAAAAGTAAAAAGTTACTATTCAACAAAAATTATTTTTATCTCATTGAACCACATTTTACTTACTGACATCAACCGTGTCTCTCGGATTTTTGAAATTCCACTCACAGAAGCGGTAAAATTAAGTTTTATGAAAAATTCAGTTTTTTTAACTACCACTTAGTGGTTTCACTATTCATCAAAAATTGAAAGTTTTCTGAAAAATACCAAAAATTAGGCCTAAGCTATATTTGATATTATGAACTCAAAAATGATTTATATTTTACCAAATTCAAAACATATCAGTTGCATTAATTAATTTAAAAATTAATTCCCGTCGTCAAAACAAAAGGCGTGTTTTTAAGAGATAATAACTATCAAAATATCGACACTTGTTTATAACTGGTTTAAATGTGAAATTACATCCAATGAACAAAATTGTATTAAATTGTAAAAATATATTCTAAATATACTTTAAAACCACTAAAATTAATAATTTATCACTATTAATTATTTCGATTGAAAAAGTAGTTTTTAATTAAAATTTAATAATTTCCACTATTCATCAAAATATGAATGTTATCGGAAAATTACCAAATTTTCAACCTAAGCTAATTTCGATATTCCGAATCCAAAAATGAAATCCATTTTGAAAAATAAAATTTACAAAATTTCAAAAAGTGGTTATTACTATTCATAACAGCTCGTTTTAATAATATTTTAATAGCATATCCTTGTTTAGTGAAACTCGGTATTGCGTACTACACACACTATCAAAGAAGGTCGTGATTGCATGTAATGAAAGGAAAATAAAGGATGTGTGTTGTGCAAGATCCTTTTGGTGTATCATACAACACAAGACATTAATGAAATTAAAAAGAATATTTTTCATAAAATCTTGTGGTGTTACAGTCTCTTCAACCATATGGGTTTTCTACAAAACCATTACCTAGTGAATTATAGTATTCTGCAACACATTCTATCTTCAGTCAAGAATCTAGACTGGTTGTTCATCAAAATAGATATTCATTACCTACTGAACTACCTCTAGGCTCAAAATATGAGATGTATCTGGAAAATACTTTCTCAACATTGAATCATGAAAAACATTTTGTACCTCGGATAACTATGGAGGTAAATACACAGTATAGGCAACTGACCCAACATTATCCAAGATTTCATAGGGTCCAATGAACGTAAAACTCAACTTTTCCTTCTTAACAAAATTCATCACACATTTCCAAAGAGAATCTTTGAGAAATACATGATCACCTATCTCGAAAGAAAGATCCTTCCACTGCTTGTCCGCATTATTTTTTGGCCTACTCTGAGCTATTCTCTTGTTCTTTTGAATAAAATAATCCTTTTCTATCATCTCTTATACCAATTATGGTCCAATCAAATTAATCTCACCTACTTCATCTTAATAATCTTGAGTTTGACATCGCTTACCATATAATGCCTCCAACAGAGTATTCTGTATATTGGAATTAAAACTGTTATTATAATAAAAGTCAACCATAGAAAGATGATGGTTACAACATCCATGGTAATCCATTGAACAAACGCGTATAATATCATCCAAGGTATTCATTTTTCTTTTTGACTGCTGATATCATTGAGGATGAAAAGATATATTAAAATTTAATTTAGTTCCCAATGACTTCTGAAGGCCTTTCTAAAAAAACATGGGATCACGGTCAGATACAATGGAGAGTGGAAATACATGAAAACTGACTATCTCTATAACATACAACATATAAAGTTAATTTAGAGACAATTCATCTCAGATAAGAAGAAAATTTGAACATTTATTCAGTCAATCAACAATAACCCTGATTACATTATTACCTTGAGAAGAATTTGGTAGTCCCACATTGATGTCCATGGATATATTCTCCCATTTTCAATATGGCACTGATAAAGGCACAAAAACCCATTTTAGTAACTAACACTCTACTTTATCATGTTGAAAATTCAAACACATAACAGTAAAGTCAACAATATATCTTTTCATTCCATCCCACCAGTAATACTCATGAAGATCTATGTACATCTTAATACTGCCAATATGAACTGAAAACGGAGATCTATGAGCTTCACATAAAAACACATTATTCAATTCTGAATCACATCCACACATAATATCTTTAAAAATATCAAAATAAAATAATTATCAATGTTAAAATCATGAAACATACCCTTCTAAACCAACACTGCCTTTTTTTGAAACTCACTGTCTTCCTTCTGTGATTGCTTAATTCTGTCGGATAGAGATGATTTCACTGACACTTAAAACAAAGTGAGGAATTTTTTCCCCAACAACTTCTATGCCAAAGTTCATAAAATCGTTAATCAAAGGATCTCATTCCAAATATAACATTGTTAATGTAGCATTACTTTTTCGACTCAAAGCATCATCCAGCTTATTTGATTTTTCTGGATGATAATGAATCGTGCGATCAGAATCCATGATTAATTATTATTATCTCTTCTATCTCACGCCTAATTCATTATAAGTAAATATATACTTTAAAATTTTCTATTTATCATATATTTCACATTTTACTCTATACAAATGATGCCTCCTAAATTTTAAACAAAAAACAACAATAGCTAATTCCAAATTTTGTGTCCGATAATTTAACTCATGATGTTTCAACTGACGTGATGCATAAGCAATAACATGATCATTCTGGATTAAAATATAACCAAGTCCTTTCAACAATGATTCATTTTAGATAACAATCACACTATTTTTTGAAGTTAATTCCATAACTAGAGAATCCACAAATATTCTTTTCAATTACTGAAAACAATCATTACATTTTTTCTAGATGAACTTAACACCTTTTCCAGTTAACTTATTCTTTGGAATATATAACCATGAAAATTCTCAACAAACCTACAATGAAAACCTACTATACCAAGAAAACTATGGATTTCAGTTATAATTTTTGTCCTTTTCCATAATTCAAAAACATTTGTTTTAGTAGGATCAATGGTTATTCAATTTTTCGAAACAATGTGCCGAAGAAATGAAATTTTAATTAACCAAAACTCACACATGATGAATTTAAAATATAGTTTCTTTTCATTTAATGGTTGAAAGAGAAACCTTAAATAACTTTAATTTTCCTCATTACACAACCACCATTTATCATCTAAGGAAACAGAGTGATAACTACATCAAACAATTCAATTCTTATTCTGAACATCTAAGGATGCTGATTTGCAAGGTCATTCTCCTCTATATACCTTCCCAGCACAGCTCCCATGTTTCATATAAAAAAAAATTCTAAACAAACATATATTAGATAAAAAATGGTAATCTATAAATTCTATATCATTTAATTATGACCATAAATTAATTTATGGATATTTTTTTAACAATATCTTATCTCCTAAAGTTATCTAAACTATCCTATGATACCAACTATAAGGACCCATCCATATGCATTACATAATCTTTAATTATTTTAATAATTTTCAATGAGGATATTTTTCACGTTTAGAGTTTTAAATAATTATTACAGAACAATTAAATTACATCTGAATTTTTACAAATTAGAAACTTCTACTCAGTGTCTATTTTTTCATAAAATAGAAACTCTTGAAAAAAAATATTCATGTCTAGTTCCACGTTTAACACCAGTGAACTACATTTCAAAAAATTGGGATGAGTAGAAAAAGCTCAATTAGGGTTATAAAAAAAGGAAACAAAACATTAGTCCATCAATACATTCAAATCAATGAAATCATACTTTTCAATAATTAACTTACAACACAAAATCATATGATTTATGATTAACAAATGGAAATCATAAATCATAAAGGTAACTGGTGGAATGCATATCATACATGCATTGTAGCTATCACAACTACATAGGGAGTTATGTTGGAATATCCATCATAGTATATTCCATAAATCTCATAGGAGAAACATTAATGTTTACCTCCTTTACATTACCCAATGAATTATAGAGACACTTCCCCTAGGTTAATCATGAAACTGATAATATACTTAAACAATTCCCATGATTCATAACATATTCATAACACATAAAATAAATATAAAGGAATGGTAACATTTCCACATTTTAGTAAAAATATATCATTTAATGATATTGAAATAATCAATACTTTCTCAAAACCATTTTCAATATCAAAATACATAAAAAGGTTATATGGTATTTATTTTACTTTCTAAAGTTTACTAAGAAATGTTATGGAAGAAAAATATCAAAAAAATTCATACGCCAGCGGAAAGGTTGTTGAAACAACATACGTTAAAAAGAAACATTCCCTCATGTAATTTAGTAAAACACATTGTAGAAAAATATTCCCCTTGAATGAAATAAAAATTCAAAGGATTTTATACACCATATAAAAGAAGGTCGTGTATAAATCCAAATATGCTTCAATGAATGGATATTGAGACTATGTCCCCTACCTCATGTCCAACATGACCCATTTTTCTTTAATTTAGTGAATAATAAGCTAATGTTAATTTATACATTCTTCAGAACCTTTTTAATGTCTATTATTTTTTTATATCACTTATTATCATGTCATAAACATTACATAATCATTTATGTTAATAATGGTCGTTTTATCGATATTTTGTACTTTAGTCAAAAATGAACTTCTAATAATTACAAATTGTCCCTGTGGTAAAAATTCCCTTATCTCGATAATTATATTAATGATCTAGATATCATATATATCCAGTATATATATGTATTTATAATATTACATAACATATGGAGATAAAAAATGAAATGCACCATTCATAGTAACGGTAAGTCATACGTACGCAAGGACACTACTTTCATTTCTATTTCATATTTAAAAGAATGAAAATATAATGATAGATAGGTATATTATAATTCCACTATAATATAATATATTAGTTCACTAACTCCGTCCTTTATAGTTTCCATGTATGGAATGATCGAGTCATATCACTTGGTAGGGGAGGTAGTCCGCACTTCACAAATGAAATTATCGTATTTACCCATTATGGAAACCATAAAGGTATGTTATAAGTGAAAAATAAATAATCATAGAGACTATATTATTATAATATAATCAAATATAAATAGAGTTTCATCTTAATTTACACCATAAGAGGTGGTAGGAGAAGATTGAGAAATCATCGTTTTGTGAGGTAGTAGTTCGTCGTCCACAGAAACAGTTTGTTCTATACCCATTAGACGGAGGTGTATGTAAGTGTAGTTCTAATACATATCATAAAAACAACCTATTATATTGAGGATATTGGTGTTTTTATGTAAACAAATAACAATAACAGCAAAGGGAGTGAGTAAGTAAAATAATAGAAGAGAACTTTAGGGAAGATTCTACCTTTAAATCGAGTAACTCCATTTGGTTTGAACCAAAAGGTTTACGTGAAGTGCGTTATGAAAAACATAAGGCTTCTAATTATAATAGAGGGATATCAAGAGATTATTTGGGTAGTGTTTGGATAATACAAGGGTTTTTAGAGATGTGATTAATGGGTTAGAGGTTATGGATTTTTATAAGGGGGGAGGGATCTTTAGGAAAGTTTGAACTTATTAACTTTTTATATAATGATTTTTTATTTCTAAGGGTATAAAAATTATTTAATTTAAATATATGATTACTCTTTATTTAAATATAATCATATAATAAGAATTTTATAGGTTTTGGATATTTTTATAATTTTTATAATCTCATTTATTTAAATCATTCATTAATATGGTAATCAATGCATCATCATTATGTCATAAATACATTTATTGATATGATTTATAAAAATTATAAATAAAATACCATGATATAGGATATATTTATATCTTCATAATTAATATTTATAGTCTAATAGATATTTTATATAACCCCATGTAATAATTAAATTCTGAAAATATATATTTTTAAGTCATTTTAGTCTTTACTTTAAATTTATTGATTTAAAGTGTTATTATCACTCCCAAGTGGCTCCATGGGGTCCCAAAATAGACCCAAGGTTTTCCATGGTCAAACATGTATCATAAAATAGTATTAGGACACATGTTATTGTAATTTTATTTTATTAAAATAATATTTTATTACACTAATTTACCATATTTACACTTCAACCTTTATAAATAAAATATTTACCAAAATAAATATTCATAATTAATAAAAATAATAGTTACCTATTTAAAAACTTTATACCTTGTAATTAGAAATATAGAATAAATTTTTTACATATTCGACACACAGAGGTGGCATAAATTAATTTAAAGTTAATTTTTTTGTCAAAACAAAAAGCATGTTTTTATGAAATAATAACTATCAAAGGATTGACAGTTGTTTATTTCCAATATCAAAGTTAAATTACTTATAATGACCAAAATTGGATTAAACAGTAAAAACATAATCTAATTACAGTTTAAAACCAATTAAAAAAGTGAACCTATCCATATAAATAAATTACAATAAAAGTCTATTTTGAATTAAAATATAGTATTTTTCACTATTCATTAAAAAATAATCATTATCATAAAAATACCGAAATCTCATCTAATTAAATATTAATGTCCCTATTATAAATAAGAATATTAATTTTTTCATATAGAACATATTAAAGTGAAAAAATTGTATTTAAAAAAGGTTTCCCATCAAAAGGTGTTAAATCAACCTTTTAAAGAATATTATACTATTTGTGCTTAAAATTTGGTTCATTCACATTTTAAGCATCTAACATTTAATGGATAAATATAAAAACATTTAAAAAACATATATAATAATATTTTACTTAATTTTATTCATTATCTCCATTACAACAGCTAGAGAATAACTAAAATTTAAAATAATAATATTATGTTGGTTTTTTTAGTATAACTCAATGTTGTGTGCAACTTTAGTATTCAAATATAAATGTTGTTGCAAATCAGGTATGCCATTGAACATAGCATCCTCATTAAAGTAATAACAATATTTAATTCAAAAATAAAAATATATATGAAAATTCTATATTCTTTATTTACATGGGATGTTACATTTATCAATGATGAGAATTCAGAAGGATCCAATTGTCATATACATACAAAGGGTGTACATGGGAATCATCAAGAGATTAATATCATCAATACTTTTTCAAATGACTTCCCAACCATAACTTATGTTGAGAATAAAGTATTCTCAATGAAATGAAGTAGAAATACAAAAAAGGTGGCAGCTACCAAGAAAGTGAAATCATCTCGGTTGAAGATTTATGAAGATTTAATCATAAGATTTGGGTCACAAATATGTGTTCAATCCAATCCAAAGATAAATAAAGAGTTTATAAATGACATAGATAGTACAAAATTCTCTATTCAAACTAGGATCACAAAGTTGTTTCCAGATATTTGAGATAACATTTCATGGGACAATATGAAAAAAAATATCAAAAAATTAAATCAAAGTACCTCATATATTAGAAAGTGAAGGATAAATGGAAAACATATAAAGGGATGATGAAACGGTTATCCATACCCACATGGATGTGGGAAAGAATCACCGTGGAAATTGTCACTAGACATACAATAAAATCTAGAGGAAACAATGCTCTATGCGTTATTGAGGATCATCTTACAAAGATAGCTCACATTCACACAATTTGAGAGTAATTCTCACTGGATCAACTTGTAGGGATATATATCAACAAAGTGGTAAGTTATTATTGAGTAACATTATATATTTTATCCCTTCAGGAATTTAAATTCATATCAATGTTCTGGAAAACACTCCAAATTTCTCCAAGCATAGAGATAAACTACAGTACGACCATTCATATTCAAAATGATGGACACTCTGAGTTAACTATTCAGAAACTAGAAGACATGTTGAGAGAATATTTTATGGACTTCAAAAGATTGTGGTACCGAAATCTTCCTCTGGTTGAGTTCTATTACAAAAATAGTATCCACTTGATCATCTGTATGGCTCCATATGATGACCATTATTGTAAAATGTGTATAACACTGACATGCTGGGAAGAAGTTAGTAAAAAGATGTTTTAAAAGCATGAAATGGATGATGAAATGGTGGAGAAGGTGAAAACCATTAAGTAGAACAACAAGGAAACCCATATTTGAAAAAAATAGTTATGTAGACAATCGTTAAAGAGATAACGAGTTTAACATTAGAGACTTGGTATTCCTCCACATATCTCCATAGAAGAGGATCATGATATTTTGGAGGAAAGTGAAGTTATGTCCTAGGTATATCATCCCCTACGAGATCCTTGATCATGTCGCAGTCATGGCCTATCAACTAGCACATCCACGAGCAAGGTCTCAATTAAATGATGTATTCAATGTATCCCTATTGAGGATGTAAATAAAAGATCCATCACATGCACTAAATTTATAGGTTTTACAGTTGGAGAATGATCTTTCTTAGAAGGAGAAATCGTTGATTATCATGGATCATAGATATAATGTTCTTCATAACAAGACTTATCACATGGTCAATATACAACGGCAGGACCATATGTAGGAAGAGGAAACATGGGAACCAGAGGAAGTGGTGATGGAAAAGTATGCATGCCTATTTTCATCTGCGATTATATAATGAAAATTTTTGGGGAAAAAATTAATAAGGTGGAATAATTTAACGACCCTGAATTCTATCAATGAAAATTCAATTCTAATAATTATTTCATACTGTATATTCACATAAAATCACATAGATGAAACAATAAAAACTCTATAAATGATTAATTAATTATATAAAAGGAATTTTTAGTAGTAAAGGAACATATACCAAAGGAATTGTAACATGTCATTTGGAATATTAACAAGACCCTTCTGAATAGTAAACCATAAAATTGAATAGTGACCTCACCAATGAATGTATAAATAAAATTTATTTATCTTATAAGTGAAAATATGATATAATTATATTATATTATAAGTTAATAAATATTTAACAAATTATGAATTATGTGTTGGTATATTGTAAGTCATAAATATTTAATTATTATTATTTTCACTAATTTAATAATTTATATGAATATTTTTTGTCATATAATTTATTCATAAATTTTTATTTTTTGTCTTATAAATATCTGTTAATTATATGAGGCCTTATTTTATTATTCCAATTGATATAAAATATGTTATAATTTTAAAATCTGTATTTTTCAAGTACATTATAATTTTAATTGAAAATTAAATTTATCTTATTTAGATAATAATTTTCACAAAATGGCATACTTTTTTGAAATATGTCAATCAAAAAATAGTTGGAGTGAATTTCTAGAATTTCTCTAAAAAACCTGAATTTGTAGTGAATAGTAAAATATTGCAATTTACATTATATATACATTATACGTTAAACAAATTATTTATTGAGTTATGAATTATTTAGGAATAATTGGTTTGAACTCTCATTATCAAATTACATTAATTAGTCTCAATAATCAACACTAAAAATTGTATTGAGAATAATAATAGACTAATGAATTAAATAATGAGAAAACACACTTCTACTCCACTATAAATGGAACCACTCACCACCTACACTAATAACACCTCTAAAGCCTTGATACTTTTCCAAATTATGATCCAGCATCCTCCTAAGACCCTCCCAAATTTCTAGGAGATTTTGGTATTAATAAAAATTGTAAAACCATTCCTAGAAGGAGGTTATCAAGAAGAAAGAATCAAGATGTAAACCCCTCTTTCGTTTTCATTCAATTTATTTTCATGTTCTTTTATAATCGTATCTTATCCCCACTTCCCCATGTACAAGTGGAATGAATATTCTATTTTCATAAATTTACATTAACTTTATCATAATGTGGTAATAATTCTTCATCATTGATATTATCCTCTCTCTATTAATTTAAGAATGAAAACATCATCTGTGAGGTGCAAATTTACCACCTTCATGGACAACATGCTTTGATATTTCAATTATGTCTACAAGGCTGGTCGTGAAACAATATTTTGGTACAATATGATTAAAATATATCAATTATATATTATTTAACGTTTTTGAATCATATTTTTTTACTCATGATACCAATTTATAAAAAAATAGTTTCATTGTGAATGAAAATTTCCAAAATAAATTCCAAAAATTATCATTAAATATTTTACTAATGATCAATATGCAAGCCATAGATATGATATATAAGAAATATTTATCCTTTTTATGATGATTAATAATTTATAATTTCAATTATGGTTAATTACCCCCACATTACATGACCTTTCGTACATGTATACAAGTAAACCGACCGTGAAGACCAAGGAAACCAACACACTCAAAAGATGAAATTGAATTTATTGCCCCTTAAAAGGGATATAAATGAATATAATAAAGTAATAATAAGTAAAATACATTTATAAATGGTTCTGGAATTATTAATTAATTACTATAATTGTATTTTTGAGGAAATTAAGATCATGTTAGTAACACCATCTGACTTAAGATAAGGGCTTCTACTCAAACCACCATTATTCATTCGGGTTACACTTTCTCTCTTTTTAACCAAGTTATTTTTTTTAAGTAAATATTGAAAATATATGTTTTTTTTTTTGCAATATCATATATCAATATCCATTAATTTTTATTTTCATGGGACATACAAGGTTTTGAATATTTCCCAACACAATTCTTCTAGATAAGCAAGCCTGGTTTGAAGGAACTTCTCGAATTCTAACTCAATTTCACGTTTACTATATAATCTATTTTAAGAAAAAAATATTTTTATGAAAACACTATTTTTATTATGAAAAATATCTTGGTTCGCATATTTTTTTATATAAGATATTATTCCCATATCATCTTGAAAATACATTTAATATTTTCCTTAAACCACAATAATTTTTTTAATTATAATGTTTCTTTAGTACACTTTTTTCTTGTTATCACATCATTTTTACATTAGTAATCATGGCCTATGCCAAATTTTCTTTTATGGATTTCCATGTCTGATTTAATCACTTCATTTTATAGACACTTTTATATTATTCCAATTTATTATTCATTAGGACATGATTATGATACCCAATTATTTGTAGTGGTATCCCTACTATTTATATTTTATTTCTTATGAATGATGCTCTAGGTGGAAAGAATATTTATGAATATGTTATGATGGGATCACCCAGATAGTGATCCAATGAATTGGGTGTCGTTTAATCTCATGAGATCTTATGTGGAACAGTCATGGTGGTTAGCCTTGACTCGTGGTCCATGTGCCACAGTCATGGTGGTTAGCCTTAACTCTTACATCTCTATGTGAAATGAGTCGTGAATCATTATAATGTTACGCTTTATGTTGCTGGTAAATTACTATGATTCCATTATTATATTATACCGTTGTGTATATATTATTATTCTTTATATTTAATCATGTTTTATGACTTTTTATATCATTATGTTCTGACTTCAAAACCACGTGCTAAGAATTATTTTAATGTTTCTTATGTTCCTATGATTTTTTCTTATCCCATTGTTCATGTTATCCCCAGGTTATCCCATGCATATGTAAGTGATCAAATGATTGAGGATATCATAATGGATGATAAATAATGAATTTTCATCATCCCATGTTTTTAGCTTTATGTACCTAGTCTTCCAAGACACTAGCCATTACGATTCATGGCTTGTAATTTAATAGTTAATTGGGTTTAAAATAATGTAATGTTATGGGTAAATGTCGTGGGTCACTATAGTTACTATGTAAATATATAGTTTAGATGCAGAGGCCGATATACGGTAGTCATTGATAAATAATACAAGTTAAAATGTTGAAATTGATTAAATAATGTGTGATGAGTTTATGATGGTATTTATTAATAGGTATTTCACTCTAACTATTTGAACAGAGATAAAGAGAGAATTAATAGATCTTAATTAAAATGACAATGAATCTTTCATGACTTATAGGGTAAATTTTCAACTCTTGGATGATAATCCACAAGTTTTCTAGTCAATAATGGTAGAAAAATTGGTTGTTTATTTTGTTGTTTAAAACATCTCTTTTGAAAGTATCTACCAATTTGAGACATTGGTAATTATGAAGAAGTAAGGATATATTATCTCAATGTAGATAAATAATTTTTATAATGGTCCCATGGATATTGATATAATAACAGAGTAGATGAATTTCATGATACAATATCCAATGAAAAAGGAGGAAAGAAAATCCAACCTCCCACATGTAAAATATGTGGGAGAAATTATCATGGGAATTTCCTAAAAAGTATAAGGAAATTATTCATTTATATGAGTGAAGGAGACCAAGATCATGAATTTTGATGAGACATGATGTAGCTATAAAATTTTATTGAGGAAAGGAAGGCACCTCCCAATTCCACACCTATGGATCAATGCATCAATTTTATGGAGTAAGGGAACTATGAATTTAAGTTCACTAAGCCATGGGACATTGAGATTAATAATCATCAACAACCAAAATTGATTAAAATTTAAGTGAAATCCTTTGTCATCGTCTTCAATTTAGTTTTAAAAAATAAATTCTTACAAGGTACACTTCGTATTTACCCAAGAAAGAACAATGTTTAATTTTTTTATGGTTTTATAGATTTTGTTATATCTTGAATGTTCAGTAGGACTATTCGATCTCATCTATGATACCTTAATGTATATATATCCATAAAAACACCTAGTGGTGCAATCAGTCCAACCCACATGTTGAAATCTTATCTTATTAGTGTTTGTGGGAGGATTCTTCCTGTAAATATTTTATACTTCCATTAGTGGAATTTAATGCTATAATAGGTATGGATTGACTCTTATTATATATATCTCATATAAAATATCATGAAAAGGTAATATATGTCTATATTTTTAACCATACCATTATTGACTCTCCTTTCATCACAAAATCTAAGGATTGGAAAAGGGGATTATCTTAACTCAATATGATTCAACCTTTGGACAAAATATCACAAATTGAAAACGGAATAAGAAGAATGTTTCAGAAGGGTCGCGCAAGGGCTACAATGGTCGAGCACGTACACTTGTGCGCCGCAACGGTCGCACAAGTACACTTTCACGCCCTAAGTAATAATCGCCCGGGGTCTTCTCCAGCCTATAAATAGACCATGTGGGCCCCCCATTTCGAAAGGAATTTTTCCAGAACTCATATATGGTCTCCTGGTGCTCTAGTCTCTTCTCAAAGCTTTAGAAACACTTATAAAGTAATTTCTTGCCTAGAACGGAAGATCTAAAGAGGGGAAGGAAGGCCTAAGTGTTGAAAATCATCAACACTTGCACGCCTGAGTGGCCAGCCCTTAAGGGAAATGGCCACACTTGCGCAGCGCCTAACTTCTTCAATAGACCTTACGCACCACTCTTCTTTAAGAACCTCATGATAATTCTAAATACTTTAACCAAGAGTCGCTAAAGTATTACCCTGCTGGTTAACCGTCAAGCATGTACCCATGTGCCGCGCAGGTATACCTGCATGCCCAGGACTTGCGCGCCCATGCAGTAGCTACGCACCCCTGCCTTTTTGGGTGCCCTTTTTTTCCCATTTCACCCCTATTAAGCCATTCCACCACTCATATTCAAGATTCAGTCTTCGAGACACTCTTTAAAGCCATTTATATCATGATTTCTTGATTTGACTTCCTTATCTGAAAGGAATTCTATGGAATATATCTCAAAACCTAGTGATTTACACATCTCTATGTCAATAAAGATTGAGATTTCATTCATTCAACCTCATCCTTTATGATGAGATAACTCCTTAACATGGGCCTCCTTTTCATGAGTAGGCCTTATTCTTAATTTCTCTTAACCTGGGCCTCATTTTTAGGAGTAAGCTCTAATCATAATTTCTCTTAACCTAGGCCTCCTTTTCAGGAGTAAGCACCAGTCTAAAATATGGTCATCTTCTTCAAGAGTAGGCCCCAAGTCCGTTAAATTTTTAAGTCTCTTAACCTAGGCCGCCTTTTCAGGAGTACCAGTCTTAATTCCACTTAACCAGTCCTAATTTACCTTTGTTCTGGGATTCCTTCTCAGGATTAAAACCCAATCATAAGTCCTCTCTTAATTTTGGCCTCCTTTTCAGGAGTAAGCCCCAAGTTAGAGTATTCAAAATCTCCATATACCTTTATGGACCATGTTCTTGGATTTATTCCTTGAATTAAATCATAATCTTCATTTATCTGGGCAGTCATACATACATAAGTCCCACATTATTTCTTATGATTGCATCTTTCAGGGAACAATTGTCTAATTTTTACCAATACCTCTTGTTTCTCACACCGAGTATGACTCACGTGAGCTTAGAGTGTAAAAGTAATTATGACATCCTTCTTTGAGCCATCAATCGTAAACATCATACTCCCTTACTCAAACTACTTGGGTTCTGATTCCTTTTCTAAAACAACGGATACGTAGGTATCCCATTAGCGAGTATGATCCCAAATTTGAAATAATCCATGTCCTTAAAAATGACAATAAACTTCAGGTGCCCCACTGAGTGGATTCAAAACTAGTATGGTCATCATAATGACCAAGATACTTTTATGTATTAAAGGATACCATTGACTAAGAATATCTATAAAAATACAGATGATTCTCTATCGATGAATAACCTCGAATACATATAAAATATTCTCTAAATTTCCTACATATTTATTCATTGATTGTTAGATATGAAGGAATTCTCATTTTATACTTGGTAATGTAATAAGGATTCATGAACATAACATAAATATATAAAGAGAGTCCTGGAGTAGACAATAATTCCCCTAAAAAGGTGTGATTAGTCCGACATCCCATCCTCCCGAACAATGAAAATTCCTAAACCTTATCAGTCCATAAACTAATGAGCGCCTACCTTTGGAAAGTAGGTTCAAATGGATGTGGAATCATTGGATGTTTCTGGTTCTACGAACAAACCCATTAGAAACCGATTGTAATGTTTTAACCTTCAATCAAGGAGGTCATCCCCAAATTCTGAGGGTAACAAAAAAAGGTGAACCCGACGTGAATCCTTAACCAAGTTAAAATGATGTTTTATCTATTTGTTAGGACCCTATTTAAAACTCAATGAGAAGGACAAAAAAACAATCATTGACATATGTGCTCGTCCAAGAGATGTAGTGGATGAATTAATCTTGATTACGTCTGTTATATCAAATAGTCACTCTTTTCCAAGATCTTCTGCATTTACAGAATGGCTGCTCTCAAGTTCACACCTATGAATACCGCTACTGCGAATGCCACTACTGCTACTCCTGATGGATCGGCGTCCGCTATGCGGATAACATCACCTACTCAACTTCTTCAACGCTGGGTATCAAATGCGCTGGTTAAGGAGTACCATCAACACGGTACCATCCCAACTCTGGAGGCTGCCCGACAAGCCCTCCAAGTGGAAAAATCACACCGGTCGTCCGGACAACGACGATCGGTGATCAAGAAGTAGATGGTTCTAACTACCGTATCCAACCGTTTCGGGTCGTTATCCCTAGAACGCAATCACCATCCGCTCCGTTATTCTAGGGAGGTGAATGAGCAGGTCCCTCAGGGCCTTATTTCAAGTAGACAGGAGTGCTTCTTGAGGGCTCCCACCAACAATCATCGCCAGACTCGTGCGGCAGTGCGCCCTCAACATGATGAGGGTACTGACTCCAGGCATTTGGCTCAGGTTCCTCAAACCCGAGAAGACAAGAAGAATCACTAGAGGAAAAATACGGTTAACATTGAGCAGGTTCTCATATGTGCCATCTCTGGAGAAGTCCACCAACCTAAATTGGTGGCAAGCAATGAGCGGGCAAACACACCTGCCCATTTTAATTCCACTATCCAGCAGACTCGTCTGGCAGCAGCACTCCAATCCCGTCAGGCCATTCCGGCAGAGTATTATAGATAGGAACATACACCTTTTTATACGTCATTAGTTAGTCAGTAGGCTCATCTGACTACAAATGATGGATCTCGTCTACCACGTTTGGAGAAGTAAAATCATCAGGCACAAACACCTGCTAGTATTGATCTTGCCTACCAACAGTCTCGCATGGTAGCATTCAGAGAAGTCAGTCGGAAAGCTCCAGCGACAAACAGGAGGTAGACTCAACTCTCTGCCCCTATACTTGACTACTGTTAGGATTCATCGACAGGAAAAGGAGGATAAGGGCAGGCACACACACCTAATCCAAGCATGGAATGGACGTATATCCCTGTTCCGACAGCTGAAGTCACCAAGAATATTCTATCAATGGTGAATGAGTAGAAGCAAATTCCTGCTCATATCCTGGATGCATGTCATTATATTATAACAACTTCAGCGGAATCTCAGGGAAAGACACATAAATCTATCCCTACCAGTGGAGTGACACATCAACAATTCACTCTGGAACAGACACACACATCTATTAAAGTCTGAGAGGGTTTTGGGGCATAATCCCCCATATCATACGGTCAACCATGTCAGGCACATACACCTGGTTTGAGTGGAGATCGTTAGCCTAACCTGGCCATCTGTCCTGATCAGGCACATATACCTGCTTAGATAAAACACTTCCTTCAACAAGTGGTTTCCAAAGCGAGTAAGAAGAATTCTAAGAAAAAGTCTTGCCCAACATAGTCAGGAGATCAAGATCAAATCTGTAACAAGGCCTTGCTCAATGCTGGAGTTCTTGAAGCCCTCAGATAGTTATCTATTGGAATTTAAGATTCTACTCCCTCATTTCTCAATAGTGGTAACATTAATTCCGAATGAATTCAACAAACAATTCCTCATGAAGTCTTGCTTCATGAAAATTAGGTCGATCTCGAAGTTTCATATTCAGATGAGAGCCACAGGAACCCTCTGTGTGGTCAGAAGACCAAGGAGCAAGAGATCTCATCTTTTGTTGTAACCCATTATGGTGGTCCTCTCCATGATAATGAATTTTGCTGCGAAAGTCCTCTCCGCAGTAGTGATGCACATTTCCCGGAAAATGCTCTAGTGGACAATGTAGTGTGGAGAAATCCCTATTATCTTGAGGCACTTGCATATTCGAAACCAGTCATATCCGATTCTTTATCGCTAGCAGGTGAAATACTTTCTCAATCAGAAGATAACCCAGGGTGTAGATCATCCTCTGAACCACCCCTATGTCATGCCTCTTCTATTTTGATCAATTATTTTTCTACCAATATTGTTGAATCTGATGAAGCAATAAGGAAACACCAACTTTGGTCAAATTTATTAGAAGAATATTCATTGAATGATAAAGCGGAAATGATGAACATGAGAAAACAACAGGCAAAAGGTGATGTACCAGTCATGTTTTGGCCTCTGGCTGACTCTCAGTATGACATTCCAAAGATGTTGACGGAAGATGGAATTCATGATATTCGTCTCAACATATGGAAAACTCTTTTTCTGTTGAAGAAGAAAGTATTATCTTATGATAAATATGAAAATCATCTTAAGGTAATATAAGGGTTACTACGTCAGAGTGATTTGGCATCTCTATCTATCTCTCAATATCCAAAGGCTGAAAAGTAGCAGAGTGACCTTCAACGTTCATGCCTTGTCACACTATGAAGATTGCGTCAGTTAATTGCCAATGCCCAATCTGGTATTCATGTCAGAGGATGGGGTGTTCATGGAGCACTACATTTCACGGTGCTCTCCAGTCAGCAATGCCCGCCTAAAATGGTCTCATGTAATGTTATTTCCTATGGCCGTCCACAGTCAATGGGCTTGGTTTGTAATCAGAAGCTTTCCTAAGAACAGGCCCCAACTAGTTCCTCTCAAAATGAAGAATACAGAGAAAAAGTTGTTGAATTACTCCTGCATCAAGCAAATGAGAATGTTGAACAGGCCTCTCGTATGGAGAAATCACATCATCAAGTGACAGAAGTGTTAGAAATTATCCAATGGTCATTTGAAACAGGTGATAAAAGTGGATACATGTTAATGCATCCAGCTAATTTATGGACTAAGGTTCGCAATATCAGGAGATATTTTAAGAAAGTCTTAGACATAGCATGTCAAGAGCCAGCCCAGCTTGCCAGACTAGGCACTCTTTTAAACCAACCCTTGGAATCAACAAATAGGATTCAAGGAGTTGAGCAGGAATAGCAGGAACAACCCCAATCCACCGGACTAGGGACATTTTCAAATCATAAATCCCCTCCTCAGATAAAGTCGGTCTTTTCTCGATTGGGGAAGAAGCCTCAAGAGGAACAAAGAGAGAAATTATCTGGATATTCCCTCCAAATCACGGTTCGTCAAGAAGTTCTTGAGGGATAAAATCAACAAAAGGAAATGTCTCATCAAAGACATTAAAGAAGACCATATCATAGAAATGCTGATAGAAGGGATGTGAATCGTTATGCATCAATCAATGTTATCAATGCCATTGTTGCTGATCCACCAGATGAGGCTCACTCAGGGGAGAGTCAGATGAAGAGTTCATGCTCAAGAAGATGTACGCACCGATACAAATAAAGAAGGTGTGCGTATCCAAAATCAAAGGGTTACTCAGAACCTAGGCAATCCTTCAACTAACCCACTTCCCCCTCTCCAAAAAGGATCCAACAAAGGGAGGGGAAAGAATCAGGTTACATATCCTTCCTCTGGAGAAGGCCAATCGCTCTCACTAGATCAAAGTTTTTCACAACAGGAGGAATAAATGAAGGAATTAAAGAGGTTGAATGCAGAACTACTTCAGGGTAGTCTTCTTCTTAACCATGCTAGAGTCAGTCAGCCAAGGGAATTTGTTGCAGCTACTAAGATTGGTCATGAATATCCTCCTCTATCAGTACACCCTCACAGGTCTAATCATATGGGTCAAGTGCAACAAAAGTTGGCAGTGCTACCATCAGTTGCAGCACCAACCACCACATCTGTCCAAGCTCCAGTCATTTCACCTACCCAAGTTTGAGTTCAACTGGATATTTCTCAAATGTTAATAACTACCATTGAGTCACTAACAGCCTGGTTAGAAACTATGGATGGGAAACGTGTGCAGGTTCAACCAGAAAAGAAAGTTTACCCTGAATGGGTAGATTCAATCTCTCCTCATTCTAGTTTTGGAAACCCTGTATTCCCTATTTTCAATGGATCAAGTGGCCCTGAATAGCATTTGACGCATTACGTGTCTTGTTGTGATCCTATGATGGGATCTCTGGAGAAGCAAGAAGTAGTAAAACTCAGATTCTTCGTACGAAGCTTGTAAGGGCCAGCCTTTGTCTGGTATAAAAGCTTCCAATCCCAGTCAATTACTGGATGGGAAGATCTCCATCAACAATTCCTTATTCATTTCAGCTCAACTTTTCCAAAGACAATAGTTTTTGATCTTACAAACGGTAAGCAAAGGGAGAATTAAAGGGCCTCATATTTAATTGCTCGCTTGAAGGGATTAACATATTCCCTAAGATTAGCACTCCCTCAGGAATAATTTTTTCCAATCTGTGTGGAAAATTTGTGTGACGAGTTACACACGCTGTTGATCCCTGTGAAATACACAGGATGGTTTCGAGACATTACTTAAATCGCTCATCAGATTGAATGTTCCCTTATACAGTCTAAAGCTAAATCTCGTGTAATTCCATCAGCTCCAAGAAGGAGAATGGGTAAAGAAGAAACTACTACAGTTATGCTTAAATAGGAACCTGTACTTATTTCTACTTCAAAACCTTCATCATCTCGAAGGGATCCACCTCCTGATCACCAACAACAAAGGCCGTTTCATCTATATGATCAAAGAGATCAAAGACAAAAACAATTTGAGGATCTAAAGAGCAAAAGATACTCTTTCTAAAATGAACAAATTCTTGGTTACTTCATTTAGGCTCTGGAAAATAATCTGGTTCAATTGCCAAGGCCTAAGAGGCCAAACAAGGAAGGAGATGAAGATCGTCTCAATTATTACTCTTTTCATCAAATTTTGGGGCATCCCATCTAGGAGTGTTTTGTCTTCAAAGACCTCCTACAAAAGATGTTTGACTCAGGAGAAGTCAAACTGAAAGGTTCTTCATCTCAGGTAGCATGTGTTACTGCTACAGTTCCAGATGAGGAAGGCGAGTGGCAAGAAGTCAAAAGCAAAAATGCACAAAAGTATGATGATTGGATGGTCAGAAAGACAATCAACCGAACTCATACTATTTTACGAAAACAATTAAAGAAACCGATTGTGTCTTCTGCCATGAATGTTGCGGAAAAACCCTCTTTATTAGAGGGAATGTACTCAAAGAAATGTCATGATTCAAAGAAAGAAAAAGAATCAGAAGAAGATGAGTATGCGTCAAAACCTAAGATGTCTATGAGTTTGGCATACTTGATTCCATCTACTTCAAAGAAACAGGCACCGCTCCACCAAACGGCACAACCTAAACAGGATAATCAGGAAGAGTCTTTATTAGATGAAAGTTAATCTTCAGTTTTGTTAATATGATTCAATTAATGGATCCATATGGCAGTCACAGTTTCGATTTCGATGAGCCTGAATTCCCTTTATCAAACAGGGGAATTAGAGGAAGTTCCAGAGGCTCAGGATACAGGGGAAGAGGTGGGTCTTTCAGAATCCACTATTCCAATTCTACCCCTGCTAGAACTGTGTACGCAGTAGAAACTCATAGTATAGCCCTTCAATGAGCTCAGAAAAACAAGAAAGCTCTTCTACCAAAAGAAAATTCATTCCTGGCACAGTTATTTTGGAAGACCGGTTGAAGGTTCCATCTTCTTCCTCTCAGCAAGTAAATGGATCTAATTAGTCTAATCTTCCAAAACAAGGAATATTGCCACTCTTATCCATATACAATATGCATCAACTTCCAAAGCATCTGCTTCCAAGGTACCTGCTAAACCACATATTCCTGTTTGGAAACGCAGACCTCTTGATCAAAAGTATGATGTATTGAAACAATTGGCCCAAGTACCATCCAAGTTATCAATTCTAGATGCTCTGAATCTATAAAAAGAGCTTTGGGAAGCACTCACCGAGGCTTTGTCGAGTCCTCAAAAGTTTGAAACTGAAATTGCTGCAGCTGAAGTCTATCACATAGAGAATAATTCTGCAGAATGCCATGCAATAATATCTTTTACTGTTGAAGATGAAGATGATGTTTTGCATGAGAATATTAGACCTTTGTACTTATCTGGAATGTTCAATGGCATAGACGTCCGAATATCTTTCATTGACAATGGTTCATGAGTCAACCTCATGCCCATTCGTACACTTCGTCGATTGGGCCTCATAGAATCTGATTTATCTCCTTCTCCCACGATGTTATAAGGATATGATAAAAATGAACAAGAACCATTGGGCGAAGTTACACTCAGAAATAAATTTTCAGATCTTGTATCCAATTCAGATTTCATGGTTTTTGATCAAGACTCAGCTTTCAACATCTTTCTTAGAAGACCCTGGCTACATCAACATGCGGTTATCCCTTCATCATACCATCAATGTCTCAAATATTGTTTCGATGGTCAATTTGGGATATTTTATGGTGATAAGGCCCCGTTCAAGACATGCGAGTCTGAATACATTGAGGCGGAATTCTGTCACATGAAGGGAAGAGAGAAATCCTAAACAAAGGATATTACCAATGTTAATGCTCCATATGGTTTGGAGACGATTCCAGTAAATCCATTTACACATGTGAGTACAGATTATGTGATGCCCATCATTCAAATTGACAATATAGACCCAAATAAAAATTCTCTTATGGAAAGATCCATAATGTCAATTATGGCAATCGAGCCAGACAACATGGGAGGAATTAGTAACCCACCAAGCAGTGATGAAAGCACAAATGATGACGTCTTCATTTCATCTATTGAAATTCAACAAGTCTATACTCCACCAATTAGTCTAGAAAAATTTATAGCAACATTGGAGGTGAAAAATGATGTCGATTCTCAATCCATCATCTCCTCTTTATTACACAAAGAAGACCCTTCATCATCGATCGGGTCGGAAATGGAAGCTTCTTATTCAAGATATGCAAATTTTTACATCTCTTCGGATCATGAAAATTCTGATTTATCATCTACTATGCAAGTAGAAAAGGAAGAAATAACACATGATGAAAAAGGAGAGGAAGATCTCAGAGATTCTCCTCCATCATTTGAAGAGGGTATCTCTACCACTATGGATGAACTCAGAGAAATAAACCTGGGTACAAAAGAAGATCCACGCCCCACTTTAATCAGTTCAGCCATGACTCTTGAAGAGCAACAGATGTATATTTCTATTCTAATGAAAAATAGAGATATATTTTCTTGGAACTATACAGAAATTCCCAGGCTTGATCCTGATGTTTCTACTCATCATTTGGGTTTACCAGAAAAACATCGAGGATTTAAGCAAGCCGTGAGAAGAACACACCCAACTTATGCTTCAAAAATTGAAGCTGAAGTGGATAAGCTTATCAAAGCTAACTTAGTTATAGAAGTTCAGTATCCCAAGTGGTTGGCTAATATTGTCCCTGTAAAGAAGGATAATGGACAAATTATCGTTTGCATCGATTTCAGAGATCTTAATCGGCATTGTCATAAGGATGATTTCACAGTTCTGATTACAGAACTTTTAATTGATTCAACAGCTGGCAATGAAGTACATTGCTTAATGGATGGATATTACCGATATAATCATATCTGAATAGCCCCAGAAGAAGAGGAATCCACAGCCTTCAGAGCCCCTCGGGGTGTGTTTTTCTACCAGGTAATGCCCTTTGGTTTAAAGAATGCAGGTGCAACATATCAGCATGCCATGCATCGTATCTTCATACACTTATTAGGGATGTTTGTTGAATGCTATGTAGATGATTTTATGGTTAAATCCAAACAACGTTCTAATCACTTGGCTGATTTGGAAGTCATATTCCACAAGCTTCGACAACATAATTTGAAGATGAATCCCTTAAAATGTGCTTCTGGGGTACCCTCAGGGAACTTTCTCGGCTTTATTGTACACTATCGTGGTATTGAAGTCAATCCTGAGAAGACCAAGTCAATCCCTGGTATGTCACCTCCTCACAATTTGAAATAATTAAGAGTACTTCAAGGACACTTAGCCTATATTCGGTGTTTCATCGCCGATTTGGCAGGATAAAGACTACCCTTCACCAAATTGATGAAGATGGGAGTCACTTACCAGAGGACTGAAAAATGTCAAGAAGCATTCGATATTTTCAAAAAATACTTCTTAAGTCCACCGGTACTCATGCCACCTGTTGAAGGAAGACCACTTATCCTCTACGTGACAGCTCTAGAGCGATCATTGGGTTCCTTTCTTTCTCAAAAGAATGAAGCTGGGAATGAATATAGCCTCTACTATCTCAGTCGAACTATGCTTGAAGTGGAAACTAGGTATTCAAGTATTGAGAAGTGTTTCCTGGCATTAGTCTTTGTAGTTCAGAAGTTGAGACACTACCTCCAACTTCACGAGGTCTAATTGGTATCTGGCAATAACCCACTCAAATTCATCCTTATTTGTCCAATGCTTATAGGATTTCTGGAAAGGTGGGCAGTTATTTTGCAGCAATTTGACCTTCAGTATGTTTCTCAAAAGGCGATAAAGGGCCAAGCTTTGGCTGATTTCCTGGATGAACACCCTTCAGTGGAAGAACCATCTTCAGATATTGAACTCCCTGATGAGGAAGTCTTCTCTATTCAAGAAAGTCCTCAAGCATGGGAAATTTATTTAGATGGTGCTTCCAAAAGTCCAAGAGGGAGGGAAATGGAAAATCCTAAATTCAACAAAGTTGGCTTAGGAATGGTGCTCATTTCTCCAGAAAAGGCAGTGTTACATTATTCCTTCTTATTGTGGGAAGGTGGTACCAGTAATGAAGAAGAATACCAAGCTCTCATCGCAGGCGTAGAATTAGCGCTTCATGCACAAGTGAATCACTTAAAGGTGAATGGTGATTCAGAACTAGTAATCAAACAAGTCAATGGAGATTATGCC
The DNA here is from genome assembly GCA_963277665.1 of Viscum album. Lineage (NCBI taxonomy): Eukaryota > Viridiplantae > Streptophyta > Magnoliopsida > Santalales > Viscaceae > Viscum > Viscum album. The sequence continues at coordinate 2,026,632,113 of OY728146.1, read as the reverse complement.
ATCAGAAAAGAAGAACTAATCCCTTTGTATGATTAAATCAAAGAGTAAATGGCGGAATTCCCTTCAGAAACGACATTTTCTTATATCCCAAGATCACAAAATGCTCAAGCTGATGCACCAGCTAATATAGCCACGGCCCTGGCAGATCCAAATCGGGATGAGACAACCATCAGTATTGCCCACCGTCGTGCAATTTCACCTTATGTTCGAATCAGAATGTAGGAAATTAATTAAATTAGTCCTATTCCTGAACCGTATGGTCATACTATAGGATGGATGTCACCTATCAGGGAATACCTTCAAAATGGAACACTTCCACCAGATAGAGCCGAGAAAGAACAAATCCAGCGATGTGTGGTCAATATTACTCTTTATGATAGCCCAGATCACCTAGAGATAATTCTCTACAAACGTGGTTTTGATGGAGTTATCTTCAAATTCATTGATGGTGAGGAGACCATGGTTGTCATGAAATAAGTGCATGTAGGAGTCTGTGGTGCCCACCAGTCTGGACATAGACTGACTGATCAGACTCGAAGGCTTGGATAATTTTGGCCTTCAATGATACAAGATTCTGTTGATTTTACAAAGAAGTGTCATTCATGCCAAGTACATGCCAACTTCATTCATCAACCTCCAGAGATGCTTCATACAAATAAATACTCATGTCCATTTTCCACATGGGAAATGGATGTGGTGGGACCTTACACTTCGGCTATGGCCAAGCAGTTTAAGTACATTCTTACTGCTACTGACTACTTTTCCAAATGGGAAGAGGCAATATCTCTCAAGGAAGTGAGTTCTAAATGTGTTGTTAGCTTCATCAAGTCTAACATCATTACTAGATTTGGTGTCCCTCATACCATATTGACGGACAATGGAACCAACTTCTGTTTATCTGAGGTGAAGAAGTTGTATCAAAATTACAACATCAAATCCAACCATTCATCTCGGTATCATTCAGCAGCCAATGGCCAGATAGAAGCCTTCAACAAGACTCTTTCAAATATACTACAAAAGATGGTGGATAAATATAAGAAATCATGGCTTGATAAACTCTTTCATGCTTTATGGGCTTATCAGACTACCACCCACACTGCAACGCGGTCAACTGCATATTCATTTGTATATGGAACGGAAGCAGTGTTACCAATTGAAGTTCAACTACCCTCACTTAGAGTTTCAATTTGTGATCAATCATCTACAGATGAACAATCTCAAAAGAGATTGAATGAATTGTAATGGTTAGATGAGAAAATGTTGTGCACTTTGCACCACTTGGAAGTCTATCAGAATCGAATAGCACGATCTTTTAACAAAAAAGTTCATCTTCGTTCATTCACTCAGGGAGATTTGGTATTAGTTCTCAGAACTCCGATGATTCCAGGAAAGAAACCTCCCAGGCTTGATCCAAAATGGGAAGGACCTTACTCAATACAAAGAGTCTACTCTAATGAAGCTTATTCATTAATCTCTATGGATGGAGAACTCATCATTACTCCAACCAATGCCAGATTTTTGAAGAAGTATTTTTTATAAACACAAAATATATAATCATTGGTCCGGTATGACCTTAAAATGCACCACCGTCCAAAAAGACGTTAAAATGCATCATCAACGGTCCATGCATATGACCCTAAACTATTTGCACATACGTCCAACATGACGTTAAACTGTGTCCCCTTCATCGTCCTTGCTATATGACGTTAAACTATACAACAATGGTCCATACATATGACATTAAACTATTTGTATCCCTTTTGTCTCACATGACGTTAAACTGTGACGTCCTAACTACATGATGCTAAACTGTACAAAAGTCCCTTACGTCTAGCATGACATTAAACTCCACCATCCACGGTCCATGCATATGACCTTAAACTATTCTCTCTTTCGTCCAACAAGGTGTTAAACTGTATCGTCCCTTTTTCGCCCAACATGTTGTTAAAATCTAAAAACAGTACCCAATACGTCCAACATAACGTTAAATGGTGTACTCTTTTGTCATTACTGCATGACATTAAACTGCACAGTCGTCTTTTTGTCCAACATGACGTTAAACTGTGTTGTCCTCATAGTCCTAACTATATGACCATAAAATATATAGAAAGTCCATTGATATGTTCTACATGACATTAAACTATACTTTATCCCTGCTACATGACACTAAACTGTGTAGCACCCATAGTCCTAACAGAATGACTTTAAACTGCATAGTCCCTTTATAAGTCCTACATGACATTAAACTATGCATCGTTAAGGTTGTTGTTACCTCGTGTTTCTCACACCGAGTATGACTCACGTGAGCTTAGATCAAACCTCAACCATAACACTCTCTCTGGGCTACTAACCATGTGTAAGTACCAACACCATATTTTTTATGTCGTTGTCCCCAAGAACAACTTGATCATTAATTCATTCTTTAATTGAACTATGCGGACTTTGATCCTTCCCTTCCAGGCAGGGTATGTAGGCAACCTCTCAAGGTTCAAGCCCAAAATCAATCTCTTCACATCGGTTCACCTCCATCTCATACGATGTTGATTCGTGAAACCACCCCTATAATCAATATCTTTATATTGGTTCACCTTTATCCTTGTTATACGACGTTAAACTATACAACAATTTTGTCCAGTATGACAATAAACTACAATATTCTTTGATACCCTCACCTAAGAGGGAACCATTATTTACATTTATTTTTCAATCATGTTTCATTTCAAAGACTACGTGCATACATGGAAATTCCAAAACCATTTATCTTGGGTTAAACCATCATTGCACTAAAATCCCCTTTCACAGTTCACATGTACGAACCAAATATGTACAGAGGGTATTTCTAGAACTACGTGGGCTTGATTCCCATCCTTATGGGATATGTAGGAACGTTAGAGTGTACCTCGAATCCAGCTCCAAGTCATTGGGCCTAACCCCAAATTCCACTTTCAGTCCCCTGGCTGAAAAGTACCCATGAAAACACACATTGTGTATTTCTTACAATGGTCCAAGCTCTATGACCTAAACTAAGATATCTAATACTTTTTTCCCACACGATGTTAAAATTTAATTTAAGAACTACGTATGGCTTGATTCCCATCCTTATGGGATACGTAGTGAAGTCCAACATTTCAATTCAGGACCCAACCACAACATGATTGTGGTTAACATTGATCTGTGTATCTTTGTATACATTGAACAATACCCATATTTATGTGTCATAATCCTAACCTTAAATATTTTAAGATCTTTATATCCCTTTTCTTGACTTTTAGTCACAAAAATGTCGAATTTCTGAGAGTTCTTTTACCCGACTATGCAGCACATGCCCTTAGGCGGCCTTGCATAAACAGTCTACATAACAGACTTGTCAGCCAAAAGATATTATTATTTGACTATGTAACCAATGCCCTTAGGTGGTCCTGCGTAATTCAACCCCCTAACGGGTTTGTTAAATAATCGTAACTTCATTCTTGGGAAGAAATCTTCTTTTGTATTTATTGGTCGTAAATGACAGTATGTAGGGATCCGCAAAAATAGCCATCCATAACATATTTGTCCCATATCCTTTTTCATGATCTGAAAGTATTCAAGTTTATGGGTTATATTCTCCTTACCTACATTTGTGTCAGACCATCGTATGAGTGATATCCATCTAGTTCTTCAATAATATTGTTTGTAAATATCTTCTCCATATTCAAGTACCTCTTTCCATACAACAAACTCTATACTTTAGAAAATTTGAATCTACATAAACTTTCACTAGATTTTAGCACTAGGAAAGTAAATTTCTGAGAGTTCTTTTGCCTGACTATGCAGCACGTTCTAATAGGCAGCCTTGCATAAACAGTCTACATAATAGACTTATTAGCCAAAAGATATTATTTATTTGACTATGCAGCCAATGCCCTTAGGTGTCCCTGCATAATTCATCCCCCTAACGAGTTTGTTAACTAATGGTAACTTCATTCTTGGGAACTACTTCTTATAATGCATTTTAGCTCTTTTTCATATCATTCCTCATATCCAAATATTATTAAGTCATAGTTTATATTTTTTTTCCCTCATACTTGAGTATGGTAATATGTTTTCAGATAAATTTTCATGGAATTGAGTAAATTTTTCCATTTCGGTCAAAGCTATTTCGACCTTAAACATTAGCCTTTTTATGTCCGAAATGAATGACTTTAAACTGCCCACAAAAAACAAAGGAACACTGAATAAACGTCAAGTTCCAGCTCACTAAATATACATTTTGATTTATTTAGGAAATGTTGAGCAATTAAAAGATTCAAAGTTTGTAGGGTTATTTATAATAATTCTAGTAAAAATAAAACTATGCTTACTAGGATCATTGGCTTAGGTAAAATTTAATGCAGATTGCAAAAGATAATGCATGTACAATTGAGTGAAGGTGAAAGTGTTTTTCATTGATGCACAAGAGTTAGAGGGACATCAACAGATTGGAGTCTATTCTATTTTTCAAGAATTACAAAAGACATTCAACATAACTATTCATTTGATTTACGGAATCCCGAGCTTCATCAGCAGCCACCGGGATTTCATTCATTCAACTAGATACCATAAGAGATGTAGTGATACCAACTCTTCTTGGAACAATTATAAAAGAATTTTCTTGAGTGCGGTTTGAGAAAAGTTTCTACTTATCAAATGGTGACTCTGTTTCTGTCCCAGAGACTTGGAAGATGGATACATGGATTTGAGAATGAAGCATTGGAAGTAAAGAGCCATTTGGAGAGAGTTATCTTTTCAGATATTGCTCTAATACCAGGTTTGTCTTATCTCCACCAACCGGCAGTGAAAAACTTTTCGTCCCATGGGTTTTCCATTTTCATATTTGAAAAGAAATGGCATGCAGGAAAAATTTGAATGTTCATACCAATGCTGTTTCTCTTAATACACAACATAATAGAAATAGAGGAGTAGCAGTGCAGCTGCATCTCAGGCATATCGTTCTTTGCATCTGGAACATTGACTCCTTGTAGATGACCATGACCATATAGAGGCAGGTAGATGCTCTGTGGGAAATTAAGATGATATTTTTTCAAGTACATATCCAAATATGGGAGAGTACTGTCATAGATATCATAATAATCATGGCCAATAATGTTCATCATGTCATCAATCCGCTTGCAAGCCAGTCCATCAACCATTCTGATTCTCTTGGGAGCCATTAAATCTGCACGAATGTTGAATAATTAACATTTAAGTAAGTTGTTTTTTTCATAAAATTTCTTCAAGAATTCGAAAAAATGGTAAAGGCATTAAGGCGTGAAAGTCTAATCTTGGCGCGAAAATGTGATGTGTCGCGCAAGTTTTTGGTGCGCAACTATCACCGTGCAGGTCCAGATACCTATACAGTAGCGTGACAACAAAGAAACATCGGAAAATAGAGAAACTTCTGCGGTAAAGGCAACTTGCGCAGAGAGATCTTGAAAGTTTGATATCCGGATGCTTTGTATGTAAATGGAGCCACATATTTATAGGACAGGCCGCACCCTTGCGCGTCGATGCCTGCGCTCTCAACACTTGTGTGCCGCCCTCTGTGCCCTCAATACCTGCGCGCCCCAATTTCCATTTGATTATCGATTTCCTCAGAGTCAGATCCACGTTTCTTATGGATCCAACTCTGAGGGGGGTATTTTGTTGACGCTCCTTTCGTCACAAACACAAAATATTGGAAAAGGGGATTATCTTAACTCAATATGATTCAACCTTTGTACAAAATATCAAAAATTGACAAAGGAAGGAATACGAATAATGTTTCACGAGGGTCGTGCAAGTGCTACGATGGTCGCGCAAGTACACTTGCGCGCCGCAATGGTCGTGCAAGTACACTTGCGCGCCGCAATGGTCGTGCAAGTACACTTGCGCGCCGCAATGGTCACGCAAGTACACTTGTGCGCCCTAAGTAATAACCTCCTGAGGTCTTCTCCAGCCTATAAATATACCCCATGGGCCGCCCATTTCGAAAGGAATTTTTTCAGAAATCATATTTGATCTCCCGGTGCCCTAGTCTCTTCTCAAAGCTTCCGAAACACTTCTAAGGTAATTTCATACCTAGAACGGAAGATCTAAAGAGGGGGAGGAAGGCCTAAGTGTTGAAACTCACCAACAGTTGCGTGCCTGAGTGGCCAGCCCTTAAGGGAAATGGCCTCACTTGCGCGCCGCCAAACTTCTTCAATACAACTTGCACACCACTCTTCTCGAAGAACCTCAAGATTATGATAAAGACTTTAACCAAGAGTCGCTCAAGTATTACCCTTCTAGTTAACCGTCACGCATGTACCCATGTGTCGCGCAGGAATACCTGCACGACCAAGACTTGCACGCCCCTTCCTTTTTGGGTTCCCTTCTTTCCCATTTCACCCCTCTTAAGCCATTCCACCTCTCCTGTTCATGATTCAGTCTTCAAGACACTCTTCAAATCCATTTATGGCATGATTTCTGGATTTGACTTCATTATCTGAAAGGAATTCTGTGGAATATCTCTCAAAACCAAGTGATTTACACATCTTTATGTCACTAAAGATTGAGATTTCATTCATTCAACCTCATCCTTTAAGATGAGAGAACACCTTAACCTGAGACTCCTTTTCAGGAGTAATCCCTAATCGTAATTTCTCTTAACCTGGGCCTCCTTTTTAGGAGTAATCCCTAATCTTAATTTCTCTTAACATGGGCCTCCTTTTCAGGAGTAAGCCCCAGTCTCAAAAATCGGCATCCTCTTCAATAGTAGGCCCGAAGTCCCTTAATTTTCTAAGTCTCTTAACCTGGGCCTCCTTTTAAGGAGTACCAGTCTTAATTCCTCTTAACCGGTCCTAATTTACCTTTGATCCGCAGGAATAAAACCCAATCATAAGTCTTCTCCTAATTTTGGCCTCCTTTTCAGGAGTAATCCCCAAGTTAGAGTATTCAAAATCTCCAAATACCTTTATGGACCCTGTTCCTGGATTTCTTCCCTAATGTAAATCATAATCTTCATTTATCTGAGCATTCATACATACATAAGTCCCACATTATTTCTTATGATTGCATCTTTCATGGCACAATTGTCTGATTTTTACCAATACCACTTGTTTCTCACACCGAGTAGGACTCACGTGAGCTTAGAGTTTAAATGTAATTATGAAATCCTTCTTTGAGCCATCAATCATAAACATCATAATCCCTTACTCAAACTACGTGGGTTCTGATTGATTTTTCAAAATAAATGATACGTAGGTAGACCATCAGCGGGTACGATCCCAACTTTGAAATAATCCATGTCCTTCTAATGACAATAAACATCTAGTTCCCCACTGAGTGGCTTTAAAACCAGTATGGTCATCATAATAACCAAGAGACTTTTATGTATTAAAGGATACCATTGACTAAGAATCTCTAAAAAATATAGATGATTATCTATCGAAGAAGAACCTCAAATACATATAAAAGATTCTCTAAATTTCCTACATTTTTAATCATTTATTGTCAGATCTGAAGGAGATCTCATTTTATACTTGGTAATGTAATAAGGATTCACGAACATAACTTAAATATATAAAGAGAGTCCCGGAGTAGACAATAATTCCCCTCAAAAAGGTGTGATGAGACCGACCACCCATCCTCTCGACCAATGAAAATTCCTAAGAATCATCAGTCCATAAACTAATGAGTGCTTACCTTTGGAAAGTAGGTCCAAATGGATGTGGAATCATTGGATGTTTCCGGTTCTACGAACAAACCCGTTAGAAACCGATTGGAATGTTTGAACCTTCAATCGACGAGGTCATCCCCAAATTCAGAAGGAAAAACCCTTATTACTATACAAATGTAATGAAGATCATGAATCCCTTTTGGAAAGACCATCAACATTCAGGTGTTGATACCCAATGATGAATCATATCATTCATAAATAGTTGTGTTGAAGGAAGGCAACAATATTGAGTAAATTACCATTATGAAGGGATGTACAAATGTATTTCATTAACTGTTATTTGAACTCTCCCCAAGATCATTAGGTAGATTTATCAATATAATTCATACCCTTAGTGAATCATATATTAAAATCCAATATAGCATGTCCCCAATTAATTTAGAGGAGTTAATAAAGAATATAAAAGGGAATTTGGGAAAATGGTTCATGTTCCCTAGTATATCACCTTAGGTTGTGTCTATCACATTATTTAATAAAAAAGATTGATCGATGTGGTTTTGTATCAATTAACACTAGTAAATAATATCACCACAGAGAACATGTATCCACCCTAATGATTGATGACTTGATTGATCAACATTTATGTGCTCAATACTTATTAAATGTGGATTTTCATTCTATATATCATTAATTATATGCTAATAAAGAATATATTCAAATGGATGTACATTTTATATGGTATGGACTCTATCAGTTCATAGTTATTTCATTTGGTCTTACTACTTCCATTGTAATCATCATGGATTTTATGAATAGAGTCTTTATAAACTACACTAACAAATGTGTGGTAGTATATTCGTAGGGAACCTGATGATAGGTGAATGAATTTTTATAGGCCTATAAAAAAATAGAGTAATGGTCAAGACCATAAATGTTCACATATATTCATAGATCTCTAAGAATAGATAGGTAGTACTGATGATTTGTATGGAATTTCTCATGAGTTTTTATTTCACTAACAATGTTAACTCATAAAAAGATAATGTTTTTCTAAACAAAAGAATGCAAGGAATGATTTAATGTGATCAAGAAGTGGTTAATTATTGTGAATTTATGTGGTATACCATAAAGTATAGATGTCTTTGAGATATAAATTTATGCTTCAAGGAATGTATTGGGTTGTTTAATCATGAATAATGATAAGGTTCAATCCTATGCTTCTGAAAAATAATAATCTATGACTAAAACTACCCACACATGATTATAAGATAGCACATGTGATCATAACTTTTCTAATTTGGAAGTACTACATCTATGGTGAGAAGTATGATATATATATAGAAGAAAAGAGTTTAATGTATTAATTCACACAAAAGATATCAAAATGAATTAGTGAAGATGGTTATTTTCGATTATGGAATATTGTATCATTATTTAGATCTATCCCAGAAAGGTGGATTAAGAAGATGATGCTATTGGTAGATCAAAAATTCCTACACTATCAGAAATTAATATTTATAATTTCCCCATATTCATGAATATTAAAATGATAGATATGAAAATCATAAAAATGTGGAATAAATCTTACCTTTACCAAATGATTACCCAACCATCTATATAAGAGACGATTATGGAGGAAAAAATGGTTGATATAACGTTTCAATAGTGATAGGAAGTAGTAAATTATGGGAATATTCATGATTTACACATAGATGAAAGTGTCATCATTTAGATTAGAACAATAATTTTTATTCCTTCATTAGTTGAGAAAAAAGATATTTTGGATAGTGATCATAGATTATCATTATCCATCCATCCTCAAAGTACTAAGATGTACTGTGATCATCGATTGAACTCTTATTTGGACAACATCATGAAGTAATTTTTTGAATACATCATTGTGTTCTTTGTGAATATGCATGTTAAAACCTACTTATAGAATTCAAAATGGATAATGTAATCATTTATCATACCCTCATATAAACGGGAGATCTTCACCGTGTATTTTTTCACTGGTCCCTAGAGGACTTCTAAAGGAAGCAATGTGATATGGGTTCTAGTGGATTTACACACCAAGTAATCCAACTTCATCCCCATTTTGGAAGATATATATATTGAACAATATTCCATGATATATATAAAGGAATCATTGAGGATCTATACAGAACCAATTTCAATTATTTAATAATGGTAATATCTGATTTTACTAAACAATTTAGAGATTCATTTAGCATTATATGAATACTGAATTAAATTTTTGTATATCTCAACACCCCCAATATGATGAAAAATTATAAATGGCCATTTAGATACTATGTAAAATGAAAAAGAAACAAATTAAATTTAAAGGTGGATGGGATTATCATATTCGATTGGTTGAGTTATTATAAAAAAATTACTTCCACTCGAGTATTTAAATGACCCCATATAATTATTTATATTGACAGCGATGTAAAAATCCTACCTATTGGAATGAATATAGTGAATATTTGATACTTGGACGATATGTTTTCCTATAAATCATAGAGAAGTATTACGTCATACAGTACAATATATAATCTTATCTGAGGTTTTAGAAAATCTATTCTGGAAATAGTTCAAGTCATATAGATTTTGATGTTGAAAAAAAAAATCATTCAAATTTCTCAAATGAAAAGGGTCATAAATATTGGAAGGTAATAAAATTTATACCTAGATACATTGGCCACTTTTAGATCCTTAATCACTTAAGTTTATTGACATGTCAGTTATAATCTCCACCAAACCAAGATCAAGTTCATGATGTATCCCATTGATCCCTATTGAGGAAGTAAATACCTGACCCCTTACATGTACTAAATCCATAGGTTGTACAACATGGGAATGGCCTCTCTTATGATGTAAATCAAGTGATGAAATTTGAACATAAAGAAAAATTTATACACAATAAGACTACTGAAATTATCATGTTTTATTTGAGAGACCATAAATATTAAGGGAAAATATAGGAACCTAAGGAAAAAATGAAATTGAAGTACCCTCATCTATTATAAACAATGAATATGATTTGATATTTTTTGGATGGTATTTATAAATGGGGGAATAATTTAATCACCCATACATTATTAATGATATTGTTTCCTCATTAATTGTTTGTTATGTTATGTTGAATAGTATTATACAAATAAAAACATTGAAATAAAAACAACTAATTATTTAATTACTATAGATCATCAAATTATAAAACATCTAAATCCATGTAAATTATAATTATTTAAATGGGAAACAAATATAAAATAGAAAAAATAGAATAGGAAAATTTGGAATATCCAGATTTGGCTTAATAATCACTCCCATGAATAACAATATGGAAAAGAAAAAAAATATTCAAAAACCAATCAGAATTTATGAGGAGGAAAACATATAACATTGGGAGTAATTTTAGTGAATGTTTTATGATGAAATGAATTTGTGTTTATAGGAGGCAATTTGATCATTAAATAATAACATGATCATTAGGAATAGTAACCAGGTCGTTGAGAATTGAACATGCCTATTGGAATAGTGATTAGAACTCAAATTTATAAAATTTAATTTAAAGAATATCTATAATAATTAATTTATTAAAGAACAAATATTGATATTCCATAAAAAATATAAAGATAAAACTCTGGGAAACTATAAACACATTTTTAATAAAATAAATTTTAAGGTATTTAAAAAAATCCTAAATTTTATATTAATTACTAAAATTACCAAGGATAAATTTTCTTTACTATTACTATAATTTTGGAACTAGTATGTCAATATTTCTCAAGAATTAATTTTAGATAATTTAATGGGAAACATTTATTCTTATGTGAGTAGTAAAATTACAGCTTTTCAAGTACAACATGTTTTATAAAATAATAATGACCGAAGAAAGGAATTACACATATTAAATTTTTTATAATAACCCAAAAGTAAATTTAATGATATATAAAAAAAATTAGAAACAATAAACTTGATTTCAAAAACTAAAAATTAATTTTCGATGCATAAACCTATAATGTTCCCATCAAAACAATCTATTTCCATTTGTCTAGATTCCTTTCCCTTAAACTAAAGAATTATTATTAAATTTTTTTAATGTCTTAAAACCACTTTATTATATTAAAAGTTAGTTATTAATGTCAAAAAAAATTAATATTTAATGTTTTAACATGGAAAAAATAAATTATTTATTATTAAAACATAAAACTATCACTCTCATCCAATATACAAAACCCAGATCCCTTCCCATGGAAAACCACTTCTACCTCACATAAAATACACAAATATATACCCATATCCACTCTCTAAATACCCATATCCTCCTTATTAATGATATAAAGTAACCAAATCCAATCATTAAATCATTTCTGTGCTATAGAAAAGAAGAAACACTAAGAAGAGGGTAAGGTTTCATCTATTATTTCTATCATCACCAATTTTGTTCTTATTTTTTTCAAGGAAATTAAAATCCAATATATTTTATGATTAGTTGACTATTATTTAATAATTATATTAATTATTTTAACCTACTATACTTATATTATTATGTAAATATTTTTATTTAATACATTTCTTCCCTTAATTTATAAAATGGATCATCAATATTCGGTTAACCACCTATAAAGACACCATAAAATCTATACTTATCACCAAATTAATGTATAAATTAATTAATTTTATATAATATATTAATATTTAATTTAATGTTTTTTAATCTTATGGAATTAACTTCAATTATATATAAATTCACTTGAACAAAAACTGAGAAATTTAAACAGGATAGAAGAACTTAATAAAAACATGATACCAAAATAGTTCACCATTAAAAAAGAGAATAAAAAATAGGATCCATTAATTAAAATGGATAAATAGTTAAATAAATGAACATAAATAACTTTTGGTAACATGTTTTGAAAATAATAAGTTTATTCTAATGTATATATAAAATAAACAAAACATAATAGAATTTATGTTAAGGGGAATCTAGAAACCAACTATTTATTTTGGGTTATATCAACATTAAAAACATTTTAACTTTGAATATTATTATTATACGTATAAAATTTTATTTTACAAATAAATATATTTTATTTCTTCATATTTACATGTTTCTACCTTGTCAAAAAAAATTTATTCTATTTTCAATTATTTTTCAAAATAACTTTATTTTCCAAAACCATGAATTGTCCCATAATGAGTTCTTTCTTCTCCCCTCAAGAATGAGATATTTTATTCAAAAATATTCTTTACATATACATTTTTTAAATCCAATATTATTCATTAGAATATTATTTTGATACATTTATAAAAATTCTTCTTTTCTATGGGTTTATTTCCAGGTTATGAATGTTATATTTTCTCTTCACATGTGGCATGCATGATTATGAGCATTTTAAAATGTGATTGGTGGTCGAAGAATGGTATTTTCCATCAATTCATCAGGTAATTATATATATATCATGTGATTATGTGTATTATTCCTAAAATTCATGTGTTTTTTCATAATTATACTTTATGATTTTTTCATATATGTTATTTTGGAACATAATTCTAGATTCTTTCAAATCTATGGGTCATATTGGAACAATATGCTATGATGATTCATTATTATAAATATTCCACATTTCACATCATTTCCAAATGCTATTGTACATATTATAATTATGAACCCTTGATTATATTATTATTATTATTATTATTATGCTCGCCCATGTACTATCGAATCATGTCTATTATACATTATATGTGATCCCTCACCTTACTATGAATTTTATTCCAATTATCAATGATGTATACATTTAGTTGAATAGATAAATTAAGGAGGGAATGAGATATTTATGATGTTTTTGGGAAATAAATGAAATACTGACAATTTTTAATATGTTCAAGAGATGTATGAACCTAATTTTAGCGAGATACTAAATCCTTGCATCTTGTAATGTAAATCTATGAGCTTATTTAACATTGAAAGGATAAAATAGTCATATAATAAAAGTTTTATATATTAGATATATCAAGGTTATCATAGTAACATTAATGAAAGGTGTTTCATGTTTAGTTTCATTCTTTGACACTAAAGGTGGAGAGAAAGATGGAGCTTTATTCTCTTCACTAAAGATTATTGAGAGTGTGGGAGATAAAATTATGATTTAATAATATTATTAGTTTCACTCATGATAATATATTAGATAAGGTGGATGGTTAAATACATTTCAAATAAATGTTTCATGAAACCATACAAAACCAAGTCACCACATATAAATTATTGATGTATAGCGGGTGTTATAAATGGTTGAGGAAACTAAGACTATTATTAGTTGGACTATATTATCTCAAGAGTGAATTTAACAAAAAACCTAAAGAGTAAGGATACAAACTAAAGATTTCTAATATTAAAACATTCTATGTGTAAACCTGTTGGGAATCATAATTATCTTTCCTCTTCCCACTTCTCTATAGACAACAATTCTTAATCCTCTAATACACATGTTTTTTCATAGGGTTATTTTATTTTTTAATTCATAACCCACATTAGTTATATCACCCAACTGTTCTTGATGTCCAGTATGGGGTATTAAATCATTTTTATGTCCCTCCTCATAAATAATATCTTCTAATTCCACCTTTATAGATGTAGAACATTTTGGTTCATGGAATGTAAAGAGAAGATTGACCTGGAAAAGGATATTATTCTGATGTTTCTAACCCCTTATAATAGAGGGATCAACATGTCTATGGTTTAATTCATAAATAGGTCCAAAAAAGAAAGGGATCAGAATATAGTAAGTTTCATGGAATAAAATTTTTAAACCCAGGAGTGAAATAGATCATTAGTTTTACCATCTATTTATGTTCACCATTATATTATATATTCTCTTACTTGGGGGAAACTCAATATTTAATTAGGAAAATAGTGTTCTAATCATTAGGTAAAATGGTTGACAGAATATTAGTGCCCTTGGTGTTTATGATAACTATTAGACGACATTATAAAATTCTTGAGGTGTGTAAAGGTTATAAGATGATATTACAGAAGCATTAGTTAATGGGGGATTTATTCTCAACATAAATACAATCAGATTATTTCAACCACATCATCAATTTTTTTATATTGTGTGAATTATTTTCTTTATTACTTCTATATTAATGTTGTTAAATTTTATTTGCAAGGAGGGTGTGTGGAGTTTGATGATGAGTGGGATTATTAGATTGATCATATGCATATAAATCCATTATCTTGATAGTTAGTGGATTTAATGTTAGGGTCTATAGACGTAAATGTTGTAGTATTTATTATTTGGAATGATAATTTCAATTATTTTATACCTTATGTGGTCTTGACAGTACCTGATTTATTTGATATCAATGTAAATATAGAGTTGTATGCCAGTGTATCTCGGATTTTGAAGTCACCTTATTGAATTTTCCATCAAGATTAGTGGTAGATTTAAATTTATATTGAAGATATATTGTAGAATGTTTTCATATAATCTAGAATATAATCAGGGTTACATGGTGTAATTTACTAATTGAATTATTATAATTTGACATTTTGTATAATCTATTGGATTTTTAATAAAGTGGATTTGATGATACTTTATCCACTCATAGATATTGATAATTAGTTCTATCAGTTCATGAGATATTTTTTGGTCTCAATTATTAATCCATGGTCTAGATTTTGTTTGATGAATTTAGAAGAGTAAATTATTAAATATATAACCTTTAAGTGTCATTATTGACACATTAAATTCATGATTATACCATTAATCATAATAATTCCTACTTTTTTCATGTGACTTATGAAATTGGAATTCTGTGTGTTTTTGAATTTTTTTTGGTACTACTAATTGATAGATATCTAATGTATTGATTTTCAAGGGAGAAACCTACTATAAATTTGATGTTTTTATTATATGTACTTTGACAAAATCATCTTAATGGAATATTTTTAAAGTATATTTTTTCAATAATGTTTGTATATTTTCATATGAATTTTTTGTTTTAAGTGGTAATACAGATAGATACATATAAAATTAATGATTGTTTATGTCAGATCCTAGGAATGTTGTAGAAGCTTATAAAATCTCTTCACATGTAAAATATTATAAGAGGACTGTGAAAATTGTTTCATGGATTTTTCATCAATAGAAAGAATTGATTTTGAAGTATCAGGAATTTATTTATAATGAACAATGACGGGTGGAGTTTGAGTACCTAATGGAAAAGATGATCAGTGCTCATTTTATCTTCCTTTCAGATGAAATATTCCAATTTTGGATAAAATATAATGATTATTATCTCATCTTGGTTTTCTTTGGATACAGTTGAGAATATTTATTTTCAACGGTTCTGGGTAGTTAAATCAGCATGATTATAAATATAACACCGGGGATCTTAATTTATTGGAAATTACCATTTCACTATAGTTGTGACATAATTATAACATCAATATGTTCTTTCTGGTATTCATGCATCATAAGATCATATAATATATTTTATTTTTTTTATGACATGACACTATTTAGGTGGTGTTTGATTGATGTTTGGAAATATTTTGACTATGAAATTATATATACACTAGGAAATGTAAACATGGAAGCTAATGGACTAAGAAGAAATATTCATTGTTAGGATATTTCAAAATATTGACATTTATAGAGGGTGATGGAGTAATTTTTACTTTTGATCCTAGTATGTGGGATTTATAGGGTTAATGTTTTATTTATTTGATAAAATTTACACCATCCATGGCCTTAGTGTTATTCTACTAATAGTGGATATTCATATGTATAATTTCAAACAAATATCAACACATCCCATTAATGTTTTCCTTGTACATTAGTGAAGGTGATTCAATCTATTTTTTTCATGGATATATTTTTGATGTAGAAATATTTATTGACTATCAAGAATTAATATTTAGTTGTTTCATTAGAATGGTTTAATATGGATTATGGGGTAAATCATTGTGGTGTTCTGAGGATGATCATCTCCGATCATGATCCTTTGTTTACCTCAAGATTATGAAAGGGTTATATGTATTTTTTTAGGTATTAGTTGTGGTGTAATGATACTTTTCATCATTATATTGATAGAAATACTTATTGAATGATCCAGACACTATATGGCACATTATTTCAATGACTTCGGGATTTATATGTTCAGGTTTGAAGAGACTACCTTTGAATTAATTTTCATATTAAAATATTAATCACACTTAAGTTGTCTTGGTACCATTCAAGGATTTGTATGAGATTATTTTAAAATATCATTTATTTTATAATGAGGTACATTATTAATAAATTCATTGTAAAAACTTAATTGATAAGGAGAACTATGTTCAATAGCATGTTCGATATGAAACACCGACTTTATGCAAAAAAGAAATATATAACTATTATAACATTTTTGTTAAATTGGAATGTATAGATAGTATTATTTAATTTATGATATATAAATATATGTATATATGTATATATATAAATGTATCACATAATATAAATTAATGATAAAATCTTAGTAAATATTTGGTCAATTTTTTGTAATGTAATTTCATTCTACAAATTTTGTTTTTCTTCAAAAAAGTTTGTTTTTATTTTTGAAAAAAAAAATATATTTATTTTTTAAAATTTTATAAAATGAATTTTATAAAATTAGTATAATTTTTTAAATCCTAATATCAAAATTTTCATGGTGTGATTTTTTATATTTTTTGGAAATATTATTTTTTGAGTGAATAATTAAAAATATCAATTTATGTAAAAATGATATTTATTTTCAATAAATTAGTTAATTTCAAATACCACTTAAGTTTATAATATGATTTTATGTAACATAATTATATTTAATTTATTTTTTATTCACTTATATTCTTTTTAATTGGAGTTAGATATTATTTTAGTATTATTTTTATTTTGGATTTAAAAACCGAGATTTTCTAAAAACTTTTTTTAGGTACATAAAAATTCTACCTTTTAATTAAAAAAATACCTAATAATGAATGTTTTAAATGAAAATTTTAAATTATAAATAATTTAATATTTTTTAATATTAATAAAATTATTATTATTATTTTTCATATAGTTAATATAAAATTATCATTTTCATTAAACATACACTTTTTGACAACCATCTTTTTCATCTCGTCTACGGGTTTTATTTTAAATTAATTTTTTCACTTCATTTAATTTAATTTCATAAAATTTATTCCATACATTAAATTAGAATAATTTATAATTTTTGTTTTTTTCATCTAAATTTTTTACCGTAAGTAATAGTGAAAATAATAAAAAACAATTATCGTAGTTAATGTAAAAAATCGATTTATTAAGGGTTAAACTAAAAAGATAACAGTTAAAATTACCTAAAAAAATATATAACATATATTTTATTGTCATACATATACCTATTAATGTATATGGATCTATAACATTTATTTGTAATCCATTTGGGCTCTGAAAAAATTTGGGTACTCCTTTTTCATTGATTCTGTTTTCTGTTAAAATATAGTCATTTTACAAGTGTGTCAATCACCCTTTATAAAAGGACACACCCAATCCTCTCCTATTCAAAACATAAAAGACTATGTTATCATGAAATACCTACCAAAAAATCTTCTTTAATTATCACACCATATCTAATATCTTATATTATTGTCATAAATCAATCATATGGTGACATTTTCCGCTTAACTACAATGGATTCCTAAAGAAGATGTATCGTTCATAACCGAACATTTTTATTTTATTTATTATCCACATACTTAATATATTATTAAATTAATTATAATATTTAAAATAATTTATCTAACATATAATTATATGTTATTACATTAATGGTATAACATAAATCCATTATCTCTTCGATAAAATAGTATATGAAATCATCTTTCATGTGCGTGACAGGATAATCCCTCACGAACTGATGTCACTAATTTTCCATTATCGTCTATCATGGATTGCTGTAATTATGTATTTAAATTACATATAGGATACTTGTAACATATTTATACATTTGGAGTTATTGTATCACTTATAACCCCTTACCTTTTATTTTTTAAAAATACAATAGGGTTAATTGTTTGTATGGAGGACTACCACATCACAATGGGATTAGATCCATTTTTCACTAAAACATTATATGTAAGTTAATAAGTCTAAATTTAATAAATATATATTATATAAATTACAATAAAATTATATTCCTGAAATATTTATCATTAAAATATATAATATATCATTTAATTTCATACATTGAAAAATGATAATGACATCCGTAAATGTTTAGACTACAGCGTCAATGAAGTGATGTGATTCTTGATTTCATCAAGACATATTAAGTATAATATATATAATTTTATTTGAAAAATTAATATAGTAAATATGATATTATGATCATTATTTGAAAATAAAATATTACTTACCATATTTCTATAATGTTCATTGAAAAATGGAAACGTTACTCTTGTGTAAGTATGACCTATCATCTTAATGGTTGTAACATAGTTCATTTTTCATAACAATCATTAATATTTTGTATTAAAAATTATAAATTATGTATAAATATGATAATTATTTATTATTAGTATTTTTAGATTTTTTAATGTGAACTGTTGGCCAATATTCAACCTACCGATGCAATTTTTGAAACATAATCCAAATATCATCGAAACACCCAACATAAACTTACTTGATTAAGTAATTGTATATAACATGGTGATAATTGAAGAAAAATGAATAATTAAATATTAGATGTTTCTTAATAAATTAAATTATTAAAATAAGTTTTTTTGTAAAGATAAATAATGTATGTGACAATTCAGACTCAATTTAAGGGACTTCGTCTCAATTTCTTTTCATCTAGGTATATTTTTTTGTTATAAATATGTATTATTTTTATGGTGTAAATACATCCAATTTGATATTTTATATCATTAATTTATCTATTCTAATTATATATAAATTTTTTAAATGTTATTATTTCTTGGGGATTATGATTCCATTATTTCATAAGTGTTATGGGACATTTCATTATAAAAATCAACTTTTAATGTTTTTCCCTTAATTATTTATCATCTAAATCCATTTGTTAAAAATGATTTTATAAATATTTTTATATAGACATAAAACATTTATAAATAATAATTTATATGTCTTTCTAATTAATTTTAAAGGTTTTCAAATGGATTATTTTTATATATTTTATATGAAACATTTTGACAATTGAAAAATAGAATGTTATATTTTAATATATATGATTACAATGAATTTTCATCCACCATAACCATTATTTGAATTTTTTTACATTAAAATATTTTATTATTATTTTTAATTGAACCCCTCTTCAATTTTTGGGTCTTTTTGTATTGAAATTAGGTTTTTAAAAAAATATTTTATTTTTGTATTGATAATGGGGTTTTAAAAAAGAAAATGATATTTTGGTATTTAAAATGTTTTTTCAAAAAAATGGAATCTTGATAAAAAAAACGAGATTTACTTGTAAGTTTACAATATTTTTTCAAATAAATTATAAAGGAAAAGTGAAAGAATAAAATGATATTTTTTGATGATATGGTTCTTAATCATTGTACATAAGAAATGGGTGTTTCCAGATTGCATCAGGTCATTATATTACAGCTTATATGGTAGGTGATCCAAGATAGCACTGAGTGAGCATGATATAGATTATATAAAGGTTAAAACTTTATATCACTTTCATTAATTGGTTAATGTTCCTTTTCTTATTAGGTTAGAGAGACAGAGTTACCAAAGGGTTTCTCCTATGGAATATACTATGATCTAGTTACTTATGAAACAATTTTAAGATGGGTTATGAATGTGATGAGCTGTGTTTCCAAAAAGGGTATTTAATTACATTATATGGTTTTAAAGGATTGCTTTGATCTAATTTTTTTTTGGTTTTCATGTGAATTTTTTTTATTTCATACACTCAATGAACATTTATTATAAAGGTATCAGTACATTAGTTTTCATGTTTTTCAATAGATTAATGATTTTATTTTTTTTTATATCCCTTACTTCGATTTTTTTGCTCATACCATGTTATAAAATGTTTTTATTGTTTTTAAGGATGGGTACGTAAAAGGAAGAAATCATGTTTAATGTTATGAAGATTTTAAATGAAATCAAAACTTGTTTTTTAATTTTATGTTTTGGAAGAAATGTATTCTAATTGGAAGCATGAAACTTGTATTATATAGGTTTTTATGTATGATTTATAACCTAATTATCTAAAAATATAAACCTAAAAAGACTCTATTAGTGGAATAATGTCAATTCATGAATAAAGCACATTATTTTCTTAAGTTCAAGGTCGAGTCTTTATAGTTGGTATTTGAGGATAGTTTAGATAAAATCTGTGGTTTTGATAATATTAATAGAATTCTATTTGAAAATTTCATTTTATTGTTAATATTAAATGATATATAATTTTACCATTACCATGATAGTTCATCTAAAATATGTCATTTCAAAATATTTTTCTATATAATAACTAAAGAACCTATATTTGGAAGGCAGCGAGAGTATAATATACTTCCAAATCAATATCCTGATATGGTTGAAACTGGAATAGAATAGTTCATTATAGTTATGAATTAGTTGACACAATATATACATGGTGTGGTATCCATGGTAGAAAGTGACCTAATATACCATAATAGAAAATCTCTATAGTGGAGGATTTCATGAGACAACACCCCCCATAATTTAGTGGATCGTCTTCCCCTATGGTAGCTAAATGATGGATATATTTCCTTAAAAATATTTGAAGTCATGTGATGTTCCAGACATCAAAAGGAAAAACTTTACATTTATCATTTTGAAGTTGAATATTATTGATGTTTGTCTTTAATTAAGAATACCATAGAGAAATATGACATTCCACCAAATCCTTTTTTTGTATTTTCAAAAGACACTTTTAAAGGCTAAGTGTGAACCCTAAAATTGCCACACACAGAATCATTTTACTCATCCAAGTCTTCAAACACAAACCCACTTCCACACATCAACAAAAAAAAGCAACCCACCTGCTGCCAAACTTCTAATTCAAAATTCAAAACAAAGTCAAGTCCACCGCATCTGGATCAGAAACCTCCTCGAACCACGCTTTGACCGACTCCAGCGCCAAACAAAAACCAGAGACATAATTTGATATTCAAAAAATAACGCAAACACCGAGGTGGCCCAAACCATGAGGCACCGCATCATCCATCACGTCGTCTCCATATGACATCAACATTAAGAAAACCAAACTGTCGTCGTATTCACCCATCCTCACTGAAGCCACCACCGGAGAACATCCCAAAACATTTCCCATCACAGAAGAACCACGCCGTCGTCGCTCACCTTCCTCGACAATCTCACCACACCAGACAAAATCACTCAATCCAGGTGAAAAATATTACAGATACCCTCTTCGCAAGAAAAACCAGTCAACCTCATCATCGTTTTCTTCATAGCCATCGTCGTCGTCATCGTCTGAAACCCACACCAGTCACTGGAGACCGTCGTAGCCACTGAGAAAACATAACCATCACCATAGATGAATAAAACGAGTGAAACAAACCATGTTGAGAGCACCTTCGGCCGCAACATCCCACCTCCCAAAACCTTTACGAAACCGCCGCTCATGATCCAACTCGGGGAAGAGTGGAGGAACTTGAGGTCAGGGAAGAGATTTAAACGACTTACGTCTCCGAATAACGGCATCATGGCGGGGCTGAAACCAACATCCAAGGACAAGAAAGAACTACCAATGGAGTGCCTGAAAACCCCTACAACCACCGAACCGCTTAACCCAAAGCCACAGTGAATCCAACACTCCTAATCTGACCTAGAGAGGCACGGTTGAAAACAAGGAAAGGGCATAGTAGAGGCAGTCAGATACTTCCAGAGAAACAGCTTTCGACGGCGCCAAAAGATCAACCCTGTGAGAAAACCTCCAAGAAAAACAGACCGCCATGAAGGAAGAAAAACAGAGGAGGTTAGAAGAGGGGAAGAAAAGGAGTACATGTGGAGAAAATAGTGCTCAGACGCGTTGCTGACCCTGAAGTAGAGGGTTTCTGAAGAAAACCCTAGGCGAAGTAACAAACTGGAGGGGTAGGGCCGAGAGAGATGGGCGACATCGTAAAGTGAGAATGATGACATTTATTCCATGGAATGTGAAACATTTAACTATATCTACCTTTATAAATATTTAACTAAGTAATATATAATTCGGATGGAGAATAAATTCATGGAATTGAAGAAAACCGATGATGATTTTGTGTCCAGATATGAAAAAAAACCTCACAACATTCTCCCGGTATATTCTAGATTTTATTTGGGAAATAGATAGTAAAATTAATCATTTTTAAGGTATTGATAACCATTTGGGTTTATATGATCATTTATTATTAAGGGTGTTTTTAAATATATAAATAAGATATTTTAGAATATTATAAGGATAAAATTTCATGTAAAATTATATATTGAACGCTCGGTGACAACCCATCACAAGTGGTAAGGCCACAGGGTTTGAACCCTAAATGGAAGACTAATAAGTGTACACTTCCTACCACTGGCCTACGTGATAACTTTTTTCGTAATAAATAATTATTTTAAATTAATTTTTTTGAATGAGAATGAAGTGGTTTATTTTTATAACATGTTTTTTTGTTATATATGAAACCATGGTTTTAAATTATGGTTTGATGATTTGGTGACAATTGTTTATTTGAAATATGATTACTATAATTTTCAAAAATATATTAACACATGTTAAAATTTTATTTATTTAATGTATAAATATATGAGGAATAATTTGTTACCCTTTTTTGGATTATTTTATCCATTATATGTTGAATTTAGTTCTTTGTACTTGAAAAATTTGTATTGGATACTCTCATTGGACAAAATATGTGAATATGGTGGTAATCGATTAATATGGAAAATTAAAATAAAAAAGTAAGTATATTTGTTTCTTAATTTATCCAATATGGTAAATTAATTCCTAAAAGATAAAAAAATATTTAGAATGAACATTTAATCCTATTACATTTATTTCTTATGAATAAAATATTCTTTAAACAAATTATAGATGAATGGTTTTGAGGTCCTTACCTTTCTATTAATCATTTAATTTCTTATGGTTAATGATATTTATAACTCTCAATCATTGTTAAGAAGTTATACAATTCTTCTATGTCCAAATAAAAACCTTCTTCCTATTTTCTCATACTTTCAATCCTAGTTATGAAATATTCCATATGATCCCAAAAACATCAAATTCCTCCTTAAAAAAGATAATGTTTTATTGACCCTTTTTATAACGTGGGTTCCTTGGAGAGGTATTTTCAAATGTAAAATATTTTATTTCTAAGTTAAAATTTTAATTATGAAGGCACAATTTATTTATAGGGAGTATATATCACAACAATATTTTAGAAAATAAAATAGTGTTAACTAACAACTTCCACATGCAACACTGATCTTAAACGACATGTAAAATATATAACAGTTATATCTTAAATGTTAAATTGAAGGATTTGAATAGTGTTACCTATTTTATGATATATATATATATATATATTTCCTAATAAATATAAATTATCTATAAATTATTATTAATAAATATTTTTTTTTGTAATGTAATTATATTCTTGAAAATAGGTTTTCGTCAAAAATTATTTTTATTGGTTTTTTATGTAAATATTTTAATCAATTTCTGAAAATTTTTGAAACATTATTTGATAAAATGAAAATAATTTTCTAAATATTAATTTTAAAATTTACTTATTCTGAGAATTGGGTTGTTTTCGTAAAATGTTGATTTTTTAGCGAATAGTGTCAAATACTGATTTTTGAAAAACCAAATATTTACTTTCAAATTAATAGATTAATTTAAAAGTACAATTATATTTTGACTATTATTTACAATATCCAAATAATTAATTATTTATAATTAATCCATCTGAATTATTCTGAATCAAATTCATATGGTATTTTAGTATAATGTTTTTGGATTTGAAGACTGATTTTTTTATAACTGTTTCAACATGAATAATGTTTCTACATTTTAATTATTCAAAATTACTCCAAGTAATGAATTTTTAAATATATATTTATATATAATTTATAATTATATATTTAATTTTTATTCATATAATAATTATCATTAGTTATAGAGTTAATATAAAATCATATTTTTTTTGAAATATACACATATTGAAAAAACTACCTTTCAATCGCGTGTGTGGGTTTTATATTGAATATTTTTATTAATTATGGGGTTAATCATAAAATAAATTAGTTAAAACGACCTAAAAACATGTATAAAATATATTTTATGGACATATATAGAAATAATAATGTCTAATTATTTTTAATGATCCATTTCGGATCTTTTTGTAATGTGAAATATTTGGGTACACCTTTTTCATTTACAATAATACTTATGTGTCTCTCACCCCACTTATAAAATTCCACCCACTCTCGTCACATATTTAAACCTCCAATTCCATTTGGTTCGGCCAATAAATACCCAAATATCATAATCACTTCAATACCAATATATTAGAACACTGTTTGGATCACATATCTATCCAAATAAGTATTTTGGTGCTTAACTACGGAGGTTTTCTGAAGAAGAGGTATCATGCTTAATTGAGCATATTTATTTAATATCTTCTCCCATATCCATAAAATATTAAAAATGTATTATTATATATAAAAAATATTGGGATGTTATTTTTTTAATTTCTATCCTACATTCATATTCTCTTCTACCAAGTGGGACACAAAATCGACATTCGTGTGTATGAAGGACTACCTCCTCATGAACTGATGCCATCTGTTTTCCATCATCACCTCTCATGGATTGTTGTAATGATGGATTTAATTTATATATATATATAAATATATATTATATTTTTTTAAAAATTATACATATTGAGTAATGATATCACATTTACAATCTAATTTTTCAATTTTATTGTGGATACATTAACGTCACTCGTGTATACAACAAACTACTTCCTTACAACATGATGTGATTCATTTTTCACGAACGATTTACATAGAAGGTAATAATGGTATATTTAATGAATATATATGATATAAATGAAATCATAATTATATATATGACATATGTATCATTATTAATGGATAATATATAATTTTATTTATTACCCAGAAAAAGATAACAACGTCCATTTACATGTAGACTACCACCTCCATAGAGCGATATGATTATTTTTTTAATGATTAATCAAAATAATGGTAAATATAATTATATTTAAAGAAATATTATTATATATATGATAATATAATCATTCTAGAAATATAAAATATGACTTACTACCTTTTTATAAAGTTTATTTAAAAATAAAAACATTAATCATGTGTGTGTATGTTCTTCCATATCTATTGTTATAAAATAGATCATTTTTAAAAATCATATATTATGTTTGATTATAAAAAATACTGTTTATTTATAAATATGATAATTATGAGATGATTCCTATTTTTTATATTTTTATTAATGATTTATTTGACCAATAGTCATCTTGTTGAAGTAATTTTTGACACATAATCCAAATATCATTGAAACACCCGACCTAAACATAAATGATTAAGTAATTTTATATAACATGATAATAAGTGAAATAAAATAATAATAAAACTAATGTTCTTCTCAATAACTGTGATAATTAAAAAAATTGTTTTATTTTGGTAAATTAATACATATGTGATAAGTCGAACACAAGGTGAGGGAATTTATCTTAATTTCATTAGTTCTGGCATATTTTGATGTTTAAACCTATATTATTTTATAAGGTGTATATATATCCCATTTGACATGTTATATCATTACATTATCTATTCTAATGATATTTAAACTTTTTTAATGTTATTATTTCATGGGTATTATAAATCATTTATTTCATTAGTGATAAGGTACTTTTATTTTAAAAGATCCATTTTAATGTCCTCATTAAAAATATTTATCTTAAATGTTAATGTTTTAAAAATAATTTTATGAATGTTCTTATATTTATATAAATGATTTATAATGTACATTTTATTTATATGTTTTTCATTTATTTAATTTTTTTAAATTGTAATCATTTTATGTGTTTTATAGAGAACAATTTGAAAATTAAGAAAAGAAATATTATATTTCAATGTATACAGTGATAATGTATTTTAAACCTCTATAACCATTATTTGATGTTTGAATTAATTTACAGGATATTATTTTTTCGTCAATGAAAAATATTCTTCCCATTTTTGGGGTATTTTAATATTGAATGTGTTTTTAAAAATAAAATGTTATTTTTGTATTCAAATTGGGTTTTCAAAATAAATGTATATTTTGGAATTGAAAATAGATTTTCTAAAATAAAAAGTATTTTGATATCCAAAATTTATATTCATATGAGTTTCAAATAGTTTAAAAAAAATTATAATGGAAATAGCAAGAATATATTTTTTATTCATTATGTAGAAGTGGAACGTTTTAAAAAATAAATGGGTGCACCCAGATAGCAGTGAGTATCATGTTACATATGATATAATGGGTACAAACAAATAACATTGGGTGATCCCATACAATCTTATACGATGTTTGTTCCCATATATAACTCCCTTTAGTTATATATTTTTTCTTGTATTATCATAACAGAAGAGATGAGTTACCAATTTTTTCTCCCATTGATTTAAATGGCCCTTAATTACTTCTCCCTTAGTATTAAAACATGTTATGAATATGATTTTCTATGTTACCAAAAGGTTATATAAATGATTTCTTTGGGATTTAATGTCGTTATTTGAAGAAAAATTGTATGTGTTTTTCTTGTGATTTTTTTTCATACATTAATGAAAATTAATGATAATTGTAAATGTTTGATCAGTTTTCATTTTTTTCATTGGACTACCAGTTTGATTTCTTTTTATGACCCTTAATTTTATTTTTGTGAAAATAACATATTTTAAAATTCTTTTCATAGGGGTTAAGAATGCATCAGTAAAAGGATAATGTCAATTTTGATTATGTGAATTGTTTCTATTAAAATAAATATTTTTTTAATATTTAATATTTTGGGAAAAATTTATACTAATTAAAATTTTAAACCTTATAATATATGGTTTTTATATTTATATTTTATGACCTAATTATCTAATAAAATAAACAGGAAATGATACTCAAAGTTAAATTATTTGAATTTTTTATTAAAAATACAACTTTAAGTTGCGTTTAAGGCCGATTCCATATATACAGGAACCTGTTTTAGGGTATTATTTTATTGATAGGTTTGGGTTGATTTAGGGATTAGTAATGGATAATCTATGTCATCTGATGAATTATACTAATAATAGATGAAAACCTATAGAGTATGAGTATAAAACAATTATTATTTTGAATGTTTAAATTCATCATGTGTTGTAGAGGATTAGATATATGAGTGAGATTTACGTATATTTATTAGACCTTTTGAGGAGATATTTTAAATTGGTGATGTTTTATATAGATTAACCCCTACTTTCTATGTGTATAAGATCAATGGAATATTCTAGCTGGGAAAAAATCATCAATTTCTTCTAAGGAAAAATAATTTTAATGATTATATATTTTCGAATCTTATGGATTATATGATGTTCATAGAGAAAACTTTTGATACTCTTTATCAGTAGGAAATTGTGTTATGTGGGTGTGTCATCCATCTAAATCATGTGTAATGGTGAAAAATCAGATAAGATTATTCTATATGATCACGTGAGTATAAAATAAGTTCTTAATATCCCCAAAAAAATTTCAATTTCATTTATTTTTATGATATCGTGATTATTAATTAGTAATTTTATTACTATAAGTGTTATCATTATTTTATTTTGTTGTGTTTTGATGATGGATAGGTTTCTATGTTAGAGGCATCTTACATTGTGTTTTTTTGGTTCCCCAATTGATCATTACATTTGTTTCGATCCTCAAGGGTGAGAATAATTTGGGAGGTATTGAATGAAATTTTGAAAAACTTATTACTCTATTAGATTGTGTTTTTGGACATTACGTGTGTTAAGAATATGTTCAAAGTTTGTGAAAGAAATAAAAATGGTTTTTTGTCACAAAATGAACTTTTTGATGAGCTTAGTTACATTTTAAAATTCATGGTTATGTTTTGGTTACAATTTTCTTATAGTTTTATGGACATGGTGAAATTGGGTCTAAAACACCCATTTCATGTGATTAATGTGTAGTTGTTATTATTTATTTTACAATGGAGGAAATTTTGGCATTAGTAGTTCCTAATGATCATTTTTGTAATCCCTAAATGAAATATAGAACACCAAAATCCCATTTCTAATTACATGGAAGTATTATGTTTAGTTTATTATGTTTCTATAAC
The DNA here is from genome assembly GCA_963277665.1 of Viscum album. Classification (NCBI taxonomy): domain Eukaryota; kingdom Viridiplantae; phylum Streptophyta; class Magnoliopsida; order Santalales; family Viscaceae; genus Viscum; species Viscum album. Next base: position 2,026,603,035 of record OY728146.1, on the reverse strand, counting down.
ATGGTATATTTGAGTGGTATGTTAGAAATAGTTAAGGAGGTATATTTATGATGTGTTCGTTTATGGATCTTATTCAGGGTTTAGGTTTATAATATAACTTATGAAATGAAATATGACGTGGTAGAAGTCAACCAATATTCTAAAATGGGTAAAATAGTAGTGATATTAAAAGATATATAAATATATTAAATTACATGGAATTTATATTTTTTTGCCAAACTCCACTACACTTTGGTGAGGTCCCCATCAGACCATTGAGGAGTCAACAAATTTTTTTTTTAACCAAACACATATTATTACCTTTGTTTTCTTTTTATCTAGACCGTTAAACTAGATCTGAGAATTTTCTATCCTTTTGTGTACAATTTTCATTCCCTTGTGTATCTAAAGTTTGAGCTTCAAACAATGGATCTATTTTTTATCAATGGTATTATCTTTCGCCGCATTTTCTATTCTCCTCTTATTTTCATCATACCTTCCTTAATCCTTTTTTCTATATGGATATAAAATAAGGTTTCCATCCTATTGGTTGTGTTATAGTCATGGTTTGGATGATATTTTGTTTCTTTTTGGTATGTAGTGAATTATTACTGGTTTATAGAGTTTTATATTCAGTTATTCAATGATATTTTATTATTTTCCTAAATCATCAATCAAGGAAGGGAAATATGATCTATATCTTCATTATTAATGTGTGAATGTAGAGTTAGCATGATTATGTTTTTAATGGGAATATGGTTCTAATTATCCTAATAAGGATATTAAATGGGATTAAGGTTAATTCAAAAGAGAGAATTCCTAACACCTCTCTCTATAGGTACCCATCCTAGGGTAGTAGTGGAGGAAGAGAGATAATGACCCCCCAAAAAACTCCGTAAAAACTGAATATTTGGACATTAGAATTTGTGCTATAAAAATCACTAATATAGAAATAATTAATATATCACACAATAATTTAATAATTTATTTTCAAAAATAATAAATTTAATAGAGTGTGTTATACACAATACTAAGATTAAATGTACCGTGATATACTATATTAATATTATGGCACTACCAGTCCTCAGGGCTCGTGTTGTGACTACCCCAAGCCCGCCTTCCATAGGCCAGGGGCTGGCAACTAGCACCAAAGGCATAAATCCTGATAAAAAGGGATGGCATTGCCTTTATAAAGGTAAATAAACACAACCGAGTACGCAAGTGAGTTAAGCACTAAGCAAAATAGAGTACAAAAGAAGGTGTTGAAAAGTAAAAGGGGCAGTATACAAACCCAATTGAAAAAACAGTACAACTGGAATGAAATTACAATAGTAGTAAAGTAAAACAGCAACCACTGAGTCGTCCTCCGGGAATCCCACCTGAAGGGTGGGTACAGATAGTCTCCTTGGAACCTCGGGTCTGTCTGTCAACTCCATATATGCCACGCCAAGTGGTCCACCTCTGAGTACCATCCAGCTCCACAAGTCTCTACCACGATCAGTGTTGTCCGTCATTTGTATCCAACACAATGTAGTGCGGGCATAGACTGTGCAGGGGTGAGTATAACAATACTCAATAGGGACCCTGAGACCCCCGAAGGTCTCCCAGAATCCATGAAGGATAAACAACAAGAAAAGGTACAATCCCGAAGTATCAACCAACTCTGCTTATGTATATTCCTATACATATACCTAAGTCATTTATCCAGTCTCGCTCCAATTCTTGAGCCCAAGCACAACCCAGTCCACACAGGAAAGAAGCCAATCACATCGATGGTAATGATTGAATGTCAAGACCCAGTTCACACAGGTATACTACTCATGAAGAGGGGTGGAGATGATTAGATGTAGCCTCTGAATCCTCTCCTCTATCGAACCCATGTAGGATCCTAGTACAAAAGTTGTCGCTACCGAACCCACAGAGGATCCAAGTATAGTCGTCACTGTTGTCGAACCCACGGAGGATCCAAGTACAGTAGTCATCGTTGTCGAACCCACAGAGGATCCAAGTACAGTCTCCATCACTGATGAACTAATGAAGGATCCAAGTACAGTGGTCATCATCGTCAAACCCACGGAGGATCCCGGCACGGTAATCATCGTAGTCACAGGTAGCTCTAGGGTCCACGCACACAGCATGCTCTATTCTGGGTGGGTATGCTCCTCGAGACAAGGGGGGTCGATACATTCAATATCATAAAGTCAGGAGTTGATGTATCCCATAGTTTCTTCTCATCAACAAGAACTGAACGCAATAGACAACGCATCAATTGGACACCCGGTCTGAGAGATATTGGATTTTCCATTCGAGGGGCCCGGTTAAAAATACACTCATTTCTAACCCGGTCGTTCCCCAAATTTGTCCAAAACTCACTTAGAGTATCGAAAAAAGGACCTCATCATTGTAAGGGACCCAGTTCCGTAGACGACACGTTAGTCGGACGCACGATTTTCGAGTTATTCACCATTAATTAAAAAAGGGCCTGGCCCGTTAAGCCCAGTGGGCCGATGGGTCCTGTTTACCCAGTTTTGGTGGGTCCCACCTAGCAGGGGTGTCATACCGGCCCGTTGAAACACGCATCTCAGCCCGAGGGGTGCGGCCCGGCCGCGGCTCGGCCTGAGGGGGTCGTGCAATCCGAGGCGGGGGCGCGGCCCCCCAACTGCCCGAATCAGCGACGCCAAGCCACACCGCCCATACTAACCAACCAGTCGAATCTTTCCAGCCTTCACGGTGCAAGGAGCCCACTCATGCGGGCAGCAGGTTCACCAGCGCAGTGCCCTCCTGGAATCATGGCCTTCCTCTATTTGGACGGCTGATGAGCCAGCCGGTTCTGCTGCCAAAGCGGCCCGCCCTATGTGGGTCATGGTTCTCCATATCGCGGCACCGTGGGGTGTCGTGTTTCCTCCCTTCGGCCCGGCCGGCTATGGCCAGCCGGTTCTTCCCCGATCGAGCAGCACACCGTTGTGGGCCGCGGTTCTTCTGCACGCGGCCGGCGTACGGCCCACGCTCATCCGTTCGTCACCACCATCCTATCATGGTTTCCATCACAATAAAAATAGACTATGGAGGATCATCGGGCCATGTGCATTCGTCCTGTGCCCTCCGTGTTAGGTGGAAGAAGTTGGAAAAAAATAAACTATTATTACAATGAAGAATGCGGTATTAAAAAGAATCACTTCAAAACGAAAAAACCCTTACCATGAAATTAGGTTTGCAGTAGTCAGGCATCGCGGAAGAATAGTGTCGATTTCGTCGACGTCGGAGTGCACCCAAAGAAGAAGCGGCGTTGGAGACTCCGCGTTCTTCGAATCGCATAGCATTCTTCGTCGAAGGAGAAGGTCTTTCTTCTTCAGTGGTTCAGTGTTCTTCAAAAACACAAGAGCTCTCCCAAATCCTCTCCATACAACGTATTCCCCAAAGTAAAATAATAGCTAAGGCTATTCTTTTTATTCCCCATGTAATTCAAAATTCAAACCATTTAAGTAATTAATTGAAGAGTTTTAATTCATTAATTAATATGTGTTGGAAAATATTAAAGAGAGAGAGAGGGTGAGGAAGAGTTCTTTTAAAATAAGGGCGAGTTGTCATAATAAATGAAGGGGAGTTCAAGGGAGTTGAAAGGAGTTATGGGAGAGATGAAAGTATGGGGCTCATGTGGGACCCACCTCCCAAATATCCACACATGGGATGTTATGTGGGTGTGTGGCCCACCAATACCATCTCTATGTAGGATTGAACTGCCAAGGTGAATAAAATTGTTGCAAACAATTTTATTTAACTTTTTAATTAAACCCCAATTTTTAACTCTCATCCCTTATAAAACGCAACTGCGGTAAAGGTCCCCTTAAGAGAATATCGGAACTGTGAGTTCATCAGTGCCATCAGAATTCAATTTCGAGCACCGGTTCAAAAGATAGAAAAACCCGCTCGTACGTTTACTGAATGTACTCGAAAAAAACTTCAGAAATTGATGTCGGGCACACCAGGCCTCGGAATCATGTTCCGTCAGAAACCGCAAACTCGTAACATTCCAAAGTATTTATGAATAAATTTTCCTTGAAATTTCTGTGTCTTGAAATTACTCCCACCTCAAGGATTTACGTCCCCATAAAGCTACAACACACACTAGGGAAACAAATGGGGATACTGAGCTCGCATCTATACCTCCTGCTCCTAAGTGCACTCCTGGAGGTTCCCATGTTGCCATCGACTGTGCACCAGATGAATAGATAGTCCATGTAGGACCCACTCCTGTTGATCCTCAATCTCCACCAGGACCTCCGCAAATGTCGCCCCGTCATCGATGTCCATCTCCCCATGATCGATGATGTGGGGCGATTCGTGCACGAATCTCCTCAGCTGAGATATGTGGAAGAAGTCATGCACCCTGTGCAACTGAGGTGGAAGGGCCAGGCGGTAAGCCACCTCTCCTACTCTACTGAGGACATGGAAAGGTCCGATGAATCATGGAGAAAATGTGCGGCCCCGACCAAATCTCCGTAGACCCCATCAAGGTGAGACCCATAAGAAGATGTAGTCGCCATCCTAGAACTCGAGTAGTCTATGTCTCCTATCAGCATAAGACTTTTTCGGCTCTATATAGTCCTTATCTGCTCCTAGATGATCTCCACCTTCTCCGTCATGGCATGAACCATCTCCGGTCCTACCAGTACTGACTCCCCAGGGGCAGTCCAGCATAGGGGTGATCTGCAAGGTCGGCCATACCGTACCTCATATGGTGTCATCCTGATGGTGGAGTGGTAGCTGTTTTTGTATGCAAAATATACCATGGTTAAGTGATCCTCCCAGCTGCAACCAAAGTCAAGGACACATGCATGGAGCATGTCCTCGAGTGTCTGTAAGGTCTTCTCATTCTTCCCATCCGTCTAATGATGGAAGGTAGTGCTCAGACATAGCTGCATCCCAAAAGAATCCTGTAACCCCTTCCAATGCTGGGAAGTGAAACGAGCATCTCTATCAAAAATTATAGTGGATGGAGCACCATAACGTTGTACGACCTCATGAATGTATAGGCGTCCCAAGCTCTCTACTGAGCTCTACTCTCTGATCGGAAGGAAGTGGGGTGACTTGATGCGTCGGTCGACAATCACCCAGATAGAGTCATGACCTTTGGATGTACGTTGAAGCCCCATCACAAAATCCATGGATATACCATCCCACTTCCAATCTAGGACCTCTAAGGGATGTACCAAGCTCGCTGGTACCTGCTGATCTGTCTTTACTTGATGAAAATTGAGGCATCGGGAAACGAACGCTGCTACAACCTTCTTCATACCCAGCCACCAGTGCTGTCGTCTGAGGTCGTGGTACATCTTCGCCACTCTTGGATGTACCTCTAGAGGGGAATTGTGGAACTCCCTGATCACCTCCTCCTGCATTGCAACTAGTACCATAATATTTCCTCTAATGAGAATGATGTTCTCTCCTTCTTTAAGAAATCAATCAGGTGCCTACCCTGTGAATATCTGAGCACGTTGTGTCTCACAGTCAAAGTCCCCACGTTGTGCCTCTCTGACTCGCTGAAGGAGTGGAGGAGTGACTGTGAGTGACTGTAGAAAGTCTGCTCCATATCAATCCAAAGAGGATATCTGTAACGCGGCTAGCTACACTATCGCCTCTCCTAGTAGCTGAATTCCTGATCTCCGGCTAAGAGCATCTCCTACTTTGTTCCCCTTCCCATGAGTATATACTATCTCGAAGTCATAGTCCTGGAGGAACTTGAGCCATCGGTGTTGTCTCAGGTTCAGGTCCTTCTCTGAAAATATGTACCTGAGACTCTAGTTCTCAGAGTATACTTTAAAGTGCTTTCCCATTAGATAGTGATGCCACCTCTTCAAGGTGAAGGCCACTGCTGCTAACTCCAGGTCATGGGTAGCGTAGTTCTGCTCGTGCTTCCTCAACTACCATGAACCGTATGTGATCACTCCTTGCTCCTACATCAGGACACACCCATACCTAGTCCCTGATGCGTCGCAGTAAACTACGTACCCAACGCCCTCCTCTGGTAGCCTCAAGACGAGTGCACTTGTAAATCTCTGTCTCAGCTCATGAAGGATCTACTGGCATTTATATGACCACAAGAAGGGTTTCCCCTTCTTCGTCAAAGATGAAAGTGGTGCTGCAACTCTGGACAAGTCTGGAAAAAATCTCTGATAGTACCCAGCCAGACCTAGGAAACTCCGCACCTCCGTTACACTCTTGGGTGGCTCCCTAGAAAGTACCGCCTCAATATTCACTGGGTCCACTACAACCCCAACCTCTGAGATGACATGTCCCTAGAAATGAACCTCTTGAATCCAGAACTGGCACTTAGAGGGCTTACCATAAAGCCGGTTCTCTCAGAGTGTGTTCAGTACAACCCACAAGTGGTAGGCGTGCTCCTCCTCAATAGTTGTGTAAATCAGTATGTCGTCGATGAAGAATACGACAAATCGATCGTGGAAAGGCTATAAGATCCAGTTCATGAGACCCATGAACATTGTCGGAGTGTTGGATATGCCGAAGGGCATAACCAAGATCTCATAATGGACATACCGACACCTGATGGCTGTCTTCTGCACATCCTCCTCTCAAACTCTGAGCTGGTGATATCCTGAACTGAGGTTTATCTTCGAGAACCATCATGCTCCCTTGAGCTGATCAAAGAGGTCTTCAATCCTCGAGAGTGGGTACTTTTTCTTTAATGTCACTTGATTCAGGCGATGGTAGTCGACCCATAGTCGCAAGCTCCCATCTTCCTTCTTGGAGAACAATATCGGAGATGCCCAAGGTGAAACACTGGGTCAGATAAATCCCTTTCCCTGCAAGTCCTCCAGCTGTACCTACAGCTCATGAAGCTCAACAGGATCCATCCGATATGCTGTAGTATATATCGGTGTTGTCCCGGGGTATAGGTCTATGTAGAAGTATACCTATCTATGAAGAGGTAGTCCTGGAACGTCGTCAGGAAAAACGTCTGTATACTGATCCACCACAACAGGAAAACATGAACTTCGCACATCAACTAATCCAATTATGAGACTAGCCAACTGATGTGGGATCGGCTGGACTCTCTTGTGCAAAAGTCCATCCTGTGCTGTAAAGGCTCCCTTCTCACCGGTGAAGGTGAACCTGGTCCCATCCTTGTGGATACACCGTACTTTGCGCCGAATGCAGTCGATCTGAGCATGGACTATAGAAAACCATTCCATACCCAAGATAACATCGTAAGGCGTCGACGCCGTTACAAGAAGATCACATCCGAAGCTCTCACCTTTTAGCGTATGCTCACACTGCCGACACCAGGGTGTAATCTTCGAGTATACTTCTGTAGGAGTTTCTAGCCATAAGGATCGAGCCAACGGATCCATCAGAATCTCCAAGCATTGAACAAGGGTAGCAAAAATAAATTAATAACCCACTCATGTGTCTATATGTACAGAATCACAGGTGGAGTAGACATAGATAGTACCTCAAATAATCTCCGGTGAGTCGTGGTTATATGTCCTGACCACCTGGAGCTATGTGTGCCCCTGTCTGTCAGCTCCCTATGGTCAGGGTGGTCCTCCTGGTGGTGGTGGCGGTAGATCTTTAATGCGTCGTCCACCACCCGATGCTCGGCTAGCTCCTCTGCCACATCCGCCTGCTCCTTGCGAACCGCCACGGTTGAACCCATGCCTCTGCTTGAGAGGTCCTTATACTGATAGGTGCTCATCTACATGGTAGGTCGGGCAGTCTTGAGCCATGTTACCCTGCCCGCCGCAAGCATAGCACTACCTGCCCCTCGAATGGTTGTCACTATTTCATGTGCCACACACATCTAAACTAGAATCCTGAGGTCGTCCACCGGATGGACTGGTCCGCTTGGACCTCTGCGACATATATCTACTACCGGCTGCAGAAGACTCCACTATGTGTCAACATGCGGTGGGTCTCGCTACTGGCATTGACTCAGCAAGAAAGGTCTCCATAAGAAGGGCTCGCTCCATCACTCCTACCTGTGTCAGAATGCTGAGGGAGATCATCAATGCACTGATCTCATGCGTTGGTCCCTGCTTAAAAGTCCTCCCATGAAGAACGAGTCTCATACCACTTATGTGGAATAGCGCGAGAGGTCGGTAAATCTCGCCGAGTACTGAGATACTGTCATGCTACCCTACCGCAGATGAAGTAACTCCTGAATCTGCACTGCATGAAGGGTGGCTGGAAAAAACTATGAGCAGAAGAGGCTCTCGAAGTCCGTCCAAAGTTGAGATGCCTCGCCATGCACCTGGAGAACCAGGCTCCACCATCTACCTACTTTTGTGTGAAGGAGACTTGCAACAAGGATCCCCATAAGATCATCTAGTGTCTATACTAATCTAAAGACTCTGAAGATAGAATCCAGCCAATCCTCAGCTGCCTGAGGGTCCGTCTCTCTACAGAACTTTGGAGGCCTCTATCACTGAAACTCGTGCAGAGCAGTTAGGCGGAGTAAACTCTCTGATGTTGGGGGTGGTCGTATCGATGGCCCAGTGGGTAGTGATACCGCTGGTGCCTCTACTGTGATGGGGCCCTTCACTAAGGCATCGTTGCTCGGTGGGCTGCCATCTCGCACGTAACTTGGAACCCTAGATGGATGCCTTCGTGGGGCCATCTTGAAAGGCAACAGGTGTTCCACGGTCAGACAGTATACCTGGTGAGCTGACACAAAGTAATCACAAAGAAAAGTTTTGAAACACACATAAAATTAGTGTTTTCTTGCAATGAGTTAGAAATTAGGGGTCAGGGTCCTAGTGTATGGATAGGTCGGCCGCCACACCAACACTAGACTCTCTGGACTGAAAACCACACTCAATAAACTTAACACAATTTCTTTACGGAAAAGAATGATCATAATCCTCAGTTCTATGTAGAACTGACTCCCCTGAAACCAATTTGTCACGACCTGTCCATGGGGCCCGTATCATTACTACCCCAAGTCCGCCTTCCATAGACCAGGGGATGGCGACTAGAAGCAAAGGCGTAAATCCCAATAAAATGGGAAGGCATTACCTTTATGAAGGTAAAGAAACACAACAGAGTACGTATGTGAGGTAAGCACTGAGAAAAATAAAGTACAAAAGTAAGTGATGAAAAGTAAATGGGCCTGTATACAAACCCAACTAAAAGTACAGTACAGCTGAAAAAAAGTACAATAGCAGTAAAGTAAAATAGAAACCACCGAGTCATCCTCCGGGAATCCAACCTAAAGGGTGGGTACAGATAGTCTCCTTGGAACCTCGGTCCCGTCAGTCCGCTCCGTATACGTCACACCAAGTTGTCTACCTTCAAGTACTGTACAGCTCCACAAGTCTATACAACGATCAGTGATGTTCGTCATCTGCATCCAACGCAACTTAGTGTGGGAATAGCTCGTGTAGGGGTGAGTATAACAATACTCAGTAGGGAACCCGAGACCCCCGAAAGTCTCCCATAATCTACGAAGGATAAACCACAAGAAAAGGTACAATCACAAAGTATCAACCAAATCTACTTAGGTGTATGACCATACATATACCTAAGTCATCTATCCAGTTCGGATACATTTCTCTAGCCCATGCACAACCCAGTCCACAGAGGAAAGAAGACAATCACATCGATGATAATGATTGAAAGTAAAAACTCAGCTCACACAGGTATACTACTTACAAAGTGGGGTTGAGATAATTAGATGTATCCTCTAAATCATCTCCTCTGCCGAACCCACATAGGATCCTAGTATAGAAGACGTCGTTGCTGAACCCATAGAGGATCGTAGTACAGTCTTCACCACTACTGAACCCATGGAGGATTGAAGTACAGTGGTCGTCGCTGCCAAACCCACAGAGGATCCAAGTACAGTCTTCATCGCTGCCGAACCCATGGAGGATCCAAGTACAATGTTCCTCGTCGTCGAACCCACGAAGGATCCCAGCATGGTAGTTGTCATTGTCGCAGCCTGCTCTAGGGTTCCCACATAGAGAATGCTCGATTCTAGGAGGGTCTGCTCCTCGGGCCAAGGGGGGACGATACATCAACTATCACAAAATCTAAAGTTTATGTATCCCAATGTTTCGTCTCATCAATAGGAACTCAAAGCGACTAATGGTGCGTTAATCGGACGCCCGGTCTGAGGGATATTCTCTTTTCCGTTCCAGGGAACCCGTTAAAAATACACTCATTTATAACCCTATTGTTCTCTAAATTCATCCAAAACTCACATAGAGTATTGCAAAAATAATTGACTCATCCTAAGGGTCCCAGTGCTGCAGACGGCACGTCGGTCGGATGCACGATCTTCATGTTATTCACCTTTAAGTGAAAATAGGCCCGGCATGTTAAGCCTAGTTGGCCGACGGGTTGGGTTTACCCAGTTTTGGCATGTCCGACCCGGCAGGGGGTCAGACCGCCCTGATGAAACGCGTGGCTCGGCCCGAGGGGCGTGGCCCGACATGGTGTAGCCCGACCCTAGGGGGCCGGGTAGTCTGAGGCGGGGGCGCGGCCCCCCGACTACCCAAACCAACGACGTCGCCCTCACTAACTGACAGACCAAAGCCGATCGGCCTTCACGCCTCAAGCGGCCTAATCGAGTGGGCCGCAGGCTCTCCAGTATGGCGCCCTCCTAGCGCCGCAACCTTCCTCCACCCAGCCGGCCGACGAGCCGGACGGTTTTCCTGCCGAAGCATCCTGCCCCATGAGGGACTCAGTTCTCCGCAGCGCCGCGCCGTGGGGCACCGCGGTTCCTCCCTTCGGCCTGACTGTCTATGGCTGTCCGTTTCTTCCTCGGTCGAGCGCCTCACAGTTGCGGTCTGCGGTTCTCCGCACGCGGCCGGCACACGGCTGCCGCTTCTCCATTCGTCTCCACCTTCCTATCACAGTTTCCATCCCAATCAAAATAGACTACAGAGGGTCGTCGGGCCATATGCGTTCGGCTCGCGCCCTCCGTGTTAGGTGGTAGCAGTTGGACAAAAATAATCTATGATTACAATGAAGAATGGGGTACAAAAAATAATCCCTTCAAAACAAAAAAACCCCTACCTTGAAATAAGGTTCGTGGTAGTCGGGCGTTGCAGAAGAACGATGTCGATTCCGTCGATGTCGGAGTGCACCCGAAGAAGAAGCGTCTTTGGTGACTTCACGTTCTTAGAATTTCAGAGTGTTCTTCGTCTAAGGAGAAGGTCGTTCTTTATTGGAGGGTCAGTGTTCCTCAAAAACACAAGAGCTCTCCCAAATACTCTCCACACAATGAATGGCCCAAAGTAAAATTATATCTAAGGGTATTATTTTTATTCCACATGTAATTAAAAATTCAAACCCTTTAATTAATTAATTGAAGAGTTTAGATTCATTAATTAACTTATGTTGGAAAATATTAAAGAGGGAGAGAGGGTGAGGATGATTTATCATTCAATAAGGGATAGTTGTCATAATAAAAGAAGGTCAGTTCAAGGGAGTTGAGAGGAGTTATGGGGGAGATGAAAGGTTGGGGCTCATGTGGGCCCCACCTCACAAACATCCACACATGGAATGTTATACGGGTGTGGGCCCCACCGTTAACTTCCTCATGTAGGATTAAACTACCAAAGTGAATAAAACTATTCCAAATAGTTTTATTTAACTTTTTAATTAAACCCCAATTTTTAACTCTCAACCCGCATAAAAGGCAACTGCGATAAAGGTCCCCTTATGTGAATACCGGCGCTACGAGTTCATCAGTGCCCTCAGATTTCAATTCCATGCACCAATTCAAAAGATAGAAAAACCCGCTCGTATGTTTACTGAATGTACCTGAGAAAAACTTCATAAATTGATTACAGGCACACTGGGCCTCGGAATCAAGTGCCGTTAGAAACCGCAGGCTTGTAAAATTACAAAGTGTTTACGAAAATAATTCCCCTGAAATTTATGGGTCATTACATTCTAGTACTTAAATATGATCATTTTGACCTACATATTGTTATTCTGGTTGTGAATATGAATAAACATATTATAAAATATTTAAAGAAATATATTCCTTAATAAAATTATTAATCTATTATAAATTGATTATTAATTTGATGGAAATGAACATAAAATATTTTTATGGTAAATGAGATATTTTTCATAAAACTGTTTCTTATGTGTGTAATGTATTTTTACATAATTATGATAAATTAATTAATATGTATAATGATTGTAATGAAATAATTATATTATATATCTAATTTAATTATTTTACATTAATTTAATTATGGATATTAGGAACTTAATGAGAATAATGTTATTTTATACTTTAATTATACATCTTCTTTAAAAATTGATTTTATTGCATTTGTAAAAAAATATTATAATTAATTTCTAAAAATTTCAGATATTTTTTTGAAAAAATGTGTATAATTTTTGAAATAATCTTGTAAATTATATATTATGATGTATTTTAATTATTTTTCTGAAAAAACTGACTTTTGAGCAAATTGTAAGAAATACTAATTCTTGGAAAACTTTAATTTTTAGAAAAAAAAAAGTCATAAAAAAGATAAATTATATTTTAGTTTTATTTTAAATTGACATAAGATGGTATTTATTAATAAAAATATGAATATTTACCAAGAAATTATCATTATATTTTATATTGATATAAACTAATGTTTTGGCATAGAACCTAATTGTCTGAAAGTGACATTCACTGTGTTCTGAAAACTTATATTAAAATAATTTATACCACTTATAAAAATAGAATTATTAATAATGGAATCCATGATTTTAAAAATAGTTTAAAATGTAATAATGTTGTCAATTTATTTTTAGGTTATTTTAAACAGAAACCACGTAAAACATGTATCACCATAGTGAAGGCTAACTAATGTCAATTAAGGTGAATTGTATGTAATAATTTCACAAAATCATATCATTATTATTATTGGATGATGTTATCTCTAACATAATCTCATTTTATTCATTATTAGATATGTTTCATCCACTTGACCATGTGTAACACATTTAAAATATTTAGATGTTTTTAAAAATTACAAGCATTCCACTCCACTCAATTATAATATATAACCACCTATCCTATATACATAAAATCATTTGAATAGTATATCTTGAATATAAATACATAAATACATTCCTATCATCTCTAACTATTTCCATGAGGTCTTGGAATCCCCGAAATACAATCATATTAAGGTTTAAGGTGTACATCAAGTGAGGTTTTCTAATGAAGATATATAATTCAGTACTGAGTGTTTCATGTTTATTTATTATTCATGACTACAAAATATTATTTATATAGGGTAAATAAATAATTTGAAAATATTAAATATACATAAATATTATTATTATTCTTTTAAAATCCTTTTTCATCGCCTTCTCCATGTGGTAAAAAATGATAACATCGCTAATGCATACGTGTGGACTGCCACCTCCAAGAAGTGATGTGTTTTATATTTCATCACTATATCAAATTGTAGGTTATTTTGATGGATTTAATTAATATATATGATATTCATGACATAATTACTATTTTTTAATTATAATATATTACCTATTTTCTTATCATTTGATCTTTTTAAAAATGATAACGTCACTTATGCATATGTATGGATTACCACGTCTACAAAGTAATATGGGTCATTTTTAAATATAAAATACATGAATAATTATAAATTTGTATTTAATAAATAAAAATGATAATTATTTAGTTATTTTTAATCTACATATGATGCAATTATTACCCATTTGAGCATGAAAAACCATCATATGTTGTTTTGGGATTATGAATTGAACATCATCAAAATGTATGATGTAAACGTAAATGAATTAAAAACTATATAATATACGGTAATACATTAATTAAGACTGATAATAATGAGTTAAAATAACTCTAAAATCTTATTAATAAAGTAAATAATTAATATTATTTTGTTACATAGGATTTAAATCGAATACATGTGGATTCGGACTTGAGGTAAGGGATTATTATTTAAAACATTATTTTAAACAAATTAATGTTTTTATCATATTTTACCTTTATTTGTATTCATTAAAATGTTCTTGTTATGTTATTAATATAATTAAATTTATTTTCAAATTTATTTTAAATATTTTTTATTTTATTTATAATAGTTTTTAAAGAATACTTCTAAATTATCTCTAAATTTTTTATTCTTGCTCCTTTTTTACAAAAGTGTACATGTAATATATTTTTATCATATATGATATGATTGGATTTAACCACCATCATGAATGTTATTCTTTCTTATTATTCCTATATATGTTAAATGTGTTTTCAAAATGGATATCCTATATATATTATTCTAGGAATTTTTATTTATTGAGTTTTCAAATAAAATAGGATTTTTATCATTTTTTATGTAGAGAATGAACGTGATAATAAATATCTGTTAAATAAAATAAGGTATGATACTTTGTGAAGAAAATTAAAGTATTTGATTTTTTTTATTTTATAGTACTTTGTTATTATTTATGGTGATGGGTGAGCCCAATATAGATCTGCAATGCATGTGATAATGATTTTTTTCTATGGGAAATAAATGTTTGAATTAATGGAGTATGTAATTCTATTTATAAGTGTTGTTATAGAAGTGATATGAATATGATATCCCAAGGAAAATACATCAATATTTTATTATTTGAAATGATTTTTCCTAGAATTATGTTTTTTCATAAGTTAAACTATTGAGTATACGTTTAATAGAAATTTTATTCCCATTTTAAGGGTTAAAAATATGGTTTCAATGAAAATGTTTTCTTGTGTAAACATATTTTTCAAGTTACCGTCCTAATTATTTCACACCTATTCAAATATATAATGATATTCTGGATATCAAGGTTTTTTTATTGTGTATGAAAATAAATATTTGGGATAAATATTTATTATGTGTATAGGTAAATTTTTCTCATGGGGTTTTATGATTTTCAAAATAAACTAACTCGTTTATTTCTTATTATGTCCCTTATTAATAATTTTTTGTGTTCCTTATAAGTTTAAAATGTTTTTTAAAAATCTTAATGATGAGGAGGAACTCTAAAAATGCATATCATTGCATTGTGGGTGCTCATCAATGAATAATAAAATTATATTTTAATGAAATAAGAGTTTAAATTTTAGAATACATTTTTTGTGAATTAATTGTATATTGAGTCGAAGTGTCCACTTTTTTGTAAGGGATTGGTATGTCAGTGTATTTCATAATTCTCTAAAAATATAAAAAAATTAATTTAAATTTATTTAAGTGAAATCCTTATTATAAATCATGTAATTATGGATTGATAAATATATTAAGTGATATTGTTTGTATCAAGGGAATGGTTTTAGATAACATTACAAGTATGTATGTGGTTTTAGAATAAGTTTAATTTTTTCGATAACATCAATGGTTAGTAAGTTATGAATGTATATGGTTAATTTTATTAAATAAAAATACATGAATAGAAGATGAAACAGTTAATTATGTATTGGTATTTATCATCCTCATAAGGCAATTTATTATGATATACTAAAAATAACCATTTTTGGTATTTTTTAAATTGATGGAACTTGTAGTAAGCGGGTTAACAATGGATATGAAAGAAAAATGTGGTGGTTCTATGAATGAGAAACCAAATGAGATAATAGCTGTTGTGAAATATATTGAGGTTATTATTAATGATCTATCTAGAGTTATTATTAAAAATTTGAACATCAGTGAGTTTTGAAATGCAACAAATAATAGAAAAATAGAGGTTCTAGGAGGTTTATTTGAATAAGATCATGAAAGTAAAAACGGTTAAATGTTTTTAATGTCAAGAATGTGGGGAGATTCACCATGGAAAATGTCTCGATGTAAGATGTATATGTTTTATATGTGGTAAATGAGGTAATATATTAATAAACTCTCAAAGAAAAAATGGAGTGTTTGGTTCACATCATGAAGAGGAATAAAGTTCCCCTGGATGTATCAATTGAATTTTATAAATGTGGAAAGTATGTTCACAGGAAAATTTATTTCTTATGATAATATATCATGAAGAAGATATGTAATATCATAGAAATAAAAATTTAGAAAATATTAATTGTTAAAAGATGAAAATGTTAATAAAATATAAAAGGTATATATTATTTTATATTTTGGATACTGTTTAATGCAAGAAACATGATTAGTTTTATATTGATAAAACCTAAGATTAGATTCATATTTCATATTAGATGAAGAAAGTACCGAGGAATAATATAGAATGTCACACCAATGTTTTATTTTATTTTTTTTATTTTTGGTTTATCTTTTAAAATATTCCTTTTTCTTAGAGGTTAAGGTGTTTCATATTGATGTTTTTGATTTTTGGTTTTCATTATTTTGTTTCATGGTTTAGGTTCATGGATAAGGGGAACCTTGTGACACCATATGGGTGAGTCTATTTTCATTTTTTCTACATTCATGCTTAAGGATTCACAAGTAGTGCATGTTTAGATTCAAATGGTTAGGATTCTAAGAGAATCTTTTTGGAATTTTTGTTATCCTGAATGACGGAACACGAATTTCGCACAATTAGGCCAAACTACGTGAGAAGAATGCTCATGGATTGGAAATTTTTTAACGAACCAATCAAAATATTGGCACATGGTATCCGAAACAATATGTTCAAACCATGAGGTTGTCCTATGTGTCTAGTAAGAGGCACATGTTTGGTGCACGATTTTTAAAACCATGCAACCAAACCCTGTACAGTTCCAAGATTCATTGAAACTTTGAATTTCCCATTTTCCCCCTCTTGGTTTTTTGTTGAAAAATGCATCCCTTCTTTCCCTATTAGATCATGAAACTCTTGAGATACTCCTCCCTTTCCTCTCATGCAACCCGCCATCCATCCATGGAGTTTTAAAGGGATTAATTAATTTTTGGGGCTAAATCGTCAATCTAATCTTATAACTTATTTATCTAAATATTAATTCATTTTCTTCTTGTATGTTTTTATTACTTGGATATATTGGTCTTGGGATTGTGTTCATTTTGTTTAATATTGGTTTTTTCCTTCTGAAGGATCATTTTGATTGTTCTTTCCTTTTTGGACCCTTCTGAAGTTGTTTTGGGTTGTCATTATATATGCATTATGAGTTTGAGGTATCATTCCTTATCCATTGGACATTGGATTTAATGAATCATTGTATTATTTCCTTTCAAAACATGTTATTATACTAATTTGAAATGCATGATTATTATAATTTTTGTTCAGTATGAAATTAAGTGAATTTCAACATTCATTGAATTGTATAATTTTTTTTATAAAACTATTCACACCAAGTGTTGGAAAAATAACTGATTGGTCTTTATAAGAGATGTGTGGTTTATAATGTATTATTATGAGGATTTTAAAATGTCTGGTTTCTTAAATGGTAATTTATGTGTATAATAATTATTTTTAAATGAATTTTGGTTTTATAAGTTGTGTGTTGGGTTCTTAGGGAAGGGTAATATCACTTAAAGAATGCATGAGGACAATTTCGAGCCATCTAAATGGGTTATCATGTAAAGAATGCCTTGGATAATATCATATTTCCCTCTGTTTTTGTTAAAGAAAATTGGAGGTCTTTGATATGGGACTTACATTGTTAATTGATATTTGTATGGGAAGGGATTACTCCTTAGGGTGGTTCTTGAGGGTGATGTTTGTGTGTGTTTCTTGTGTCCATTATTTATATATAGTGGTTAATTTGGAATTTATTGTCTCATACTAAAATTATATATGACATGGGGATTTTTAATAACTAGAATAACATCAGATAATTTTTTATACACTATTTTAGTAATATGATCTGGCTAGTGTCCCCTAGTATGAAATTGCTCTACTTTATAATTATACCCCTCTATTAAGACATGTAGAGAAAAAAAATGCTATAAGGATGTTTGATTCCATTATAAATGCCAAAATTATGTATCTAGAGACATTTTTAATCCAAATATTTCCCTGATCTTATTTTTATCCCGATCTTATCTAGCACTCATTTATCGACGATTGATAATTTAAGAGCCTCTTTTAGTATGGATAATTGTGAATTGATTGACCATTGACCTCGTTTTCTACTTCCTATTGTTAGTGTGTACTTTAGTAAAATGAATGGTTTGTTTTCTTACAGTTTTCACAAAAAAATCACAAAAATATATTTTTATAATTTATTTAATTTTCTTTATCTTTTTTCCAACCAATATATTAAATTTTCAATCCACCTAATTTTGGATAAAATGATTTTTTATATGAATAGGGATATAGACTATATTTTTTTTAAAATGAAATGAGGGAGAAAGTATGATTATATATCCTATTTGAAACATCATATTAATAAATATTTCAATTAAATGTAAATTCCTTAGGGAATATATTTAAGTGTAAATTTTTACTATGTTTTAATACTTACGCCTATATTTGGGATCGATGAGGGACCATTGGGGTCATAGAAAGATCGGTAGGGTTATCGGGTTCGGTTTGGTTTGGTTTTTATTATTTCCTATTTTTCATATTGGTTATTTATCTATATTGTAATATTCAATTATTATTAAATTTCTATAATTTATTTACCTTAGAAAAAATCATTATCACCATTACTCTATGATTATCTGGTTCTTTTTCACCTCCCCAGGTTGATCGGGAACACCCCTCAGGGATTTCACAGGCCAACTTGGGTGACTGGTTCGGGGTCAACCCAAGTTCGTTAAAGAAAAAATGGTATGATGGAAAAATTATTTTTAGGATCTAGTTTTTTTAGGGGCCTTTTTTATTTGGGGTTGTCACCGTATAAATAGTAGGATTATCTGAACATTGGGTGTTTATGTAATGAAGTTTCTGTCCAACACATTATATTCTGATCCTTGGGTTTCCATCGGATTTTTATGTATATTTAACTATATTGGGTTGTTTTTCTTTTGGAGATACAAACTGCATGTGGGTCTAGTGGTTTCCAGTGAAATCACAGGGTTTGGAAATCCATGTAGTTCCAAGTACATGGTGTTGAATGAATCTCTGTGGTAGTGGTGTGGTTCAAATATGGTCGACTCTCATATTCCCAAGTCATTGATTATCACTCTTTTCCATTTTAAAGATATTATGGGTATTTCATAATTGTAAAAACGGTTTTAAAAACATTGTTTTGGATTGTAAAACCATAATTTAAAATTCAAACATGTTAGTTTTACAAATAGATAAATGAGTTTACATAACTATTTAATGTAATTATTAGTAAGTGGATTTTAAAATAATGTAAATTTTAAGAAAATAAAATTTTGATCAAATTATCATAGATGAAGTGATTCATGTTTTAAAATTAGAAGGGAGTTTAATGGGAAAAGGTCAAATTCCTTGACCGAATTTTTGTTTTTTTGAATGAAATGGATTAGAGTGTAGTTTATGAAATTGTTTTTGAAGTGGTGGTTATTAAGACTTTTAAAAAATGTTTGATAAATTTATGGGTTGGTTTACTTTTATTTTTGGTGTTTAATAGTGTAAATATTTTGATATTGACTTGGTTTAGTTTGAGTTATTTTTTTCTAATTTAGTTTACACCCATTACTAATATGCTATGACAATTCTGGGTGTAGCTACAAGTGGTTTACGATTAGCATAAAATGTAGTTTATCAACCCAGTGAATTCCATCTTGATTTTAGGAAGTTTAACCCTCACCTATTTTATGGCCAAGAAGAACCTTTTATTGTATAAGTGTGTGTGTGAAGGATTGAAAGTATATTTCGTTTCTTTTTGTTTTTTAATTATCTAAAGGTGAAATTTCTACATTTATGCTCGAAGACCAGTGTTGGAAGTGGTGGAACATGGTCATTTGTACCAAGCCTTAGTAAGACCACTTGTAATAATTCCTCGTGGATTTTTTTCAGCCAAAAATGATTTTATGAGGTGGTTAAGGTATTGAAGATTATGGGGATTTTCTTTATTCACCATGAAAATTATTTGGTATTGGAGTTCCTCAGTCATTTTATGTATATTTCCCCTTATCTCATATATTTGGTTGTCGTTTATTTTCAAAAAACTGAAAATTTTGAGATTGGGATACTACTTAACATTCAAATGTTGATGCTCAAATTAGTTCTAACCCAATTTGATAATGTAGTGTGATAATCTATTTTGTATGAGGTCGTGTTAGTAGTGGTGCTCGAGGAAGCCAACCAACCCTTCAATATCTCTATGTAGTGAAGGGAATTCAGGTAAAGGGATCATAAATTAGAATGAATTTAGTGCTGATGTAGGGGAAATTTAAAGGCCATTTGATATTTCTTCACCCTATTCTAGGAACAAGTCTTCGATGTTTCATCAATATAGCATGATGGGTAATGAATATACAATTTTTCAAATTTATCTGATGCCCTTTCAAGATTTTTTTCCTCTATCTTCATATTTTATGAAATAACGTATCTTGAAATAATAGTAGATCCATATCAACTACATCCAAGAAGCAAGTGTCTTATCTAGATGAATTTGGTTCGGGTGTGGGGTTCGTTTAGGGTTTTTATGTAAATTGTCCCTTTTTGTAATTTTTGTGTCTGGTGATGTTTTCTTTTGATAGAAGTGAAAAATTATATTGGCTTCACTTTGAATACATATTTTAATGAAACATTCCTCTAGTAAAAATTTTTATTTCGTTATTGTGAATTGAATTCATGTTCTATTTTGTGTTGATCCCCCATTGCTTAGTTATTTATTGGGATTCATGTGGTTTTTATTATTTAGAGAATTGGTGATCAATCCCTAGAAGTAGTATGGTATCGATTTAGAGCCCTAATATTGTGGGGGTTCAACCATGTCCACCAATTTGTCTTGATGGAAGTCTATAACTTCTATTTTTTCCTTTTACTTATTCTCATTTGATGAGTTTCAAGATAGTTATAGTTTCCATCATGTTTTGTTCAACTTTATGTTTCCCTTTCCTAAGAAACTTTTGAGCTCTTGGAGCAGGCTTTATAGTTGTGGTAATGATGATGTGTTTGGATAGTGGTTCAAGTATTTCTTGTCATTATCGGAATGTTTGGGGTCAAATAGTACATTTCAGGTTAATGGTGAATGTTTTTTTCAACTAGTGGTTAGTATTTTCTTTGGATTGGGATTTTGACCATGTAAGTGCAAGAACCATTGTCTTGTTCACTATAAACTAAAAACCTTGTGTATTTTTGGGGGCATAAATATTTTTGGTGGAGAGATTTTTCATGCCTATTTTCTAATATCTTCATTATTTTTTTTCAATTAGATTATCCCTTGATTTCATTTTATTTTAGATCAATTGTTTTTTGGATGTTCTCCCTCTATTGCATAGGTTCGGATCATGGTTAAAGGGAAACCCTAGAAGATCCTATGGCTGAGTCTCATTTTTGTTGTTTCTAATCTATCATGGTTAATATTTCAGGGGTAGAGCATAGTTATATTCAATCTATGTGTCTTTTAAGAGTAACCTTTCTGGTCTTTGTGTGTCCCTAGAAGAGGGTCAATGGATTGAGAATAGTTATTCCAAACTGTTTGAAAATAATGTACATAGTTTACACCTTTAGATAAACCAAAGACACATAGTTGGCATATGGTTTCCCCAACCATGTGTCCAAATCATGTGGGTATCATTTGTGTATAGTAAGGGGAGCACAACATCCCAAACTATGCATAGTTCTCAGATTCATTAAATGAAACACCTTGAAATTCTATATTACAACTTTCTATTAAATGGCTTGTATGACACACATCACAAATTGTAAAAAGGGAATACAATAACTCAATATTCCCAAATATATTTAATATATTAAATAAATACAATATATTATATAGCTTGCAATGCATGAAAAACAGAGTTATCTTGCATTACATTTAGGATATACCTTTCTCGATATCTTTCATTCCATACAAGAGAAACCTTCCATGATAGATTATGATACACAAAAGACCGAGTTTTACCAAAAAATAACATTAATTAATATAATATGATATAACCTAGTAGTTATGTTAGAGGTTATAAATATTAATAAATAACTTATAAAAGGTTATTTTATATATAAATATAAAATTAATTCATGGGTTACAAATTAATTCAAAATTAAAATAAGAACTATTTAGATATAACAAGAAATATTGTTATATTTATGATTACCAAAGAGTTTTTTCATAATAAAACTAATTAATTAGTAATAGTGTGTGTTTTTATGAAATATATAAGATATATATTCAATAAAATATTGTTTTATATTCAACTATTAGGATTGATAGTTATAAGGTAAAACAATATCTAGTTTAAAAATAAAAACTTATATTTTTATAAAAGAAATTTTACTTTCATTTAATTGTGAACCTATTTAAATATGAATTTGGAAACTATAATTTATTTAATATGTCAAAATAAATTTAATATTTGAAATAGGTACATAATAATTATGTTTGGGTGAATTTTTTATATTTTTCTAATACATTTCATTTTTTAACAAATAGTTAAAAATACTGAACATTATTTCAAAATTGATTTTTAATCAAATTTATTTATATGAATAAATTATATTTTTTTAATTAATGTTTATTTAAATCGAAATTTCATAAATTAATAATATTTATGTCATTGGAATAAATTTCACATTGAAATTGACTATAAAATCATAGCAAACTTTGGGATGTTTTTAATTTAAAAAACCACATTGTTATCCCATATACAAATAGAATTTTAAATTAATTTATACCACTTATATGATTGGAATTTTGAAAACAGGATTCCATACTTGGAATCATAATAATATTTAATATCTTATAATATCAAAAAATTTTATTACCAAAATTATTAGGGAAAGTAATTAAAATTAATTTCAATTATTAATGTAATGTTTAGATTAATAGAGGACTAAACATTAAATTTAAGGGCACAAATAACCTATATACTTTTCCAAAACACATTAGATTTAAATTAATAGTGCCATAACATTAAATTATTTAAAACAGTTGTTTTTTAATGACTTTTTTGGGTAAAAATGTGTGTACAACAATCTTCTTTTCAAAAATACCAACTGAGTCCTTTTCTTCTCATATAAAAGGCCACAACAACACCCCATTCCTCACATTATCAAACCACATATGTTTCGAAAATATCTGCACCTTTAGCTTCCCAAAATCCTTTTGATAGACTGTTAATAATCCATTTAGTTATAAATACTTATAATTAATCTGTTTAGTAATAACCAAAAGAAGTTACCCGATTAAGAGGTAACATTGTTCCTTTACCTATTTTGTTTTATTTCCATTCCCCACCCCCTTAACTCTTCTTATTATATTATTGTATAAAAATAGTATCCAAAATATACTTAGATTTTTTATGATAATGTATCAACCTATATTTATACACACTTTTATCTAATAGGCAACGAACATACTATTTATGTGTATAATGAACATAGCCTCACAATACGATGATGGTTAATTTTTCCTTTACCACGTATAATGGTGGATATTATGATAGAAAATATATTTATATATTATATATATGACATTTAGTGTTTATTTATACTTATTTAATCCTTTTATTACACATTCATTTAATACATTCCATTTTACGTTAATATGATATCATCATTTGAGTATGTGTGGACTACCACCCCTAAAAGAGATCTGATTCATTCACACAATACATAAAATGTATAAAATATTATTATATTTAAAAATATGAGATAAAAAAACATTTACATGATATTAATTACTTAATTAAATTTCTAAAAATATATATATATTATTGGACACTCTATGATTTTTTAGTTTTTATAATCACAGATAATATTAATATATAGATTCTACACTTTAATTACATTTTAGTATATATAAGTAAATAAATTATGTCATATAGAAAAATATACTCAAATAAATCAATAACTTGTATTCATGATTAAATATTTTTATACGTGTATTTACATGTATTTTTGGATAACAGTTAGTCTTGTAATGTTTTGTATAAGAATGAAACTTCACAACATTTAGATTCTCGGACACCGATGGTTTTTTTAAAACACCGATGTTCAACACATCAATGTTCGGCACACAGTGGTTCACACACCGATGTTCGACACACTGAATAAGACACACCAAAGATGACACACTGAAGATGAAACACTGAAGCCGACACACCGAAGATGACACACCGAAGTCGACACATCGAATATGAAAGACCGAAGTCGACGCACCGAAGATGACACACCAAAGTCGACACATTGATGTTGACACACCAATGATGACACACTGATGACAACACACCAAAGATGACAGACCGAAGTCAACACATCGAAGATGACACACCGAAGTCAACACACTAAAGATGAAAGACCGATGTTACAAAACTGATGACAACAGACCGAAGATGACTCACCAATATTCATAAATAAATGTTTCAATTTTATTAATTCAAATATATTTCTAACAGTAATATTTAGACAAATTAATGTTTCTGACCTTATTTAATGTTGTCTGTAAGACCATCCATAGATAGTAAGATGTATATACATGTGCAGAGATCTTCATGCCTATTGGATCTAGAAGTATAAAAGGACATAAATCAGAGCTCAAAATTTGACTGATACACATAGATATATAGATACACATAGAGCTTGGAGAACATGCTAAAATATAGACTGTGAGAACCCAGAAAATTGAAAAGATAAAATCATAAAGATTGGTCCTACCTAGAAACTACCTATGGGAGCTTGATAAATATCCTCAAAAAGAAAAGGTGAACCCATTCACAAGAAAATGTGACACATTGTTCTAAATCCTACGTTTAGAATAGGACTCACATAAAATTTCCTCAACATATGTGGAATCTCAAGCATTTATGCATAACACACAAATAATTATAAACCATGTTATCTTCCACAACTATGTTGTGTTCTTATCATTAATATTTTGAGGAGTGTGTATATCAATTTGAATATAACACACATTATTCTCAGCTACTCTATATGATTACAAAATATCCTCACTTTCAATCCCTTTTTACACATGTATCTCACGTAGAACTGTGGAAGAGATCATGTGAGATCTGTTTATTTTTTCCCCATGTATAACTGTGGTAGACATCAAGTGTGTCCTACAAAACCTGTGGGCTGTTGTGAACCCCGATCCAGAGTAGTGATCAAAAGTTTATTAATATAGACTGTTTGGTGTTGGGTGATCACCAAGTCGAGAGGACTAAGTCATTGCATGAGACTGAACCTCTTATTTTTATGGTTGTGCTTTTTATATTATCTTTTTATCTATTCGGTATTTTTGGCATTAAGATAAACTAAACATTGATAGTTATTTTAGCAAGTGTTTGCATCTATTTTGAATTAGTAGGTTTGTTTCAAAAGTTTTAATAATATTTAGAAGGGTAAATCTGAGAAATAATCATTCTTATGAGATCCATGTTGAACCTTTAAGACTTTTATAAATTCAACAAAAACTAACATTGTTTATTATTTTCACAGGGGGATATTATTTTGTAAATAACCTTTTAAATAGAAATTTTTATCGATACTAAATTCACCCCATCTTGATTTATCTACACTAACCAACAAATATATATATATCACTTTCTTTACTACCCTTTCATAGGCTTAAAACAGTGATAATGTCATACGTGGATGTGTGGACCACCACCTCCTCGACATTATGGGATTCCGTTTACATCATAAGTATTATTTATTAACGTATATATGATTAAATAATATAATAATTATGATATAATTACTATTTTAGAAACATATAATTCTAATTATCTTCATTCCATAACGATCATTGAAAAATGAGAATGTTACTCATGCGTACGAACGTCATACCATCTCCAGGATAACAATGTCGATTAATTTTTTATAACAATATTTAATTTTTTTTTCTAAAATAAAAATTAATGTATAAATATAATAATTATGTAATTATTATTATTCTGTAGAAGATATATAATGTCCCCTTTGACCATAGTTTACATAACAATGTTTTTTTGACACAGAAATAGAATTTACTCAAAACACCCTTTGTAAAATTAACTTTTTAAGTAGTTTAACAAAACATAAAAATAAATGAAATAAAAGTACTGATAAAAATGATAGAATTTATGAATATTTTATAAAAGTAACATAATATTATTATACATGAAGATAAAGGATGATTCCTTAAAAGGAAACTCAAGGTAAGAGATTCACATGTCACTTTTTACTTCTATGAAATAAATATCAAGTTCCATGCATACATATTTTATATGGTTTATCTATTTCCCCTTTGTTATATTATATAACTAATAAATTTATCATGATGTTATTTAAAACTATCATTTATTATTATTCCTTCAATAATTATATGATATAAAATGTATCAAAGTGGTATGTGACACTTTGGAATGTTTAAATATTATTTTTCTCTACAACGGTTTTAAGTATATATCAATTGTATTCCCATTAGAATAAATTATATAACATTGTTAAATAAAAACATTAATTATCTCTCATAATTTTATTCATAACCATATTCAAGTATTAGTACCATTCCACACTATTTAGTACTTAATGTGTTTTATAAAATGATTTTAAGAAAACGTCACTTTATTTCGCTCTTTAGTCAGAAATACCATTTTATTATAAAAACTATTTATAATTAAAATATTTACAAAAATGTTTACAAAAATGTTTTCAAAATTATTTGGAAAATAAATTTTTACCTTTTTTTACTAATGTTTTCAAAGGAATATTTTCATCACTATCCTGGAAAATAATTTTTCAAACATTTTTATCGTGAAAGAGGAATGATCTTTTACCTCATACATCAAGTATGAATTTACCACCCATAATTTCTTTGAAGATTTAATTTCATGTATAATTTTTTGATTTTTAATGAAATTTTTTTAAAAGTTATTTTGAATGAAGTTGTTTTTTAAATGGATTTAAAAAACAAAATTATATTTTCCTCAATAATTCATTCAAAAGTTATTTTTACAGTATTTCTATTCAATAAAAATAAATCATGTTTATTTTTACTTTGATTGTGATTTTTTATTAAATACAACATTAATATTACTCTGGATAGTTTATGTTAGATTTATCCATTTATAGTATTATCATTCACATCAATTATTGAGTTTATTCTTCGTTAAATAATCAATTTCCTATGATTATGGATCATTGAATTTTCCCTAATTATCTATGTCATCTATCTCGGATATGTTAATTTTTTCAAATGTTTAAAATTTTTCATATGGTGTTTACTTTTAAGCATAATTTATTTATTCGGGAAATATTGATATATGTTTATACTATATTCAATATTGTAATTTGATAAGCCATATTGTTTATTTAATATGAGGAATGCTTTGGATAGGTAAGACCTGGGTTAGGGACCGTGTAAGGATAGCCCTACATGTTGGGGACCACTTAATGAAATCTCCCTGATGTATCTATATTTTCAAGAGATTAATTAGTTCCTGAAATTATATGGGTTTATACACGATATGATAAACTATATTGTGATGGGTCTTGACGATAACGGTTCTACGTACCTACAAAACATGGCATCCAATAATTAAGAATTAATATCATACTAGTTTTAGTTATTAATCATCTATGAGATTTTGAATCTATATTTGTATGGTTACATTTAATTTTAATTTAATTCATTAGATGGAATGTTTTTATTTTCATACATTGCCATATTAATTTTACCATATCAAGATATTGGAATGGCATGTGTGTTCAGTTATTTATCATTCTATATTGACTATTCCCATTGATTCATTATTACTTCTAGTATATTTTTCCCTGGTTGAGAATTTTAGCTCAACCTTATTATGTTTCTTTCCCCATGAATCAAATAAAAATACAATAAATGATATATAGGGATTAACTAGATGGATTAGAGATATTCGTGAAGTTATTTATATAGAAGTAAAAAAAAGATTATATTTTAATTAGTGCTGAAATATTAAATACAGGGATCATTTATGTATATATTTTATCAGGAAAAATAAACTCATTGGTTTTTTAGGCCTTGATTAATTGTTATAATTCCAATGTAATTGATAGCAGACACTAGATCTGGGCCTTCTGGGGTTGGGTCGCTATATTTGGTATTAGAATATGTTTAGTAGCAACCATGGGAACTAGATATAGGAAAAGATAGGATGGATAACATAACCCTAATGACAAATTTCAGGATAATTATAGAATAGAATCCAATAATTTTTGTAACTTATAGATTATATTGGAATTCATAAATATAAATCCATGTCAGGATACTACATGTAGACATAGTTATGGAAATGATATACCTAGGAGTAATAACATTGACATCATTTTACGATCATAACTCAGGGTAACTTGGAACATGAATAAGAGCCTTACTAAACTCTTATATTGGCACTCCTAGGCATTAGGCATAGGATAATCCACATTTTCTTTACAACCCACATTGATTGATTTTAACAATGAATAACCTATGATAAACCTAAGTTTTTTTATATTGAATACAGTGTTTCATTATTTTGAACTCCTATAAATGATATTTTGAATAAAACCTTGACCAAGGAAGGACCAATTTGGAAATAAATGAATGATTTATTTATTTATAGATGTTGTATTGAAGAATTTAATTTAAATATTATTTAGTGATTATCCTTATTTTTAGGATTTCTATTAGATTTATTTTTGAAATTATCTTCATGTGATTTTAGAAAAGGATAACCTATAATATGGATGACATATAATAAAATCCCACAAGGCTGTGGGTCTTGAACACAAGACTGAATGATGATATGGGTTTCTCAAAAACCACAGACCTACTCAATGTCATGGTTAAATTTTCATTGTTTTTAGTTAAATAATTTTATGAATAAAAGACAATGGTGAACCAATATTATCAATATTGAGTAATAGATATTAATATTTTAACCATTCTGGTTTGGGAAAATATTTAATGAAAAATAGTTAAACATTTCTCTCTTTTAGAATCCTTATAATTTTTTAAAACATTATTTTAGTGTTTTAATAATAAAACTCACAAATAATAATTAATTTCTAGGCATAAAATAAAGAATTAAAATTTTGTTGAAGAACAACCAAAAGATAGGATTTCTCATATGAAATACAATCCTATCATGTAAGAATATTTTCTTATTATATTAGTTAGTAAAAGAATAACGAAACCTTAAGAAATGACATAGAAATAAAATTTTGTCTATATACCATTTTTTTGAATAGTGTCCTCTAAAAGATAAATGATTTATGGAATTGAGGCCCTCAACATTATAATGATAATTATCTTTTTTGTGATTTATGACCTCATTCACTCACTATATATATTTATGATTTTAATCCTAGTACGTATCTCTACTTTCCACTGATTTTCTCCTAATTAGAGACCTCGTTACATGGTAGTCCATGTGAACTTTGTAAATTCTACTCATTATTTTATAGATGATGAATTATGATCCCTTATCACAATGTGTGATTTAAAACATAGGAAGTATCAAATATTCCTTTAGAAAAAATGAGTTTAAATTCCTAGGATTCAATTTAATTAAGGTGGATAGAATGTAACAACCTAAAATTTCAACGTACAACTTTGTATTTAATAGTGTGTGTGACACGCAACACCGAGTGTAAAAGGGGAATATAATTACACGATACTTTACAATATATTTATTATATTAAAGATATATAATATATTATATGGATTGTAATACATGCATTACTAGGTTTTATTGTGTTAAATGAAAGGGCATCCTTTCTTGATAGCATGTGTTACATGTAATAGCGACCTACCATGATAGCTTTCAATATACACAAGACCAAGTTTTACCGAACAATAATATATTGCTTAAATATTATTATTTATTATTATATGACATTACATAGACACTATGTTAGAGGTCATGAATATTATTAACAAAATTAATAAATTTTATCTTTTTTATATATAAAAATTTAATTTGTTGGTTAACAATTAATGATAAAAAATTAATAACTAATTAGATATAGAAAAGAAATATTAATATAATTATGATTCTAAATGAGTTTTGTATTATTAAAAATTCTAATTTAAAATTATTGAATTATTTTAATGAAATATATATTTTATATATACCCTAAAATATTTCTGATATTCATCCATTACGTTTGACTGGCATAAGATAACAACAAACTCTATTTTACACCAAAAAATCGTATTAGTATAAACGAAATTTACTGCATTTTAATGATAATCCCCTTTAAAATATGAATTTTGAATCATAAATTATTTTAATATATCAAAATAAAATTAATATTTTATAGAGAAATGTATGAATTATTTTAGGGGGAGGTTTTTATAGGTTTCCAAAATATTTTATTTTTTAATGAATAGTTAATGATATTGAATTTTATTTTTAAAGTAATTTTTAATATAATTTAATTATTATGCTAAATTATAATTTTAAATGGATTTAATTTATAGTTAGATAATATTTTAAATTATATTTTTTATTATAAAAAATAGAATACTTTCAGACAATTATACTTTAAAACCCCGCATTATCATCCTGCAAACGGGATGAATTATAAATTAATTCTCCCCCTACAATGAATAGAATTTTAAAAAATGGATTTCATAATTGGAATAAACAAAATATATATAATTAATAATAATAACTACTTTATATTTGACAAAAAATATTAATGGAGGTAACTCTAATTAAATACAATTATTAATGTAAAAGTTTACATAATAAAGACTAAACATTTAATTTAAGGGCCAAAATAAACTAGACACATGTCCAACACCCATTGTATGGAAAAAAATGTTCTTGGATCTTTAAATTATTGATTTTGGTTTTTTTTATAATAACTATTTGGTAAAAACATGGTTCACTTAACATCTTTTCAAAAATAACAAGTGAGTCTTTTCCCACCCTTATAAAAACCCACCACCTCCCCTAATTCCTAACACATCTCAAAACACATAGATTATGAAAGGATCTATAGATATAGCTTCCCAATATCCCTAACTAATTCCTTTAATCCTACATTTGGGAATAAATCCTTCTGTGGAAGCCTTTTGGTACAAACTAAAAGAAGTTACCCGATTAAGATGTAACATTTTTCTTTCACCGCTTTAGTTTTATTTCAATTTTACACCCTATAAAATATTATTTTTCATGGATTTTATAATAAATAAAGTTTCCTAAATATACTAGGATGATTTTATTCTAATTTTTTGATATAATATTGAACAAACTTCTTTCTAATGGGTAACAAACATACCATTTCTGTGTATGGAAAACTACCGCCTCATGAAATGATGATTGCAAAATTTTCCATTACCAACTATCATGGGTGACATTATGATGGAACCTCTGTTTATATATTAAATATATAATATTTATTTTTTCTTTATACATATATAATTCTTTTAATACACATACCTTTAATAATTTCTATTTTACATTAATACAAAAATACTGTTTGAGGAAGTGCGGACTACTGCCCCTTCAATGTAATGTGATTCATTCACATGATACACAAAATGTTAAAAATATGGTTATAACTAATCATAAGAGACATACACAAAATATAAGTGATATTAATGAAATAATTACCCTTCTAGATATATATATATATATATATATATATATATTTATATATTTATATATTTATAATTTTCTTTATTACCCTTTCTCACAATTACAAAAATTGATAATGTCATTCATGGACATGTGGACTACCACCTCATTGACATGATGAGATTCTTTTTACATCATAGTGGTTATATATAAAAGTATATATACTGAATTAATATGGTATTTTTTAATATAATTTCCCTTCTAAAAATAAATAATGCTACTAATCGTCTTTCTATAATTATCATTGAAAACTGAGAACGTTTCTCATGTGTGTGTACGACCTAGCTTCTCCATGATCGTAACGTTGATTAATTTTTAATAACCATATTAAAACATTGTGTTTAAATGTTTAAATAATGTATAAATAAGTTAATTATATGTTTATTATTATTATGAGAATTTTATATAATGATCCCTTTGACCATATTTGACCTACCAATATTATTTTTTACACAAAAATCGAATTTTTTCAAAACACTTGATGTAATATTAATTGTATACTTAGTTGTACACAACATAGTAAAAAGTGAAATATGACTATTGATAAGAACAAAAAAAAATTATGCACTTATAAAATTAATATATGTTTATTATACAAGATGCTAAATTATGATACCCTGAAAGGAAACTCAAGGTAATAGATTCCCATATCACTTTTTAAATCTTTGAGAGAAATTTCATGTTCACCCCAAACATCGCCTTTATGGTGTATCTACTACACTTTTTTATATTATATAATTAACATTTTATGTCAATTTCATTTAAAACTTTCATTTAATATTATTCCTTTAAGATTTTTAAGATTTAAAATGATTGAAAGTGGTTTGTGACACATTGTAATATTTAAATATTGTATTCCTAAAAAATAACTTTAATGATATTTCAAATGTATTTATATTAGAGGAAATTATATGACCAATATTAAATAAAACATTTTATATCTTATACTCTAGTTATTCCAGATCATTTTCATGTATTAATTCCATTTCCACTCATTGGTAATCATGTTGTCATAGAAAATGGTTTTAAGAAAACTCAGTGTTATTTATCTCTTTAGTCAGAAACCTATATTCTTATAAAAACCATATTTTATTAAAAGTATTTCAATTTTATTAAAATTATTTCGTAATGAAATTTTTACCCTTCTTAATTTTAGAAATGTTTTAAAATTAATTCTCTTTTTTACTTTCCCAATAAGGCATTTTTCATAACCTTTTATGTTTAAAAATGAATGATATTTTACCTTGTATGACAAGTAAAAATTAACTTGTCATAATTTCTTTGAATCCTCATTTTCATATATAAAAGTTTACTCTTTAATGAAAATTCTACCAAAATTTATTTTCATGGAAAATGTTTTTCATGATTTTTAAAAAACATAAGGTTGTTTTCCTCAATAATTATTTTAAAATAAATTTTAATAGTATTTATATTTATGAATAATATCCATTTTTTTCTCCATGTTGTATTTTTTATATTAATACCATCATTAATTTTACTCTAGATTGTGTATGTTTGATTTTTCCAAATATATTATTAACATTAACTTCCTTGATTTAGTTTCCCCTTTAAATAATAAATTTCCAATGATTATTGAACATAGAATTACCCTAATTATACATATCATCAATCATTGATATGTTCATTTCCTAATGCTTATAAAATTTTTCATACGGTGTTTACTTTGAATATTTTTTATTTTTTCTGGTAAATATAGTTAAATTTATATATTTTATTCAATACATATATTTGATAGGGAATATTGTTTAGTCAATATAAGGAATGATTTGGAATGGTAAGACAGTGGTTGGGGACCATTTAGGGTAAGCCATTTGGGTTGGGGATCAATTAATGAAAGAACTTAGATGCATTAGTAGTTTAATGAGATGAATTCGTTGCATAAATTTGATGGTTTTCTACCCCATATGATAAACTGTGTTATGAAAGGTCTTAACAATAATAATTATATATATCATGGAATCATGGAATCTAAAAATTAAGGATTTCCTTCATATTATATTCATTTTATATTCATCCATGATATTCTGTATCAACATATCAATGGATAAATTTCATTTGAGTTCATTGATTAAAAGAAATGTGTTTGATTTTATTAAATTTCTATATTTATTTTTCATTATATAGTTATTTAAATTTCATGTGTGTTCAATGATATACCTTTTTATATTGAATATTCTATTTTATTCATTATTTATTTAATTACATTTTCCCCTTACTATGAAGTTGATCCCACACATATTATGTTTCTTTCCCCGGAATCCAAGAAGCATACTATGAATGATATGTACTAATTTAATAGATGGATTATAGTTATCCTATAAGTTTTTTATTTATAATAAATAAACAAATTATTTTTTTATTATTATAGGAATTTGAAATACCATAATCAATAATGTATATGGTTTAACAAGACTAATAAACTCTTCTCCCATTCGGGGATTGATTCCTTTTAATCATTATAATGTAGTTGATAGGAGACATATGCTTCGAGCATTCTGGGGTTGGGTCACTACATTAAATATTTGAATCCCCCCTTTTAGCCCACTCATTTTCAACCCCAAAAACCTTCAGTTCCTCCCCTCGGGGACCGTGTAACGCGTGGTTGGATCCTCCCTTTGTCCCCACACATCTTCTCCCCATTTAATGGCAATTCAAAGGTAATAAATCATGTTTTGGTGCTAAATCATCTTGTAAATATGATTCCTTCTTATTCTCCATCCTTTATCACCAGTTTTATACTTGGTTCCTATTATCCCATGGTTCCTTTGGTCTATGATTTGTGTTCCATTGGTTTAATTTGGGTTCTTTTCCTTATTAAGGATCCTTATTTGCGTTATTCCTTATTTAGACCCTTTTTCAATGGTTTTCGGGTTCCATCGTCCAAGCATGGTGAATTTGAGGTATGATACCGTATGAACTAGCCATTGTATTAAAATAATAATTGGTTTCCTTCCTTTCACACAATGTTTTTTAATAATTAATTATATATATTTTTTAGAATATTTTTTTGATGGGAAATGAAGTGAATTTCACTTTATATTAAATTGTATGAAATTGTTTTACCAAAATTATCACCCCATGTGTTTGGAAATATTCTTAACGGGCATTTATAATCATTTGAAGTTTCTAAAATATTTCTGAGGAATTTAAAAAAAATTGTTCTTAAATGGTAACTATGGTTTCTCAAATATATTTTAAATGAAATTCAGTTTCCTAAGTGGTCGGATGAGTTATTGTGGAAATGGAATTCCATTTTTGGAATTTTGGTGGGCCATTTGGAACATTGGAAAATGGTTTCTGTTGGAAAACTCCCCTTGTTGTACTATTTTCTTGAATTTTTCGTGATAAAGAGAATGGTATGTGTAACGACCCATATATTTATAGAATAATACATTTTCATAACTATTTATATTTATGAATCTGTTTTTAATTTTATGTTAAAAATTATACTTCTTGATATTGTACTCAACATGCAATAATGAGTTTTTCAAAATCTTATGTTGCACACGACATTGAGTTATACCAAAAAATAATATATTATTATTATTTTAAATGGTAGTAAAGGCATATTCATTATATTCCATGGAATGAACATAACATTCTAAATTATGATTAAACATGTTTTTAAAATGTCTTTACAGTTATCCAATAAATTATAGAGGCTTAAAATAAGAATGAATCTGATTGTAAGCATGAAATGCTCTAATATTCAATAAAAGATGGATTAACCACCTTTTGATGGTGAACCCAATTTAAAATATATTTTTTGTCACTATTATATGTTACTTTTGACAAAATATACTTCTTATTTAGAATTGGGTTATCAAAATTTACTTTGGGTAAATTTTTGGTATTTTCTGATAATGTTCATTATTTAATGAAAATTGAAAAATATTGCATTTTAAGTCATAATTTTCTTTTCATCTAACTTATTTATAGGTTTTGTTTTTCCATTAAATTTTTTTTAAAGTGTAATTATATTATATTTTCATCATTTAATCCCATTTTGTTCCTTGGAAGTAATTTCACTTTGAAACTCGACATAAACATAGGTCAATCTTTTTGGTAGTTTTTACTTCTTAAAAACATGTTTTTTGGTTTTGAAAATGAGAATTAATTTTAAATTAAATTCTGAAACTTATGTGTTTTGAATTTGGAAAAAAATTTCCTTATTTTTAATCATGAGGTTCAAATTGTGTAAATAGGTACCTTTTAGATTTAGACATTATGAATAGTAACTTAAAAATATTTTATTGACCATGGAAAAAAGCAAAATCAGGTAAATGAGGGTAATAAATAATATTATAATAATATTATATTACCCTAAACCATGTCCTAACCATATTTGATGATATATTTCTGAACATGGTCATCCTTGGTATGATTTTAGGACCACATGGAGCCACTTGTGTGTGAAAATAATATTTAATTACCTTTAATTTAAAGTTAAGGAAAATATAATCTAAACATGTATCTCTAAGTAAAAAAATTATTTTTAGTTATATAAGAGATATATCGGAATATAAAAATTTATAATAAAGCTAAAAGGATTTCAACATCATGATATTTTATTTATAAATTTTAGAAATCAAATTAAAAAAATTATTTTGGAAACAATGGTGATGTTATGATTACATTATTAATGAAAGATTTAAATAAGTGTGATTATAAATATTAAAAAAATTATTTTTAAACTTTTTATGCCATACAATAATTTTTATGGATGAGTATGATTTTTTATCTTTCAATTAATTAATTTTATATCTATTTAATCAATTTGTTATGAATTTTTAAAAAGTCATGATACATATAGTATAAAAATTGACATAAATGAGTGTTTAAATCAATTAATATATTTATTAAATGTTATAATAGTCCTAAAAATAAAACATGCAGCCAAATGAATTTTATAAAGTGTAAAATTCTATTAATGGTCCATTTTGTGTCTCTTGCGATTTTATTGCAACTATAGTGACAATATTTTATGAAAATACATGAAGAGATGGTAATGGTTAATTTATTTAACTAAGTGTTAAAGCTGAAATATAAGGTTACTTTTATGACCCAAACATGCCTAAACCACATTGGATAAAAGTATTTAGATACTTATTCATATGATATTCTAAATATATCACTTTTTTTTATAATTCGAAAATCAATTAATAAAAAAATATTTGAAAACATTCCTAATGTGCCCCTGATTTCTCTTAAAAAAGAACACTACGTAAAACCCTTAATCACACCACTCAAGCCCCTTGGCTCACCAAAAATCTACTTCCATAATCTCCCATCATCCATATATTATATTTAGAAGCATTCCACTATGCAGAAGGAAATTTAAGAAATCCCTTCGGGTCAAATCAAATGATGCTACCCGATTTGAGGTAATGTCTTCTCTTAAGTTCCTTTCCAGTATTTTTACATCTCAAATTCCTATGCTTTTATTATTAATTGATTGAATTAAAACACTAGTATAATCAATATACTCAGTTGTTTTTATGATAAGGATTCGAACTACACTTACACACCCCACTGTCTAATGGTTATAGAACATACTATTTCGGTGGACCGTGAACTATTGTCTAATGAAATGATGGTTGTTACATCTTCTCCTAACACCTCTCATTTTGAACATTATGATGGAAATGTAATTATATATGATATTTATGATATTTATTTTATCTTTATGAATATTTAATTCTAATTTTTTTAAAAACATTATGCTTTCCATGTTGTATAAATATGATAATTGTATTTGAGAAAGTATAGACTATCACCCCTTCAAAGTGATATGACTCGTTCATGATATATATGGAACATATAATAGATGGAATTAATGAAATTATGTAAATTATATTACATATATATTATACAGTAATTATAATATACCTACATATCATTTAGTTTTCATTCCTTTAAATATGAAAAAGAAATGAAAGTAATGTTCCTGTTTACGTACGGCTTACCATATCCATGAACGATGAATTTAATTTCTTATCTCCAAATGTTTTGGAACATTATAACTACATATATACTGGATATATATTATATAAATATATGAATAATATTCTAGAGATAATGAAATTTTAACCACATGGAAAAATTGTAATTATAACAAGATCATTTTCAACTCAAGTACCCAATATCGGAAAAACAACCGATATTAACTAAAATAATTATGTAATTTTTATAACATTATAATAAGTGATATAAAATGAATAATAATAATTAAAAAGGTTCTGAATCATAAAGAAATTATCATATGTTAATTATTTAGGAAATTAAAGAATGAACGAGTCAAGTCAGACATGAGGTAAGGGACTTCATTTAAACCTCTTTTTATAGAGGCGTTCATTGATAATATACACCACCTTCATTTAAAAGGTTTATAATAAAACTTTTTTAATTTTAATTTTATTCAATGGAAATAATTTTTCAATGTATCGTTTTACTAATAGACAAATGGAATTTTTTTAATGTATGCGGTGACAACAGCCATTCCACCGCCGCAGGCATTATTTGATATTTATCTTCTTTAATAAGCTATGTTGTTTTCAAATGGATAATAAATGTCCTATACCATTTTTACATATATTGGAATAAAAAATGGTTTTGAAAGTGGATTTACTATTTCAATGTCTTGAAATTATTTCTTGTGATTTCAAATTAAATTTTTATGATTGAAATTTGTATATTTTCAGTCTTTTTATGTGTGATGTTTATATAATGGTACTTGAACATCTGACAGGTTGTTAGGATATTAACAAAATAATGGGTGGTTTCGTGATAAACAAGTATGGTTGGTTATATTATATCCTCCAATGCAATGGGTATTGAAGTCAGTTGTATGGCTATTCCATTATTAAGAATTATTTTTGGAATTTGACCGTATATTTATTCTAATTAAGTATGATTATGTACCATGTTTACCTATTATAACTTATGTGTGTTTTAAATGGGTTTTGTGGTAATATTTTTATCTAAAAAGTGTAAAAATGTGCTTTTATTTAGTGAATAGTATTTACTACATCATAAAAAAGAAAATTATTACTTATGATATAGAATTCATGATTTATTTTTTGTTGTGAAGAACTAACAATTTGCATTCTTTGTGTATCCCTTACTGATATTTTTTATTCTCATTCCATGTTTTGAAATGTATTTCAAAGAATATAAATGTGAATAGAGTCAAGGATATAATCAAGGATAATTTATTATTTTTAATTATGAAAATAAACCGTGTGTTTTTTTATGTTTTTTTTATGAATGAAAATAGACAGGGATTAAAATTGTCTACTTAGTAATAATGAAGCTGTTATGTATAAGTTATGTCCAAATTCTATAAATAACTAAACTTGAAAATATCTTCAATGATAATTATTAACCAAATTCAAGATTACTAAATGTTTATGGTCGGTTCCTTACATTTGTTATTTGAGGTTGGTTTGGATACCTTTAGAGGTTAGGGTGTTATATAAACTTAAGTAACATAACCATACTGGTTTGAATATTATAATTATTCATATTTATTTTAGATAAATAGAATGAGTTAAAGAATAAATTAATAAGTATATCATAACATTTTCCCTGCTTATAAAATTTTATATGATGATTTTACTAATATAATCATACTGACCTTTTTGGTTTCAGTAAGTGGCTGGATCTAGCATGCACCAAAGTAACAACGGATGTGAAGAAAACCGTGTTGATTTATTTTAATGAGAAACGTAATATAATAGGAGATGAAATGAGAAATCTTGTGGTTATTCTTAAATAACAACCTGGAGTCATGATTGACCACATGAACATTGGTTGTTTTTCTAAGGCATCATATATGTGAGAAACAAATCACAATGGATGTTATGGTAATAATCATAAAGGTAAGTATATTCAAAAACCCAGGATTCAAGGAAGTGGAAATAAACACATAAGAACATTCTTCTATGGGATGAGAACATGATTCAAATGTGGTAATGATGGTCTTAAAGAAATAACCTTCAATGGAAAAATGTAGCAACCATTTGACTCCATAAAAAGGAAAGAAGTTATTTCCAAAGGATCAGTTTAATTTTTTAAAATTCGTGTTCATATTCATTGTAAAAATAGATTTCCTATGAAGAGGGTTCAAGAATGTGATCAAAATAATCTTAGAAATATATGTTTACTAATTCCTAATGCCATTCCAATTGAAAATCAGTAATGTGAGAATGACTAATGAAATGTATGGATTCTTTCTTATCTCATGTTTTGACATTACTTGTAACGCCTCGACCCCAGTTACCTAGAGACGGTGCATTATTACATAACATTGGTATGATCACAAGAAAGATCAAATCTCGAAAGACCGATTGGTTTAGTATCCTTGGAAACACTATATATATTCATAAAGTTTTACATTACATCATAAAGTGAAAAACTACCACAACAATATAGTCTCCATATTCCACACTCATATCCCCACATACTATCCCTGCAGGTCATTCATAACTTACTTCTTCGCATCCTGGGAAAAATAAAACATAGAAAAGGGGTGAGCTCAAATACCCAGTAAGGATAACAATATAGCGAAAACTTTCAAAAATAAGCATAAACATTTAAGGCAATGAATAACTAAAACAAAAGCCTTTTAAACTTGAACTTCAACATAGTATGGCAAAAGAAAAATGAAATAATGCTATTTATATATTCACAGGGATATTATACTAATCAAATAATCACATGAAATATCAATAACCACTTTCATAATGATGGAATGCATAATTCCAGACTATCATAACAACATAGCCAAGGCCTCGTGCCAAGACTACAATTAAGATTTTGTCAAGGCCTTGTGCCAAGACACTAGTTTGTCTCATGAGACCTACCGATGCATCGAGGAGCTATAGCGGGCTCCACCCGTCACATATTAAGTCCAATGCATTCCCATGTGAAAAGGTTTAAACATAACATAATCATTCGTATTAAAACTAGCATACAAAATGTCAATATTTTCACCATAAACCATGAATGGTATAAAAATAGCACATCCACAGTCAAACATATCACAAAACCGTCAATATAATATAGAAGTTTTGTATCATAATAAATCAACTTCAAATAAGCTTAAAATCCATCAAAGGATGTTGACATAGATGAAATCAAAACTATTTGAGAGAAATATCTCTTTTCTCGAAATCATTGAAAAGTCACACATTTATAAAGGAATTAATTTAAATGGTATTTTTGAATCATAGTGTCCCATACCACTTTGAAACTTTTGAAAAGAAATATCATTTCAAAACCTTCATGTCCATATAAATAAATCTTTAAAATTATTTTGAAAACATGGACATTAATTAAAAATATTTAGAAAGATAAATCTTTAAAACATTTAAAATTATGATATTGATAAAGAGTACCTTTCAAAAATTCTTAAAATATACATATTGAAATAATTTAAAAGTCACATAATTATAAAATAAAACATTTACTTTGAAAATGTTCTTATAATCTTGTAAGGGAATATTTGACGATTTTCTAACGGCGGTAAATAGCCGCACCCGCCGTATATGTTAAAAAAACATTCTTACCTTAAATTTGTCAAAAGGTAAAAAGTTCCTTGTTTGGAAAATGACAGAAATATTCCTTTAAAAACACATAAGGGTATAAATTACTTTAACCCATATTCGTTTTAAATAGTAAAAATGTTTTGAAATTCATTTTTAAGAAACATGGATGTGGATGATAAAGAGATCCCAGAAGATTATTACGTATAAACAACCTCGGATAATGAAGAGATTGTGAAATAACCCTTACCTTGTACATTTCCTTGGTTGGGGGTAGGTTAAACTCTTGTATAATGGTGAAATAATTGTTATTACGTTATACAAGAATCATATATATTAATATGATATCATATATGATCTTTTAACATTGATTTGTTAATAATATATTAGAATTATCGTCGTTTCGGGTGTTAACTTAATCATTTTCTTTTATATGTTTTGTTACATAAGCCATGTTTGTTATGGATAGGTTGTATCTTATTCATATCCAGAATGATATCAAGTCCTTAAACATCATTTTTAAATCATCAAATGACAATTATACTAGAATGGATACGATGGCGAATGAATCTCATCACGTTCGTGGAGACGGTAGTCCGTACGTACGCACGAGCGACAATATCATTCTTTTGATATTAAAATAATATATAAATGGATGGTATATCATATATAAAGAATCGTTAACATGTTTTATTTATTATTCAAATTAGTTACACATCATTATTATACCCATCCAAATAATAATATATTGAATAACAATTACACCACGACGTGGAGACGGTAAGCCGTACGCACGCACGTATGGTGACATGTTATTCAAATGGTGGATAGAATACTGAATATGGTTGTACCATATTTATAATAACATCACAGTATATATATGATACTGGAGTTATCATTTTAGAATGGTAATAACAAAGAAAGAAGAAGTGGATGAAGAAAGGAACTTGAAAAGGGGTGGTGAAAACATTACCTCTTCTTCGGGTTCTTCCTTTTGATTTGATCAAAAGGGCTCCTTAGGTTTGCTTTCTGATCAAAATAAGGCCTCTAGGTTGTATTGAGGGTAGTTTGGAGAGTATTTGGGCAGAGTTTGGCCGAACCAAAAGGCTTTTAAGGTGTGAAGAAATGAGAAAGAGGAGTGCCCTTTTATAAGAGGGGTGATGGGTACCTTTGGAAAAGCTAGAAATATTAATTTATAATAAATTCATATTCGGTTTCTAATGGATCCAAAGTTGATTATTCAAATTTAATGGTGGTAATAGGTTGAAAAAAATTCAACCAATAGAATTTATACAGGTTTGGGTTACTATATTAGCCTTATCTTTTAGTTTTAACTCTTAGTTAATTAGTTTGACATTTACCATGTCACTTTGTATTTTTATATTATATAGTTAATAAACATACTATATACATCCAAGAGACCCCCAAGTGGTCCATTAATGACACACCAACCATGATATAAGTCTCTTGGCCGAACCTTAGATTTTTAGGAATTTAATATCAATTAATAATATAATATTTGTTTTAAAAACTCTTTTATGTCAATTTTGACACTATTCAATAGTTGATTTTTGTGAAACTCATAATAGAATGATTACTTCGAACAAATTAAATTAACTCCATCCTAACATGCCATATTATCCTAGAAAATTATTTTAATTCATTAAAAGTCTCAAATTATATTTATTTTGGTATTTAAAATATCAATTATTTTAAAATTTCACTATTATGGTAATTACTGCATGATCATTGTTTCGTAAATAAATTAAATTATTTAATGTTTAAAAATTATAAATAAAATTTAATTATGTAGGAAATCTTATTATATTTCTAATGAATATTTACAATATAATTTATCTTATGTATAACCCTATATTAAGAATGTTTTAGTAAATAAACTTTGATTTTAACTATTTTAACTCTTCTTTGAATTAAATAATAATAAATGTCCTAATTTAATCCAAGTGGACCTAAATGAAAATATTTTATTCCTAAGGCTGTTTTGGTCGAGATACACTTGTCCAATAGAATTAGGACATGTGTTAGGGTAATATTAATATCATTTTTACCCTTAATTACCCTATTTACTTTTAACCGTGGTAAATAAAAGTAAAAAGTTACTATTCACCAAATATTATTTTCATCTCATTGAACCACATTTTACTTCTTGATATTAACCTTGTCTCTCGGATTTTCGAAATTCCATTCATAGAAGCGGTAAAATTACGTTTTATGAAAAATTCAGTTTTTTTAACTACCACTTAGTAATTTTCACTATTCATCAAAAATTGAATGTTATCCGAAAAGTACCAAAATTTCACCTTAGGATAAATTCGATACTCCGAATCCAAAAATGAAGTCCATTTTGAAATATAAAATATATAAAATTTCAAAAAGTAGGTATTACTATTCATAACGACAAGTTTGATTGGTTGTGGTGTGTGTTAGAACTCGATGTTGCATACAACACACGCTACTGTATCATTCAAAGGAAAGCGTACCGTGGAAGCTTGGGATGTTTCATTTT
The DNA here is from genome assembly GCA_963277665.1 of Viscum album. Taxonomy (NCBI): domain Eukaryota; kingdom Viridiplantae; phylum Streptophyta; class Magnoliopsida; order Santalales; family Viscaceae; genus Viscum; species Viscum album. The sequence continues at coordinate 2,026,559,356 of OY728146.1, read as the reverse complement.
AAATTTTTGATGTCCCCATTTAGTCAAAAAGTTTTCAATATTGTATTTAAAAATGGTTCACTATTAAAAGTTGGTAAAAGTGCAATACTGAAAATGAATTTGTTCTTACATTATGTCAAAGAAACTCATAATATGGATTCTAAAATTATAAGTATTATATAAAGTTTAAAATTTAGTTAATACTATTCATAACCTCTTTTGAACGGCTTGTTTGGTAAGTCATGGTGCGCTTCAATTCAGTGTTGCGTGTAGTGTAAGTTATTGAATTATTTTGAAGAAATAACACACTATGAAATCTTGTGGTGTTACATTCTCCCCTCCTTCAATAAATTGCGTCCTCGCAATTTGAAATTGTTATTCGAAAATAAAAGGTTGAAAATAAAAAATATCTTTGTGGGAAAACCCACATCGGAAATTGGGTTACTAAAATTTAGCCTTCAAATGAGGAAAAGAGAAATGAAAGGGTCACCACCAAATTATGATCTCGATTAGGAGAAACTTGGTGGCAATTAGAGACATATAATTGGAGGAAAAACGTAAATATTTATAGGTTGTGATTGAGGTCATCAATCACAAATAAGTTTAAAATTGAGGTCCTTAAATTCATCAATCTACAATGATTTAAAATACCATCGATTCAACAAAACATAAGGTATTAGGATAACACATTTTTGACGTTTCAAAACATCTTAGTTGAAATCCCACGTCGAAAAATGAATTAATGAGGCCTCTATTTGAAATAAAGAGTGGAAAGTATGAAGATTACCAAAAATAACACATACTAGGTTTCCATGTAGGAAAATATGGATATGGAAGAGAAATATAACCATCAATTATCTGATGGAGAGTGGTAGAGAACATGTCTATGAAAAGGACAACAATCCCAAAGCCATAAATTAGTGATGATTTAAGGTACTATCTAGGATAACATTTTTGTTCTAAGTTCCTTTTCTTAATGTTGAGGAATTTATTTATGAGATTGGCTAAGATCATAAAGAGATATACTTACTTTATAATTAGAGTTTTATCCATTAATAAGTTTCTACCACAAACTCATCTTTCACTCGTAAAAAAATTCTATTTATACTATTCATACAGGGTTCCAATATAAACGAATTTATAATTCATCTACCAGATATTTTAAAAAAACTACATTATTTAATCCAGGACATCTCGTGGGCCAGTGGTATGTGATACACCCTTGTCACCCTTTGGTTGCGGGTTCAAGTCTCGCGGCCTTGCCGGTCGCGACAGGTTGCCGCCCGACCTCTGGGTTGTCCTTTTATGGAAATCAAAAATTAATCTCAAACTAGAATTTATCCAAAATACTTATGTACAAACTCACAGTCCAATATTTATAAGGAAGGTAAACTTAATGTAGATCCTTTTTACCCCGTAATAACATGTGAACACCTTCACCATGTATTCTTTTAAAACACTGCAACATCCTGAATTACCATAAAACCTTATTGATTACATTCTTGATACCTTATTCTTTAATGAATAATAGATATAATCCTTCAATCAAAATATGTTTTAAACCCAAACAATGATGGAATATACAATTCATTAATCAGTTTCAAGGTAGTCAAGAATATCCAATATAATGTATCCAAATCAATCATGTATTATTCCAAAATCACTACCTTAGTATTAGATCTATATTATGGTTTATCATTCTCTCAACCATATATTTTCCAAAAATTTATCCTGCTATTGAGTCACTTTTCTTTGTTCCACACAATCTCAAGTCCTTAATGAAATAGTACTGCAGTACAATCCTTATATACTCAATAATTATTATAACAAGTACATTGTTGATACAACACATAATTGACATAATCAACATAAGAACTCTAATCATTCCTCTTCATCTATGGTAGTATCATAACTTGATTATTATCCAATAGCATCATTTGCGGCATAGTCTGATTACTGGGACATAGGTTCGCGTAGTGTCCAAACTCCTTGCAAATTAAGCATTGTACATTTGAAACCATTTTCTTACCCTTGCAGTCACGTACTTTGTGCCCTTTTTTTTCCACACCTATAACAAACTCCCATTCCTTTCAGAGAAGTTCCAGGGTGTTTCTTCCCGCAGTTATCACATATGGGAAAATTCTTATTTTCCCTCTTGCCTTTATCCATTGTTCTCTCTTCCATCCTTTTCTTCTCTTGCTTCCCTTCAAATCCATAGGACTCAGTAAAATATTTACTTATCTTATCAACACATGATATTATTTCTTCATATGATGATAATACATGGGAGACTACTTCTCTTATAAATTATATCTTAAGACCATGAATGATATGATCCTTCTTTCTCTATGGATCATGTGCATTGCTGGAGTTCTCATTCCTTCAACTGGGCACCATTTCTAAACAATGTCATACACTAGATTAGTTTATGAATAACAATACCTAATCCCAAACTTGTAAGACACATAACATAAATTAAATAGTTTATGGATAAAATCCATAATCATAAAAATTTATCCTTTGAGGATGTAAATCCACATAAACCCTTCATAATGGTTTTTAAAGAAAAAGAGAATTATCCTAAGCATATCCCCTGGGAGTTTTGTAACCAAGAGTGCAGCAAGGCCCGTTGTCGTGCACCAGTTCCCATTTGAGTCTAGCTCACTGCGGTGTTTTCGGGTTTTACCCTTAGGTACATCTGTGCCGGAGCCGCCTCTACCTGCTCGTATCCAGACAGGGATGTATTGATCAGAAAACTCACAAAATCTCTATAATACCAAAATTCTAGGAATTTCTTCTATACTAATCCTCAAAGTTCATCTTGGGTCTACGTGCTCTAATCAGAGTTTATCTAAATGTAGCTTCCAAGGTTTGTACTAAACTTCCTCTGATACCAACTGTAACGCCCCGACCCCAGTTACCTAGAGTCGGTGCATTATTACATAACATTGGTATGATCACAAGAAAGATCAAATCTCGAAAGACCGATTGGTTTAGTATCCTTGGAAACACTAGATATATTCATAACGTTTTACATTACATCATAAAGTGAAAAACTACCACAACAATATAGTCTCCATATTCCACACTCATATCCCCACATACTATCCCTGCAGGTCATTCATAACTTACTTCTTCACATCCTGGGAAAAATAAAACATAGAAAAGGGGTGGTCTCAAATTCCCAGTAAGGATAACAATATAGTGGAAACATTCAAAAATAAGCATAAACATTTAAGTCAATGTATAACTAAAACAAAAGCCTTTTAAACTTGAACATCAACATAGTATGGAAAAAGAAAAATGAAATAATTCCATTTACTTATTCACATGGATATTCTAATAATCTAATAATCACGTGAAATATCAATAACCACTTTCTTAATGATGGAATGAATAATGCCAGACTATCATAACCGCATAGCCAAGGCCTCGTGCCAAGACTACAAATACGATTTTGTCAAGGCCTTGTGCTAAGACACTAGTTTGTCTCATGAGACCTACCGATGCATCAAGAAGTTATAGCGGGCTCGACCCATCACATATTAGGTCCAATGCATTCCCATATGAAAAGGTTTAAACATAACATAACCATTTGTATTAAAACTAGTATACGAAATGTCAATATTTTCACCATAAACCATGAATGGTATAAAAATAGCACATCCACAATCAAACATATCACAAAACCATCAATATAATATAGAAGTTTTGTATCATAATAAATCAACTTCAAATAAGCTTAAAATCCTTCACAGGATGTTAACATAGATGAAATCAAAACTATTTGAGAGAAATATCTCTTTTCTCGAAATCATTGAAAAGTCACACATTTATAAAGGAAGTAATTTAAAAGAGATTTTTGAATCAAAGTGTCCCATAACACATTGAAACTTTTGAAAAGAAATATCATTTCAAAACCTTCATGTCTATTTAAATAAATCCTTAAAATTATTCTGAAAACATGGACATTAATTAAAAATATTTAGAAAGATAAATCTTTAAAACATTTAAAATTATGGTCTTGATAAAGAGTACCTTTTAAAAATTCTTAAAATAACCATTTTAAAATCATTTAAAAGTCACATAATTATAAAATAAAACATTTACTTTGAAAATATTCTTATAATCTTGTAAGGGAAGATTTGGAGATTTTATAACGGTGGTAAATAGCCGCACCCGCCGTATATGCTAAAAAAACATTCTTACCTTAAATTTGTCGAAAGCTAAAAAGTGCCTTGTTTGGAAAATGACAGAAAGATTCCTTTAAAAACACATAAGGGTATAAATGACTTTAACCCATATTATTTTTAAATGGTAAAAATGTTTTGAAATTCATTTTTAAGAAACATGGATGTGGATGATAAAGAGATCCCAGTAGATTATTACGTATAAACAACCTCAGATAATGAAGAGATTGAGAAATAACCCTTACCTTGTACTTTTTCTTGGTTGGGGTAGGTTAACCTCCTTTATAATGGTGAAATAATTGTTATTAAATTATACAATAATCATATATATTAATATGATATCATATATGATCTTTTAACATTGATTTGTTAATAATATCTTAGAATTATCGTCGTTTTGGGTGTTAACTTACTCATTTTCTTTTATATGTTTTGTTACATAAGCCGTTTTTGTTATGGATAGGTTATATCTTATTCATATACATAATGATATAAAGTCCTAAAAATTATTTTTAAATCATCAAATGATAATTATACTTTAATGGATACGATGGAGAATGAATCTCATCGCGTTCATGGAGATGGTAGTCCGTACGTACGCACGAGTGACAATATCATTCTTTTGATATTAAAATAATATATAAATGGATGGTATATCATATATAAAGAATCATTAACATGTTATATTTATTATTTACATGAGTTACACATCATTATTATACCCATCCAAATAATAATATATTGAATAACAATTACACCACGACGTGGAGACGGTAAGCCGTACGTACGCACGTATGGTGACATGTTATTCAAAGGGCGGATAGAATACTGAATATGGTTGTACCATATTTATAATAACATCACAGTATATATAAGATACTGGAGTTATTATTTTAGAATGGTAATAAAAAAGAAAAAAGAAGTGGAAGAAGAAAGGAACTTGAAAAGGGGTGGTGAAAACATTACCTCTTCTTCGGGTTCTTCCATTTGATTTGATCAAAAGAGCTCCTTAGGTTGGCTTTCTGATCAAACTAAGGCCTCTAGGTTGTAGTTAGGGAAGTTAGAAGAGTATTAGGGAAGATTTTGGCCAAACCAAAAGGCTTTTAAGGTTTGAAAAATGATAAGGAGTAGTGCATTTTTATAAGAGGGGTGAGGGGTACCTTTGGAAAAATCTATAAATATTAATTTATAATAAATTAATATTCGGTTTCGAATGGCACCAAAGTAGATTATTCAAATTTCAAGGTGGGAATATGTCTAAAACCATTCAACCAATAGAATTTATACTGGTTTGGGTTACTATATTAACCTTATCTTTTAGTATTAACTCTTAGTTAATTAGTTTGACATTTACCATGTCACTTTGTATTTTTATATTATATAGTTAATAAACTTACTATATACATCAAAGAGACCCCCATGTGGTCCATTAATGATACAACTATCATGATATAAGTCTCTTTGACGAACCATATATTTTTAGGAATTTAATATCAATTAATAATATAATATTTGTTTTAAAAACTCTTTTATGTCAATTTTGACACTATTCAATAGTTGGTTTTTGTGAAACTCATAACAGAATTATTACTTCAAAAAAAGTCCATTAACTCAATCCTAATATGCCATATTATCCTATAAAATTATTTTAATTCATTAAAAGTCTCAAATTATATTTATTTTGGTATTTAAAATATCAATTATTTTAAATTTTCACTATTATGGTAATTACTGCATCATCATTGTGTCATAAATAAATTAAATTATTTAATGTCTAAAATTTATAAATAAAATTTCATTATGTAGGAAATCTTATTATCTTTCTAATTAATATTTACAATCGAATTTATCTTATGTATAACCCTATATTAAAATTTTTTTAGTAAATAAACTTTGATTTTAACTTTTTTAACTCTTCTTTGAATTAAATAATAATAAATGTCCTAATCTAATCCACGTGGACCTAAATGATAATATTTTATTACTAAGGCTGTTTTGGTCGAGATAAACTTGTCCAATATAATTAAGACATGTGTTAGGATAATATTAATATCATTTTAACCCTTAATTACCCTATTTACTTTTAACCGTGGTAAATAAAAGTAAAAAGTTACTATTCATCAATAATTATTTTCATCTCATTGAACCACATTTTACTTATTGATATTAACCGTGTCTATCAGATTTTCGAAATTCCATTCATAGAAGCGGTAAAATTAAGTTTTATGAAAAATTCAGTTTTTTTAACTACCACTTAGTAGTTTCACTATTCATCAAAAATTGAAGTTTTTCAGAACAATGCCAAAACTTCACCTTAAGCTATAATTGATATTCGAATTAAAAAATGATGTCTATTTTACAAAATTCCAAACATATAATTTGAATTAATTAATTTTATAATTAATTCCCACTGTCACAACAAATAGCGTGTTTTTAAGAAACAATATATATCAAAAGATTGACAATTGTTTAAGTCCAATTTCAAAGTGAAATTAATTCTAATGAACACCATTGGATAAAATGGAAAAAATATATTCTAATTATAATTTAAAACCACTCAAATTCATAATTTATCACTATTAATTATTTTAATTAAAAAGTTGTTTTTAATTAAAATTTAGTAATTTTCACTATTCATCAAAAATTGAAAGTTATCCGAAAAGTACCAAAATTTCACCTTAGGATAAATTCGATACTATGAATCCAAAAATGAAGTCCATTTTGAAATATAAAATATATATAATTTCAAAAAGTAGGTATTACTATTCATAACGGCTAGTTTGATTGGTTGTGGTGTGTGTTAGAACTCGAAGTTGCGTACAACACACGCTATTGTATCATTCAAAGGAAAGTGTACCGTGGAATCTTGAGATGTTTCATTTTAAATTTTTTATGTCCCCATTTAGTCAAAAGGATTTAAAATATTGTATTTAAAAAGGGTTCACTATTAAAAGTTGGTAAAAGTGCAATACTGAAAATGAATTTGTTCTTACATTATGTCTAAGAAACTCATAATATGGATTCTAAAATTATAAGGATTATATAAAGATTAAAATTTAGTTAATACTATTCATAACCTCTTTTGAACGGCTTGTTTGGTAAGTCATAGTGCGCTTGAACTCGGTGTTGCGTGTAGTGCAAGTTATTGAATTATTTTGAAGAAATAACACAGTATGAAATCTTGGGGTGTTACATTACTGAAATCATAAAAAATTGTGCATGATTTTTTTTACAGAAATAAGTATAAAAGAATTAGATTGAATAAATATGGAAAAAGGGTCATGAAAAATTTTTGATGATTAAGATGCCTATAAATTTAAGATTTATCTTTGATCTATGGATGATGATATGTTTAAATGTATTAATGATAGGATTACATTGGAATAATTTTTCTTGTATTTTTAACCATGAAGTTTTATATGTGATAATGTTATTCAAGGAAGAATTATCTATTCATGTGTGGACATAATGGATAACCTTAGGGGATCATGCGATATTTTTTTTGAATAAATAATGGGTTATAAGTTTTTGTGATGCAAAATGAGAGGTATGAAACAAACATTGAAATTAAAACATGTTAAGGATATTTTTATGTATTTTAACTGATTTTTAATGTTATTATATGGTTTTTGAAAAATAAAAACATGTAGACTGTGTGATATCATGTCACATCAAAATAAGCTATGGGAATCGAACCCACAACCAATGTGCGACTATAATTTATCAACTACTATTGGCCTACGTTATGTCCCTGGTTAGTATGACTAATTCATTTTTTTAAAAGATTATTTAGATTAGGAATATATTGAATTTAGGAAATTATGATTTATCAAAAAGATATCCTTAGTATACGAATATGGTTTCTTTATTATGTGATAAATGTTATTTTGGAATACAGTCACTCTTTTTGGAACATTATATGCCTAAAGTAAATAGAAAACCATGGGATTTCATTTATGGAGTAGTAGATAATTTTTAATTTGAAAAAATATATGTTTTTATTATGGACTTATAGATATTTGTTTTATTTATATAAATGATTGACCTATCCTAGAGAATATGTGATGAGGTTAATTACTTTTCTGTATGTGACCTGAAGAGTTGCCGATGTTATTTGTGGACATTTTTTTAATATTTTTTGGAAGACTATGAGATCAAATCCTTCTAAATTTTTGGTTTTAAACATAGTTAGTATTATTTTGAATAAATTTAGGGGAAATTTTATATTAAATGGACTTTGATGAGTTTTGGGTAATGTTTTTTCAATTTTGGAGATTAAGAATAGTATTTATTTTTATAAAATATTGTCCTTTTAGGGACTATCTGATCTTGTACAAACCATTTTGGTTTTGGTTAATGTCTAAAGACAAGGTAAATATACACTTAATCTTTTATGGATTATGTGACTCTTTAAAAGTTGATTCTAGATCTTGAGGTGTGACTAATTCATCTTGAATACTCATCGTTTGGAGAAAATATGAGTTTTTGGTAGAAACTTATTCAAGGATGAAACTCTAAATGAAAACTATGTATATTTTTTATGTTATTAATCAATATCATAAATAAATTATGCACCATTATGAAAAGGAACTTAAAACCGAAAAAATCATCTGTATACATTTCATACTGGGTAATCAATAACCATTTAACCTATCATAGGTTTGTGATATTATTTTGGTTAACTTTCTATTGATCTTGTTTTCTACCACACTCCATCAAGAACTTAATGGTTTGTTTCTCTTTTATATCCATGTTTTCTTACATGGAATAGTAATATGTGTTATCTTGGTAGACATTTGTACTTCTCTTTGATTATTTTAATGTGATATTTTTATTGACCCTTTTTTGATATGGGACATTCAATGAAGTTACTGAGACTAATTTTAAAATATGAGAATTCAATTTCCAAAAGGGTGGAAGGATATAATGACATATGTATTTATAGAATTATACATTTTCAGATCTATTAATATTTATGAATATTATAATAATTTATGTTAAACAGAAAACTTATTCAATAGCGAACTCAACACGCAATGACATGTTTCTTTTAAATCTTATGTTGCACACAACAATGATTTATACTGAAAAATTATATAATATTATTATTATTTTAAATGGTAGTTAACACAAAGTTGTTTTATTGCAGGGAATGAAAATACCATACTAAATTATTATTATAAATATTTGATATATGTCTTATATTTATCCAATAAATTTTAGAGTCTTAAAATAAGAATGAATCTGATTTGAAGCATGAAATACACTAATAATCTTTAAAAGATTGATTTAACTCCTTTTGATAGTGAACCCTTTTTAAATCATGTTTTTTTCCCTTATATATGTTCCATATGAAAAAAGAAACATATTTTTTAGAAGCGGGACATCAAAAATTACTTTCTATAAATGTGTTGTATTATTCTCATAAAGTTCATTTTTTAAGGAGTTCTGAAAAATAGTGCATTTAATGTCGAAAATGTCTTTTCATATAATATATTTATATGATTAAATTTCTCATTTAATTGGTTTTAAAGTGTTATTATATTAAATTTTTATCATTTAATATATTTTTGGTCATTGGATGTAATTTCACATTGAAAATAGAAATACACACAAGTCAATCTTTTGGTACTTTATACTTCTTTGAAACACGCTTTCTGGTTTTGAAAACGAGAACTAGTTTTATTTAATTTCTGAAACATCTGTGTTTTGATTTCAAAAAATGGATTACATATTTGGATTCTGGAGTTCTAAATTTTATAAATAGATACTTCTTATTTTTAGACATTATGAATAGTAACTTTAGTAAATATTTTGTTTTCCATGGTTCAAAGGTAAATTTGATAAATGATGGTAAAAAATAATATTACAATAATATTAAATTACCCTATCATTTTTTATAACCCTATTTGATGAGATCTATCAGAACATGGAAATCCTTGGGTTGATTTTTGGACCCCATGGAGCCACTCGTGTGTGAAAATTACATGAAATTGCGTTTAATTTAATGTTAATTAAAATATAACATAAACATTTGTCTTTTACTAATGTTTTTATATATATGGTTATATAAGTTTTCTATTGAACTATAAATGGTCCTTAAAAATATAGAAATATTTACTACATCATGGTATTTTATTAATAATTTTTAGACATCAAATAAATAAAATTATTTATGACACAATTGTGATGTACTAATTACATTATTATTTAAAATTTTAAATAAATGACATTATAAATATTAAAATATATTTTTCTGAAACATTTTATTCCATCCCAGAATTTTATGTATGAGTATTAATTATTATCTTTTAATTAATTAGGTTTTTATCAAATTAATCATGTTTTTATGGATTTTTAAAAAGTTATGATATGAATATTATAAAAATTGACATTAATGAGTTTTTAAATATATTAATATTTTATTAAATATTATAATAGTATTAAAAATATAATATTTATAAAAATCAAATATATCATGTCAAAATTTTCATTAATTATCCATTTTGGGTCGCTTGGAATTTTATAGTAATTATAGTAACCATATATTATGAAAATACAAGAGGTCATTGTAAAAGATAATTTATTTAAATAGTTGTAAAATAAAAAAGACAAGGTTCATATTATGACCTAAATTTTTCTAAACACCTTTGTATGATAAGATTTATACCCATCCTTATATTATCTTTGAAATATATCATTTTTTGTTTTTATAATTTTAATATCAATTAATAATAAAATAATATTTCAAAACATTCCTAAAGTGCCCCTCCTCCCTATTGTAAAAGGACACCACCTATAACCATTAATCACACCTCTAAATCCCTTTGGATTATCCAAAATCTACACTAATGATCTTCCAAAATAACTTTATTCCTCTTAGAAGCCTTCCCCTAGGCATAATGAAATTAAAAAAATCCCTTTGGCTAAAATCCAAAGAAGTTACTCGATTTGAGGTATTGTCTTCTCCCAACATCATTTCCATTATTTTTCCTTCTCCACTGCATACAATCTTATTATTCTTTATATACATAAAAACTATATTATCCTCAATATAATAGGTTTTTTAAGGGAATTATTCTATTTACACTTTCACACACCTCTGTCTAATGGGTATATAATATATTGTTTCAGGGGACGATGAACGACTGTCTCATGAAACGATGATTGTTCAATCTTCTCCTACCACATCTCATGGTGGCCATTATGATGGAACTAAAATTATATATTATATTTAGTTTATCTTTATTCTTTAGTAATTATCATTTATTATTTTCATGTTGTATAAATTTAATAATTTATTTTGAGGAAGGTCGGACTACCACCCCCTAAAAGTTATATGCCTCGTTCATGCTATACATGGAACATATAAAATATTTAATTAATCAACTTTTATAGCATATATACCATAGATATTATAATTTAATTATAATATATCTATTTATAATTTAATTATAATTTATCTATTTATAATTTAGTTTTCATTCCTTTAAATATGAAAATGTAGTGAATGTAGTGTTCATGCGTACGTACAGCTTACCATCTCGATTAACTGTTCATTCCATTTCTTATCTCCAAATGTTATAGAATAATATTAATAAATATATAATATATATTTTTGAATAATATTTTAGAGAAAATGTACTTTTTAATACATGGAAAAATTATAATTATAATAATATCATTTTCGACTCAAGTACCATTATCGACAAAACGACTAATATTAACTTAAATAATTATGTAATTTTAATAACTTGGTAGTAAGTGATATAAAAGGAATAAAATACATGAAAATGTTTTTGAAACTAGTAGAAATTAACTTAATTTTATTATTCAGGAAATTAATGAATGAACAAGTTCAGTCAGACACAAGGTAAGGTACTTCGTCTCAGTATCCATTTATTGTAGCATGTTTTGATAATAAACACCTCCTTCATTTACATGGTGTATAACAAACCCCATTGACTTTTTATTTAATTCAAATGTAATATTCTTTCTATGAAACAAATTACTAAATGATTAAAGGAATTGTTAAACATAGGAAAAAACAACAACCTTTTTGTCATCGTGAGAATTATTTGATATTTGGCATTCTAAAGAAGTTGTGATGTTTTTAAATAAAAAATAAAAAAATATACCATTTTTAGATATTTTCGTATTAAAAAGGGTTTGGAAATTGGATGTACTATTTCAATATCATGAAATTATTTCTTGTGATTGGAAATAAAATTTGTATTATTAAAATGTTTATATATTCAATATTTTATGTGTGATTGTTATATAATGGTACTCGGACATTTAATGGGTTGTTATGTGATAAACCAAATGATTGGGGGTTCTGTGATAAACAAAAAATGGGTGGTTACATTATAACCTCCATGCATTGGGTATGGAAGTCCGCAGTATGGATATTCCATTTGTAAGATTGATTTGTAGATTTCAACTATATGGTTATCCTATTTATTTATGATTATGTCCTAAGATTAGACTTTATATGTTTTTTATGCTTTATATGGGTTTTATGGTAATATTTTGGTAAAAAATGGGTAAAAAATGATCTTTTATTCATTAAAGAGTATTTACTACGTTATAAATGTGAAAATTATTACTTAATATTCAATATTAATGGTTTACATGTTGTTTTGAAAAACAAAAAGTTTTCTTTCTTTGTGTGTCCCTTACTGAGCTTTTTATGCTCATTACAAGTTTTGAAATGTATTTCATTAGATTTGAAGGTTAATATAGTCAAGGATGCGATCAAGTAGAACTTGTGATGTTTTATCATATGGTGAACCCATGTTTTTTAATGTCTTTGTTTTATGAGTGAAAATGGATAATGAGTATAAGTGTATAATTTGTAATAATAAATATGTTATGTATTTTTAATGCCCTAATTTTCTAATGATCCAAATATGAAGAGATCATTAATGTGAATTATTAGCTTAATTCAATATTATAAAATATTTAAGGCATGGTCCTTACAGTATGTCCTTGGTATGGGACCTAACTTTTTAATTAATGGTTGGAATGAAAGGGATTATTCTTTGGAGTGGTGCTTGGGGGTGATGAATGTGTTTATTTCTTATGTCAATTTTTTATACAGTTGGTTTTCGAGAATTTTCTTGATCTCTACCACTTTAGATATGACATGGGAAACTAGAATAGCTATAATAATATGTCATAATGTCTTCTACACTAGTATATGATTACTTAATGGTAAGTAGCCTTTATTATAGACTTGATATAAATTGGGATAATGCCTTTTGTTAGTCCAGGTAGGGTATGACTATGTTTGAGGGCTCTTTGGTTTCATCAGACATGCCGATATGATTGATTTAGAGATAGTATGTTGAATAATTTCCTTATAGATCTTATGTATCCCCATGTTCTATGGAACACATTTTTCTATGGTGGAAAATATTGGTGAATATTTTGATATGGGTACATTTATTTGGATTTCCTATTACCCTTGGTGTATTTTAGTTTCATTCATATCCTTATGGTTCCTTTATGTAAAATGGAATTTTTTTCTTATGGTTTTCACAAATAAGATTCTAAAAAGTTATGTTTTATACATCCTTTCATTCTCTAGACATCTCATCCCTCCTCTCTCTTAAATTCTAAAACCTCCTTATTTTGGAAAAGAGTATTGTTTTGAATAAAGAGGGAAATGTATATTTTTTAAGGGAATGTGTAAAAATCTTATGTTAATATATTGTATTTCAATGTTAAAATTGAATAATATTTTACATAAATGGAAATACATTGGGAAATTATTTTCATGGGCATTCCTAGTAAGATTTAATAATCACACATATACTTTCATTATTGTTTTTAACCTCAGTTTCATGGCCATATTATTTTAATTTACCACGGTAAAATGTTGTGTTTTGGGTTTGGTGAGTGACCCATAGGGACATGCACAGATATATTGGGTTTTTATGTTAGTTTGCTTTTTTTAGTTTACGTCCTCAATTTCATGTTGGTTATTTATCTATAATAGGATTCTTGATTATTATTCTATAGATAATGATTAGTTATATTGATAGAAATCATTCCCAACATTATAATGTGATTTCCTAGTTCATTTTTTCACCCCATGGTGATCGGGAATGCACCACAGGGGTGTTGCGTCTTGACTTGGGTGACTAGTTCATCATCGACTTGATTTGGTTCATGACATGGAAAATATTGGTAAAAGCATTATGTATAATGAATAATTATTAAAGAGTGGTATTTTATTTCTGTATATTTAATTATTAAGTATGATCATAATCTTGAAGTAATTTATAACTTTTTGATCAATTATGAGATGAGATCACTTTGGGAGGCATTAGTTGAGTTTTAATATATATTTGAGGTATATATAAACCTTAAGATTAATTTTTTTTTATTAAAATTATATTTTAGGAAGGACTATTTTATATTTTTTGATTATAAGATAAATGGTATTGATAAAATTTCTTATTAAAATAACCATTAATGTTGCTATAATTAAGGTAATAGTGAAGAAATGGTTATTTAATTTTGGTAACATATGATATGTCATATATATTATCATGGAATTTAAAATTCTTACGTAAAATAATTTATTAAATATACTATTGAATAAGTTTACTAAATTTAAAATATTATATGATTATGATAAATTTAATTTTTTTGTTTAATATGGTATTTTTTTGATTGATAATGGTTGAGTGATCTTTTGAAAAAATTATTGATTTTCTTATGTTTTTAGGGATATTTAATTTTTTTATAAATATGATCATATTTTGAATATTATAATGTTTGGGTGTATAAATCCTTGGTTTTGTCATTAAGAGTGATATATGTTATTAAGAGATAAATATTATTTTTTAATGGAATAATATATCATCAAATAATTCATATTTTTGGGATTCAACATTTGTTTGGTGACATTAAAGAGTTAGAAGATTATTAATTTATTGAATGATTAAATTTGGGAATTGTATTTTATTATAACATGTTTGTATAATAATGTAAAATTTAATCATTTTAATGTTTAATTATGTTTGATATTATCTTAACTTGTGCTGACAATGTTTTGTTTTGATTAATGGATTGAAGATGAAGAACTATTTTTCAGTGATTTGTTGATATTGGGATGCATTAAAAGTTGTTTTTATTGATTGGGGTATGAAAAAATCATTATTAATATTAATTTCATAGAGTAAGATATGAAATGGATATAAAAACATTGGATTTTCCGAAATAGATATTACATAATTTTATGTGAATATTCAATACATTACACAACATATGCCTAAGGACAGTAATAGTTTAGTGTCCTTGGAGACTAGGTATACAATATTCTAAATTCATGAAATATAATCAACATATCCCATAAAGATTCCACCTTTATTACTCATCAAAAACATACCCTTCTTACATACTTTCTTCCGAACTTGAGGAAAGTTAAAATAAGAAAGTATGAGATTAGATGCCAAGTAAGGGTAATCAAGGGAAATATATAGACATAACATGAGGATAAGGGTATGAGAAAAATGGAATAATTTTTGAAACCTATAACATTAATATCAAATATCATAATTTTTAGTGAGGTCATAAATATTTGTAGTTCATAATACGTGTATCATAAAGAAATCAGAGAACATGATCCAGGAGAGCATAACATTTGAATAAGACATAAATTTTTTTACCCATAAGAATATAAAATATTATGTCAATGCTACCCACAAATACATTCATAAAAATTTAGGCTTAATGTAACCACTCATTTACCTACTTTCGGATTGGTCTAACCACACTTGTACCTAATTTTTTGGGATAGGGATAACCACCAGTGTACCCTCCCGTTCAAGAATAATCTTACCACCCATATTAACTTTGATCTCATAGAACATTTATAATTACCCAATTATTTATAAGGAGATATAGGTTTCACTCGTCACAAAATGAAAATCCTATAATGCATTCCACAAGACCATAAACGTTCTTTATATCATAACCCATGAAATTAAATTGGTGTCATAAATATTTTATATTTGTATAACTTTTAAAAAAGAGTCATGTTTCATAATCATTTCATCATTTTTTCATAGAATAAGAAATTGAAAAAGAATTTGGTTTTATATGAATTTTATTATGGTAAAAACTATAGAAGATAAAAGGGTTTCATAAAAATCATTTTACCATAACATATACCTTTTAAATAAATAATTACAATGGTATCATTGGATCATAACCCTATTATATCATAAGAAACCTAAAATTATTTCATATTATATAGAAAATGATTTTGAATTGAAATATAGAAAATTTATTCAATAACAAGGAAATTGTCTTATAAAATCACTTTTTAAATCAAAAAATATTTTGGGAATGATTTTATTTTGTTATAGTCTTAAAAAATTATAAAATATGTTTTATAAATAAATTTAGAACATTTTCTGAGGAAAATATCCATTTTGATTGGAAAAAAAATATTTTTGAAACATATTTTTTTTAAATACTTTTTTTTGAAACTAAACATTAAAAAATATAATCGATGATCCAACAAAAATAAATTTCATTAAAGTGGGAAATTATGTTCATTCGTTACATGTTAAAATAATGATTCCATTAAATTTTTAGGTAAAATCCAAATATAAGTAGTTTGGAATAGAACCCGAAGATTCCTTTCCAAACATTTATTAAAAACTCAAATGTCAGTAGAAATCTATTTATTAATCAATTTTAGGAATTGTAAAAACTTTTTTGAAAAGATTTTTTAAATTATAGTTCTGGAAGAAATCTTATTTTCGACCGAAGTGAAAAATAAATTCGGATTATCATAAAAACGTTTTATCAATTATTTTATGTACCAAAGAGTGGTAATATCTAACCATTACATTAGAATGTTTCAAATAACCATATTTCAATAATGTTAAGGAGTTTTTTAGGGATGTTTCATAATATATTATCTTTATAAACATTATCATAAATAACCCTGATAAAATATAAGATTGTAACATAATATCATAAAAAATTGGTTACTATAAATCATAATCCCATGAAGGAATGATGATAAATGAAATGTATAATATACTAAGAAAAATTTAATTAATTATATTATATTTCAAATGGTTTGTATATATATTCCTCATAATAGAAGGTAGATGAATAACATAACATATTTCCCAAACAAAGAAAATTAAGGAAAAATACCTTACTCATTTAATTACATTTAAACCATATATCCCATGAAAGGGAGATCATAAAATGGATATGTAAATAACAAAAACATTCATGATATGAATCATAAAATATATTCTTTAGTACTATACACACCATATAAATGAAATGGGTGGTGAATATTGCATGTGTCTTAATGAAGTAAAAATGGAGATGGAAGTCCCCTACCGATTTAACAATATTTTTAATCGTATACCCAATATAATATATAATCAAGTGAAAATATTAATACCCTGAATATGTGGAAATTAATTACTTAAAATTTCATGGGGAATGTATATACATCACACACAAAAATGAGTTTTGAATTTTCATAACTCTCCTAAAAATAAAAGTGAGCCTAAATATATTAAACTACTTTAGAAATATACTGAATCATAAGACCTAATAAATTATAACATAAAATAATACATGATTTTTTTTAAATAATTATATTAATGATATTAAATTTTAAATTGTAACAATATACAATATATAAATGAAATCAGTGGGGAATTTTCATATGTCTCCTTAAATTAAAAGAGTGACTAGAATCTCATTATCTTAAGTCTCAATTTGCTTCATACACCTAGAAACCACAATTATAATAAATATATGTTTATTATATATATATATTTTAGAACAATAAAAATATATAACATTCCATATATTATTTTTATGACCTTTTATTACCAATTTATTAATAATTATATGTTAAATTTTATTTTCGGGTAATAACTGCTTTGTTTTTTGTATATATTGTGATTTTTAATTTTTTCCATATTAATTTGATCATGATTTAGAAATATCCATAATTTTTACCATGACGTACATATGATATATATTTTATATATAATTGTTTAGATTAATTCATGATAAATAGTGATAGAAAATGAAATACACCGTTAAAGGTGTCAGAATGACGTACGTACGCATGAACTATATTTTAAATTTTATGTCTGATGAAAATAAATAAACCTAAATAATATATTATAAATAAAAAATGATTATTATTTCATATATATGACATATTTTTATTAGAACTATATTTATTAATTTTTTATAAACAGTGAATGAATCACATCTCTTCACGAGGTGGTAGTCTACCTTACACACGAGCGACGTTATCGTATTACCACAAAATGGAGAAAAAGAAGGTATGTGTTATATAATAATTATACAAGTATAATAATTTAATAAATATAATAAATAGATAATAAATTAATCATTATTTAAATCATTGATAGTTATTAATGGAAATAAATGAGATTAGTTTGTGAGGCGGTAGCTCATTGTACACATGAGTGATGATTTTATAACCCAGTTGATGGAAGTAGATATGGTTGCAGGTCAAGAACATATGAAAATAATTATATTTAAGATATTAAGGTCGTTATATCTTCATTTTATAATTATAATTAATGGATTTAGAGAAAAAAATAAAAAAACATGCTCTTTTATGAACGTTACCTTTCATTGGGTTATCCTCCTTTGGTTTGCACCAAAAGAGTTTCTAAGTTGGATTTCACTACTAAGATGGATTTAATTCTTCAATATGGATTATATGATGGTATTTCCGAAGTTTGTACTTTATTTATGTAGGAATAGGACAAATAAAGGTTATGTAGGTGTGAAGGTGACAGGAGAAGGGGTTACCTTTTATAAGTGATGGTGCTGACACACTTGTAATTTTTTTGAAAGAAAGAATTACAACCCTATTTTCATCATTTTACAAGGCTCCAATAATTTACCATTATCAATAATAGAAGAGATAAAGTCAATATATTTCCCTAAAATGGATGGTGTACATGTTTTGAGTTACTTTTGACCCTTATCACTTTAATTTACCCCCCCCACCGATGAACGCATTTTTCCCTTAACTATGATAAATAATTTTTACTATTTTTAAAATTAATTTTGGTAAAAAAATAATTTAAAATTATTAGATAATATAAATTATAATGATTATAAATATGTAATAAATTGTTTCAAATTCTATTCATAAAATTTTTATATTTTAATTTAAAATCAATCTTAGAAATGTGATGAGAAATGGGGTTTTAAAGAGAAAATGTTTACATGCTTACAAAGTATTTATATAGAAATTTGTTATTAAATTTATTCTAATGAACAAAATATGATTAACAGATGCACAATAGAACTATTTTTACTTTATACCTAACTTAACATATTATTTATCTTTATAAATAAATTATATAAAAATCAATTTTTAATTATAATACATTATTTCTCACTATTAATCAAAAAAATGAAACATTTCAGAAGAATCCATGAAATTCATAGTAAGGTAATATTGACATGATTTCTTCTAATTTTTTTCATTTTATAAAATTAATTTTATAAATGTTTGAAAAATATTTTTACTACTCTTTACAAAAATAAATAAATAGCAATCACTAGGAAAATAATACATTCGAAACATATAAATACTTTAATGAAAATTAATTAATTTCATATCAATATATTTCCTTTATAAAAAACAATTATAATAATTATTTTAATAATTATTTATTAATATTCATATAGTTATGTTTATCGCCTAGCATATAATGGTTGTGTTTAAAGAACTATGTTAATAACATATAACAGTTTTGTTTAAACTAAGTTTCATGGGTAACTCATGCTAATATCAGTGTTTCAAGTACTAAAAAATATAAAAAAAATTTAATTTATTTGAAAAGGAAAAACATAAATTTTAAAAAATAAATGGGTGTTAAATTCTACCCCCTTAAAATTATTTTACCCTTGAAATTCCTCTATTTGGTACAAAAAACTAAGGATACTTATACCTCATTACATCCTTAGGTTCCCACATAGTTTCTTTAAACTGGTGGTCTCACCATCAAACAATGACCAGTTAAGTGGTTTTGTTTCATAGAAATTTTTCTATTCAATCCATAATCTATACTTGTTGTTCCTCAAAAAATAAAATTCTCTAGTTTTATGACCTATGAATTCAATAAATGTAATGGATTATGTTTGTACTTTTCAAGTAGTGATATATTGAACACATAGTGAACATGATATTGGATTATGGTAATCTTGATAAAATTCTATCTTAATAGGATCAAGTAATTTAATAGGACCAATATGCATAGTAATTAGTTTCTCCTTCTTTTTACATGGATAAATTCATAGAATTATCTTCTTACACACATCAAATAATAGATTGAGTTGATGATTATCCGTATTAAATTTCAAACAAATTTGTATAGATCTTACATATTATTGAATGCATATATCCTTCTCTACCAACTCATCTGGTTTCTCCAGATCCAATACCATTATTTTGGAAACTTCATTCTATTATCATGGAGTTCTATACTTCTTTCCATGAAGGGATTATAAGGAGCCATATAAATTCTCAATTGAAAGATATTGTTGCTACAAAACTCAATTTTAAGAATCTTTTGATCCCAAAAAACATTAATATAAATATATATATATGTTAGATCATAATATATCCTCTAGGGTTATAATTGGTCTCTAAGACAGGCCATCTGTTTGTGGATGATACAAAATGATGAGAGTGAACATTGTGACAGGTTCATGCTGAATACATTACTAGTACATTGAGGAAATCCTCTAATCTTGATAAGACAAAATGGTATGAGATACTTCATGGAAAATTACATCTTCCTTAACATATAATTGTAAATACCAGATGTTTTAATGAAATATTTCTCTAAATAATTTAAATTCTTCAATATCATGCATTACACACAACCATGAGTTTAAACTAACCATGATATTCTTGTAAAATAAAATGAACATCTTAACCAAGATGATAGGTTATTAGGAATAAATATAACTGAATTATGAAAATGTATGATGAAGTCATTCACTACCAATTATTTATGAAAAATATAAATCAATTTTAAATATTTATTTCATAATTAATTTATTGAATTGATATTAGTAAATTAAATTTATGAAATAAATAGGTTATATAGTTAGAAATTTTATTTTTAAATTCACCCAATGGATATTTTTGTCATAGGGTATCAATATACCTTATTAGTTGTATAAAAACCTGTATTATTCAATGACTATTTTTCCGCCATTTAATGGAGAACCCCATTTATATTAAGATTTTGATACATTAATAATTTTTATAAGACAACATAAACATGTACATTATTATCGATAAATAAAAATTTAATTTGAATGAAATTTAAATATTTTTTTGATAACTATAAAATTTTAATGAATAGTAAAAATACAATAAATTTTAATTAACGACAAATTTTTTCATCGAAATAATTTATATGGTTAAATTATAATATTTAATGGTTTTAAATTATATATAGATTATTTTTTTATTATTCAATATAATTTATGTCATCAGAATTAATTTTACATTGAATTTATATGTAAATTTTTTTTATGCTTTTGCATTGTTTGAAATTTTAAATCTCATTCTATCTCTCCAAAAGTAGAATTAATTTAAATATATTTATTAAAAATTCTATGTTTTTAGTTTTGAAAAATTCATTCCATATTTGGAATTAGTAATTCCAAATTATTTGAATATATTTATTTTATTTTTGGTCATTATTAATAGTAATTTCGGTAATTTTTATTAATACGGTAAAAGAGTATACCTAGAAATTAAGGGTGAGAATAATATTGTAAAATCACCATAACACTTGTATTAATTTTATTTTATGAGTTTGTTTCTACCTAAATAATACTTGGGTAGAAATGGAGTCATTTGGAAGCCACTAAGATGATATTAGAACATTATATTCTTTTTATTTAATGAAAAATTAAATAAGTCTTACCCAAGTTTTAATAACAATATCATTTTTATATAAGGTTTTACAGAAGGTAAAATTGATTGTAAATAAATAATTTTAACCTAGAACTTTTTATTTTTCATATTATTTTTTGTAGTTTTTAAGAAATAATTAATTAATTTAAGGACCTATACTCTGATGATGTAAAAATTAATTAATTTTTCAAAAATCTATAAAACATTTTTATTAAAATGTTTATAACACTAAAAATACCCAAACACTTGAAAAAATCTTATTGGTCAAGTATCACTTGTCCATAACGATCCAAGGGTCGAGTTAGTTAATATTTGGAGTCTTATAGAAGAAATTGTTAAACTTGTATTATTTAATTCGAACTCATGTAAAAGTTGTCACATTAATAATTTAATAATTATAAAAATTTAAATGTTGGATTTTATAGAAGATAAATTCGACTAAAAATTTTATTTAGAAATCTAGTAGACTTATATTCATCATATTATTTTATTATTAATTATCATTCAACATATAAGTATATTAAATAATTACACATAATTATTGTTGTAATTATATTAGTAATAGGGATAACAAATAAATCATATTAAAAATATTAAAATAAATATAATCTATTATAATTACTAATATTAATGAATATTATAGATGAAATTTACATATTTTTAAAATAATAAGATAGATTTTTAAAGGTAACTTTTCATATTAATATTTTTTAAAATCAATGACTTGAATAGTGCCAAAATTGACCCTATAGATTATTTATCAAAATAATGTTTTATTAAATTTTTAAAAAAATTTAATTTTTAAAAAATATATAATAATTATGATATGGTATACAATTTTCTATTTTTTTTATTTATGGTCTTATTTACATGAAATATGAAAATATATCACCCTTTAAATATTGAAATATTTGTTACCCATGTAAAACATTTATTAGAATACCTAAGTGTTAATTAAAATGATAAGGTTCAAATTTATAGAAAAAACATTTATAAAATATATAGGTTTATTAGATTGAAATCCTATATCATTTCATCAATAAAATTTGAACATTTTATAGGTTTTTTAATGGGTTTTATGTTATTATAAATTAATATTTTTGAAAATCCTAAAAGTGCCCCTCACCTCAATTTATGAAGGGATCCTCTTCCATAACCTCTTCATTTCACATTGAGCCTTCAATATCTGCCATCACCTACCCTTTTACCTTCTTAATCCCCCTAGATAAATTCTATATGGCTTTATATTCTTCAATGATGAACTCTAGTGTTTTAAGAGAAAATTAAGAGTGAGTACGTCGAAGAAGTTGTAATCTCCTTTACTGATTCATTCCAACTTCATTCTTATTATACTTCCACTTCATGAGTTGTTTCATTATAAAGTAATAACTCTAGTATCACTTATATACTAAGATTTTATTTTTATTATGGAAGAATAATTCTCCACATTCTATCCATCCTTCAAAAAATTAAATCACCACTTGTGCGTACGTATGGCTTATCGTCTCTAGGTCGTGGTGTAATATGTTTTTTAGACCCACCTTAGGGATGGTTATAATGATGGAAAAAATATATATTATTATTATTATTATAACATTATATTAATTCAAAAATATTAGAAACCATCCAATTCAATACCATTCAAATAATATATGAATGATAACGTCTCTCATGTGTACGTATGACATGTCGTCCCCACGATGCGTTTTGATTAATTCTACATGACCTTTATTAAAACAATATTATGAAAATATAAAGAATGAATAAATATGGTATGTATTATGAAAACATCATTTTTTAATTATATAACTTTTATTATGAAGTATAACCATAAATTATTCAACAAAACATGCATAAGAACATAAAGTAGTTAATTTCTAAATGACGGGTAACAATGCAATGGTTTTAACAAATGAATAATAATATGATAATATATGATATCATAAAAATTACTATGATTGTAAATAATTCAATGAAATTATTTAAATCATTATACAAGAGGTTCAGATACATACAAAATAAATCACGCCTAAAAGGTAAGGAATAATCCTACAATCTCATTATTATTCAAGATTGTTTATATGTATGTATTTAATATGGTATATTTATCATCCAAGTTTAGTTTTCCTAAATATGTTATATTTCTATTATTCATATATAATTTTTTGAAGTCAAATTCACCCTTATGTTAATTTTTATTAAACAGTATGGAAGGAGTCTTTAGTTTTTATTTGATACGAGGTACTTTTTTACTTTTTGACAAAAGTATAAGGGGAATGTTTTTTTCATTTTCTTAACACCTTATTTCCATGAAGTTTAATATACATTATTTTTTCAAATAAATTTTTTTCATTTAAAATTACACAAAATTTTGAGAAAAGAAATCATTTTTTATGTTGATAGAATATTTTCCTCCAGAACTAATTTCAAGTGTAATATCAAAATTATTTCCACATAATATGGAATACATTAGTAAGGTTATGTTTCAATTATAATATAATTATTTTTCTTATTATTTGACTATTATTATGATGGAATTATATTTATGAAATCAAATTGTTTTACATGTATTATGTTATGGTGGAATGATGTTTAACGAAACCGATTTTATTCCTTGGATTATGATTAATGATTTATGTTATTGTGACACAGGTATGAATGATTTCATTATGATATGTGTGGGACCTATATCTCTCTCAAATTAATTGGTTAAAATTTTATATCTCATGAATTAGATATGGATATATCAGGAAATGATCTTAGTTGAGTAATACGGGGCTGGAATGAGTAGTGAACAAGGTTTAGTAATGGACTTTGTTCACTATCATGGTCTTGTAAATGATATTTACTATTGTGAAACTAGTTTCTATTATTATGTGTATGTTAAAAAATATGATGTCTAATATTATAACTTTGGTATTATGTTCATTGATTCTTATGAACTTTTATGATTTATCCCATGGAATGATATCGTGATCTTTAATATGTAGGATATGACTTTCGAATGTTATGTTCTTATGATTACGATATGATTAATACCTATCTTGTTTACACTTACTGATCATTTGAGCTTACCCTTTAATTTGAATCCTTTCTTTGTGTCATAAAGAAGGGTACTACGTAAGATATGTGAAAAAGTGTTCTAGTTGAGACAAAATGAGTGGGTGACAATAAATATGTCTTATGAAGCAGTTGTATATATTTCCTAGTTTCTAAAGACACTATACATATAAGGTCCTGACTTGGATTTCCTATAGTTTATAATGAATATTCTTCAACATTGAAGTAATATCAATGTATATAAAGTATGGGTCATTATAATATCCTTAAAAGAGGATCTAGATATAATTATTCTCTAACAGAAATGAAGTGTTTCATCTTCATAAGGTGATCAACAATAACACATAATTACTTCAACATAAAAGATAAGTTAAACCCTAATGGTTAAGAGTACATTTAATAATATTTTCAAAATGTGTAAAATCATTCCTACTCAAATAACTTTTTTATAATATATACAAAAACAAGTGTTTCATTTACATAAATGTTGCTTAAAATATACTTAATATTAAAAAATATCATCACATAAAACCATAAAAGGGGTGTAAATGAATTTGAACATATAATCAAACATAAACTCATAACCCCATGATGGAATCCATAAAAAATAATTAAATCTCATATAGAGACATATGTTTTTGTAAAATATAACTTAACCTTTATTCCTTAAATAAGATCATATCTTATAAACATAAATTTCTATAGGAATCTTGGTATACTCCTTATAATGATAAAATATCAAATGTGATTTTTTTATCCTAGAATTAATTAAGAGGGAGATAATAACATGAAATTTCACAATAGAATAAAAAATAATATTTTCATTGGATTCAATCATAGAAGGTAAGACATGACATTTCCCACATAAGGTGGGGAGGATTAATGTTCCCTAATTTATATTATTCACATAAACAATATATATCATATATTATTTCACTATTTCATTGGAATTTATAGGTTATTGGCATTCATCATCATTATTAACTATCATATTTTTCCACCTGTAATCATGATCCACATACTTCATTTAATTGAAACACTGATGTGTGGGAGGCGAATTGTATTTAGATATCTCATAATTTGCATCATTAGATAACTATTTCCTATTACTTTAGTATTAATTTTCTTAATTTCCTTCCTACTCATGCTTTATACATTTAGTATCTGCCTTCATAAAATTTCTTCCATGATTATTCCAAAACATTTAACATAATGTAAAGATCATATTATTCTCTCCATGGTTCCTCAATTTTACACTGATTTCTATTTTTCTCTACTTATCCAAACCATGATATTGATACCTAACTCCAATATCCATTTATACCATGATAGCATATAAAAAAATCTCTACATAGCTTCTGAAGTCTCTTAGGGATAACACCCTAATGATTCTTAGTTTTAAGAAATTAATGAATCAATCAATATTAAATTTAGGTTGTATGATAATACCAGAATCATACCCCATATGTATTGAAAAATTTTCATTATAGGTACCAATATATTCTTCATCCTTTTTCTATATCTCAATGAACTCTTTATATTCTGACAAAGAGTATGAGGAATATACCTAATGAAAAATAATTTCATTAACTCATCCCAAACCATAATATCAATTTAATCATGTTTCCTAATTTTTTTTAATATTTCATCATTTATCTACATTACCATCCAAGTAGTAGATAAAAAAAAATGAATTTCTCATGCTACAAACACTAGAGGATGTAAAATATCTTTTCAGTCATACTGGTCCATTGGTAAAAATCTAGTTGATTAGGTGAACCATTGAAATATTTTGGATGGTTTCTAATTAAAGACTCTATAAATTGGTTTTCTATACTTTTCTTGTTTGAATGTATAGTAGGATTCAAATATTCAAGAAGTTTAATGAACAAAGAATAAATATTTTTTATTCCATCTCCTATATCGATTGGATTCGCATGAGTAAAATCATTTCATTTCCCATTAACATGAGGTATATTTTGAGAAACAATCATAATAGTTAAAAAACACATAATCATGAAAAATAAATTATAGTGTGTCTAAATCATCAAAAAATATTTTAAATCTAAGACACATAAGGTTTGTCATAGGTCATCATAGTCTCTATATATTAAAATATTTCATGATGGTTTGTAAATATATTGTTAATTTAATAATTATAAACCCTGAGAGTGTCAAACCACATGTGTAGAAGAGACAATTGTGATGCATCAGATGATGATTGATTCTAGATCAATGTTCCATTTTAATTATTATTACCCCTGGGTACCTCTATTATAGAGCCAGATCTACTTATAATATATAAAGAGGGATCTAATTTATTAGAAACCACTTGATCAATACATTATAAAAATTCTAAGACATTTTTATATACTTTTAAACATGTTTTGACTTATATATAGAGACATACCTAGAAAAACCATTTCAAATATACCAAATGATACGACTATGGAATCATCCTCCTAGTTTCAAAAGGATGCCTAAACATATCCTTTGATAGAAACTATAGCGACCCAAGATTTTCATACACAGATATTACATCCTTTTATATGTATATTAAATACATTACACAACACATTCCTAAGTACTATAATAGTTTAGTGTATTTTTAGACTAAGTAAATAGTCATTTAATTTGATGAAGGATCCAAATAATTTCTTATAATGGTATAACCCATTATTACTCTTCAAAAATATACCCTACGTAAACACTTTCTTCATAACCTAGGGAAAGATAACCTAAGAAAGGGTGAGATCAGATGCTCAGTAAGGGTACACATGAGAAATATATAAACTTAACATGAGCTTATGTGTATAAGAACATGGAAATAACATTTGAAAACTATACCCTTAATATAAAATATCATAACCTTGATTAATGTAATAAGTATTGGAATTTTATAAGGCATGAATCGTAAGGAAATCCAAGAACATTATCCTTGAGAGCATAAAATTTTCATAAATAAAAAATATTTTACATACACACAGGCATAAAAAATTGTATGTAGAGGTTACCCACTAATAAATTCATAACATGTTAGGATTTTCCTTACCACACATGTACTTACAACAGGATTGGTTTAACCACTCGTGTCCCCTATTATTCGAGGCTAGGATAAACACCCATGTACCCTCACTTTTAGTATTGAGCTGACAACCCACATACCATCTATGATCATAGAAAATTTATCATTACCCAATAAATTTGTGGGATATATAGATCCTAGAAATAAAATAATAAAAATCATACACATGTGTGCCACAAAATCATAAAACATTCATCAGATCATGATCCATGAGATGAAATGGGTCCCATAAACATTTTATCTTATCATAGCCTATGGAAAATAGAGAGATTCATAATCATTTTATCATTTCATTATAACATAACCGGTGAATAAAAGAGGTTTTCATAAATATTTTATCATGGTATAATCCGTGAAAAATAAAATAGTTTCAAAAACATATTTTGCTCACAGTATAAAATATTTATTGAAAGATTAAGAATTATATCCTTGGGTAAAAACCCCAAAAAATCATAAGTAACATCAAAGGATGTCATATTAGATGAAAAATGATTTTGAAATATCACAAGTAACTTTTATTTGAGGAAAAATAACTTTTTATTGAAAATAATTTTTTAAATCATGATTTTTTTTAAAATTCTTTTACTTCGAAAAAAATATTAAAAACCTATAAAATATGATTTAAAAATAATTTATTTTATTTCTAGGGGAAAATTCCCATTACAATTTAAAAAATATATGTTTAATATATTATACATTTTTAAAAATACATTTAATTGAAAATAACCTTCAAAAATATAAAGGAATATTCAAATAAAATAATAGTCCTGACTGAAGGAAATTTATTTCATGCCTTACATGATTAAAAAATTATTCATTTCACATTTTTTGGTAAAATACAAATATGCATTTTTTGGAAAATGATATTAAGATTCCTTCCAAAACATTTTTAAAAAAAAGTCAAACATGGGAAAAATATATTTAATATATCATTTTAATAATGTTACAAAATTCAAAATATTTTTCGAAAACATGTTTCTTGAAGAAAATATATTTCTATCTAAAAAGATAAATAAATTCATATTTTCATAAAAAGTATTCACTATTATTTTGAGCGCCAAAGAGTATAAAATTATAATATTACATGAAATATCATTAATAACTATATGGGATTAGAATAAAATGTTTCCAGAGAGATGGATCATTATTTTTAACATTAGAACCCTAATCATACACTATCATGATAAATTATGAGATTGTAACATAAAATAATTACATCTTTTGTAACATATAATAATAAAAAATATGAATGAAGGAAATTAAATAAAACATATAATATCATAAAAATTAAATGAATTTATGATATTACTTGTAGAATGGGATATGTATACACTAAATTAAAAATGGTTGGTGTATAACATAACATATGTCATAAAGAAACAAAAATTGAGACACAAATCCTTTAAAACAATAGTAAATTTTGAATTATATATACCATGGTATATAGATCCTAGTATTGATGTGGTTATATAAATAATTTCCTATAGTATAATCATAAAATAAAGTCATGGGAAATATATAGACCGTATAAAAGATATAGTTGGTGAATATGATATTTTCTTTATAGAAGTAAAAAATGTGAGATTAAAAACCATTACTGATGTATTAATCTTTTGAATCGTAAGCCCCAATTAAAAAAACCTAATTAAGCTATTAATGATATTAAAATGAGGATATTAATTATCTGTCATGTCAAATTTGAAGTATATTACCTTCATAAAATAAATTGCTATTTAATTTTCATATGTACCCCAGAAATAAAAGAGAGACTACAAATTCCTTACCACATTGACATAATTTTTTTTAAAATCCCTTATAAATAATTACATAAAATAAAAATTTAAATTCACTGAAAAGACATATATTAATTATTTAGAATTTATAATGGGTAGTATTAAAACCTCACAAAATAAATGAGTTATGAATTTTCATATGTCTCCCAAAAATAGAAGTGAGACTAGAAATACATTACCTTAAGTACTAAATTATTTTTTACACATTAAAAACAGTTATATATGAAATATATTTTTATTATAAATCAATTATAGAACCATAATTATATATATAAAACCATATATTATTTTATTATTAATTTCTATTGTCGTTTATTTACAATTCACTGTTAATGTTACGTTTCGGGTAATATCTGCATTGTTTTTCGTATATGTTTTGATTTTTTATTTTTCTATCCTATTACATTGAAATTTATTTAATAATATATCAAACATTAACCTTTATATAAATATCATATATATTCATTATATATTTATTTAGAAAATCCAAATAAATAGTTATAGAAAATGAAATACACAGTCAATGGAGACAATATGCCATACGTACACATGAGAATTGATTTCATTTTTTTCAGATCGAAATAGAGAAAGGTAAATGATATATTGTCATTAAATAATATTTTTTATTTCATATTTATCATATATGTTAATTAACCCATCTTTTTTATCTTCCATGTAAAAGGTGAAAGAAACCCATCGCTTCACGGGGAGCAAGTTCGTCGTACAATTGAGAAATACTGTTGCATTCCCAAAAATATATAGATTATAAAGGTATATGTGATATATTTTTTAAATAAGTATAATAATATCATAAATATCATAATTAAATATTAAATTCATCATTATGGAAATTCTTGAGAGGTGTTGATGGAAAACAAAACGACATCGATTTGCGAGGCAGTAGTCCACCAAACACACAATTAATGAATTCCTAACCCATTTTATTGAGCTGGAGAAGGTTGTAGGTAATCACCTTAAAATAACAACATCTTATTATATATAATATAATATTTTTATTTTGTTATTATGGTATAATAATAATTTAATTGGGGGGAGAAATAAATAAAAAATTGCATGTTGACGAACGTTACCTCTTCTTTGTGTATCCTCCTTAGGTTTGAACCAAAAGCATTCCTAGGGTAACATTCTATCATTAATAAATATTATAGGATTATAAAAAGAGGTTTTGGAATTAATTTGGGTAGTAATTTTCCAAACAAAAAGGGTTTTATGATGTTAAGGGGATATAACAAGGGGTGGACTTTTATAAGTTAGGTGAGAAGAAAACTTGTAAATTTTGTGAATAAAAGAATTTGATTCATTATTTATACATGTCAAAATTCTCCAATAATGGAAGATTTTTGACACTAGAAGATAAAAGGACTATATATGGA
Organism: Viscum album; assembly: GCA_963277665.1. NCBI lineage: Eukaryota > Viridiplantae > Streptophyta > Magnoliopsida > Santalales > Viscaceae > Viscum > Viscum album. Next base: position 2,026,527,866 of record OY728146.1, on the reverse strand, counting down.
CATAAATTTGGTGTTGTACATTTATTGGGTTATTTTTAATCCCTATCATTATATTTTACCCCTAGTAAACTAATTTTTACTGTAACCGCCGTAAATATTTTTTACTTTTTTCAATATTCTTTTTAGTCAAAAATTTTCATGACCTTATTAATTAACAAAAATAATTATTATTTAAAATATGGAATCCAATTTTTAAAATTCCATTCACATAATTTGAAATTTTTAATTTAAAATTAATCTCTTTGATGCGATGAGAAATAATGTTTTTAAAGTGAAAAAATGTTCAAAAGTTTACAATGATTTTTTATCAAAATTAAATATAAAATTGAATAAAATGACCTAAATTGGATTAATTGATACATTATTTTATGTTTGTTACATTAAAACAAACATAAAATATTCTATACGTTTATATATAAATTAATATAAAACATTGTTTCTAATTAAAATTTAGTATGTTTTACTATTCATCAAAAAATGAATCTTTTCAATGAAATCAATAAATAATCACCATAATATAATTTTTCCATGATGATATGAAAAAGTATATTTTTATTAAATTAATTGTCAAGAAGAGTAAAAAATTAATTTTATTAATGTTCATAAAAACTTATTTAATAATGTTTTTGAGAAAAGTTTTTTAAAACATATATAGACTTTACTGTAAATTAATTAATTTTTTTATTAGTATGATTCCTTTATATAAAACCAATATAATTAATATTAAAAAAATTACTATTCATATCACCAATTTTAATGGATAGTTTATATCATCCACATTTAAATAACAATATTAATAATATATCTATGATTTTCTAAAACTCAGATTCATGTGTAACAATAATTAAAATGTGTGATGTTTGGAATGAAAAATATTGGAAAAATTAAATTTATTTAAAATAAAAAATGTGATAAATCTTGGGGTGTTACAATATAAGTGAAAAATAATCCCTATAAACTACCAAAAGATGAAATTAATATTTTTAAATTGAAGTAAATCAAGAATATTTTCTCATTTTCTCTATATTGATGGAAAAATAATACCTCAACTTGAGAAAATAATCTTGAAAATGAACAATTTAACCTTTTATGAACATTTGGGTTGAATTATTGGCCTCTCCAAGCCTTATAAAGGAATAATTGTTAGGCCTGAGTATTGTTTTTATATTTTTTTTCAATCTATATTATATGGTTGACGTTAAAAAAAGGAAAATATTTGGATTACCAGACTCACCATCATAATTTGGTATGAGAAGAACAATGATTATGACGTCCTTTAGATTTTAAAGAAGTATTCTAGATCAAAACTTTTATTAGACTCACCTTGATTCTATAATGTTAGGAATATGATCATGAGAATTTTATTTTTGTTTATATGGAGCAGAAAAAATCCTGACAATGCTTTTTTGGTTATTAATTCACAAAAGTCATATGTTGTCTGAGAACTTGTGATGAAATCCTTATTATGTTATTGGGTACAATTAGTGCTTCTGATTGTATTGAGTCACGATTTGTAAAAAGAGGTTTATAAAATTCTAGTAAGTTTCAATACTTCCCAATATAAATTAGAGGATACTAATGTGAATTCAAATGTATTCAAAGTCATGAGGAAATCATGATTACAAATCATGCCATATGCAGAGTAATATAGAGAGGTGAAGACTCATTAAACAGCATGCCCCCAATCTATCATTTTGGATTTCGAAAACTATTTTTTAAAATTAATTGTTTGTATAATTATGTTGTCATATGGAGAGTAATATGGAAGGTAAAATGTATGACAATGTGTGAATTTGATTTCAATGGGGATAAAAAATAAATAATTCATACTTTTTTCTCACATTTGGGTCAAGAGAGAAGGAAAATAGGTATTGATTGATTCAAGGAGAGGTGAAGACTCATTGAACTAGCAGAGAAATTATTCATCATAGTAAAGTGAAGACCGGTCTATCAAAAATAGGCTGACTGTGATAAAGTCAGTGAATGCGAGATCATTCGTATGATTTATTGAATAACGGGGTAAATAGTGGTAATGAATTTTAGATGTAATGAGTTGATACATAACATCTGTATGGGGAGAATTTTAGTAACTAAAATAAGTCATCGTAATAGTGTGTCATCATTTTTTACATGTCTTCATCATAATTAAGAATTATGATGAATAATTAGAATTAAGAATCAGACTAAAGAGTCATAATGAATAAATGTTTGTAACCTAGAATAAATCTAATGTTTCAAGAGGCTCCCAGATGTTTTATAAAGCATTGAATAAGTCAAATATCGATATGATATTTAAGTAGAATTGAAGATTCATAAAATTTGGTTCAATATGAAATATTTTTATAATCCTACTCAAACCATATAACGATTTTCTATAAAAGTATATGATAGATCATTTTTAAAGGTCTGAAAAAACATAGACTGTTCACATATGTTTAGCTCTTAAAATTGTAGAACATGTATTGAGCTTCCATTCTGGTTTTGTTTTTTAAGTTGGTGTTTTTCAAGTTCTATCTGAGTGATGTTCAATATAATCTACATACATAGTTTCAATGGGAGATACTTCATTGGAGTAAGTCCAATAAAGTATTCCCATCATAGAAATATCCATTAGAGTATGGTTCATCATATTGGGTTCCATCATGTAACGACCCGAATCCAGAGCCCCTCTACTGGTTCCCCATACCTCGTTCTCGACATGTCCTCAAGCGTGTTTTCCTAAATTCTAGAGGCTGCCGACTAGCAGAGAGGGCCTTGGTGAGTCGGTGGGGGAAACTATTCCCTCATTTAGTAAAGTATACAACATAAGAACAACCAGACACATTAAACGGAAACAATAAACCGCATACCACAATTGAACTGAAAATCGGAAGAAATATATAAAATAAAAATGATGAAACATGGATCATATGTCTATGGAAATTAGTAAACAAACCAATCTGCTGAAGTAAAACTGAAATAAAAAATGGAAATGAAAAAAAGTAAACTCCTCAGCATCACAATCCACGGCTCGGTCCCATGCTCTCCAACTCCCATGCAATCAAGAACCTGAATTAGAAGGGAGCTTCCCTTATCTATACCAACAGAAACATAGTCAGCCTGGCCCCAAAAACATGGCCCAAGCATGGTGTGAGACAAAGTCTCAGTAGGCATCCTCCCAAAGATCTGTGCCTAACAGTCAATGAATACATGGAAAGTAAAGTACAGAAACAGTAAACATGAAAATAGACAACAGCTACAATTCACAGTTCTAACATATAAAGTACACAAGTAAAAAACCATAAAAAGTAGAAAACAGGTAACCCTCTGGGTATCCCTCATAGCCTAACCCCTATGTTTCAACATACAAGTACTAGAAACCCTCTAGGAGGCACACACAGTATCACCCCTCTGGTTTATCTATGAATAGACTCTCTGAGGAAGCACTCACAGTCAATTCCCCCTATAGTCTCGTATCGTGCTAAAGAATTTCTGGGGAAGCACTCAACATCTCATTCCACCTGTGGCCCATGTCGAGGAACTATAGACTCTCTGAGGAAGCACTCATCATCAATTCTCCATGTGGTATCGCATCATATTAAAAGACACTCTGGAGAAGCCCTTACATCTATTCTCCCTATAGTCTACTACACTAGGTTCTCACAGTCTTGCATGTAAATACACATGCTTAGCGTGCGTGGATCGTCCATGTAAACCTCAACAACTACTTGGATATCAATCTAATCCTCAATAACATAACAAAGCAACAGTTACACTATCCTATAACTAGGCATGGAAACTGGAAAAACGCCAAACAAGTAGAACAAGCATAGAAAACATCCATAGTATAGTAAGAACTACAGTAATCATAGGCAAAACATCTACTCTATCAATCAAGAAAAGCAGGAAATACAACAAGGGAAAAATAGGAACACACATTACCCCGTTCAAGGGTATTGGTGGAATTTTCACAAAATACTCATCGAATTTCTACAGAAAGGCACAAACCACCTACCTCGATCCTAGGAGATCAATATACTTGATCGACGATGACTGATACTCCCTATACTGCTGTAGATCTGAGAAAACGTCTGAAACACGTAAACCAAGATAACAAGAGAAGGAGCAGGAATTGGAAAACAAGGCTCAAGCAGAATGAAGAACTCACCGTTTTGATTCCAACACAATCGACCGTGCTCAAATCGGAGAACGGGGGAATTGGCGGGATCTCATCGAAGATTCGCGGATCCTCAGTACTGTCAAATGAACAGAACCTAGAAGAAGATGTTATGGTGCGTCAGGCGTGACTCTGATCTGTTTAGTGAAAAAAATTTACATGGCATATACTTATAAAGTACCCGATGTGTACTAGTGCTTTTCCGTACTCCACCATAAATGGCCTCCACATCACCCCTACACATCGTGTGTGTGGCCTGGGTATGTCCAGCACACAGCTTCAAGTCGGATAAGAGTACACGGCATGTACTCAGAAAGTACACGGCGTGTACTTCAAAAATTTCCAGAAACATTTTTTTTCACACAAACTCCAGAAAAAGGAAAGGAGAACCTGAAACGAAGATCTGGGTACTTACAAACTTCCCCCTTAAAGAAATGCATCCCTGAATTTCCCTAGAGAGGCATAGAAGAAGAAACCCTAAACAACTCCGTCCACTGTGATCATACATCAGCCTCCCTCTCACTGGTCTAGTCCTGTACTCGCCCATGCTACCAAAGCACCCGTACAAGAGGGACAGACCACCCACGGAAAACCTTCGTACTGCGATCAACAATACAGATAGGATGGCCCCTCAGGCTGAAAGACATGAGACAGGTTTGAAAAGTAATGTTGAAGCTGAGAGACATAGAAGACGTCGTGAATGGCCTGGTACTTCTAGGGTATCTGTAACCGATAGGCGACCGTTCTCGAATCAGAGAACGGATGGAGAGGTGGGAGCTCATCGAAGATTTACAGATCCTCGATGCTCTCGGACGAATGAAACCTAGAAGAAGACGTTTCTGTGTGTCAGGCACGACCCCGATCTATTTAGTGAAAAAAAGAAAAGTACACGGCGTGTACTTGTGTTTTTCTGTACTCCTCTAAAAACAGCCTCCACGTCACCCGTACACACCGTGTGTGTGGCCCGGGCACCGCCATCACACGACTTCGAGCCAAAGAAAACTACACGGTGTGTAATCAGAAAGTACATGGCGTGTACTTCAGAAATTTCTAGAAACTTTTTTTTTCTCAAAAACTTCAGAATAAGGAACTGCGTACCTGAAACGAAAATTCATGTTCTTACACATCAATCGGATGAAATGTGATATGTTGATTGACATACTACTATATTAAAGAAAGAAATATCAGAAGGACAATCAGACGGATTAAAATCAGATAGAGAATATCAGACAGAGGTTATCAGACTGAGGATATTCGGACATACATTGGTGAGGATGTTTTTTGAACACACATTATATAAAAAACTTGAAGAAAAATATTTAACTTAGAGAATTTATGACGTTCATAATGTTTGGTTATAGATAATTTTTGATTTAGCTTACTTGTGGAGGATGTGAAGACATTATGAAGTGGAGAAAGAAAGAAGAATGAGAGTGATGTTTGTAACTGTGGATACATACAAGTTTATGAAAAGGCTAGTCTTGATGGGTGTATATAACTAATTGTGGGAAAGTGGATATTGAAAAGGATTGTTGAGTGGTATAACAAACTATAGTAGTAATGTTTCTACTCATATTTTATTATTGTTCACTTTGGGTACCTTTGTATTTCAGATAAAAGTAAGTGAAAGAATCCAAGTTGGTGGGACTATCCAAATTAGAAATATTGGGTCTTTTTACTTAACCATTTAAAAATAATTTTCTTTTGTAACATTATATATGTTTCATATTAAAGTTAAGATTCTGAGTTATATTTGAGTGGATCATAGCTTTAACAAGTTTTAAAGGTTCATATAAATTTTCATAAGATTTTTAGAAAATATCTTATAAATTAAAAACGAACAGTTGATTAAACCCCCTATCAATGGTCTTGATACTGTTTGGGAATAATAATTGGTATTAGAGTGTAGCTTACCTCTAAGATATATATCTATGAGAATGTAGAATTTTAATTTTATAAACTACAAGGGGTTTTAAATTTTAAATGGTAAGAACTATCATATCTATAAATATATAATGATTCCTTATCTTATTTCTATTGGATATGATGTTTTGGATGCGTATATGTACAGTTTTTTTACTCTTATTGGGAATGATCTACTTACCATTGCTGATAAGACAAATATTTAAAATTATTAAAGAGATAAGAATAATTTACTCTCGTAACTAACTGAATGTGATTTTATTAGAGTAGTGTGAGTTAGAACTACCAAAGGTATATAGGAAAAGTTGAAAATAATTTATAATGGTATGAAAAGGTGAAAAGAGAAAAATTAAATTCTTAGAGGTTTAAGTACAAAGATATGAAAATGGATTTGGTTAAATATTTTGGTGAATTATTTACAAGGGTAAATGATAGTATTATTACCCTTATACTTCTTATTGAGATGTTAGGAAGACTCAGCTTTTTTAGAAAAGATCTTATGATTTCTTCTTAATAAGATCGATTCCATGGATTCATATTTGGTAGATAGAGTTCCTGAAACACTCATATTGGATGATTTTTATAGTACTATTGTTACTTATTAAATGATAAGATATAAGGTTTTAAAAAATAAATTATACACTAATCAAGAAATAGACATAAAATATTTATTAAATGTAAAAAAATGATAAATATGTTTAATAAGAATCAAATGATTCAGATGTTGGGGACGAAGATGAATATTTCAATATAATTGTTTCCATCCATTCAATGAAATACTAAAGTTCAAAAGGATTGAATAATAACTGATATGGTGGGTGAATCAATTGTTCTATTTTTTAATATTTTCAACAATTTTTAAAACATTTCCTTAATAACCTAATAATTATTATATAAGAATAATTTTTTTTTAAATACATATGATTGAAAATAATGGGAATGTAAGTAAAGCACATGATATTTACAAGGATCAGCCTCAGTGTAAGAACCCATATCTTTTCCTTATCAACCCTAATGGGTCTATAGAAATTCATTATAATGATAAAGGGAATAAATATGGACCCAACTCCCATTAGACACCTTATATCACCCCATAAAAATAGTATACTTAATCCCATAATTTTACAATGTTTTCATATAAAACATTGATAAAAAAGGAAAAAAGGTGTTGTATAATTTTTACAGCAATAGTTCTTGGTTCTTATGAACCTGATTCCACTGACCTTAGGTCTTATGAATTAGGTCTGATTGACCCAGTACAAACATTTAAATACATTATTCCCTTTCTCAATCTTTACTTCTCAAACTCTTCTAAAAAACTCAGTACTATCTTCTATAGTCCAATCGACTCAATATAACTTTTCTCAGTCAGTTCAACAAAAACAACAGATTTTTTTATCTTCTAATGAGTTCTATGTATGGATGGAACTCTCAATCAAATTCTTCAATCCTCTATATTTTCCACTTACATGAAACGATACCAAATGTGAAAGAACTGTGCTTTTATTTATAGGATACTCAAAAAAGAAAATACAGGAAAATTTATAACATCCCTTGGTCTCTCAAATTCAAAACTACTATATGTATATGTAATTTAATTTCAATTTTAAACACATAAAAATTTACTTCTTCAAACCTCTCAATATTTAATCAAGATCTGTATTCTTGAATAAACTAACTTTTATTCAGTCTGATATAAAATCCTCTACTTTAGTTTCCTTAAATAATTATGATCTGAATTTCTTTCTTATATCATTATTAATGTCTTTCTATCTTAGATGACTACGATCTGACTATATTCATGTGCTCATTACGATCCATCTTCCATTCTTAGATAATTATGTTCTGACTATCTCCCCCAACTAATTATAATTTACTTCCTCAATAGATGACTTATTAGTCTCATAATATTATTTGATTGTAAACATGAACTCTCCATTTGATTCTTATCAAGAAAATGCCACACTTTTAGAATCTCCACTCCTTTTTATAATTAATCTCCACAAGATGGGTCAGCATGAGTAACTATAATCACATCGATGCTCTGAATCCAATAATTTATTGGTGTGATGAATTCATTTAATAAACCAACAAATGATCCCGATCTAATTGATGTTCCTCCTTATATTATGTCTAGTTAAAAAAACTCATAATAACAGAATTACTATTAGAATTTAATTATCATTATGATGTTATGCATTTGAGGATGAATCCACTCAACAACATTCAGACTCCTAAAAAACATATGGGTTCGGTACTTCTGGATATGATCTTCTGTGTCTGGGTTTTTGGATCCAATACAATATCAATGATTCATTATTTTTTTCAAAATCATTTATCATGATAGTTTGCATGATTTTTGAGAACTTTAATATTGTTAAATCATCGTCTGACTTGAGGTTAGAATGTAGAAAAACATTATAACTCCTCACATAACTATCTTATTTTAAAAACAATTCAATAAATTTATTACTTCTTCACTATGAAACTTTTGACTCTCTAACAAATATCATGCTTGTTGGATCTCAAACTTCATATTGATGTACCTAAGACCGATGGTGCATGTAACACATCAAAATTATAATGTATGAACATTTAATTCGATATTGAGTATAACACACAACACCATGTGTATAAGGGAATATAATATCGTAATAATTTATAAAACAATTCTTATTTTAAATAGATTTAATATATTCTACAGTATATAATGAAAGTGATATTGAGTTAGCATTCGATAGACGCAACATCGAGTTTCATTAATGGCATGCATTAATTATAATACCGAGTATTACCGAACAATAATATGTTATTAAAATATTATAATTTAATATAGTAATACATAAACAAGACATTAGGAATAATATTAACAAAAATATGAAAATATATTTTTTACACAACTAATTCATTGGCTAAAAATTAATTATAAATGGATATAAGAGCTAATTGAACATATAGAGAATATTTTTAAGAAAACTAATTTTTTTAGAAAGATATTTTATTATAATAAATTAAACTAATTACGATTTGTGAGAGATTTTAATGTAATATATATTATATATTCAATAAAAAAGTTATATTCATAATCGAAAACTGAAATTTATAGCTAAAATTCAATATTTTTATTAAGGATCCTTTACTGCCATTTAATGTAGAACATTTTATGGATTTAAATTTTTTAAATTTTATAGAACATATATTTCCAAATAAACTACATCATTTAGTGATAAAAAATATGTCTGGGTGAATTTTTTTTATTTTTGTGTGAAGTTTCATTTCTTAAGGAACCGTGAAAAATTCTAAATTATAGTTCATAACAGTTTTTTCATATGATTTATTTATAACATTAATTTCTTTTTTCAATTGGTTTTAATTTTTAATTAAATAATATTTTTATCATTTAATACAATTTATGTCATTTTAATAAATTTAAATTTTAAATTGACTCTAGAAACCTACCAAACTTTTGAATGTTTTTACTTTAAAACCCTACATTTTCACCTAGTATGGAGGATGCAATTAAAATTAACATTTTCCACTTATGTGATTGGAATTTATAAAATGAAGGATTAAATATTTGGAATTAAAATAATTTCTAATTTCTAATAATATCAAATTAGTTTTTGTGAAAAAAATCATCAAAATTAATTAGAATTTATTATAATTATTAAAGAAAAATTAAGCTTAATAAAGGACTAAACCATTATCTTAGGGGCCTAAATAACCTAGAAACATGCTCTAAACCCATTTTATGGACATAATTATTCCTTTGAGCTTACAGTATTTAGTGTTTTTGTAATTTCTGATTTTTTAGGTAAAAACGTTGGTACACCTCACTTATTTTGATGAATACCAAGTGATTCATTTTCCTCCCTTATAAAAGGACACCATCTCTCCCACATTTACACACCTATCAAGACTTTTTGTATTGAAAAATATCTACAAAATATAGTTCCAAAAAAACCCTATCCCCATACTAGAATCCTCACCTTGGGAACTAATCAATCCTAAGAATCCCATTGGTGTAAACCAAAAGGAATTCCTCAATAAAGTGGTATCATCACTCTTTTAGATCTGTAGTTTAATTTCCATTATACACCACATAATCTATTTTTATTCTATGATTATATAACATAAAAATTATTCTAAATATTCTATGATGTTTTTATTCAATGGGATCTACCTAAATATACTCACACATCAATCTAATGGGTAAAAAACATACCATTTATGTATACATCAAACTACGGCCTCCCAAAATGAAGTTGTTCGTTTTTTACATTACCATATTTAATGGTGTTAATTATGATATAAACTATTTTTATATATGTTATATATGAAATTTATAATGTCTCTATAATTATTTAATTATTTTATAACACATATCATTATGAAATCTATTTTTTGGGAATACGATAACATCATTTGTGTAAGTGTGGACTACCGCCTCATAAATGCAATCTGATTCATTCACACGATACATGGACTGTATAAAAGAAATTTTCAATTAAAAATATGTGAAATTTAAAACATATATTTTATTTTCATGACATAATTACCTTTATATAAATAATATATATATATATCATTTTTTTATTACTCTTTCGCACACATAAAAAGTGATAACGTCATTTCTAGATGTGTGGACTACCACCTCCTCAACAAGATGTGATTAATTTAACATCAAAAGAGTTATATATATAATTATATGGTATTAAATAATATGTAATTTTTGATATAATTATCTATCTGGAATTTTATATTGCTACATACCTTCTTTCCATAACGGTAATTAAAAAAATGAGAACGTTACTCAAGCATACATACGACCTATCGTCTCTGAGATTGTAACATTGATTGATTTTTCATAATCATATTAAATTATTAAAATTAAATGTATAATTTATGTATAAATATCATAATTATTTCTTTATTATTGTTCTGAAGATGTTATATAATGACCCCTTCGACTATAGTTGACCTACCAATGTTGTTTTTGACGCATAAACCGAATTTGGTCACAACATCTGATGTAAACATAATTGATTATGTAATTGTATATAAAATGTTAATAACTGAAATAAAAGATATGATAAAACAAAAAAACACAATAAATTAAATAATTAATATAACTCTATTATTCGGGAATATAGAGACACACGAGATTAGTCTGACTAAGGGTATGAAATTTTTATCTTACTTTTTACATCCGTAAGAAAAAAGTCTTATTCAACATTTACTTTTTTTGTATCTAATTCCCATTTGGAGCTATTATATCAAGAATTATTTTATCTTAATGATATTTAAAAATTTAATTTAATATTATTCCTTTCTAAGGATTATTAATTAAAAAAATTCAACCTGGTATGGGACAATTTGGGATGTTTAAATATTATTTTCCTTAATAATAATGATAATAATCTTTAAATAGTCATTACATTAGTAGAAATTATATGGAAATTTTCCAATATTATTTTTAATTTTACTTTCATTTGGGTATTAATTACCTTTTTCATGTATTAGTAAGATTTTTCCACTCTTTGGTACTCATAATGTTTTCGAAAATGTTTTTCTAAAAACCCAACATCATTTTTCTCTTTAGTCAGAGAAACTGTTTTCTTATAAATTCCATGATTTATTAAAATGTTTTTAAAAATGTTTTTAGACATTCAAAAATTATTGACTAAATGAATTTTTACCCTTTTTATCTTTTCCATTATTATCTATGAAATATTCATGTCACATTGTAAACGAATCATTTTTCTAACATATTACCATGAAATTGTAATGTTCTTTTACCACTTATTGAATGAATGGATTTAACCATCATCATTTCTTTGAGGAATCGAATTAATTTTTAAATTGTTACTTCTTCAAAAAATGATTTCAAACCTGATTATCAATAAAAATATTGTTTAAAAGTTTTTTCCAAATAAAAGGATATTTTCTTTAAGAATGTTTTAAAGGATATCGTAATTGATCAATGACAAAAAACAACTATTTTTTATCTTCTTTAGATATTTTTTTGTGATACGATCCTTAATATGCATATGGATCCTTGATTATTTATTTGTCTAAGGATAGAATTCACACTAATTTATTTGATTCCTTTAAGTCCCATTGAAATATTCAATTTCATATGATCTTTGACAATGAATTCCCCCTAAATGTCAATATCATTTGTTATGGATATGATTATTTCCTAAAAAATATAACATTTTATATATGGTTTTTAATTTGAGTTTTATTTGATTAATTAGGGAAATATTGATAAATTCATAACCCTTATTAAATAAGGATATTTGATAAGGATTATTGTATATTTGATATTAGGGGTGTTTTGGAGAGATAAGACCTGGGTTGGGGACCATTTACGGTAATGAATAAATGTTGGGGTTTGGATACTGAAATCCCTTTGATGTAGTCATAGTCTCATGAGATGAAATTAGTTTGCAATAAACCCTTCGAGTTTTTTTTCAAAGTTTAATAGTTGAGTTTCTACCCGATATTCTAAATTGTCTTGTGAATGGTCTTGATGGTACTTATTCTATGTAACTAGGAAACATGGAATCCATTAATTAATAATTTACCTCATTTAGTTTTATTTATTAATAATCTATGAGATCTTGTGTCTACATATCTATGAATATATTTCATTTTATTTTCAGTTTTAAAATAATATGTTTTTTAGCTTCTTACATTTAAATATTTATTTCCCCTTATCTAGTAATTTAGATGGCATGTGTTTCAATTTATTAAATTTCCATATTTTTATGAACATCCTTCTTATTTTGTTGATTTTATTGTATGTGTGTTCAGTTATTTACCATTTCATAATTATTTTTCTCAGTGAATTGTTATATCTTCTATTATGTTTTACCCTTAATAACCATTTGATCTCGCTATTAATATGTTTCCATTCCCCAGGAATCCAAGAAGTTCACTATGAAATATATGTAGTGATATAATATATGGAATAAATTTATCCTCAAATTTTTTTAGTAAAGAAATTATTTTGTAATTAGTGTTTTAATTTTTATAGAAAGACTTACGTAAGTATTTGTTTTACAAAGACAACTAAACTAATTGGTATTTTAGGATTTGATTCCTTGTAATCATGCTAATGTACATGATTGAAGACATCAGCTCTATGCCTTCTGGTTCTAGGACACTAACATTGGTATCAATGAATGTTTAATATAAGCCTTGGGAAATATATTTAAGAAAAAATATATTAGTGAACGTTACCATAATATAGAATTTGAGGTTAATTATAGAAGTTGACCATATAAATTCTTTAAAGAAGATAGTATGTGTGTATTCCCAGAAATACATCCATGTATGGATACTATAAGTGGATGTGGTCTTAGAACAGATATACCTAATAGTTACAACTCTGACAAGGTAGGTTGGGACGGACTCGGCGTAACCTGGTACATGGAAATGGACTTTACTTCATACATAGTTTTACACACACAAGGGATATACTTAGGATACTTATCATTTTCATTACAAACAATTGAGAATTATTAGAAAGAATAATGAATGGACTAGGATAAACCTATGGATATTTAGATTGAATATAAGGTTCTATGATATATAAATCCTATATATGATATTTTAGATAAACTCTAGATTACATAATGATCTATATGAAAAAGAGTGGTTGAATTATTTATATATTGAGGATTTATTAAAAACCATAATTAAAATGTTTTATAGTTATCTACCTAATTTTAAAGATGTCTATCATATTAATATTTTCAATAATATAGATAGAGTTCTAGGAAAGGACAACATATATGTTGGGTAACAACCAGTCAAATTCGACAAGGACATGAGACTGGAATCCATGATTGAAGGACGATAAGGGTTTGACACCAACCACTAACCTACACAATGTCCTGGTTAATATCTCACTTTGTTTAGATGAACATTTTGCTGAATAGATACTAATGATAAACTAATAGTGTTTCTTTTTTTAGAAATTAATGTATTAACACTAATTGTATTGAAAAATATTTAGATTCAAATAGTAATAGTTTCCCTCATTTATTGGCCTTAATATCCTTTAGAAATGTATTATAGTGTATCATCCATTAATTTTTATTTTAGGATATCCATATCATGAAATCAAAAATAAACTATAATTTATTAATGTATTACCCAGATATGGAAACAATTTTATGAAAATAAAAAATATAATTTATGTAAATATTCTTTTATGATGTAAAATAATTTCTCAAAATTATTATAATTATCAAGATAAATATTGTCCTAATACATTTACTATTGTGGAACCAATGATATTCTAAATCATCATAAATTTATGAATTTGAGGCACTCAAATTTTTATTGATCATTGATTTGTTTGTGATTGATTACCTCAATCACTCCCAACAAATATTTATGATTTTCCTCTAATATATATCTTTACATACCAAAATTTTCTCAAACTAAGAGACCTAGTTGTATGTTAGTCCATGTGACCTTTTTACTTCCAATTCTATCTATTTTTTGAGGATTTTTTATGAACCATTCTCATGATGTGGGATTTCAATCATAGTAAATATCAAATAAAATATTACCAAGATCAGGTTTAAATTATGAGGATGTAATTTAATTAAGGATTAGTGAATGTAACACCCAAAAAAAATAAAGTATGAACATTGTATTAGATCGTGTGTACGACACAATACATGAAGCATGTAAGGTAATATAATATCCATGGAATTTATAATATATTTCAACGTTTATATAAATTAATCATATTCTATAACTTTCAATTCTCATGATACTGAGTTATCATGAGACAAATGCAATAATGAGTTTCTTTAATGGATTGCATACATGCATGACCATGTTTTACCAAACAATAATATATTTTTAGAATATTATTATTTAATTTAATAAGATATAAAATTTCTATTTGAATAGTATTAACTAACATATGAAAATATATGGTTTACAAAACTATTTAATTAGTTACAAATTGATTTTAAATGAATATAATATCTAATTGAAAATAAATGGAATTTTTTATAGACAACTATTATTTATACTAAAAAAGTATTTTACCCAGAAAAATTAAATTAATTCCAGTTATTTAGTTATTTGAATATAATATATATTTTATAATCAATCAAATATTTTTGATACTCATAGAACAACCCCATTTTTATGCCTAAAATACTATATTTTTATTCATGGACATTTAGTGCTTTTTAATAGATATCCATTTTAAATTTAATTTGTGGAAATTTTATTGATTATATATATGTAAATAAACAAGAAAAATTAATATTGAAAAATAAAGATTGTTTTATGGTACTTTTTTGGTCTTATTCTATGATGTTTCATTTTTTAATGAATAGTGGAAAATAATGAATTTTAGTTCAAAACTGAATTTTCATATAATTTATTTATAATGTTAAATTATATATTTAATTAGTTTTATGTTTTATTATATATTATTTTTATCCTTTTACACAATAATTTTTATTGTAATCAATTTCAATTTGTTATTTAATATAAAAACATTACAAACATTCTGACATTTTTACTAAAAAAAACCTGCATTGTATCCCCGTCAACAAGATTAAATTTAAATTAATTTCTATAAATTATATGATTAGAATTTAGAAAAATGGTATCTATATATGGAATCATAATAATATATAATTTCTAATAATTTCAACTTCATTTTTTTGTTGAAAACATTAGTACAGGTAATTAAAACAAATGACAATTATTAAGGAAGAAGTAAGCTTCATAAAGGACTAAACCTTTAACATAAGTGACCAAATAACCTATAAGCATGTAAAACACCCATTTCATGGACATAAATCAGCCATAAACCTTCCATTATTTTGTTTTTTGGTTTTTTATGGCATTTTTATGTAAAAACTCGTGTACACCTATCATCTTTTAAAAATTACCAACTGAGTCCTTTTCAACACTTATAAAAGGTCACCACCTCCCCCCTTATTCACACCTCTCATTCCACTTTGGATTAATAAATATCCTCAATATAGATCCACAAAATTCACACCAACCTCCCCCGATAATCATATATGTCACACCTTTTTCTGGAAACTATCCAATTAATACCTTTGGTTCAATCTATAGGGAGTTAGCCGGTTAAAATGTAACAATCCTTATTCTCTTTAGATTTATTTCCATTATACACCTCCTAAAATCATCTTATTCCATGATCACATAACAAAAAAATTATAATAATATTCTAGGATATTTTTATTCAAAGGGTTACACCTAAACATACACACACTTTCATCTAATTAGAAACGAACTTGCTGTTTATGTGTACGGTGAACTGCCGCCTCACAAAATGAAGTTGTTTTTTTTCATTTACCACCATTCATGGTATAGAATTATGATGGAAACATTATTTATTTATGTTATAAATGATATTTATAATCTATTTATATTTATTTAATTTTTTTATAACACATATCATTATTCACTCCATTTTGATGGAATACGATAAAATCATATACGAAAGTGTGGACTACCACATCCAAAAAGCGATGTGATTCATTCACACGATACTAAAAATGTATATAGAGTAATTTTAATTAATAATATGTGAAAAGGACAACTACTATATGATATTAATAACATAATTACATTTCAATATATATATATATATATATATATATATATATATATATATATTTCTTAATTTCTAATTCACATACATAAGATGTTATAACGTCGATCATGGACGTGTGGACCGTTTCCTCCTCGATATGATGTGATTCCTTTTATATAATAAGAATTATATATATAAGTATATGTGATTAAAAAATATGATATTTATGATTTAATTATTCTTCTTGAAATATATAATTCAACTTACCTTATTTCCATAACGATTATTTAAAAACAAGAACGTTACTCATGCGTATATACAACCTAATGTCTAGAAGACTGTAATGTTTATTAATTAATCCTAACCATATTTTATGATTTTTTAAAAAGTATAATTGATTTATAAATAGGATTACTATTTCATGAATATTGTTGTTGAGATGTAATATAATTTCCCCTTTGACCATAGTTGACCTGCCACTATTTTTTAGGATACATAAACTGAATTTGGTCAAAACACACAATGTAAACATTATTGATTAAGTTGTTTAATAAAACATAGAAAAAATTGAAATATATCTTATGATAAAAATGAGTTTTTTCAATAAAATAAATAATTAACATTATTTTTAGGAGTATATATACACAAGATACAAGTTAGATGAAACGTAAAATATTTTCATCTCACTTTTTACAACCATGTGATTATTGTCATGTTCACCATTAATTTATATTGAATTTGTTAATATAATAACCATTTTGATATATTATATTTTTAATTATATTATCTTTCTGCTATGTAAATTGTTTATTTATTTTAATTTTTTCATGAGGCTTATCATTTAAAATGTTTTAGAGTGGTATGAGATACTTTGGGATATCTAAATATTATTTTCCTCAAGAATAATACTAATGATATTAAATGGTAAATCTATTAGAAGAAATTATATAACCATTTTTCAATAAATAATTTCATTTTATTCTCCTCTGTTTATTCATTAACATTTTCAATCATTATAACAATTTTCTTCTCTTTGGAAGTCAAAATTTTTTGAAAATGTTTTTAAGAAAACACGACATCATTTCTCACTTTAGTCAGAGAACCTAATATCATCTAAAAATTGTATTTAATTATAATTTTTTTGAATTTTTTTAATATTTTAAAAATTATTTAGTAAATTTTTTACCCTTGTTTATTTTACAAATTTTCTAAAAAATGCTTATCAATTTCCAGACAAGGAATTTTCTACCATTTTAATATGAAAAAGTAATGTTATTTTACCTCATATTACACATATGAATTTACCCACCATCATTTATTTTAAGATTCCATTTCATGTTTAAAATCGTACTTTGACAACAAAATTATTTCAAAAGATCTTTTCAAAGAAATGGTTTTTGAAAAGGTTTTTCAAAACAACCGGAAATTTTCAGCATGAATGTTTTAAAAGATCTCTTAATACATCAATGTCACCATGAATTTATTTTTAATCTACTTGGGATATTTTGTATTCATATGAACCTAAATATTTATATGGATTGTTTTTTATTTATTTGAATATGGATAGTATTAAAATTAACTTCCATGATTCCATTTAGTCCCCTATAAATATTTAATTTCTTATTGTATTTGACAATAAATTTCCCCTAAATATTTGTATCATTTTTCATGGATATGATTATTTCATGAACCATATACCATTTTCCATAGAGTGTTAAATTTGAAATTTAATTGATTATTTTGGTAAATAATGATAAATCCATATCATTTATTCCATATTGATATTTGATAATGAATATTGCCTATTCGATATAAGGAATGTTTTGGACTAGTAAAAAATGGGTTGAGGATTGTTTAAGGTAAGTCATATGGGTTGGATAACAATTAATGAAATCCCCTTGATTCATAGATATCATCATGAGACTAAATTAGTTTGTCGAAAAACACATCGAGTTCATTTCCTAGTATAATTGATAGGACTCTACCTGGCATGTTAAACTGTCATGTGAACGGTCTTGACAGTACTGGTTCTATGTACCTAGCAAACATAGAATCGAATAATTATTAAATTTACTCATTTTGATTAAATTATTATTTACCCATGATAACATGCATCAAAATATCTATGGATACATTTCATTTTTTATTCATTGATTAAATGGAATGTGTTTAATTTATTACCATGACATATTAATTTTTCTTTAACTAGTTATTTGGATGGAATGTGTTTCCATTAATTACCTTGATATATTGTTTATGAACTTCCTTTGAGTCTCTTGATTATATGGTGTGTCTATTCAGTTATTTACCATTACATAATTATTATTTTCATGGATTAGATATTGTTTCCAGTGTACTTTACATTTACTAAATATTTATAGTTACCCTTATTATGTTGTCTTTCCCCATTAATCGAATAAGGGGACTGTGAAAATATACATGGATATATAATATCAAATAATGTCAATCGCGATGTTATTTAGATGACAATTATATTGTGATTGGTGTGTTATTTTTTAGTGCAAGAATAATATAATTTTTTGGCTTTATCTAGACTACTAAACTGATCTAACCTTTTATATTTTCATCATTGAAACCATACCAATGTAATTGATAGAAAAAACCAGCTCTTGGCCTTCTAGGGTCGGGTTTCTACAGTGCATCTGATCTACAACATATTCATTATGATCACTTCTTTATCTGGTGATGCTCAGTTTGATAACCTGATTCTAATAATCTTTGTCTAGAAATAAAATTTTCTAAGGATAAAATTTTCCATTCCCATTGTGATTGGATTCAAAAACATTCATAAAAATTCATCTTTATTAAGAAAACTCATTATGATAGACTGGGTCAGATCCTGACTAAACAAATAATTCTTTAAAAAAGGCTACGATTCAATAAATAGAAATAATTTTTTTAAAAAAAATATGATAAAGGTTATTAAATACCCATATTTTTATTTGTTTATAACCCTCATTAAAAACTTTTCCAACTCTAATAATTTTTTCACAACTCAAATTCTGTAAACAACTCAAGTTTTTTGACTTTTACCAAACCCATCCTTTCTCAAAAGAGAGTGTCTTGACTCAAAACTACTAGATATTGAAATTTATTCGATGTAATTAAATCCCTCGATGAAATCAATAATTTAGGGCCATGTAAAGATAATCACCCCCTCACTTTTATCTTTTCAACTCACATTTTTCTTTTCTCACCCCCTTTTTCTTTTGTCTCCCCCATTTTATGATGACCACATTTTCAGATTCATTTAATAAAGTTAAGTAAAATATTTACAAATGTTTTTAATTTCTCTACCCATTATCAATATAATCCAAAGCATGGTGAGGTTTCTGCTTATGAGGAATATGAATTCATTGGAGGAGGTAGAACATGATGTTGCAACCTCAACTCCATATATCTATCTTTTTTCATTTCCTTTTTGAAGATAAAAATAATGTGATACTTTATTTAGATGTATTCCAACAAAAAATCACTATATGAATCATTATATATTATAAAGTGATAATTTATATAATTCATTTTGATCATAAATGTTGGAAAATATTTTTAAAATGACCAATTTTACTACATTTATCGTAAATTATTTTCAATGGTTTATATAAGTTTAATTTCAATTCATCTAACTAGAACTTCATCCATAACATTTTTTTAGAATCTTGAGTAGTTGTAATATATTTTCAGTTAGACGTGATTTAAGATACTAAACATTATATCTTACAATTCCAACTCAAAAAATATTACTTCTAGAAAAATGTTCATCCTATGGTTGATTTCCTATCATTAAATTCTCTATCATAATCGACATTAGTATAACCATGAAACTTAATATTATTATTTATTTTTTATAACAACCAATATAAACCTATTCCTTGGAAATATCTTATAATTCTTTTTTCTTCCAACATATGTGATTATATTAGATTACATTTCTGCATAGAACAAAAATTCATAGCATAAACAATATAATGCCTTGAGTCAATAAGGTAAAGGAGACTTCCTATCACCTTCCTAAAGACTTTCTGATTCAATTTTTTTTTAAAATCCTCTTTACTAAACTTTTTACTCATAAAGATAGTAGTAAAAAATTATTTAGATTCATCCATACCAAAATTTTATAACAATTTCTAACATCCTTTTCTTGAGAATGGGAAATGAATTTTTCTTTGGGATGAATATTTAATCAAATTAATAAATTTAATTCCCCCAACATTGAAATTTAAAAACTCTTCATAATTTTTTCACCAAATTTTTTACAAGCATCTTTTATATCCCCAAAAAAATATATCATCCATATAAACAATTAATATTAGAGTTCTAAAGTCAAAATCATTCACATATGATATGGTATCAACCATTCCTTTAAAAAAATTCAACATTCTCAAATAATTTTAATGATTAGAATATCGTGCTTGTAGATATTGTTTCATCCCATACAAATCATTCATCAATTTAATTTTTTTCATACACTTAAAGTAGAAACCCACAAGGTTGTTCAATGTAATCTTATTCATAAATTTATACATTGTGAAATGATGAATTTACATCCATATCAAATACTTTTTAATTTTGGTCATCATCCACTACTAGAAACATTGGAATAGTTTCTAACCTTGCAATAGAGAAAAACATTTCATCAAAATATACACCTTCTACATATGAATAGACTTTAAAAACAAGTCACTCATTGTTTCATGAAAAATATCCATGCACGTTATGTTTTTTTATAAACCCACTTGGTTTAGATAACATTTTTATTTGTTGGACATAGAATATGTTCCCATGATTCATTTTTCTCAATCTAATCCAACTCTTAATTCAAATAATTCACCAATTATTTTAGTAGAAAAAATTCTAAAACCGATTTTGGTTCAACTTTTGAGATAATGGAAGTCTCATTTTCTAGTCTCAACATTCTCGTAGACTGAATTAGAGCCTTGTGATTTCAAATAATATTTTCGGACTCAGTATGTTTTTCTAAGGTAGGAAATTTCAACCTTTATCTTCCACCTAAACAATCCTCATACCAAGACTCTATGAAATCTTGGGGAGTATTATTTTCATTACATTAATTATCATTTGAAATATTTAGTTTATCATTCTCAACATTCTCAATAAATTTTGTTATTTACATTTAAATTTTCAATTAAATTCAAATAATATGAGTCCACCAACCTTTATAATAATCTGTTAAAACATTTTTAACTCCTTCCATTGGGTTAATAAACCATAAAATTCATTTCATAGCTTTTTCACCTAAATTATCCAAATCCGGATTCTTATTTTTAATAAACATAGACTTAAAAAAGCATTTAAGCAATTGAATGAAGGTTTTTAGTAATACCATATTTCATAAGAATTCATGTTGGTCTTTTATCTCAACAATCATCTATTTTGAACATATACAATATTATTAACAACTTAATTCCAATAAAAAAATTAATGTTTTTATTCTTCTAATATAATTCTTCCCATCTTCACCAAAATTAAATTTTTTTACAACTCTATTTTTTGTGGAGTAAAGGGAGCACTATAATGGTTATTTAACCCGTTATTTCTATGATATGTTTCAAATGTATTTCTTGTGATCATTGTACTATTATATGTTTTCAACATCTTTATATAAACCCTCATTTATATCTCATCTAATTTTATTAAAAAACATGAAAATTTAAATAGCCTGTGACTTAGGTTTCATAAATATGATTTTTTCATGTCAGTGAAATCATTAATAGAACTGATGATGTATAAATCCTATTTTATTTTTTGATTTCTCATTTAATGATATTAACAAATATAAATCTCAAGAGGTCTAGTTGATTGAAATTCAAATCAATTTTGAGTTTTCTTAGTCAACTTCTATTCTTGAAAAGTAAAACAAACCCCTTCGTATCTTTTTTTAAATTATAGAAGATAATGGACAACATCAATTATTGAATGTGTGTTAATGTATTTATATCCATGGTGGAAAAATATTTGGTGTGAGAAACTATTTTCATCTTCAACACTCATGTAACAATATTTATTAAACTCTTTTATTTGGAATAGATTCCCACTAGTTCATTCTCCTTCTGTGTTAAATTTTCAATCATTGACACTTTTTGATAACATAACAGTATTTTATAAATATCACATCTTTTAATCAACATAATTTTGAATTACAATAATTTTCATTTAAGAATGTTATGATTTGGCTAAATGACCAAAACACTATTTCCTCGACATGTCCCAGTGGGTCCCACACTGTGACTCCCATTACCTGGATCCAATAGGCCCGAGGCTGGTGACTAGCACTGAGTGGGCATATAAATATCATGGGAAGCATTGCCTATGTAGTTGTACACACACACACATCTCCAAGCCCACTAATACAGAAATGTGAAAACTGGTAAGGAACAAAATCCATGCATACAAATAATCCCAAACAACAATGTATGATGAAAGTAATGTAATAAAAGTAAACATATCCAGAATACAACCCCATAAAAAACAAGAGTCTGTAAACTAAAAAGTCCAACTTTTAAACATGAAGAAGTTCTTCATACTGCTACTCGTAGCAGTAGGAACACATCGGCCTATAGGGAAATGAATAATCTCAGTCCTGTTATGTTAGGCCCTAGACTCTCTCAAAAGGCTCCTCGTTCGCACAAGACACGATACATTCGAGAAAAGCCCATTCAAGGGTGAGTATAACAATACCCATCATAGGACCCTAAATCCCCAAAGTAATACACAAATGAAAGATATAATCATCTCTACAAAGTATATGTCTATAGAATATATAACTAGAGATACATAATCTAGATATACTCAAAACCTAGACCCGCAGTCTAGAGACATGTCACACAACCACATACCACTGCTAGAGATTTAGTTCGATGAATCCACGAATCACTCATCTTAGAGAACTTACTCCATGAGTCTGATAGCTCTAATGATGTCTGTCCGAAAATTATTTTCCATTGGGAAGGACACGAGAGATATATACACTAATTTTCAGATAACACACTCCAGAGTGGGGAAAGATCACAATACACAATTTAGGATCACTACCAGGGCCTTGGCGTATATCACAACTCATCTGAATTCACCTGCTAAATAGAGGATCAGTGCCCTGTGGAAATATTTATATCGATACATGACCCTACCATGGGTTAAGAATGGATAGAGGATCTCTCTATAGACCTCTTAAGGGGATACCTAACTCTATCATGGAAAGTCCTACTGAAGGGATCATACTCCTGTAAAAGGAAATGATACCTGACCTTTCGGGGGATGAGAAATAGCTTAATTAACCCCAAAAAAACATGTCCATTATACAGTGGACAAGAAGATCAAGCCACATACTAAAAAGTACACGATGTGTAGAAAGGTCACTATATGTTTCCTTTGACACTATGTACTACTAGTGTACAACAACCCATGTTGTAAGTATTTTCATGTTGAAGAAGGTATACACAGTGTGTGATATATTGACATGTCATCTTCTTATATCCCGAGAGGAGTATGTGTACGCTTACCATGTGCTCGTACACAACTTCAACCACTGTGTCACAACCCGCGTGACTGGTAAATAGGGTGACCCATGCAGCTGGCCTGGTCCGGCCGTGTGGTGGAGTACATGGATGTGTACCCCACCCCTTGTATGTGTATTTTTAGAGATACAGGGTGAGTCCCATATAAGGTCCCACACACCGTGTTCATCGAAGAATATGTCATGTCATCAATTTTACAAATTCGATACCCCAGCCATCATCGCCGGTCCACACGACATGTTTATCGGGATACGTGCATCTGTTCCATAAAATTTCTAGAAACATATAACTGCTTCTCTATACCTTGGTGGAGCTCTGATCATCATTCTGACAATCCGTTTTCCATGAAACTCCATATTCTAGGTCACCCCGACATCCCAAAATCATCTCTATTTTTTAGGCCTCAGATCAGCTCTAAAAATGTGTATCGATCCATCCATGGGAAGAACTATGGAAGAACGATCTCTCCTGATCTGAGAAAATTCGTCATCCATCAGTTTCGTCACACCTCTGCTAGGTCATCATGATGTTAGGTCTTTGTTTTGAGATTGTTTCACCAGGAAATGGGTGTGAAATGATTTCTCATTTGCATCCCTACGAATAAAATTATTAATATGGGGAAGAAGGGGGGAAGAAATCCAATAAACAAAATGGGAATGAACTTCCTCCTTCATTAGTCATTGAATTAATATTCTCTCGTAAGAAGATTTTAAATGGGTTAAATCAAAAGCATAATACATGGAATAATAAATCTCCCCGAAACGAAACCATAGAAACCCTCCTACAGAAATGACGATGTGTAGATCATCCAGTTCCTGGGTTGATCTGTGTTCGTCGTTAAATTCAATGAACGAGGTAGAAAACAACATTAAAACATAACCCCTACTTTGAGGAGGGACTGATTGTATATGAAGGGATTCTGTTATCATCACTGTCGAGATCCTTCAACTCTGTTGCCGTAGTGATTCTCACTTTTGATTCGCCATCATTTTTCATCAAGAGTTCTCTCTGATTTTCCAAGAATCCACCAGATTTTCTCCCAATCTTTTTCCAATGACCAACATTCAATTAACCCATAAAAAGAAGGGAATGTGTTTTTGTGTTCTGTTATTCTACAATGTTAAGTAGTCAGTGTTTTTGTTATACAGTCATTATAGCATTGAATTAACTATCGAAACAGATGCCAGATCGTTGCGTTGTAGTGGATCATTCCAAAAATAAAATAAAATAAAATAAAGCTTTCAATTTATTTTATTTTATTTTATTTTACTAAAAACTTTTAATGAAATATCTTATTCAATCGACTTGAACCAGTTGAGGTTAGGCCTATTCATAGGTAAAGTTATCATCTCAGATATAACAGTGCCCTCATATATTTAATCTGGGCATCCGTTTGGAAACTGCCACAATCGCATACACTCGTTATCTTACTTAGATTAAAAAAAGATTAATCCACCATTCCAGGCTAATCAGGCCTCATAATTTTGTGTTGTCTCCGCACTTGGTCCTGTAATAATTCAATATAATATTTAAAAATAATACACAGAAAATACAACACATTAAATTCTCCTCACCTTGGGGATTTGTAACCATGAAAATATAAAATAAAAGCTACAAAAAAATATGTGGGTACTAGGCACAGATCTAAGCCTCCCACTCCCATGTGCTCTCTTGAATATTCTTGTGTTTCCACTGAATGCACAATAAGGGAATCGATCGCCCACGGTGGTTCCTCTCCTGCTGATCCTTGATCTCCACCTGTTACTCTACAAAGGACACTCTATCTTCGATTTCCATCTCACCGCTGTCGATGTTGTGTGATGGCTCATGCACGTACCTCCTTAGCTGCGACATATGGAAGACATCACGTATCTGATGTAACTATGGCGGTAGGGCTTAGAGGAATGCCGTATATCCAAATCTGCATAGTATCTGAATAGGTCTGATGAACCTCGAAGATAGCTTGCTTCCCCGACCAAATCTCTAGAAACCTCATCACGGTGAGACCTGAAGGAAGACGTGGTCTCCCTCCTCGAACTCCATAGGTCTCTGTCACCTATTAGGAAAAGATTTATGCCAGCTTTTCGCAGACACCATCCTCTCTCGGATAATCCTCACCTTCTTGGAGGTAGTTATCACCAACTCTAGACCCATAAGTGTTGTCTCTCCATGGTCGATCTAGCAAAGTGGTGATTGATAGGGTCTCCTATATAAAGCCTCGAACAGTTCCATCACAATGCTTGAGTGGTAGCTGTTTTTGTACGTATGCTCCACCAATGGTAGGTGGTCCCCCCAACTATGACCAAATTCCATGATATAGCCCAGAAAAATATCCTCTAGAACATGAATGGTTCTATTTGTCTGACTGTTGGTTCGAGGATAGAATGTTGTTCTCAATCGTAGCTAAGTCCCGAAAGCCTCCAGTAATCCATTCCACACTTGGGATGTGAAACAGGAATCAAGATCCAAGACTATTGTTGAAGGGAAACCATGAAGCTGAACTATCTCCTACACATATAGGCCTCCCATGCTATCCACAAGACTCTGCTCCCTGATATCTAGGAAGTGGGATGGCTTAGTGAGCTAGTCAATGATCACCCATATGAAATCATTCCCTTTAGAAGTTTATTGTATACTCTTCAAAAAGTTTATTCATACTCAATCTCACTTACACTATGAAACTTCCAGGGGTGAGCTAATCCTGCTAGAACACGGTGCTCAACCAATACCTGCTAGCATGTAAGGAATCAAGAAATTAACTCTACTACTACTCTCTTCATGCCTGACCACTAGGACTGTCTCTAAAGATATTGGTACATCTTTTCACCTCCATGAGGTACAACCAAGGGGGATGTATGAAACTCTCTCAGTACCTCGGACTATAACACCACTGTTGAAATAGTGTGTCCTCTCAAAATATGTACATGCTTTATATTTTTCGAATATTTATCAGGATCATGTCCCGTGGACAACTGAGCACATAAAACCCCACAATTTTCATCCCCATGTCTTGCATCCTTAACTTTCTACAAGAGTGGACAGGTGAAAACTATTGAATGAAGGTAAGATGCATCCTCTAAGTCCATGAATTATAACTATAACGAGGCCAACTATTCTATCACCTCACTCAACAGCTGTGAGCTCGATCTCCTTCTAAGAAGATCTGCCACCTTGTTCCCCTTCCCAACAGTATATATGATCTTGAAATCATAGTCCTGGAAGGACACTAGCCAATGAATTTTTCTTAGATTTATATCCTTCTGTTGGAAGATGTACTTGGGGCTCTTGTAGTAATATTAGATGATAAACCACTTTCACATAAGGTAGTGTCACCACCTCTTCAACGTGATGACTAATGATGCCAACTCGAGGTCATGGGTCACATAGTTTTGCTCATGTGACCTAAGCTGGCGTGAACCATAAGCAATCACTGCCTATCTCTACATTAGGACACTGTCGAGCCCGATCCAAGATGCATTTCTGAAAACTATGTACTCGACACCCACCTCCAACATTATAAAAATTGTGGCACTCGTCAAACTCTATCTCAACTGCTTGAAAGCTTGTTGTCACTTCTCCATCCACATGAAGGGTTTCCCCATCCCATTAAGGCCATAATTGGTGCTGATATCCATGGGAAATCAAGAATAAATATCCAGTAATATCCTTACATCCTATGGAAGCTCCGCACCTCCATCACACTCTGAGGTGGATTCCATGCTAACACTTCCTCCACCTTGTCTAAGTACATAGCTATACCATCTTCTAAAATGACATTCCCCAGAATGTGGTCCTCCTGAATCTAGATTTGGCAGTTTGAGATATTCCCATAAATCTAGTCCTCTCATAGTATGTCTAGAACCATCAGCAGGTGTCTCGGGTGCTCCTCCTCTGATTCTGAGTACACAAGGATGTCGTCGATGAAGACCACTATGAACCAGTCTAAGTACAACTGGAAGATCTAGTTCATCAGTCCCATGAACACTTCAAGGGAATTTTTCAGGCCTAAAGGCATCACCACGTACTCATAGTGGCCATAGTGGCATCTGAAATTTGTCATTGGTATATCCTCACCTTGTACTCATAACTGGTGATAACTTGATCGATATTCAACCTTCAAGAACCATTGTGCCCCTCTTAGTTGATCAATGTGGTTGTCTATTATTAGTATTAGATACATGTTCTTCAATTTTACCTAATTAATGTGTCAGTAATCCACGCACAACCTCAAACTCTCATTTTCCTTCTTGGAAAATGAAACCAGGGCCACCGAGGGTGAAACACTGGGTATTATGAAACCCTTCCTCTGAAAATCCTCCAACTACTCCTCCAGCTCACGAAGCTCTGTGGTACCCATCCAATGTGAATGTAAATAAATTGGTGTCATCCTTATGTGTATGTCAATGGAGATGTGATTTTCCCCATGGGGAGGTAGTCCTAGAACATCTTCAGGAAAGATATCCTCGTACTCCACCACTACTACTAGGAACAGGGAATTCACATCATCTATTTCTCTGAGTGTAAAGCTATCCAACTCATTATTGATCGGCTTCACTATTTTATGCATGATCCCATTCAATGTTACATGGGTCTTCCTTTCACGGAAAAAGGAAAACATCATCCCATTACTACGGACACACCGCACTCTTCACCAAAAGAACTCAGTCAGGGCATAGATTGAAAATAAAAACATCCATTCTGAAAATGGCATCGTAAGGCCTAAATGCTACCACCAAGAGGATCCAAATAAAAATATTTCCTCCAAGTGTAATATAACTCTGTCTTCAAAGGTGTGTGATCCTAAAGTCTCCTCTCGTAGGTGTCTCTAAGCATAAGGATCAGGTCAATGTCTCTACCGGAATATAAAGGTTTTTTACAAGACATGTGGCGATGAAAAAATGACTAGAACCTATGTCTATAAGTACAAAATATAATGTATAGAAGACACATATCAAACCTTTGATCATCCATGGAGTCCCTATGTCGTATGACTCGACTGCATGCAGCTATCCCCCCAAGCTCCTTGAGCCTGGTGCGGACCTCTTGGGGGTGGTGGTGGAAGTTGATTGAAGCATATTCCACCACCTGTAGCTCTCCCTACTCCTCTTCCAGGGCCTCGACCTAGCAGGTCTGTCTCTTCCACTATTTACCTCTTCTTTGGTGGTACATCCATCACTTCATTATCAGTAGATTGAAGATTTGGACAATCCCTAGCGAGATGCCCCTACCGCTGCACGATCAGCGCCACCTCTCCCAGGCTGACTGGATCCATCCTGAGAGCCCTGGACTATTGATCCCATGTTCTAGGTCCTCATATGATGTCTCCCCTGTCCCAATCCCAGTTCCTGACATGAGAACCCTAATGTTATGGTCTCTGCACTTATCTTCCGGCTGTTAACTTTCGTCAGTTGTCTCTGCCCTTCCAAGAAGCTCTCGATCACCAAGGCCCACTCGAGCACTCTAGCATAAGTAAAAACTCATAAGGGCGTGGCACTTTAAGGGATGTATCTTAATAGACATCGCTTGAAGGACTATGATCTGAAGTAAATATCCCTAACCATATCCACCGAGTTCCTGGAAAGGTTGGTGAACCTCAATGAATAGTCCTCCACCATCAAATTGCCCTGATCGAGCTGAAGATGCTCCAAGATGTGCACGGATCTCAACGTAACCGGAGAGAACTCCTCCCTAATGATTCGCATAAACTCCATCAATGAAATAGTATCATTTTTGTGGGTCTTTGTGGTCAGACTACACCACAGTCCCACAGAACCATGAAGAAGTGTCACACAAAGGATCTCTATCTGGTCCGCTAGTATCCTCACTAGATGGAAAACTCTAGTCACCACCACAGGCTAGTCCTCAACCACCTCAGGGTCAGGATCTCCTTAAAAACTAAGGGGTATATGTCTTTGGAACTCATGGAGAATGTTCAGCATGTTCCCCTCATCGGTAGGTATTGCATGTACCACATGCTACTCCACTGGTGGTGGTACAGAAGGTGCACCACCTAGAGGCAATGCAAGGGGATCTGGTCCCTATATCGAAGCCTCGTCACTGAGGGTTCATCCTCATGATTGCACTATTGAATCCTAGTGGGTATACACCATAGAGGCATCCTATAAGAAAACAAGATTTACCATGGTTAATGAGTATATCTAGATAACTGACACAAAGGAAATAGAAACACTACCCATTCTTGTATGATGCATGTACCATTCTCTTATTTCCCCGAAACTAGTGTTTTCATGTACCGAGTGGAAAATAAGGTTATCAGAGTCCTAGTGTATGGTTACATCGGCCACCCACACCGACACTGGAGTCTCTGGTGTGAAATATGAGCTCGAAACACTTAACATTGTTTCCCCAAAACAATCTCATAGACTCTTGTTCCAATGGAAGAACTGACCACCTCTAATACCACTATATCACAACCCCTCCCAGTAGTACCCACATTGCGACTCACCAAGCCTACCTCCAATAGGCCAGGTGCTGGGGACTAGCACAAAGTAAGCATATTACTAACATGAGAGGCATTTCCTATGTTCCTGTACACACACACACATCTCCAATACCACAAATAAAAAAATTTAAAAATCATTACGGAACAAAATTAATGCATATAACATAACCCACTAAACAAATTACGATGAAAGTAAAGTACGGAAAGTAAACTAGGCCAAAATATAGGCCCAAAAAATAGGAGTCTGCAAACTAAAAATTCAAACATGTAAACATGAAGAGGTACTAGTAATTCCTCTTGTAGCTATAGGAACACCTCATCATGTACGGACTCAAAAAGCTCAGTCCTATCCCAGTCCGCCTTGACTCTGTAAAAAGGATGCCCTTCTGCAAAATACACGATATGTGCGGGAAAAGCCAATGCAGGGGTGAGTATAACCCTACTCAGTAGAGGACCCTAAAAACCACAAAGAAATACACAAAGGAAAGGTAAAGTTCTATATACATAGTATATACCTACTGAACATATAATAAGAGTAACGCAATCCAAATATACTCAAAATCCACCGTATAATTCTAGAGACATGCAACATAACCGAATACCCCCACTAGGGATTCATTTTAATGATTCCAAGAAGCACTCGTCCAGGAGATCCCACTCCATGGGTCATATAGCTCTGATGAGGTTCATCCAAGAAGTACATTTCGTCGAGAAAATTCAGGAGAGATAGATACTCATTCTGGGAGAACACACTCATGAGCGGGGAAATATCACGATACATATATGAGGATCACGTCCATGGAATAGCCAGATACCGTGACTCATCCAGATTTACATGATAGGTAAAGGATTGGCACCCGGTGGAAATAGTCATGTTGATACCTGATGCTAACTATGGTCAATATTGGATAGAGGATCCTGATCTGGGCCTCTCAGATGGATATCTGACTCTATATCAGAAATTCCTTCTGAAGGGATCATACTCTGGTAGATGGAAATAATATCTGGCCTTTAGGGGAATGAGAAAAAGGGGCACTAACCCAACCGAAAACATGTCCACGATACGACAGACAAGAAGATCAAGCCATGTAATTTAAAGTAAATGGCGTGTATAAAGGTCACACGTTGTGTCCACTTAACATGGGTAATGCAAGTGTACAACGACCCATGTCACAAGGATGTTGTGTATAAGAAGGTATACACAATGTGTAGGAGAGTGACACGTCTTGTTCCCCTATCCATGGAGGACTCTGTGTACACTTTCCATGTGCTCAAACATGGATTCATCCCATGTGTCACAACCCGTGTGACCGGTACACGAGGTAACCAATGCAGCTGACCTGGTCTGGTAGTGTGGTGGAGTACACGACCATTTACCCCACCCTATTTCTGTGTATCGTCCATGATACATGGACAATACCACATAAGGTAACACATGACGTGTTCTTTAGAGAACATGCTATGTCATCACATTGTGCATCACAGAACCCTAGCCACTACCACCATTCCACATTGAGTGTTTATCGGGATACACGTCGTGTGTTCCTTCAATTTTCATAACCACAGAACTACTTCTACATGCCTCAGTGGATCTCTAATCTTCATTCCGACAATACTTTTTCCATGAAACTCGAGATTAAATGTTGGACCGATGTATCAAAGTCATCTCTACTATTTTTAGGCCTCTAATCGGCTCTAAAAACACGTAATGATCCACCCGTGTGAAGAACACTAGAAGAACAGTCTCTCCGGATCATAGATGATTTGTTTTCAGCCATTGTTGTCGCACCTACGCTAGGACGTCATGATGATGAATCCCCATTTGGTATTTTTGTTCCAACAAATAGGTGCACAATTATTACTCATTCGAATCCCTATGAAGAACATGAAGAACACGAGGAAAAATGGGGGACGAAATCAAATAAACAAAAGAGAAAAAAACATCCACCATCATTCTTTACAGTGTTAATCCACTCCTATTAGAAGGTTTTAATTGGGGTAAATAAAAAGCATAAAACAAGGAATAATAAATCACCCAAGAACTTACCCAAAGATTCCCTTCTACAAAACAGACGATGCATGGATGAATCAGTTTGTGGGTTGATCCGTGTTCGATGTTAAATTCAACGAATAGTGGAGAAAACAACTTTAAAACATAACCCCTACTTCGAGGAGGGACTGATCCCAGACGAACGCATTTCACTATCACCATCATTGAGATCCTTAAACTCTGTTGGGGTAGCGATTCAGACATTTGATTGGCCATAATTTTTTGTCGAGAGTTCTATCCGAAGTTCCAAGAATCCAACATGGTTTCTCTCAATCTTCTGCCAACAACCAACATTAGATTAACCCATAAAATGGGGGGAACACATTTCCATATTCTATTATTCTGTTGAATAAATTAGTTAGTGTTGCTATTTTTGAGTCATTATGGTGTGGTATTAATTATCGAAATAGTGTCTCTATCATTGTGCTATAGTAGATGATTCCAATGTAATCTAAAATAAAATAAAAATTTTGAATTATTTAATTTTAGTTGATTTTACTAAAAAAAATTGAAAAAAAACTTTTTCCCTCAAATCGCACTGGTCATGGTCTGGCCAGTTCTTAGATAAATTCATCATCTTGGACACAACGGTGCCCTCATATTTTTAATCAGGCCACCCATTTCGAAACTGCAACAACCGCACACACCCGCCAACTTATTTATCTTAAAAAGATCAAACCACCATTCCAGGATCATCGGGCCTCAGAATGACATGTTGTCTCCATGATTGGTCTTATAATAATTATATATAATATTTAAAAATAATATATAGAATATATGAGACATTACAACTATTTATTAAATCAAAAATAGAGCTTACATATGTTTGAAATAAGGGATCATATTACTTTTCTTCGTATGAAGGGGGAGTAAATTATCAGGGAGATCCTCCTTCCAAGTAATATCTCGACATACTATTTTATTGGAAAGTCCTTTCAGGACCATATTCTCTCTATGTTAGGTATAAGTGGTAATATGGATCATGTCCTAGATTGAACAAGGACAATCTATCCAATGAATAGTAATAATCCAGGCTAGATGAATCACACCATTCTAAATCTCTTTCACTATGGTAGTCAAATAACGTTCAATACATATGTTGTTCTAACCAATGTGAATGGATATGAAAATAGCATGAATCACAATCATAATTTCTTTATCCAAATAATAGGAAATTCCACAGCTTCCAAAGAAGCACCCAAGGATCTGACCAAGATGATTTTTTAAGATGGCACAATATCCCACGTGTCCCATATTTTCATTAAAAGAACTTCCCACATTAATTTTAATCGAACAAGGGATTTTTGGTTTCCAAAAAACATTTAATGTTAATAGAGGTTGGAAAAAAGACCATCAACTTGTAGACGACACAGAATCATATGTTCTTTCACTGTATTATTTTTATACCCCTTCTCAATCAACGCAACATCATGAATTGCAATGGTGATCCTCATCCTACCTAAATTAATTTTTAGTGATCAATTATTTTGAAAAAATTCATTTCTTTCAAACGAGTTCACAAGAAAAATCCCAATTGATTCGAGAATAAATAAATTCTTGATGTTTTGTACGTTCTCCATATCCATGCAACCCTTTATCTGATCATTGATAGAGTCATGAATCATCCATATCAAATAAATGATTTCAAAAACATTGTTTCAAATATCAGTGTTAGTGGAACAATAAATAAATAAATGGTTTTCAACCTCTCTATGTTCATTACATATATTCTTTTTTGAGAAATTTTGGATCCCAAAAGCTTACGTAAAAGTATCGGTGGGTACCCTTTTGTAGGAAATAATCTAAATTGGAGTGAGTCTAGAAGGCATTATCTATGTCTTATTAATGAGTTTGATCCAGTTGAAGTCATATAAATAGTAATTAAAATGGTGGTTATAACTTTTTCTTTGAATCTAGGATACCATAGTGAGAAGGATCCCGGATTAAAACATCATCCATGTTAGAAAACGGATAGTTTTTAACTAAATTCAAATCAATATCAAGTAGACCAAAAAGTGAGAATTAATAAAATCACTAATAGTGTTGTTGAAAAATTCATGAATTTGTTGAGCAGGGATATTTGAACTTTGAGAAGCAGCAGTCTAGTTTTCTAAAAATTAGTTCATGGAAGATTTTTTTGAAACAATGCATCTAGATACTGTAATAATATTGGAATACAATTTTATAAAGGAAGGATGTATAGAGGAATTTCGTAAATTCATGTTTCCTTTCCTAAAATTATCAAGAAACCTATTTCTGATGAATGAAATAGTAGAAGAAGGGGTCTGAATCTGAATCCAAGTAGGTTGGGATTGAAGGGCCTCATTAAAGAGAGTTAATTTTTTAATTCCAAGAGCACCTTTATATAAAGATTTAAATTATGTAGGCCAATGTATAGTCACTTATTTCTAATCCAAAGTGTTTTTTGTCCAAAAAAGGTTTTTGATAGAGACATTCATTTTTTATGGGACCATTAGGCTATTTAGATAAAGTAATAGCATAGACCATTTTGTAAACAATAACCAAATTCACAAGGAATATTCTCCCCACTATGGAGATAATTTTTCCTTTATAAGAGGAGAGCTGATTAATGGTTTGGACAATAGTTTTAGAGAAATAGCCTGATTTGGGTCAACCCCAAAAGACGGGCACACCAAGGTACCTAAAAATAAATGATCATTTTTAATACCAAAATCATTGATAATACCGTTATTTCTATTATTCAGAAAATTTCTTCTAATTAATATAGAGGATTTTTGTAGCTAATAATCTGACCAGATAAATTCTTGTAGTGAGGGAGATTACTTTTGAGAGTTCTGATGTTTCTTTTATCACCTTTAAAATATATAATGATGTTATCCATGTATAATAGATGTGTGGGAGAATTCACATTCCTGGAATCCTGGATATCATTAATCATATTATGATCCACCGAGTGAGTGATAAATCAACATAAATAGTCTTCCACAATAGAGAAATGAAGGCGGGGAGGGGATGTCTATGTATGACACCTTTAGTGCATTTGGAGTAGCCTTTGGGAGAATCGTTGACCAAGATAAAAATGGAGGAGGAGTTAAAAATGGTTTTAATTATGGTTATAAAGGAAATTATTATGTCAAAGCCTTGAAGCGCTTCGAATATAAAATTATATTCCATAGTATCAAAAGCATTTCTAATTTCATGTTTTATTTAAATATTACCACACTTATTACTATTATTTAACATGTTAGATAATTCAACGCTAAGAGAAATGTAGTACTAGATGGATCTACACTTGTCAAAAAGAAATTGATTCCAATAGATAATATTTTCAGTAATGGTGGTAAGCCATTTTTCAAGTGGTTTGGTGATAATTTTATAAAGAGTGTTGATAAGAGCTATGGGTCTCAAAAGATGAATCTCAGAGGCATTATCTGCCTTGTGTATCAATGTAAAGAAATGTGCATTTTTCCTAGAAAGTATAATTCCATTATTAAATATGGATTTGATTATTTTGAAAACATCATCTTGAATAAAATCCCAATATTTCTAGTAAAATCCATTATTAAAACCATCAGGACCTGGGGCACTGTCAAGATTCATGCTAAAAACAGTGTCATTAATTTCTTGATTAAGCGGAACATTAATGTGAAAATTGTTATACTCATCATTGTAAACTATCTAAATGATATTGTGAAAGAGATTGTTTTTGATTTTAAGGCCATTAATGATATATTGAAAATTAGAGACAACATGATTAGCAATATCATCTTCATTATCCAAAAGGTTGTCCCCATATCTGAGAGGGGTTAAAGGTCTACAATCCTTCCGGATTTTGTTACAGAGAAGTGTAGAATTTAGTTTTCCTATCACCATCAAATAAAAATTTAATTTTCAAATACTTTTTATGAATTTTATTTTCAAAGATGTGAAGTGAATTGAGTTTCATAGAAATGATAATTTCTTAGTTCTAATTATTTGAAAAATTGTAGTTGGTGATGTTGTTTTGGAGTTAATGAAGATCATTCTCAAGAAGAAACATGTCACTGACAATTTTTTAGATCCTGATCTACAACAACCATTGAGATTTTATTTGAGATGTTTTAATTTAAGATTACAAGAAAATTAATAATTCTATTGAGTTATAGAGGTCCAAAAGTTTTTAATAGTATTACAACATTATAAGTTAGAGAACTAAAAATTGAAGACTTTGAATTGTATATGAGGTATCCGTGGTTTTTAAGAAATATTGACCTGAATTAGATGATGATTAGACTGAATTTTGGGGAGAGTAGTGATGGAAATAGTGTCCCATTTATCTATAGCTTGATCATGTTTGAACGCTCCACCCATTATGCTATAAACTACCATATTATAATTTCTTATGTACTATGTGTATTTGACACGAGTAAGAGTAATTTCAGTATGATTGTTATTCTCAATAGTAGCCTTTGAATCCTTTATAGATATAGAATAGTGGAGAGGACCAAGCGTTACACATGAAGAAATAATAACATAAATTTCCCTTATATCAAACCAGGGCATATGAAAATTAGAACTCAGATTAGATAATTCAGTTCAAAGAGGCCTCCTATCATAATATTCGTTGTTTGCATAATTAAAAGAACAAAAGATATGTATGTTTCTTAGAGTAAATTCATATGTGAAAATTTTCTCAATGATATGGAATATATTAACATTGTTCCAATATGGATTCACAAAAATCCAAATATTTTCCTGAGTGGAACTATTTTGACAAGAACCAACAAAATAGTATCCAAAATGACAAAAATGCAATAAATTGGTAGAGAAGTTTATCTTTGGTTCATTATTGGAAAATTTTAATGGGTGATAAATGTTAAGAATTCTTTTTAACACAATAATGGTCTGAGGGTTAGAAATACCCAGACAATTCCAGAATATGATATTCAATTATACCTATGTTTGGAGTAAGAAATCCATTTTTTTAACCATCTTAGTCATTTGGTCTAGAAGATCTTTTGACATTTTTGGATGTGCTGGGGCTTGGTTTTTATCCATATTATCATTAATTGAATCCTAAGGAAATGTTGTAGTAGTACAATGAATAAATAATTATTTTGAATGATCTTGTATGTCATCATTATCAAGTGTGATAACATGAATACTAAACAATACTTTATAGTATCCTTGTTGTAAATAGAATTTAAATTATCGGCATTATAAGATAAATTACTGGAATCATTAATTAAGTCACCTACTGTAGTGTGTGAGTCACCAGATAATGTATTTGAGGTACATGAGTTTTTTCCTGTAGTATTATCTGTCTGAACATCATTTTCCAATCTCAAAGGGGGTTTGAGTTTACTCTTCCACAGTTTAATTTACTTGTTATGTTCAACCACATCACCCAGAGGACCAGGGGCCTTGACATCAACCTGTTTAGGGAAACTACCCAAACTAGAAGACTCAACCTTCTTATCATAAATGTATTCACTTTTAACCTGT
This sequence comes from Viscum album, assembly GCA_963277665.1. Lineage (NCBI taxonomy): Eukaryota > Viridiplantae > Streptophyta > Magnoliopsida > Santalales > Viscaceae > Viscum > Viscum album. Next base: position 2,026,489,640 of record OY728146.1, on the reverse strand, counting down.
TGAAAGTCACTACACGTAATGGAAGAATCAAAAGAAGGCTTCCCAACAGGCTTTTCAACTATCATAGCTTCAATGCGTTTAGGGGAGATGATGATTATATCTACCTTGATATTATTTCATTTTGTATCTGATTCCGAAAAGTTACAATTTGAAGGACAATATGTATGTATAAAGGTCTTAAATGTCGCAGAATCTACAAAGATAGTTTCATGTTGATATTGCATATAATCCATTACAATATCTTATAATACATCAAGGATATGAAGATATTTTTTTTATTATATTCCTCCTTAACAAGTTCATCAGAAGGTTTTTTTGAGATTTTATCTATAGGCATCGATTAATTTGATTTCATCACCAGTATTTTATTCTTTTTCTTAGAAGTTTCTGGGATATCAGAGATGTAACATCCCAGGTAAATAAAGAATGAAACATTTTCATATTTATTAATATTTATGAATTAAATATTAATTTTACTTTAAAAGGGTTTTTATGTTCGACAGCGTACCCGATACTCAACAAAGAGTTTCTTTGAAATCTTACGTTGCACACTAGTAATAAAATAATATTATTTTAAATGGTAGTTAATAAATAGCCATTTTATTGGCAGGAATGAATATAAATAACTAAAATATGATTATATAAGTTTGTTAAATGTTTTTACATTTATCCAATAAAGGATAAAGGGTTAAAGTATGTAAAGAATTCAATTTTAGGCATATATACTCTAATTTTCACTAAAGGTCCCCTTATCACCTTTTGATGGAGAACCATCATTAAATATAGTTTTGGTCACACTTATACATTATATTGGACCAAATAAAATTCTTCTTTATAATCATGACATTAAAATTTACTTTGTGTAAATTTTTGGTATTTTCCCGATAAAGTTCATTTTTTAATGAATAATGAAAAATGATGTATTTTAATTCAAAACCTATTATTGATCTAATTTATTAAATTAGATTATCTTTTGAATTGGTTCTAAAGTGAAATTATAATATATTTTTACCATTTAATCCTATAGTGGTCATTGGAATTAATTTCACTATGAAATTGGACTTAAACTAGTGTTAATCTTTTTATATATATTGTTTCATAAAAACACGCTTCTTGTCTTGACAACGGGAATTAATTATTAAATTAATTAATGTAACTTATATGTTTTGAATTTTGTATAATATAAATCATTTTTTAATTCATAATATCAAATATATCTTAGGGTGATGTTTTGGTATTTTTCTGAAAAACTTCAATTTTTGGTGAATAGTGAAACCACTAAGAGGTACTTAAAAAAACTGATTTTTTGTTTAAATGAAATTTTACCACCTCTGGGTTTTGAACTTCAAAAATCTGACATACATGGTTGTCATTAGGAAAAAAATGTGGTTCAATGGGATTAAAATAATTTTTTGGTGAATAGTAACTTTTATGTTTTTAATCGCGATTAGAGGTAATTAGTGTAATTAAAAGTAAAAATAATGTTTTAATAATATAAAATGACCTTGAAACATGTCTTACCCTTATCGGATGTGTAATTTCAGACCAATAAAATTCATGGGTCAACTTGGGAACCCCATAGAGCCACTTTGGTAGAAAAATTCCATTAATAACATTTTATTTAATGTTAAAATAAAAATTTCACGAACATGTGTTATTTTACTAAAACAATTTTTAAATGAGGTTATACAAGTCATATTTTTGAATATAAATATTAATTATAAAGATAAAAATATTTCCTACATCATGAAATTTTTTTATAATTTTTATACATTATATAAATTAAATTATTTATGACACCATGATGATACAGCGATTACCTCATTATTTAACGATTTAAATAAAATTAAAATATAATGGAAAATATAAGACATACACTTATAAAAATACCATTGGATGGGTGGATTTATAACTCTTATCACCTTATCCTAGAAATATATAATTTTGGGACCTTTAAAATCCGAAAATAATTTTATAATAAAGTAACCTTTTATAACTTTCCAAGAGTGCCCCTCCTCTCCTCTTATAAAAGGCCCCCACCTCTACCACCTTACCCACATCTCTCAAGCCTTTGGATCGGCCAACCCATGCCCATTTTTTCTCTCCACATACCTCTATTAATCCTAGAACCCTCACTTTAGGCAGAAGGCTTTCCAATGAAGCCTTTTATCTCAAATCAAAAAAGTTACCTGATTTAAAGGTAGTGTCTTCTCTTGTGTTCTTATGTTTTATTTTGCTTCTCCAACCCCCTAATCTCTTTTTATTCCTTTATTTTGTAACAACAACAGTATCTTAAACATACTAGGATGTTTTTATGAGTATTATTTGAGCTACACCTACACACAACTTCGTCTAATGGTTAAAGAACATAATGTTTCTGTGGTTGGCGATTTTCTGCATCACGAAACGATGATTGTTCAATCTTCTTTTAACACCTTTTATGGTGGCCATTAAGATGTCACTATATTTATATATGATATATATTATGTTTATATTTTCCTTATGTTTCTGTATTTTTAATTTGTGGCATACCTTTATGGTTTCCATTGTGGGTAAACACGAAAATTTCTTTTTAGGAAGTGCGGTCTACCGCCCCTCAAAGTGATTTGATTCGTTAATGCCATCTGTGGGACGTATAAAGGATGGAGTTAATGTTATTATATATGATAATATACTGTAATTATAATATACCCTTATATCATTATGATTTCACTCCGTTAAATATGAAATAGAAATGAAAGTAGCGTTCATGTGTACGTACGGCTTACCGTCTCCCTGAACAGTGCATTTCATTTCATACCTCTAACTATTATGTACTATTATAAATACATGTATATTCTAGATATATATTATATATATGATATCCAAATCATGAATATCATTCGGGATATAATGAACCTTTGACCACATAAACAACATGTATTTATAAGAAGTCCATTTTTGACATAATTACCAAATACCGACAAAACAAACTTTATGAAATTAAATGATTACATAACATTTATAAAATGGAAATAAGTTATATAAAAAGAATAATAAATATGAAAAATGTTCTTAAGCAAGTAGAAATTAACTTTAGTTTATTATTCACGAGATTAAAGAGAAATCGAGTCACGTCGGACATGAGGTAAGGGACTTCATCTCAATCTCCTTTCATTGAGGCATATTTTGTTATAATAAAAGGCTTTATTTTATACGGTGTATAAACCCCTTTGACTTTTAATAAAAAATGAATATTTTTCTACGAAGAATTTTACAAAATGACAAAAGGGAATGTTTCTTTTAATGTATGCGGTGATAACGACCTTTTCCGCCCCCACGAGTATTATTTGGTCTTTGGCTTCCTCAACAAGCCGTGATGTTTTTTAAAATGAAATAAATACCATATACTCATTTATGTATTTTGGTATTGAAAATGGTTTTTATAATGGATTTTTTATTTCAATATATTTAAGTGATATATTGTGTTTGAAATGTGGAAATGTTTTCTTTCCATTAATTTTGTTTTATGTCTTATGATTTTATAATGGTATTTGGAATTTGGACGGGTGGTAACGTGATAAACCATATGATAGGTGGTGCCGTTAATACCAGGACGGGTGGTTATGTTATAACCTCCAATGAATTGGGTATGGAAGTCGGACGTATGGCAATTCCATTAAGTGATATGTGTGGAAGTCGACCGTATGGTTATTCCATTTAAGTATGTTTATATCCCAAGTTACCATTATATGTTATGTGTACTTTGTATGGGTTTTATGGTAATATTTTGGTTACAAAAGGGTAAGTAATGATCTTTTATTCAATAGAGAGTATTTTCTGCTTCATAAATGTGGAAATTATTACATTGATAAAGTATTCATGGTTTTCTTGTTGTTTTGAAAAACTAACAGTTATCCTTATTTGTGTATCCCTTACTGAGCTTTTTGTGCTCACCCCAAGTTTTTCTTTAATTTTTTTCACATGACATAATGTGGAATAGGGTCAAGTATGGGATCAAGTAAAATTCATGCTTTCTTAAACATGGAACTAGAAATGACTTTTTCTTAGAGTTCATGTTTTGAAAAAAGGGAAACTTTGTATAAGTGTCTACTGTGTAATATTTTGAGATGTAATAGTTATGATCTAATTATCTAAAACTCTAAACCTGAAAGGATCCTCAATTTTTAATCCTATAATAACTCAAGATTAAGTAATGTTTAAGTATGGGGCCTTTTAGTTGGTATCAGAGGTTGGTTTAGACCACTTCAGAAGTTATAAAATTGTTAAATTATAAATTAATTTATGGTATGATTGAAATAATATAGAATTTAAAGATTACCATTGTTCTTTACCTAAGATATTTCTATGTTTAAAATGGTTTTTCGAAGAGGAAACATAGAATTTTTTCTAGGAAGGCATACAGATGGAAATGAACTTCTAAATCGGCATCCTGAGGTGGTCACAATCAGAATTGAACAGTTTGTTGCAGTGATGGCTCAGTTGACTTAGGTGATAAATCGTGGTTGTGTTTATTGATGCTATTTTGGTGTTTTCTTAAAGTAAATAGGAGCATGAATGTCATTTAAGGGTTATCTTGTAAACATTAAAATAAATGAATTTGTATGGAAAATTAAGAAAGTGTGAGTTTTGGTTACAGTAAATTTCTTTCCTTGGTCACATTGTTTCAAAAAATGGAATAACTGTTGATCCTGCTAAAACACAATGTATTGAAGAATGGCCGAGACCCACAAATGTAACCGAGATCCATAGTTTTCTTGGTTTGGCAGGTTACTACTGAAGGTTTTTTGAAAAGTTTTCACGGTTATCTAGTCCAATGACTAAGCTAACTCGGAAGGGTGTTAAGTTTATCTGGACAAAAGAATGTGATGATTGTTTTCAGAAGTTGAAAAGAAGATTGGTAAATTCCCTAGTTTTGGCACTTCCTTCCAGGAATGGTGAGTTTTTTATATAGAGTGATGATTCGTTGAAGGGACTTGGTTGTTTCTTTATGTAGAATGATCAGGTAATTTCTTATGATTCACGTCAGTTGAAAACTCATGAGCCTAATTACCATACACATGACTTGGAATTAGCTGCTGTTTTTTTCTCTCTAAAAATTTGGAGGCATTATTTGTATGGAGTAAAGTGTGAAATATATACTGATCACAAAAGTTTAAAGTATATGTTCACTCATAAAGAATTGAACATGAGACAGAAAATATGGCTAGAATTAATCAAGGATTGTGATTGTACAATTCATTACCATCCGAGAAAAGAAAATAATGTGGTTGATGCTTTGAGTCAAAAAAGTAATGCTTCATTAACCATGCTACGTTTGGAACGAGATCCTGTGTTATTGATTTGATGAACTTTGGAATAGAAGTTGTTGGTATAGGAAGTTCTTCTGTTTTGTTTTAGTTATCAGTGAGATCATATCTATCAGACAGTATTAAGCAAGTGCAGAAGAAAGACAGTGGGTTTCAGAAAAAGGTAGAGTTGGCTCAGAAGGGTAAGTTGCCTGAATTTAATATTGATAATGATTGTGTTTTGAGGTTTGGGAAGATATTATGTGTGCCTGGTGATTCACAGTTGAAGAATGAGTTGTTATGTGAGGCTCATAGTTCCCCGTTTTCAGTTCATCCTGGTAGTACTAAGATGTACAGAGATCTGCGGGAGTATTACTGGTGGAATGGAATGAAAAGAGATATTGCTGATTTTACTGTGAAGTGTTTGACTTGTCAGTAGGTTAAAGTAGAGCAGCAGTTACCAAAAGGGATGCCTCAGCCTTTACCAGTGCCAGAGTGGAAATGGGAAAATATATCCATGGAATTTGTTGTGGGATTACCGAAAACATCTCGAGGTAATAATGCAATCTAGATTATTGTTGATCTCTTGAATAAATCTGATCATTTCCTTCCTATTCGAGATACTTTCTCTCTAGATCTTCTTTATCGATTGTATCTCAAAAAGATAGTCAGGTTGCATGGAGTCCCCCAATCCATTGTATCTGATCGTGATCCCAGGTTTACTTCTAACTTATGGAAAGACCTTTATAATTCATTGGGTACTGAATTAAATTTTAGTACAGCTTTTCATCCTCAATAAGATAGGAAGTTAGAACGAACAATTCAGACTTTGGAAAATATGCTACGTGCTTGTTCGATGGATTATCAGGGAAGTTGGGACCAACATCATTCTTTGGTTGAATTTTTATATAATAACAGTTTTCATTCCAGTATACAGATGGCTTCGTTTGAGGCATTATATGGGAAGCGATGTCGAACTCCAACATTTTGGGATGAAGTGGGTGAAAGGAATCTGATTGGACCAGAATTGGTAGAAGAGATGGCATAAAAATTTCAGTTCATTCAGAAACACATGAGAATAGCTCAGAGCAGACAAAAAGGTTATGCAGACAACAGGAGGAAGGATCTATCTTTTGATGTAGGTGATCATGTTTTTCTAAAAGTTTCACCATGAAAATGTGTGATGCGATTTGGTAAGAAAGGAAATCTGGGTACAAGGTTCATTGGACCATATGAAATTCTGGAGAGAGTTGGATTAGTTTCTTACTGAGTGGATTTACCTCTCAGTTTATCTCAGGTACACAATGTTTGTAACGCCCCGACCCCAGCTACCCAGAGTCGGTGCATTACTTTGTATCATTGGCATGATCACAAAAGATCAAGTCTCGAAAGACCGATTAGTTTAGTAGCCTTGGAAACACTAGATACATTCGTAAACGTTACATTACATCATAAAGCGAAAAACTACAATAACAAAGTCTCCATAGTCCACACTCATATCCTCTTCTGTCTATCCCTGCAGGTCATTAATAAAATACTTCTTCACGTCCTGGAAAATATTAAAACATTGAAAGGGGTGAGCTCAGATGCTCAGTAAGGATAACAATATTGCGGAAGAGTTCATAAATAAACATTAACATTAAAGGCAATGTATAACTAAAACAAAAGCCTTTTAAACATGAACTTCAACATAATATGGAAAAATTAAAATGAGATAATGCCATTTACTTATTCACATGGATATTCTACTGGTCGAATAACCACATGCAATATCAATAACCACTTTCATAATGATGGAATGCATAATGCCAGACTATCATAACCACGTAGTCAAGGCCTCGTGCCAAGACCACAAATAAGATTTTGTCAGGGCCTCGTGCCAAGACACTAGTTTGTCTCATGAGACCTGCCGATGCATCGAGGAGCTATAGCGGGCTCCACCCGTCACTTATTAAGTCCAATGCATTCCTCATATGAATAGGTTTAAACATATCATAAACCATAACATATTCGTATCACATAAAACATGCATAAAGGAAACATAACATTTCCACATTTCAATCACAAGATATCAATACAACACATTGATATAATAAAAACACTTTCAAAACCATTTTCAATAACAAAATACAAGAAAGTTAAAACTTTGTATTTATTTTTCATTAAAAAAAAGTTACGGCTTGTAGAGGAAGCCGAAAATCAAATAATAGTCATGGTGGCGGAGAAGTCATTATCGCCGCATACATATGGCAAGAAAATATTCCTTTTTGTCGTTTAGTAAAACGCTTCGTATAAAAAATATTCCTTTTGAATAAATGTAAAATTCAAAGGGGTTTATACACCGTATAAATGAAATTTGTGCATAAAACCAAATATGCCTCAATTAAAGGAGATTGAGACGAAGTCCTTACAAAGATCCTTTTTAAAATAAAATAGATATATTATGTGTATTCACTATAATTACACATAAAGAAAGTACAAATACAAGATAGGATATAATAATATCATGATGTAATTTGAAAGTAGGAGATTAACCCAATGAATGGAAATTGGGTTAAGAAGTTCCCTTACCTTGCGTCATGTCCTGACTCGACCGTTCATTAACCTCCTTAATAATAAACTAGAGTTAATTTATATTTACTTAAGAACCTTTTTCATGTTCATTTTTCCTTTTATATCCCTTACTACTATTTTATGAACATTATTTAATTATTTAAGTTAATAACGGTCATTTTGTCGATCTTTGGTACTTGAGTCAAAAATAAACTTCTTATAATTACAAGTTGTTCATGTGGTGAAATATCCATTATATCCAGAATTATATTAATGATGTAGATATCATAGATATCATATATATACAGTATATACATTCATTTATAATATTACGTAACATTTAGAGGTATGAAATGGAATGCACCGTTCATGGAGACGGTAAGCCGTACGTACGCATGAATGCTACTTTCATTTCTATATCATATTTAATGGAAAGAAATCATAATTATATAAAGGTATAATATAGTTCTAGTATAATATCATATATAATATCATTTACTCCATCCTTTATACATCCCACATATGGCATTAACGATTGACATCACTTTGAGGGGGCGGTAGTCCGCACTTCCTAAAATGAAATTATCGCGTTTACCCATAATGGAAATCATAAATTATTCCATAAATGAGAAATACAGAAGCATAAGGAAAACATAAACATAATATATATATCATATATGAAAATAGTGTCATCTTAATGGCCACCTTTGAAGGTATTATATGAGTGTTGAATAATCATCATTTCCTGAGGCAGAAATTCGCCATCCACAGAAACCGTATGTTATTTAACCATTAGATGTAGGTGTGTGTAAGTGTAGCTAGAATCCTTCTTATAACAACATCCTAGTATATTGAGGATACTGGTGTTGTTACAAAATAAATGAATAAAAAGAGTTTAGGGGGTTAGAGAATAAAAATAAAACAAAACAACATTAGAGAAGACATTACCTCAAAATCGTGTAACTCTTTTTGATTTGAACCAAAGGCTTCTTTGGGAAGAGTTCTGCCCAAAGTGAGGCTTCTAGGAGTAATAGGGGGAAGTTGGGAGATTATTTGGGCAGAGGTTGGCCGATCCAAATGGCTTGAAGGTGTGAATAAGGTGGGAGAGGTGGGGGCCTTTTATAATTGGAGAGGATGGGCTCTTTTGGAAAGATTGAAATGTTACATTATTACACAATGCTTTTCGGATTCTAAAGGTCCCACACTTATATAATTCGTTGATAAGGTGATAAGGGTTCGACATATCCTAATCCAATAGGCTTTGGACAATTGTAAGCCTTGGATTTTGCATTATCTTCTCATTTTATTTAAATCGTTAAATAATGAGGTCATCACTGCATCATAATTATGTCATAAATACTTTAATTTATATAATGTCTAAAAATTATAAAAAAAATACTATGATGTAGGAAATATTTTTATATTTCTAATGAATATTTATAGTCAAAATGTGGACTTGTGTAACCCCACTTAAAAATTGTTTTAGTAAAACAACTCATGTTTGTGTCAATTTAATTTTAACATTAAATAAATATATATTAATGTCATTTTCCAACTAAAGTGGCTCCATGGGGTCCCCAAGTTGACCCATGGGTTGTCTTGGTCGGCCATGACTAATCCAATAGGAGTAGGAGAAGTGTCAAGCTCATATAATATTATTAAAACAATGTTTTTACCTTAAACTACACTAATTACCTCTAATCGCGATTAAGAACTTAAAAGTTACTATTCACCAAAAAATTATTTTAATCTCATTGAACCACATTTTAATTCTTAATGACAACCATGTATGTCGGATTTTTTAAAATCAAATCACAGAAGTGGTAATATTTCATTTAAACGAAAAATCAGTTATTTAACTACCACTTAGTGGTTTCACTATTCATCAAAAATTGAAGTTTTTCAGAACAATGCCAAAATTCCACCCTAAGCTATAATTTATATTCCGAATAAAAAAATGATGTCTATTTTACAAAATTAAAAACATATAAGTTGCATTAGTTAATTTTATAATTAATTCCCGCTGTCACAACAAATAGCGTGTTTTTAAGAAACAATTTATATCAAAAGATTGACAATTGTTTATGTCCAATTTCAATGTTAAATTAATTCTAATGACCACCATTGGATAAAATGGTAAAAATATATTCTAATTATACTTTAAAACCACTAAATAGTATAATTTATCACAATAAATTATTTTGATTAAAAAAGTTGTTTTAAGTATTTTTCACTATTCATAAAAAAATTGGAAGTTCTCAGAAAGTTACAAAAAATTCAACTTAGGATAATTTCGATATTACGAATTCAAAAATGAAGTCCATTTTGAAATATAAAATTTATATAATTTTAAAAAGTGGTTATTACTATTCATAACGGCTACTTTGATTGGTTGCGGTGCGTTAGAATCTCGAACTTACGTACAATGCAAGCTATTGCATTATTGAAAGAGAAGCGTATCGTGGAAGCTCGGGGTGCTACATTCTCCCCTCCTTCAATAAATTACGTCCTCGCAATTTGAAATTTTTCTTTGAAAATAAAAGGTTGAAAAGAGAAAATACCTTTGAGGAAAACCCACATCGGAAATAAGATTAATAAAATTTAGCCTTAATAAGAGGGAAAGGGAAATGAAAAAGTCACCACCCAATTATGATCTCGATTAGGAGAACATTGGTGGAAATTAAAGACATATAATTGGAGGAAAAACGTAAATATTTGTAGGGAGTGATTGAGGTCATCAATCACAATCAATTGTCAAATTGAGGGCCTCAAAGCCTTCAATCTATGTTGATTTAAAATATCATCAGTTCAACAAGACATGAGGTATTAGGATAACACATTTTTTTGTTTTAATATCCCTTTACTAAAGTTTAAGAATTAATTTATTCTTTGAATAAGAGATAGGTATATATATATTTATGCTTGACAATTAGAGTTTCAACCTTCAACTCATCTTTCACTCAAAAAGATAATAGAACTCAAAAATACTATACTTATCCTAATTGTATAAGGTTCCAAATGTTAACACATACCATTTAGATTAGTAAAATTATTTTGTAATAACTGGGGACTTCCTATAGGCTAGTGGTAGGAAATAAAGGCCTGTCGCACTATGATTTTGGGTTCGATTCCTGCAGCTTTGTCCGACGCGACGGGTTATGCCCCACCCTGCAGGTTGTCCTTTTCCTAAAACTATAGTATCATAATATTCCAAAAATAATCTTCATAAATGCTTTAACCTTAAACAATACTATCCATGGTTTAACTTAATCCATTCCAACCTTAATAGTTATCCAAAATACCTCCGTCCAGACTTTCTCTAAAAGGTCTCAAAATTCCAAAATCAATTGTAACATCAGATTCCCCAAACAAAGAAAAGTTTCTCTTATTGTCACATACTAAAAATATGATTAACTTAATCATATTACCTTAACCAAAAAGTACTGCAGTACAATATTTATATATATCACAATATTCTTATAACCAGAATATAATCATTGAGTCCAAAAGCACCAATACATTAATTATTCCGCTTTAACTATAGTCACAACATAAGATTGGCCTTGATCCCTTGGCCTTTTCTGAGGTAAGTTTCCTTGATGCTTAGGAAATTCATTTGCATAATGCCCCATTTCCCTACAATTGTAGCATTCAACCTTGACAGCCTCTTTCTTTCCCTTGCAATCACGAGCCTGGTGACCCTTTTCTCCACATTTATAACAAACTCCCATTCCTTTTAGGCACGTACCAGGGTGATTCTTCCCACAATTATCACATAATGGAAAATCCTTCTTTCCCTTTTTCCCTTTATCTGTCTCTTGTTCCCCCATTCTCTTCTTCTCTTGCTTGACTTTGTTGTCATAAGACTTAGAGAATTCCTTTTCTGTCTTGATAGCACACGAGACAATATCTTCGTATGATGAGAAGTATTGTGATACTAAAGCTAGACGGAGAAATGGTTTTAACCCATCAAAGAAACGATCAATCTTACTCATTGGGTTACGTATATAATCGGCAGCATGCCACGCTAACCTTGTAATGTTAGCCTCATACTTTTCGACATTCTAATCCTCCTTCTGCCTCAAACTCAGAAATTACCTTTCCATATCTACTCGATGGTCGCGAGGAATGTATTTTTCTAAAAACAGATCTTTGAACTCCCTCCATTCCATATTTGATACTTCATCATCTTCCATCATGTTTTGAATCAATGACCACCATTGATCAGCATCTCCAGTGAGGCGATAAACTTCCATGATAACTTTGTCCCTTTCACTGCTCCCCAAAGCCTGAAATATATTCTCTAGGGAATTTATCCATTGATCGGCTACTAAGGGATTTGTACTCCCATTGAACGTTGGCGGTTGTTGCCTCATGAATCGATCTAACATTGATCCTCTACGTTGGGGATCAGGGTGCTCCATACGAGTAAGGTTATTATTTATAACCTGAGTGAGTTGTCCCAGTATGTTATTAAGTTGATCAGCACCAGTTTTATCTCCAGATCCACAATAATTATCTTGAGTAGGACGACAATCCCTACACAAAGTTCATGTATTGATACGGTTTCCATTTCTTCCACTAGGCGCCATTTCTAAACAATTGCATAAACTAGATCAGTTTATGAATCAAAATACATAATATCATACTTATAAAACACTTAACATAAATTGAACTATTTATGGATATAATACATAATCATAAAAATGTTTTCTTTGAGGAAGTATATACTCATAAACCCTTCATAATTATTTGTAAAGAAAATGAGAGTTATCCTAAGCATATCCCCCGGGAGTGTCGTAACCAAGAGTGCAGCAAGGCCCGTTGTCGTGCACCAGTTCCCGTTCGAGTCTAGATCAAAGCAGTGTTTTCAGGTTTTACCCCTAGGTACATCTGTGCCAGAGCCGCCTCTACCTGCTCGAATCCAGACAGGGACGTATTGCTCGGAACACTCACAAAATATCTACAATACCATAATTCTAGGAAGTTCTTCTATACTAATCCTCAAAGTTCATATTAGGTCTACGTGCTCTAATCAGAGATTATCTAAATCTAGCTTCCAAGGTTTGTACTAAACTGCCTCTGATACCAACTGTAGCGCCCCGACCCCAGCTACCCAGAGTCGGTGCATTACTTTGTATCATTGGCATGATCACAAAAGATCAAGTCTCGAAAGACCGATTAGTTTAGTAGCCTTGGAAACACTAGATACATTCGTAAACGTTACATTACATCATAAAGCGAAAAACTACAATAACAAAGTCTCCATAGTCCACACTCATATCCTCTTCTGTCTATCCTTGCAGGTCATTCATAAAATACTTCTTCAAGTCCTAGAAAATATTAAAACATTGAAAGGGGTGAGCTCAGATGCTCATTAAGGATAACAATATTGCGGAAGCTTTCATAAATAAACATTAACATTTAAGGAAATGTATAACTAAAACAAAAGCCTTTTAAACATGAACTTCAACATAATATGGAAAAAGTAAAATGAGATAATGCCATTTACTTATTCACAGGGATATTCTACTGGTCTAATAATCACATGCAATATCAATAACCACTTTCATAATGATGGAATGCATAATGCCAGACTATCATAACCATGTAGTCAAGGCCTCGTGCCAAGACCACAAATAAGATTTTGTCAGGGCCTCGTGCCAAGACACTAGTTTGTCTCATGAGACCTGCCGATGCATCGAGGAGCTATAGCGGGCTCCACCCGTCACTTATTAAGTCCAATGCATTCCTCATATGAATAGGTTTAAACATATCATAAACCATAACATATTCGTATCACATAAAACATGCATAAAGGAAACATAACATTTCTACATTTCAATCAAAAGATATCAATACAACACATTGATATAATAAAAACACTTTCAAAACCATTTTCAATACCAAAATACAAGAAAGTTAAAACTTTGTATTTATTTTTCATTAAAAAAAAGTTACGGCTTGTAGAGGAAGCCAAAAATCAAATAATAGTCACGGCGGTGGAGAAGTCATTGTCGCCGCATACGTACGGCAAGAAAACATTCCTTTTTTTCGTTTAGTAAAACGCTTCATATGAAAAATATTCCTTTTGAATAAATGTAAAAGTCAAAGGGGTTTATACACCGTATAAAAGAAATTTGTGTATAAAACCAAATATGCCTCAATGAAAGGAGATTGAGACGAAGTCCTTACAAAGATCCTTTTTAAAATAAAATAGATATATTATGTGTATTCACTGTAATTACACATAAAGAAAGTACAAATACAAGATAGGATATAATAATATCATGACGTAATTTGAAAGTAGGAGATTAACCCAAAGAATGGAAATTGGGTTAAGAAGTTCCCTTACCTTGCGTCCTGTCCTGACTCGACCGTTCATTAACCTCCTGAATAATAAACTAGAGTTAATTTCTATTTACATAAGAACCTTTTTCATGTTCATTATTCCTTTTATATCCCTTACTAATATGTTATGAACATTATTTAATTATTTAAGTTAATAACGGTCGTTTTGTCGATCTTTGGTACTTGAGTCAAAAATAAACTTCTTATAATTACAAGTTGTTCATGTGGTGAAATATCCATTATATCCAGAATTATATTAATGATGTAGATATCATATATATCATATATATACAGTATATACATTCATTTATAATATTACGTAACATTCAGAGGTAAGAAATGGAATGCACCGTTCATGGAGACGGTAAGTCGTACGTACGCATGAACGCTACTTTCATTTCTATTTCATATTTAATGGAATGAAATAATAATTATATAAAGGTATAATATAGTTCCAGTATAATATCATATATAATATCATTTACTCCATCCTTTATACATCCCACATATGGCATTAACGATTCACATCACTTTGAGGGGGCGGTAGTCCGCACTCCATAAAATGAAATTATCCCATTTACCCATAATGGAAATCATAAAGTATGCCATAAATGAGAAATACAGAAGCATAAGGAAGACATAAACATAATATATATATCATATATGAAAATATTGTCATCTTAATGGCCACCTTTTAAGGTGTTATATGAGTATTGAACAATCATCGTTTCGTGAGGCAGAAATTCGCCATCCACAGAAACCGTATGTTATTTAACCATTAGATGTAGGTGTGTGTAAGTGTAGCTCGAATCCTTCTTATAACAACAACCTAGTATATTGAGGATACTGTTGTTGTTACAAAATAAATGAATAAAAAGAGTTTAGGGGGTTGGAGAAGAAAAATAAAACAAAACAACATTAGAGCAGACATTACCTCAAAATCGGGTAACTCTTTTTGATTTGAGCCAAAGGCTTCCTTGGGAAGAGTTCTGCCCAAAGTGAGGCTTCTAGGAGTAAGAGGGGGAAGTTGGGAGAGTATTTGGGCAGAGGTTGTACGAGCCAAATGGCTTGAATGTGTGAATAAGGTGGGAGAGGTGGGGGCCTTTTATAAGTGGAGAGGAGGGGCTCTTTTGGAAAGATTGAAATGTTACATTATTACACAATTATTTTCGGATTATAAAGGTCCCACACTTATATAATTCGTGGATAAGTTGATAAGGGTTCTAAATCTCCTCATACAATAGGCTTTGGACAATTTTATGCCTTGGATTTTGCATTATCTTCGCATTTTATTTAAATCGTTAAATAATGAGGTCATCACTGCATCATAATTATGTCATAAATAATTTAATTTATATAATGTCTAAAAATTATAAAACAAATACTATGATGTAGGGAATATTTTTATATTTCTAATTAATATTTATAGTAAAAATTCGGACTTGTGTAACCCCACTTAAAAACTGTTTTAGTAAAACAACTCATGTTTGTGTCAATTTAATTTTAACATTAAATAAATATATATTAATGTCATTTTCCAACTAAAGTGGCATCATGGGGTCCCCAAGTTGAACCATGGGTTGTCTTGGTCGGCCATGACTCATCCAATAGGAGTAGGACAAGTGTCAAGCTCATATCATATTATTAAAACATTGTTTTTACCTTAAACTACACTAATTACCTCTAATCGCTATTATGAACTTAAAAGTTACTATTCACCAAAAAATTATTTTAATCTCATTGAACCAAATTTTACTTCTTATTGACAACCATGTATGTCGGATTTTTGAAAATCAAATCACAGAAGTGGTAATATTTTTAATTTAAACGAAAAATCAGTTATTTAACTACCACTTAGTGGTTTCACTATTCATCAAAAAATTGAAGTGTTTCAGAACAATGCCAAAATTTCACCCTAAGCTATAATTGATATTCCGAATTCAAAAATGATGTCTATTTTACAAAATTCCAAACATATAAGTTGCATTAGTTAATTTTATAATTAATTCCCGCTGTCACAACAAATAGCGTGTTTTTAAGAAACAATTTATATCAAAAGATTGACAATTGTTTATGTCCAATTTCAATGTTAAATTAATTCTAATGACCACCATTGGATAAAATGGTAAAAATATATTCTAATTATACTTTAAAACCACTAAATAGTATAATTTATCAAAATAAATTATTTTGATTAAAAAAGCTGTTTTAAGTATTTTTCACTATTCATAAAAAAATTGGAAGTTCTCAGAAAGTTACAAAAAAATTCAACTTAGGATAATTTCGATATTATGAATTCAAAAATGAAGTCCATTTTGAAATATAAAATTTCTATAATTTTAAAAAGTGGTTATTAATATTCATAACGGCTACTTTGATTGGTCGCGGTGTGTTAAAATCTCGAACTTACGTACAATGCACGCTATTGCATTATTGAAAGAGAAGCGTATCGTGGAAGCTCGGGGTGTTACAATGTTTTTCATGTTTCAATGTTGAAAAAGTATTTTCCAGATCCATCTCATGTTTTGATCCCAGAGGTAGTTCAGTTGGAAGAAAATATCTCTTATGAAGAACAATCAGTCCAGATTCTTGACCATAGAGAGAAAGTGTTGCAGAATAAGGAAATTCACTAGGTAATGGTTTTGTGGAAAAACCATATCGTTGAAGTGGCAACATGGGAATCTTAAAATGCTCCGAGGGATAAATACCCCCACTTATTTTGATAAGTGAATAAAATTGCGAGGACATAATTCCCAAAAAGGGGGAAGGATGAAACATCCCAGGTAAATAAAGAATAAAACATTTTCATATTTATTAATATTTACGAATTAAATATTAATTTTACTTTAAAGGGGTTTCTATGTTCGATAGCGTACCCGATACGCAACAAAGAGTTTCTTTGAAATCATACTTTCCACACTAGTAATAAAATAATATTATTTTAAATGGTAGTTAACACCCAGCGGTTTTATTGGCGGGAATGAATATAAATAACTAAAATATGATTATATATGTTATTTAAATGTTTTTACAATTATCCAATAAATTATAAAGGCATAAAGTACGAAAGGAATTCAATTTTAGGCATATATTCTCTAATTTTCACTAAAGGTCCACTTATCGCCTTTTGATGGTGAACCATCATTAAATATAGTTTTGGTCACTCTTATACATTATATTTGACCAAATAAAATTCTTCTTTAGAATCGGGACATTAAAATTTAATTTCTGTAAATTTTTGGTATTTTTTTCTATAATGTTCATTTTTTAATGAATAGTGAAAAATGTTGTATTTTAATTCAAAACCTCTGTTTAATTTAATTTAATAATATGAATAGATTATCTTTTGAATTTGTTATAAATTTAAATTAGAATATATTTTTACCATTTAATCCAATAGTGGTCGTTGGAATTAATTTCACCTTGAAATTGGACTTAAACTAGTGTCAATCTTTTGATATATATTGTTTCATAATAACACGCTTCTTGTCCTGACAACAAGAATTAATTATTAAATTAATTAATGTAAATTATATGTTTTTAATTTTTTAAAATAGACATCATTTTTGAATTCGGAATATCAAATATATCTTAGGGTGATGTTTTGGTATTTTTCTGAAAAACTACAATTTTTGATGAATAGTGAAACCACTAAGTGGTACTTAAAAAAACTGATTTGTTGTTTAAATGAAATTTTACCACCTCTGGGTTTTGAATTTCAAAAATCCAAAATACATGGTTGTCATTATGGAGAAAAATGTGGTTCAATTGAATTAAAATAATTTTTTGGTGAATAGTAACTTTTATGTTTTTAATCACGATTAGAGGTAATTAGTGTAATTTAAGGTAAAAATAATGTTTTAATAATATGATATGACCTTGAAACATGTCCTACCCTTATTGGATGTGTCATTTCCGACCAAGAAAATCCATGGGTCAACTTGGGGGCCCCATGGAGCCACAGTGGTTGGAAAATGACATTAATAACTTTTTATTTAATGTTAAAATAAAAATATCACAAACATGTGGTGTTTTACTAAAACAATTTTTAAATGGGGTTATAAAAGTCATATTTATGACTATAAATATTAATTAGAAATCTAAAAAGCATTACTACATCATGATATTTGTTTTATAATTTTTAGACATTAAATAAATTAAATTATTTATGACACCATGATGATGGAACGATTAAAACATTATTTAATGATTTAAATAAAATGAAAATATAATTTAATATATAAGCCCTAAACATGTCAAAAACCTATAGGATGAGTGGATTTCAAACAATTATTACCTTATCCTAGAAATATATAATTTTGGGACCTTTAAAATTCGAAAATCATTTTATAATAAAGTAACCTTTTATAACTTTCCAAGAGTGCCCCTCCTCTCCTCTTATAAAAGGCCCCCACCTCTACCATCATACCCACAACTATCAAGCCTTTGGCTCAGTCAAAACCTTCCCATTTTGTCTCTCCACATCCCTCTCTTACTCTTAGATTCCTCACATTGAGAATAAGTCTTTCCAAGGGCGCCTTTGAGCTCAAATCAAAAATGGTTACCCGATTTAAAGGTAGTGTCTTCTCTTGTGTTCTTATGTTTTATTTTTCTTCTCCAACCCCTAAACTCTTTTTATTCCTTTCTTTTGTAACTACACCAGTATCTTAAATATACTAGTATGTTATTATGAGAAGTATTAGAGCTAAACCTACACACACCTTCGTCTAATGGTTAAAGAACATACTATTTATGTGGTTGGCGATTTTCTGCCTCACGAAACAATGATTGTTCAATATTCTTTTAACACCTTTCATGGCTGCCATTAAGATGTCACTCTATTTATATATGATATATATTATTTTTATGTTTTCCTTATTCTTCTGTATTTTTGATTTTTTTCATACCTTTATGGTTTCCATTGTGGGTAAACACGATAATTTAATTTTAGGAATTGCGGACTACCACCCCCTCAAAGTGATTTGATTCATTAATGCCATATGTGGGACGTATAAAGGATGGAGTTAATGTTATTTTATATGATATTATACTGGATTTATAATATAACCTTATATCATTATTATTTCACTCAATTAAATACGAAATAGAAATTAAAGTAGCATTCATGCGTAGGTACGGCTTACCGTCTCTATGAACGGTGCATTTCATTTCTTACCTCTAAATTTTATGTACTATTATAAATAAATGTATATTCTGGATATATATGATATATATTATATCCAAATCATGAATATAATTTTGGATTTAATGAACCATTGACCACATAAACAACATGTAGTTTTAAGAAGTCCATTTTTGACTTAAGTACCAAATACCGACAAAATGACCTTTATGAAATTAAATAAAAACATAACGTTTATAACATGGAAATAAGTTATATAAAATGAATAATAAACTTTAAAGAGGTTCTTAAGAAAGTAGACATTAACTTTAGTTTATTATTCCGGAGATTAAAGAGTAATCGAGTCACGTCGGACACGAGGTAAGGGACTTCGTCTCAATCTCCTTTCATAGAGGAATATTTTTTTCTAATACAAGGATTTCTTTTATACGGTGTATAAACTCATTTTACTTTTAATAAAAAAGTAATATTTTTCTCTGATTCATTTTACAAAATGACAAAAAGGAATGTTTCTTTTAACGTACGTGGTGACAACGACCTTTTCCGCCGCCACGAGTATTATTTTGGCTTTGGCTTCCTCAACAACCTGTGATGTTTTTTAAAATGAAATAAATACCATATACTCTTTTATGTATTTTGGTATTGAAAATGGTTTTTATAATGGATTTGTTATGTCCATATATTTAAGTTATATATTGTGTTTTAAATGTGGAAATGTTTTCTTTCCATTATTTTTGTTTTATTTCTTATGATTTTATAATGGTACTTGGACATTTGACGGGTGGTTACATGATAAACCATATGATGGGTGGTGCCATGAATACGAGGACGGGTGGTTACATTATAACCTTGAATGCATTGGTTATGGAAGTCGGCTGTATGGCTATTCCATTGAGTGATATGTGTGGAAGTCGACCGTATGGTTATTCCATTTAAGTATGTTTATGTCCCAAGTTACCTATATATGTTATGTGTACTTTATATGGGTTTTATGGAAATGTTTTGGTTAAAAAAGGGTAATTAATGATCTTTTATTCAATGAAGAGTATTTTCTGCTTCATAATGGTGAAAAGTATTACTTTGATAAAGTATTCATGGTTTACTTGTAGTTTTTTAATAACCAATAGTTATCCTTCTTTTTGTATCCCTTACTAAGATTTTTATGGTCTCCCCACGTTTTTTTTGAAATGTTTTTCACAGGACATAATGTGGAATAGGGTCAAGGATGGGATAAATTAAAAGTCATGCTTTCTAAAACATGGAACTAGAAATGATTTTTTTAGAGTTCATGTTTTGAAAAAAAGGAAACTTTGTAGAAGTATCTTCTCTGTAATCTTTGAGAGGTAATAGTTATGATCTAATTCTCTAAAACTCTAAACCTAAAAAGATCCTCAATGTGTAATCTTGTAATAACTCAAGATTAAGTAATTTTTAAGGCTAGGGCCTTATAAGAAATAGGGGCTTTTCCTTTTATATTATTTCTCTCTTATTTCCATTCTTTATTCCTAACCCCCTATAGATTTCTATAGAATTCCATCTGATTTTAACTATCTAAAAAACGGGATTTTCTATCATACTTGATATTAAATTCATTTTTATAATCATTGGAATTGAAACTTATTGTATTAAGGAGCTTTGATTCAAGATTAAAATCCATCATAACCCCCACAAATATCCCAATTCATCATTTAGTGTTCTCTGTTAAATCTTTTGTGAAAATCCAAGATAAGAGACAATGCCCTTTATGATTTTGGGATGCCTAAAATACCAATTGAGACCATGAAATCTAACCCATATTTATCCATTATATTCCTCTAGGTATATAGGTTAAAGGCATAGTCTCAATTTTAAATCCTAATAAATCCAATTTTGAGGTGAATGCTACTAGGATTCCATACTCAATCAAGGTCTTCCTATTATTTAAACTGAATATTAAAGTAACCCCTACCCACAGGCACAAATTTACAGTCCGAGAAACCCCAAAATGAACAATTATAGGCAATAAATCACCTTCCATGTGTGAAAAACCTCTTTCAAATATCCATGGTTTGTTCCTTTTACTTTTGTTTAAAATTGTATCAAAAAATTCTAGGACTTTAACTTTATTCATTCCATTTTCATTTTATTTTATACAATAAAAAACTTTTTTGTGAAATATTCTCATATATATTTTTTCAGGATGACAACCTTATGAAATATTACAAAAACATCTTCCAGAAATTCAAATTCATTTTTTTGGATATTTTCTAACATCTTGATATTTTTCTTTTCTATATTCCTATAGTTAAAGAATGTTACTCACACTTATTACACTATTACATTCAATTTTTTAATTCCGTCATCTATGATGTGAAAATTTATGCTAAAATTTTTAATCTTTATGCCCATAGATTCCACAACACCATAAATAGCCATAAAATCTTAATTTTAATTTGAAGTAAGATTTTCTTCTGTAGATACTTTAATGAGGTTGATAACATACTCATAATTTAACACTATCATGATATAAATCACTATTCCTCAAGAGTGGGTTTTTATATTTTGTATATGAAATATGTTTCTCATAGATTTTTTCAACCAAATATTTTTCAATGAGGTTTTCAAAACCAGAAATGTTAAAAAAAATCAAGAGAAATTTTATTTTTTGTTATTGAGGATTCCACCTGATTCTTGATTTGAGCTTTCTCAATAACATTAAAAGTCTATGATTTTACTTAGGAATCATTTTTGACATTTTAATACATTTTCATCAAGGTAATTTTGGACTCAATATGTTTTTATTAAAACTTATTGACTTATTCTTCCTTAGCTTCTAGCTTCTTACTGAGATCATCAACCATCTTCCAATGATCATCAATTCTATGTTTTTAACCTAATATATCATGGATTTATTCTTTTTCATTCTTTATTATGTACTTTATTCTATTAAAAACATCTTTACAATCTTTCTTAAATACTCTAATTTAATTATTGAGAGTCATGTTTTGCTTGTGACATGAAAAAATTTCTATTTTGAGTTAATACTCTATATATGGTTCTTCAAAAACTTCCTTACTATCCTATAATCATTATGAGTTATCATCTTTTTCATTGAAGGTTTCAAATTTTTCTGAACTTCAATCTTCTAAGTAATTGTTTCTAATTGATTTTAATTCATTTTTTTAATCAATATACTTCTCTTGTTTCTAGTGAACTTATTTATAGACTTGTTGCATTAATTTTCTTTTTTATAACATTTGTTCCACTTCTTCCAGTAATAGTTTTCCATAGAATCATATCAATATTATTCGTCTTTCTTATTGAAAAAATTCATACAAACTTTCTGATTCAAATACACTCAAAAAATAGAGGAATATTACTTATATAAATTCCTCTTATTTTTCAATAGTTATTAGATATAAGATACATGATTTTTTCATCCAAATAATAATCCTATTTTTCATCCAAAACAGATGGATAAATATCTTCAATGCCATGTATTTTCATTTTTCTGATGGAATGAAAATTTATTTTATCATTCATCTTATTTTTGATCATTGGAAACTTTACTCATCTCAAAAGAAACAAAAAAGTTATAAAATTCATCAAGACATAAATCATCATTATCCTATAAAGAGGAAATTTTTGAATTAAGCCCTTTGAGAAAGTTTATCATACGTTTATTCATAATTATAGAATCTCCTAGGATATCTATAAATCCTCTAATGTCGCAAGTAATAAAATTTAATCTAGTGAAGTATTGATCAACTGTTTATTCATATATCATTCTAATATCTTTATACTCACTACAGCAGATTTTTAGTTTTTCTTCATTCACATTAGTATTATATTTGAAAGTATTTTCCATCATGTACCACATGATCATTGATGTTTTTAGACCCATTACATTCATATAATTGTTTTTATAAGGGAATAAATATAGAATTTTATGATTTTCCATAATCTAATACAATTCTATAATTATAAAAATTCATCGAGAATCCTTCTCAATTGGTGGAAGACCAATTATAGCCACATCAACAACTTCCATGACAGTAGATAGAAGAGAATAAATCATTTTTCCCATTAATAATAATTGTTTTCCATAAAATATAATAAATACTCCTCTTTTTTATAATTTATATTATATATGATAAGTATTCAATAAGAAAACCTTCTTTCCAATAATAATTAAAATTTCAAACCGTCAAATAAAAACTGAGAGGGGTGAATTTTTTGTTCACATTTTATAAGTTATAATACTTATTAAAATATTACCCCTACAACCCATTAAATTACATATCCTTATCAAATTTGTATAAATAATCGTGAATTCAAAAATTATAAATCAATTAAATAACACATGATTTAAGAGGTTTGACAACAATGTGTGATCCTATATCCTTGACATAGCCACTCTTATAGGTCTATAGAAATTAACTATTTTGAATAGGTGAATACAACATGTGATAAATCTTATTAGAACCCATTTATCTCTTGATATGATTGATTATACTGACTCCTATAAGTTTAAGATGTTTTGTTACAAATATTAGATATAAAACAAAATTGAAATGAATTTTTACAATTTTGTCGGCAAAAATGTCTTGTCTCTGGGGAACCTGAATCCATTTAACACCAACATGATGAACCTAGTACAATTGAATTAGAATGATCTACTTGATATGATATTCAATTTCTCAATTTGTACTTCTCAAACTCTATAAAAAAACTCAACATGATATTCCTTAGTACGATTGACTCAATATGATGCTTCTCAGTTTGTTAAACAAAAAAAAATGGATGTTCGATATTCCAATGATATCTCATCCAGAAAGTAACTTTCACTCAGATTATTCAGCCTTCTACCTTTTCATCTTACGTGAAAAGTTACAAAATGTGAATAAAATTTGATTCTATTCATAGTAGACTGAAATAAATAGCGAGAAACATGAAAACTTTTCTTATCTCTCAAATTAAATAACTCACAGGTATATTCATAAATTAATTTAATGTTTCAAAACCCCTTAATTTGGCTTCTTCATACCTTCTCAATATTTATTTGAGATCACTCTTCTCGAAAAAAGTTACATTTCTTCAGTCTGAAATAACTTCCTCACCTATTTCTTCCTGTAATCATTACTATCTACTATTATTTCTTATATCATTATGATATGAATTTACGTCCCAACTCATTATGATCTAAATATATTCCTTATCTAATTATTACCATCCTTTCTTCTTCATCTCATTTTAATCTAACTATTCCCCTATCTCATTACAAGGAACTTCTTCAGTAGATAACTTATTGGTTCCACAATCTTATTCAATTTTGAACTTGAACTCTTCCTTTTTTTCTTCTCTAGAAAACAAAACTCTTTTAGAATATTTAATTATATTCATATTTTATCTCCTTATGATGGTTCATCATTATTAACTCTGATCACTTAGATGTTTTACATCTGATGGGTTGTTGGAATGAGACATTCATTTAATGAATCAATGCACGTTCCTGATCATATTGATCATTTTACTTAGAGTCAGTCTGGTTATAAATTTCATAATGATTGAATTTTCATTAAAATAATATTATCATTATGATTTTCTACATCTGATGATGACTCCCCATAGTAACATTATGTCTCTTGAAAATCATTCATGTTTAGTACCTCTAGAAACAATCTTCAATGTTCGTGTTTCTAGTAATGATATAATCATTATGATTCTTCCTTTTCATCAAAATATTTTATCATGATAGTTTTAATGATTTATTAGAACTACAATATTGGTAGGGCATTACGAGATTTGAGTTTAGAAAGTATGAAAAATTTCTAACTCCTGAATTTAAAATATTATTTTCTACCCTATTAAACTACATTGAAACTTCTTCACTAAGTAATGTATTAATTTCTAAAAAACACCATTTAGAATATATCATGAAGTTGAAACTAATTGACTAGAGACTGATGGTTCATCTGATCAACAAATTTATCTTTCTAACAACTTACGTGTCTTCTGCTGCTCAGTCTGATGACCTGTGTCCTGAAACCAATCTCGAGTAAAAAAATTATTAAATATAAAACATGTCACTCCATTTGTACATATATTTAGAAATAGTTAACAACATTCAACATTCCCATAAAATTTCATTCTGATGCACTGGGTATGATCTTAAATAATAACAAAATTATTTTTAAAAAATATTAGATGTCAATAAATACAAAAAGATTGTTAACAAAGTATCACAATGTTTCACCAAATAAAATAATGGAATGTGGAGAAGTAAAACTATAAAATGTTTTAATTGTGATGGGAAAGATAATTTTTCACAAAATTCTCTATGAAGGATAATTATAGAGTGTGATTGTGGAGAAGATGATAAGAATCATTGAAAAAAAGTGGAATAAATAGAATGAAAATTTTTCTTTCGAAAAGAAAAATTAAATTTAAATGGGACGAATAAAGAAGTATGATTACTAATATAGAGATGAATATAATCATCAACAAATTTTTATTAATCAATTTAGAAATAAATTTGAATCATATAGTATTAAAGATGATAATTATGAGATAATAGAAATGGAATGGACTCTAAAAAGAAATTTGGAAAATGCACTTGAAACAAAATTCTAAACTCAATAATCAAATAAGAAAGTTGTAGATTGATATTAATTACATAAATTTTTATGAATGGTTAGCTTGAAGGAAAACATAAAATTTAGAAAGAAAAGTATACAAGTAATGAGAATCTCAAAATGATAGAATATACACATGTTAAATAATAAAAATAGAATAAGTTGAAGAAAGAAAAATCTGGAAAAATCATAGATGTTCTGAAACGTATGTTCCATGATAAATAAGATTAGTCTATAGAAAAAAAATAAATTGTTCTTTCAACTAAACGTGACAGATAATAATGATAAGAGAATACATCACCATTGCTTTTGATATTAATGGTTAAACTAATAAATATATGGAAAATAATGGTTTACAAAAGATGTTTTCTGAGAAAACTACTTTCACCAAGAAAGATAAGAATTTTTTAAGAAAGTATAATCCTCAGCTAAGAGGTACACGATTTTTGAAGAAACATCCACAACACATATCTATTCAATTTTACTCTCATTAATAAAGTTCATGATTCAGAGGTTATTATTAGTGTTCTATAATTTTTATACACAATGAATATTTATATTAGTATAACATATATATTTAAGGAAATAAGTACGAATCTATGGCTAACTATGCTGAGATTATAAGATCAAATGTTTCTAAACTTTTGTGGAACATAGAAAATGAAACTCAAAAGATGAATAAAGATGAGAATGTTTATAAAGTAAAAAAAACAGACATTACAAGTTTGAAAATAAAGAGTTCTTAGTCATTTATTCAGAACAAGTTTATATGACAAGAATGTTTGAAGAAGAAGAAAAATTAGTAGAAACAAAGGGAAATAGGTTTCTAAATATGTGAGAAAAGTTGATAAAATTACTTAAATATATTGTGGATAGAAATTTTAGAAAATATTAATGATATGTGAAAAAGAAGGGATGATCACTGAAAGTAATTTAAATATCCTAACAGAATAAGAGGAAGGTATGAATGAATTTTCACACACTCTATATAGTAAAAATGTATTTATAGAGGAAGAAAAGATGAAACCGGATCAGAAGAATATGAAGATGAAAATAGTCTTGTTAAAAAATATGTGAAGTATAAAATAATAGAAAAAAACATCCAATGAAAAAGACAAGTAGATGAAGAAAAATGAAAGACTGAGATATGAATCTCAATCTGAATGTTATTTCTATGAAACAACAATGTTCTTCCTTATTCTCAAAAGATTTTTATTTTTACTAACATAAAGGGAATTGAAGGAGGTATATTAAAGATGATGATATTGCTATGTCTTTTTTTAATACGTCAAAAGAAATTAATGAGGTTTTGAAAATGTTTTTTTAAATATATTTTTATACACCTCAACATTCTGATATTTATATTGATATGTGTGTAAACTAATTTTCCCTTAAAAAAATATTTTTAAGATTAACCCAGAAATGAGAATTTTTAATGAAACATGAAAAGAATATTAGAAGAAAATTGTGAAATATATAACAATGGAAAATGTGATTATAAACTTTGGTTTTATACTCCAGTTTCAGCAACATTGACTTATAATATTTTTATATTATCTTTGTTAATAAACTCGTGTGAAACTTATGTTCTCCTGAAAAAGAATTTCAGGATTTTGAGATGAAAGGATTCAACCCTAGAAAATTAGATCATTTCTAAATTAAGGGGAAACCAAACATGATAATACATTTAAATATGATTGTTATTATGGGGAATATAAAATTAATTGAGTGAGATGATTAGTAGGGGGAGAAATAAAAAAATGGGTAGAAGAAAAAGAGAAAAAATAAAATAGCAAAGTGCTATTATCTTAAATTGATTAATATGGGGATTGAAAAAAATAAAATGGGGGAGATTTTTAGGCCCTACTTATGTTTTGGTTATGCTTGTTTTCAATATTCAATACGTGGTTGAATTGGAGATAAATTAAATATATAGATCATTAGAATAACAATCATAATCAAGAAACATAAGCACATAGTTTAATAATTATATCATATTTTAAACAAGTTCTTCCGAAGAAAAGGTTCATCAGACTCATCGCGAGTCCATAATGAAAGGAATATTGTTATGAGAAGTTAATCAAATACTATATTGATCAAATTAAGACCTGAAGATTCTTTGATATTTTGAGATTTACAAAAGTCACATTTTTTTTGAACATGTGATGCATGACTTATGATGAAATTGGAAAGAACCAGTTTTTATAATTGTATTGAGTGTCGATTTTTAAGAATAATGTTTCTAAAAGTTTAAAAGAAATCAATAATTTCCCAATGAAAATAATACTATGATAATGAATATGATCTCAAATGTATTAAAAATCATGAGGGAGTCGTGATTACTAGATAAAGTTTGCAGAATAAGAATATTTTTGGAAGAAAAGAGAATAACCTGTGAATTATTATGGTTATTGATCATTGGTGTGTGGAAAACCAGATACAAAAGGTTGTAGATCATCTGTATGAGACTCATTAGTGTCACAATAACAGAATTTTATAAGGTTGATCTTGATAAATTATAGAATTCACTGTCGATTTTAGCCTATCAAACCCAGTATACAAATGATCCATTATAATGGATCCCAAAAAAGTTATGTATTAAAATTTATAGTATCTTTATCAAATAAGATAAAAATTAATATCCATTGTAGAATTATTGAGAATGTTAGAATTGTATTTCAATTGGCTTAAAAAAAATAAGTCACACTTTTTTATCTCTCAATTGGGGTCAAGAGAAAAATAAAAACAATTATTTATTATTTCAGTAAAAGGTGAAGACATATTGAAATGGAACTGATGGTGTTCATTAGAGTAAAGAAAATACCAATCCATCAGACCCAGGATGACACCAATAATGTCATTGTATGTGAGATCATCGGTCTGAGTAATTGAAAAAGGAGATATACATTGATGAAATTTTGGCCATAAATAGTTGATATGGAAAATCCATATGAGAATACCATTATTGTTTACAAGATTTCATTATATTTTTTCATCTTCAATTTTTCACATCTCATTTTCATAATGAAGAATTTCAATCAAGAATCAAAATGAAGAATTGGACTAATGAATCATAGTGAATAATATTTTAAAAACATGTAGAATTATGATGTTTTTAAAAGATCCCATAAGTGTTATGAATCCTTGAAGAATTAAAATATTGATATACGATTTATGGAGAATTAAAGATTAATAAAAGTTTGTTGAGTGGGAATAATTTTCATAATCATGACCAAATCATATCTAGGTTACAAATTAAAGAAGAGGAGAATTAATTAGTAAAGGTTTAAAAAAACATGGGCTATTCATATAAGAATGAGAATTGAAAATTGTTAGAAAGGAATTGATATTCAAACTCGAGTTTGTTATTCCGGTTGATGCTGAGAATGTTCCATTAGAAAAAGTTCATCAGAGTGAGGTTCAATCAGATAAATGGATCAAGTTTCAATATATACCCCTTTATTGGGGCATGTCTATCAATGTAATCCCATTATAGATACATCCATAAGAGCATGTTTCTCCAGACCAATTTCAATTGGATGGATAAAATGTGAGATTTTAATTCAATTCCTACACAATTGAAGAAGAAAATATAATAAGGACAATTAGATCAAGGAATATTATATAAATACCATAAGATAGAGGTTCTCAGATAGAGGAATATCAGACTGACCTTGCTGATGAAGTTTTATGGAATGAGTTTTTGGAATAAGTTTCAAGACCAACAAGTTCCTTAGATAATTTTTGAAGTTATTAGAGAATTTTCATTGGTAAAGTAATATTCATCTTACTTGTTGAGTAAGTTAAAACTTTATAATGTTGATCAGGAATGAAGAAGGAGAGTGAAGTGTGTAACTATGTATACATACTAGTTTATAAAATGGATTTTCATGTTGGGGTGAATAAAAATTTGGGGGAATATCAATATAGTAATGGATAGTGGTGGAGGGATAACCAACTATAGAAGGAATGTTTCTATTGGGATTGTATAATCCATGTTGGTTAGACTATCCAACATGAAAAAGAGTAGGTCATTGTACCAATCCTTATAAATATCATGTTCTGTTCCAAATTTATATTTTTTCATATGAATGGTAATATTATGAATTATATTTGAGAGGATCATACCACTAAAAAGTTTCATAGGTTGGGAATTTTTTTGTTAAGGAGTGAAGAAACATTCTTATAGAAGAAAAAGGAACTACTGATTCACCCACACTCTCTATAGCATTGATCTTATTTGGGAAAAAAGATAATATTATATCATAAATGTTCATTCATCCAGAGTCCATATTTGAATTTTCTATCAATGTTATACTTTTTTGGAAATCCACTTAATTTTTATTCATGGTATACTTCATATTTCTCTTTTAAACTTTTCAAAATGATGTTTTATATTCACTTTTTATGATATAGATCATAAAAAATGTTTTCTTAAACTGGTTGTTAGAATGTGGGGTATGAATAAAAATAAAAATACTATGAAATATATATATACATATATATACCCAATGAAATTAATAATCAATCATACAATTATTATTAATTAGTTTTAAATGGTTATAATATATTTTGAATTAGAAAGAGATATTTTTTCTAAAAAACAATTATTTTTCAAAAGTGTTCTGATCATAAAAGCTTAAATAAATTACACCTAAAAATTATTTTAATGAAATACATAGATTATATATTCAATTCATTTATTTAATAACCATTTAATTCTTTTTGTTAGTCATGTAATGATTATAAAGTTATTCCAGGCTTTAAAAATAATTTTTTTTACAAAAAAGGATGTTATTTCATTATTTACAAGGATATTATTAAATATTTATTTAGATTTATGATAATTTTTCTGAAAAATGGATATGTTATTGGAAATTATAACCTCAAATATATATTATTATGAATTTTATGCATTTTTCTGAACATATGTATTTTGGTGAAAATAATGACAAATATCTATGTTTGCAAAACACTCAATTATTTTAATTAAAATAAGAAATACATAAGATATATTATGTCTCTATTTGATTTAAAAATAATATAAGTTTCAATTTATTTAATATAATCTAAATAGTTCTTTAGGAATTGACTTTTCATTTTTTTGTATAAGTTTATTTTTTTTCTTAAAAATAATGTTTTCTAAAAACTATAATTCGTTTGATTTTCCTCACATATATAAAATTAATTAATAATTATTATAAAAACTAAATATTGAAAAAAATATTTCATATTTTAAACAATAAGGTTCAAATTTATTAATAAGGCCAATTTTATTGTTGGTCATTATGAATAGAAACCATGGTAAAAATGCGTCACCATGGTAAATGGTGAATTAAGTAAATTAAGGTACTCATTAAATGATAATTCTAATAAATAAGATCTTAATTTTTATTGTATGATTTAAAATATACCATTTTTATACTATCATAAAAATTGAAATTTTTTACTCTATTTACCGTAATTTATCTTATTGTAATATATTAATTTTTATAATAATTACACGTTTGGCACTACCCTCACTCATAAAATGAAACGTCATCGACTCGCTTTATCACCCCTTTTGAACACTATATCTCAAAAATTATCTACAAATATACCGTCCAAGAATCTATCCCATATCATAGTGGTCATTTTTCTATAAAATATTGACCTAAGAAGTATTATGTTGTAATCCAAAGAAGTTTTTCCAAATAAGAGGTAATATTCTTTTTCGAGTGTTTCTTTTTTATTTTTTATTATAATTCTATAAAATATTATTTTACCATTTTTTAATAATAACATATTAATCATAAATATAATTACATGTTTTTATATTATTGAAAAATTATTTTTCATGTCATCTTCCATCCAATGGTAAATAAAAATGTTGGTAGTGGGTATGTTTGGACTCCCACCTCCATTAAGTGAAATATTTAATTTTTCATCACCTCCCCAAAAGAATATATATTATTATGGACATAATTAATATATATGAAATTAATTACAAAATAATAATATTTAGATACATTATATTACTTAAATTTTTACCCCTGAATCAGTTGGAAAATTATAACATCACTTGTGCATATGTTTAGATTACCACCTTCATGAAACGATGTGATTTGTCCCTCATTACTTCATTTAATGAATATTTCAAAACAAATACTTAATATATATAATATAGTTATATAATTATTTATATTATGTATATTATTTAATAAAGACCACTTTTTCCATTGTTTAACTACAATGGTTTTTGGGATTATGAATAGAAAATCCTCAAAACACATAAAAAAATATAATTTAATTAATAACTATATAAGACATGTTGATAAATTAAAAAATAGAATAATAATTAAAATCCCATAAAAATTTTATTATTAAAGTAAATAATTAATATAGTTTTATTATATAGGATTTAATGTACATAGGATGTGATTCAAACTCGAGGAATGATATTTTTCTATAAAACCATAAATTAAAGTTTTTAAGAAAAATATTTCATTTTTCAACCATATCATTTTTACATAATGTATCAATTATGTTACTAATAAAATTATAATTATGTTAAAATTAATTTTAAATAATTTCTGATTCTATTTATGATATTTTTTAAATAATACTTTTTAATATTTCCCCAAAATGTTATTATTGACATTTGAAAAAAAAGCACGAAATGAATATTTTTTATCATATTCAATATGAGAATAAATCCACATTATGATGACCATTATTTTTTTAAGAGGAATAATATTGAAATATTAGTGTTTATTCAATATAATATCCTATATTTCTTTATTCTATGAATTTTTCTATGATTGGTTTTCCATGAAAAATGCTTTTAATTCTCAGTTTTACATGAGGCCCAAAAGTGATTATATTTTTGGATAAATGAATTAATTTAAAATTTAAATTCATTATTTTATAAATTTTATAAATTTTATAGTTGTAACATTCCAATATTCCACGGTACGTTTCCCTTTGAATAATGCAATTACGTGCATTGTACGCAACTTTGAGATTCTAATACACCACAACCAATCAAACTAGCCGTTATAAATAGTAATACCTAATTTTTAAAATTTTATGAATTCTATATCTCAAAATGGACTTCATTTTCGGATTCGGAATATCGAAATTAGCCTAGGGTGAAATTTTGGTACATTTCAGATATCTTTCATATTTTGATGAATAGTGAAAATTACTAAATTTTAATTAAAACCCACTTTTTTAATCGAAATAATTAATATTGATAAATTATGAATTTGAGTGGTTTTAAAGTATATTTAGAATATAGTTTTACCATTTAATTCAATTTTTGTCATTGGACATAATTTCACAATTAAACCAGACATAAATAAGTGCCAATCTTTTGATAGTTATTATCTCTTAAATTCACGCTTTTTGTTTTGACAGCGGGAATTAATTTTAAATTAATTTCTGCCACTTCTATGTTAGGAATTTGGAAAAATGGATTCCATATTTGTAATCTGGATGTTCAAATTTTGTAAATAGGTAACTTTTATTTTTAGAAATTTTGAATAATTATTTCGGTAAATATTTTTTTTACCATGGTTAAAGGGTAAATCCAGTAAATAAGGGTTAAAAAATAATATTATAATAATAAAAAAACATACCCTAAAACGTGTCATAACAATATTGGTTGATACCTGTCCGCCCATGGGAATCTTTGTGTGGATTTTGGGACCTCATGGTGCCACCTGTATGTGATAGGGACACTTTATTTTTAATTAAGTTGAAATGAATACAAAAATGACACAAGCATATATCTTTTAGAAAAACAATTTTTCCATATGGTTATATATGTCGGCATTTCAACTATAAATATTCATTAGAAAGATAAAAGGATTTACTACATAATGGTATTTTATTTATAATTTTTAGACATTAAATAATTTAATTTATTTATGAAACAATGGTGATACAGTACATACCATAATAGTGAAAAATTAATATGATTGATATTTTAGATACCCAAATAAATAAAATTTGAGACTTTTTATGAATTAAACTAATTTTATATGTTAATATGACATGTTAGGAATGATTTAATTAACTGTTTTCAAAGTAATTATTCTGTTATGATTTTTACAAAAATCAATTATTGAATAGTGTCAAAATTGTCATAAAAGAGTTTTTAAAACAAATATTATATTATTAATTGATATTAAATTCCTAAAAATCTACGTTTTGTACAAGGGAATTATATCATGATAGGTGTATCATTAATGGACCACTTGGGGTCTTATGTATGTATATAGTAACCCAAACCTATCTAAATTCTATTGGTTGAGTGGTTTTCGACCCATCCCATCCTTAACCTTTAAATAATCCACTTTGGATCCATTAGAAACCGAACTTTAATTTATTATAAAATAATATTTCTAGATTTTCCAAAGGTTCCCCTCACCCCTCTTATAAAAGGGCACTCCCCCTTCTCATTAATTCACACCTTCAAAGCCTTTAGTTCAGAAAAACCCTTCCCAAATACTCTCTCAACTTCCCTCACTTCATCCTAGAGGCCTTTCTTTAGTCATAAAGCCAACCTACAGATCCCTTTTGATCAAATAAAAAGGAAGAACCCAAAGAAGAGTTAATGTTTTCACCACCCTTTTTCAAGTTCATTTCTTCTTCCACTTCTTCCTTCTTTGTTATTACCATTCTAAAATAATAATTTCAGTATCTTATATATACTGTGATGTTATTTTAAATATGGTACAACCATATTCAGTATTCTATCTATCCTTTGAATAACATGTCACCATACGTACATACGTACGGCTTACCGTCTCCATATAGTGGTGTAATTGTCATTCAATAAATTATTATTTGGATGGGTATAATAATGATGTGTAATTCATGTAAAAAATAAATATAATATGATAATTATTCTGTCTATATTGTATAACATCTAATTATATATTATTTTAACATCAAAAGAATGATATTGTCGCTCGTGCGTACGTACGGACTACCGTCTCCACGAACGAGATTAGATTCATTCTCCATCATATATATTAAAGTTTAATTATCAATTGATTATTTAAAAATAATGTTTAAGGACTTGATATAATTCTGGATATGAATAATATACAACATATCCATGACAAATATGGCTTACGTAACAAAACATATAAAAGAAAATGAGTAAGTTAACACCCGAAACAATGATAATACTAAGATATTATTAACAAATAAATATTAAAAGATCATATATGATATCATATTAATGTAAATTATTCTTGTATATTTCAATAACAATTATTTCACCATTATACAGGAGGTTAACCTACCGTCGACCACAGAAAAACTACAATGTAAGGGGTTTCTTATCTCACTTTTAATTCCGTGAGATTTACATTGTTCAACCCTAATTTGTTACATATGGTGTGTGTACTGCCCATTTTTGTATTCATTGTGTAATATAATTTAATTCATGTATATTTACATCATCATTTTATGATTCTTCTTTCATGGGTTTATGTTTTTTATGTTTCCAAATCAATAAGGGAATTTGGAATTTCAATTTCCACTCATTAAGCTTTACGCATACATCATTGATTATTTTACTCCAAGATTATGTGTGTAATCACTATTCATTTGATTATGTCATAATTTACACTCCCCTTTCTGTGTATATACATTTTATACACATAATCACTCCATTGATAAATTCTCAAGTCATCGGTATGAATTTCATATGAGTAATTTTTACTCGATATCGATTTGTTGAGATAAAGATCCAATGCATTGGTGTTGTTTTTTCAAGAATATGTGTGAATGTCCTTTGTTTGTTTTACAATGAATATCCAATCATATTTAGTGTATTTATATTTTTCACACATAATTATGTCGTTGATTTATCCTTAAACTAAGGATACAGCCTTTATGAGAGATGTCATCACAATTTACAGTCCATTGAGACTTCTTTCTTGTTATACACCAAATCACTTTTATGTGGTTTATATAATGTACTTTGACATAGTATATCATGAATCCCTTTATTCTCATGATATTACAATGTTTTTATTACCTCAATTATTTGTATTCAAGTGTCTCTCTTTTGGATAGAAACTCTAACTAAAATACCATTTTTAAATGTTTTAAAGACTTATTCTTCTAAATATTGATCATTAATGTCCATGTTTTTAAAAATGGTTTTAAGGATTTATTTATATGGGCATTAATGTTTTCAAATCAAAATTCCTTTTAAATGTTTCAAAGTTGTATGGGACACTTTTATTCTAAAATCTATATTAAATGGATTCTTGAAAAATAGTGTGACTTTTAAATGATTTCAAGAATAAGGGGGATATTTCACTATAACTGTTTTGATGATTATTTTCATCTATGTCAATATCCTTCATCATTCTCTATTGAGGTTAATATGATACAACAAAATCATTCATATTGTATCGAATGAGTTATGTTTGACTATGGATGTGCTTTTTTTATACCATTCGTGGTTTGTGGATAAAGTATTGACATTTCGTATGCTAGTTTTAATACGAATGTTTATGTCATGTTTCAAACATTTCATATGATAAATGAATTGGACTTAGTAAGTGACAGGTGGAGCCAGCTATTGCTCCTCGATGCATCCGTAAGTCTCATGAGACAAACTAGTGTCTTGGCACAAGGCCTTGGAAAAATCTTATTTTTAGTCTTGGCACGAGGCCTTGGCTATGTGGTTATGATAGTCTGACATTATGCATTCCATCATTAGGAAAGTGGTTATTTATATTGCATGTGATTATTCGATTAGTAGAATATCCATGTGAATAAGTAAATGGAATTATTTAATTTTATTTTTGTTATACTATGTTGGAGTTCAAGTTTAACAGGCTTTTGTTTTAGTTATACATTGCCTTGAATGTTTATTATTAATTATGAAAGTTTACTCTATATTGTTATCCTTACTCGGCATTTGAGCTCACCCCTTTTCTATCTTTAATTTTTCCCAGGATCTGAAAAATTAATTTATGAACGACTTGCATGGATAGTATGAGGGGATAAGAGTGTGGACTATGGAGACTATATTGTTGTAGTTTTCATTTTATGATGTAATGTAAAACATTTTGAATATATCTAGTGTTTCCAAGGCTACTAAACTAATCGGTTTTTTGAGATTTCATCTTTCTTGTGATCATGCCAATGTTATGTAATAATGCACCGACTCTGGGTAACTGGGGTCGGGGCGTTACAGTTTGTATCATAGGAAGTTTAGTACAAACCTTGGAAGATAGATTTAGATAATCTCTGATTATAGCACGCAGACCTATGATGAACCTTGAGGATTAGTATAGAAGAACTTCCTAATATTTTTTGTATTGTAGAGATTTTGTGAGTTTTCCGAGCAATACATCCCTATCTGGATACGAGCATATAGAGGCGGCTCTGGCACAAATGTACCTAGGGGTAAAACCCAAAAACACCGCTTTGAGCTAGACTCGAACGGGAACTGGTGCATGACAACGGGCCTTGTTGCACTCTTGGTTATGACACTCCCGGGGGATATTCTTAGGATAATTTACATTTTCTTCAAAAACCTATTTGACATATTATATATAAGATGAGAGTAAATGACCATGGTTAATACTAATTTGTTTCAAATTGAGAATATGGTGACATGTTAATCTCTAAAAGATTTTATGACTATTGTTACTCACACAATGCTTTCTGGTTTTAGTCAATGGCTGGATTCCAATGAAGTCATAGTGACTTTGAGAATGATGTACAAGGTGGGAACAGAGGTGGAAATGAGCAACAAAATGGAATGTTGATAGGCGTAAAAGATATTGTCTTTATGCCAAATCAATTTTCCAAAAATATGATCAACAATATATATATTAACCAATTCCCGGACTCAACAAAGAAGAGAAAGGTGATGAATGATAAGAGCTCCAGTAGTGGAGACCATAGAGAAAGAAATCCTCAATTTCCATCATGCAGGAAATGTGGAAGGATACACCTAGGAAAGTGTCTCAATGGGAAAAAGAAATGCTTTATGTGTGGGAAGGAAGGAAATAAACTAAATAATTGCTGAAAAAATGAAGATTATTATGGAAGAAGATAAAAATGGTCTCAAGAATCCATTTACAGTCATTTGCCATAAATTTAGGGTACCTGGCCATTACCCGAGTGAATTCCCTATTCTATAGGATATTTTATTTGTCAAAGAAGAAGCTATGTGGAAATAAATGGTTGGATAAATGTTTAAAAAGTATTAGTGCTCCTTGATGATGGGTTTACTTTGGAATAATTTTCTCTTGTATTTTTAACCCTGTAGTTTCCCATGTGAGAATGATATTTGAGGAAGAATTATCTTTTCTCTTGTGGATATAGTTATAAATAACCATTTGGGTTTATATGATCATTGGGTTTGATGAAATTATAATTTATTATAATTTGGGATGAAAAAGCAAGGTATGAGATAAGATTTGTGGTTTAATTATGTTATGGTTATTTTGAAGAATTTATCTCATTTTGGTAATGATATAAAATATATTTTTTGAAAAAGGACAACACGCAGACCGTGTGACAACCCATCACGTCGGAAAAAGATGTGGGAATCGAACCCACAACCAAAGTGCGATTGGGATTTATCGCCTACCACTGGACTACGTGAAGTCCCTGGTTAGTGTGACTATTATTTTTAGTTAAATGATTTTATTGATCAATAATAATTTGATTTTGGATCTTGTGTCTTATCAAATGAATACCCTTAGTAAAGGAAAATGATTTGGTGATTTAGTGATAAATGTTCTTTTGGAAGTAGTTCACTTTGTTGTGAACACTATATGCCCAAGGAAAATAGAATATTATGGGATTTCATTTGAGGAGTAATGGTGGATTTTTATCTATGTCTTTATTGTGGATTTATAGTGATTTGGGTGATTTATAAAAATGATTAGGTTAATTACTTTTAAGTATGTGACTTTAAGAGTAATTAATGTCATTTGGAGATACAATTTAACGTGGAAGACTACATTCTTATAAGTTGTGGTATTCAATATTAGTTTGGATTATATTGAAGGATTTTAAGGACAATTATTTATTGAATGGTATTTATTTAACTTTGGGGTATTGATGGTTTAATTTTACAAATTAAGATTAGTGTATTTTTTCTCTAATGGAATATCGATTTGGGGGATCATCAGATATTATAGTAGCCATTTTGGTTTTTATTAATCTTTAAAGACAAGGTAAATATATAGTTTATCCTACGTGGATCATGTATTTCTATAGATGTTTATTCTAGCTCTTCCATTGTGACCAAGTCTTCATGAATACTCATATTTCAGAAAAAATGAGTTAGTGGTAAAAAGTTATTAAAGAATGAAACTCTACTTAAAAAGTAAGTATATATCTTTATGTTTTTAGTCAATATCATAAACTAAATCCTTGTCCTTATGTAATGTAACATAAAACAATTTTTTCCGTTTACTTTTCTTACTGGGAGACTAAGGACCATTTGTCCCAACACAAGTTTGTGATTTTCTTATTGTTAACTTTCTCCTGATCATGTTTTCTATCCCTCTCCATCAGAACTGAACACTTATTTTATCATCCATATCCATTTTTTCCTACATATAATCCTAGTATGGGTTATATTTGGTGACCATTATACCTCTCTTCCTTTCTTTTAAAGTGATAGTTGTATTAACTCTTTTTCCGATGTGGGACTTTCCATTATATTATCAATCCCAATTTTAAAAAATTGTGAGAACTCAATTTATTGAAGGAGGGGAGAATGTAACACCCCAAGATTCCATGGTACGTTTCCCTTTGAATAATGCAATGGTGTGCATTGTACGCAACTTTTAGATTTTAACAAACCACAACCAATCAAACTAGCCGTTATGAATAATAATACCTAGTTTTTGAAATTTTAAAAATTCTATCTCTCAAAATGGACTTCATTTTTGGATTCGGAATATCGAAATTAGCCTAGGGTGAAATTTTGGTACTTTTTGGATAACTTTCATATTTTGATGAATAGTGAAAATTACTAAATTTTAATTAAAAACAACTTTTTTAATAAAAATAATAAATATTGAAAAATTATGAATTTTATTGTTTTTAAAGTATATTTTGAATATATTGTTACCATTTAATTCAATTTTTGTCATTGGACATAATTTCACAATTAAACCAGACATAAACAAGTGCCAATCTTTTGATAGTTATTATCTCTTAAAAACACGCTTTTTGTTTTGACAGCGGTAATTAATTTTAGATTAATTTCATACACTTCTATGTTTGGAATTTGGAAAAATGGATTCCATATTTGGAATCATGATTTTAAAATTGTGTAAATATGTAACTTTTATTTTTAGACATTTTGAATAATTACTACGGTAAATATTTTATTTACCATGGTTAAAGGGTAAATCCGGTAAATAAGGGTTATAAAATATTATTATAATAATAAAAAATTACCATAAAACGTGTCCTAGCCTTATTGGTTGATACATGTCCGACCATGGGCATATTTGGGTCTATTTTGGGGCCCCATGGTTCCACTTTCAAGTGATAGGGACACTTTATTTTTAATTAAGTTAAAATGAATACAAAAATGACACAAGCATATATCTTTTAGAAAAAAAATTTTTACATAGGGTTATATATTTCATATTTTCGACTATAAATATTTATTAGAAATGTAAAATGCTTTCATACATAATGGTAGTTTATTTATAATTTTTATATATTATGTTATTTAATTTATATATGACACAATGGTGATGCAGTAATTACCATAATAGTGAAAAATTAAAATGATTGACATTGTAGATACCGAAATAAATATAATTTGAGACTTTTTATGAATTACACTAATTTTATAGGTAAATATGACATATTAGGAATAATTTAATGAACTTTTTAGAAGTATTCATTCTGTTATGATTTTTACAAAAAACAATTATTGAATAGTGTCAAAATTGACATAAAAGAGTTTTTAAAACAAATATTATATTATTAATTGATATTAAATTATAAAAAATATAAGGATCGGCCAAGAGACTTATATCATGGTAGTTGTATCATTACTGGACCACTTGGGGGTCTCTGGGATATATATAGTAAGTTTATAAACCATATAATATAAAAATACAATGAGACATTGTAAAAGTGAAACTAATTAACTAAGAGTTAATATGTAATGATAAGGTTAATATAGTAACCCAAACCTATCTAAATTCTATTGGTTGAGTGGTTTTCGACCCATCCCCACCTTAACCTATAAATAATCCACTTTTGAGCTGTTATAAACCGAATATGAATTTATTATAAAATAATATTTCTAGCTTTTCCAAAGGTGCCCCTCACCCCTCTTATAAAAGGGAACTCCCCCTTCTCATTTATTCACACCTTCAAAGCATTTTGGGTTCGGCCAAAAAATTCCCACATACTCTCTAAACTTCCCTCACTTCAACCTAGAGGCCTTCCTTTAGTCAGAAATCCAACTTAAGGATCCCTTTTGATCAAATCAAAAGGAACAACCAGAAGAAGAGGTAATGTTTTCACCACCCTTTTTCAAGTTCCTTTATTCTTCCACTTCTTCCTTCTTTGTTATTACCATTATAAAATAATAATTACAGTATCTTATATATAATGTGATGTTATTATTAATATGGTACAACCATATTCATTATTCTATCCATCCTTTGAATAACATGTCACCATACGTGCGTATGTATGGATTACCGTCTCCACATCATGGAGTAATTGTCATTCAATAAATTATTATTTAGATGGGTATAATAATGATGTGTAATTCATGTAAATAATAAATATAACATGATAATTATTCTGTCTATATGGTATAACATCCAATTATATATTATTTATCATCAAAAGAATGATATTGTCGCTCGTGCATACGTACGGACTACCATCTCCACGAACGTGATGAGATTCACTCTCCATCGTATCCATTCAAGTATATTTATCATTTGATTATTTAAAAATAATTTTTAAGAACTTGATATCATTCTGTATTTTAATAAGATACAACCTATCCATTAAAAACATGTCTTACGTAACAAAACCTATAAAAGAAAATGAGTAAGTTAACACCCGAAACAACAATAATACTAAGATATTAGTAACAACTCAATGTTAAAAGATCATATCTGATATCATATTACTGTAAATGATTCATTTATAATTCAATAACAATTATTTCACCATTATAAATGAGGATAACCTACCTTCAACCAAGGAAAAATACAATGTAAGGGGTTTCTTATCTCACTTTTAATTCCGTGAGATTTCCATTGTTCACCACTAATTTATTACATAT
The DNA here is from genome assembly GCA_963277665.1 of Viscum album. Taxonomy (NCBI): domain Eukaryota; kingdom Viridiplantae; phylum Streptophyta; class Magnoliopsida; order Santalales; family Viscaceae; genus Viscum; species Viscum album. The sequence goes on along the minus strand of OY728146.1, from coordinate 2,026,447,379 downwards.
GGTGTGTGTGATACCCATGTTTGTATCCATTCTTTAATATACTTTAATTAATTTATATTTACGTAATCATTGTATTATCCTTCTTTCATGGGTGTATGTTTTTTATGTTACCAAATCAATAAGCAAATTTGGAATTTCAATTTCCACTCATTCAGCTTTACGCATACTTCATTGATTATTTTACTCCAAGATTATGTGTGGAATCACTATTAATTTGATTATGTCATAATTTCCACTACCCTTTCTGTGGATATACTTTTTATACACATAATCACTACATTGATAAATTCTCTGGTCATCGATATGAATTTGATAAGAGTAATTTTTACTCAATCTCGATTTGCTGAGATAAACATCCAATCCATTGGTGTTGTTTTTACAAGAATATGTGTGAATGTCCTTTGATTGTTTTAAACTGAATATCCAATCATATTTAGTGTATTTATATTTGTAACACATAATTATGTCGTTGATTTATCCTTAACCTAAGGATACGACCTTTATGAGAAATTTCATCACAATTTACATTCCATTGAGACTTCTTTGTTGTTATACACAAAATCACTTTTATGTGGTGTATATAATGTACTTTGACATAATATATCATGAATCCATTTATTCTCATTATATTACATTGTTTTTATTACCACAATTATTTGTATTCAGGTGTCTCTCTTTTGGATAGAAACTCTAACTAAAATACCATTTTTAAATGTTTTAAAGACTTATTCTTCTAAATCAAGCTCATTAATATCCATGTTTTTAATAATGGTTTTTAAGATTTATTAATATGGACATTAAAGGTTTCAAATAAAAATTCCTTTTAAAAGTTTCAAAGTGGTATGAGACACTTTGATTCTAAAATCTATATTAAATGGATTCTTGACAAATAGTGTGACTTTTAAATGATTTCAAGAAAAATGGGGATATTTCACTCTAATTGTTTTGATGATTATTTTAATCTATGTCAATATCCTTCATCATTCACGATTGAGGTTAATATGATACAATACAATCATCTATATTATATCTAATGAGTTATGTTTGACTATGGATGTCCTATTTTTTTACCATTCATGGTTTGTGGATAACGTATTGACATTTTGAATGCTAGTTTTAATACGAATGTTTATGTCATGTTTCAAACTTTTCATATGAGGAATGCATTGGACTTAGTAAGTGACGGGTGGAGCCTACTATAGCTCCTCGATGCATTAGTAGGTCTAATGAGAAAAACTAGTGTCTTGGCACAAGGCCTTGGAAAAATATTATTTGTAGTCTTGGCACGAGGCCTTGGCTATGTGGTTATGATAGTCTAGCATTATGCATTCCATCATTATGAAAGTGGTCATTGATATTTCATGTGATTATTCAATTAGTAGAATATCAATGTGAATAAGTAAATGGAATTATTTCATTTTATTTTTTCCATACTATGTTGAATTTCATTTTTAAAAGGATTTTTTTTAGTTATACATTGCCTTGAATGTTTATTCTTATTTATGAAAGTTTCCGCTATATTGTTATCATTACTGGTCATTTGAGCTCACGCCTTTTCTATGTTTTATTTTTCCCAGGATGTGAAGAAGTAATTTATGAATGACCTACATGGATAGTATGAGGGGATAAGAGTGTGGACTATGGAGACTATATTGTTGTAGTTTTCATTTTATGATGCAATGTAAAAATTTATGAATATATCTGGTGTCTACAAGGATACTAAACTTATCGGTTTTTCGAGATTTGATCTTTCTTGTGATCATGCCAATGTTATGTAATAATGCACTGACTCTGGATAACTGGGGTCGGGGCGTTACAATAGTCTTTTAAACTAATTCATGATAATGGGTGAGGATGATATAGCTCGTCAATTCATGGTGTAATAATTTTATTTTGGGGAATATATATTTGAATTAACCGAGTGGGTCATATATTTTGTAATAATGAGTGTTTGAGTGATATAAAGTTTAATTACCAATGTAAATGAATGAATATTATATTTTTTGAATATTATTTTCGTGAAATTTTATTTATTTCATAGGATAATATAATGATATTATGTTTAAATGAGGATTTATTTCCCTTTTAGTGGTCAAATATATAATTTTTTAGGAAACGTTTTCCTGAGTACCAATGTTTTACATGAATCGACCAAGATTATTATTTCCCTTTAATATTTAATATTATATTCTCTATTAAAATATTTTAGATATAAATAATATTTTATAATTAATGAAATTATTATTTGAGTTCAATGTATACTATTTAAAAAGAGAAAATTTTCTTATGATATTCCATGATTTAAAAAATGGATTAATATATTTATTTCTTATTATATCCCTTACTAATCTTAAAATTGTCATCCAATGTTTTGAAATTCACTTCCATGGAATTTCAATGAGTAAGAACTATATAATGTTCTATCATTACACTATGGGGATTCATTTGTAAATAAGTGAACAAGATTTTAATGAACGAAAAGGTGAAATGTAAGAATCCTTTTTTTATGGAAAAAGTAGATAAGTGGAAGTTTCCACTTTTTTGTAAGGGTTTGATATATAATATCTTTTATTAATTCTATAAAACTCAAAACCTAAAATATCCTCAAAATTTAATAAAGTTAAACACTTGTTACCAATCATGTAATTATAGGTTTGTTAGGGTGTGGGGAATTATAAATACTCTAAATAGTATAATTTGGAATAAGATATTGGATATTAAACAACAAGAAACTCCACCACATAATATAAATTTTGTAAACCAAAATATTCCATCATTAATGGTTAATGTTAAAAAAATCAAATAAACTGTCAATTTGTGTACCAACAGCTAAATTCAATAGTATAAAATCAATAATATCTCTAATGTTCAAGATATTATCATCCATATTTGTCACTAAAATCATCATAAAATCCATAAAAATAGTTTATATATACTTATGGTGATCATAACTAGTATACATAGTATGATCATACCCAGGGTATCTCTTTAAAATGCGACTATAGCATAGTAATACACTAGTGAAAAAACAACATAACCAACAAGAACCTCAATAGGTAAACTATCCATCCATAATTAATTGTTTAACTCTCCCTAAATAACACATCAAATTATAGTAACATATCATCAAAATAAATATAATAAAGGATGTGTATAATCACTTCTCTAGTGATAATCTTCTATCACACTCCAATGTCAAATGTTATTTCCACCCATCCCATATATATCATCACATAACATTTACTTACATCCATTATGTGGGTTAGGAAGCATCCCTACTTACCCCACACTCATAAGGCATAACATATTTTTCTATTATCAGTCAACATCCTCATCACAACAACGTCACATAACTCAGGTAGTAGTGTATCATGATCAAGTAGGAAATCAATCTTGTTCCCTCCTCCAACCACATATTACCCCCTTCATATAACATAACATAATTATAAATAATAGTCACTAATACCAACTATCTAAATCATTAGGATTCTACACCACCTCCCATAATTAGCAGTACTGCTAAATAAAGAGTGAGGAAATGGGGGTACCTATCCATCTATTTCACAAAGAGACTAGATGTTGGTAAAAATTACTAAAAACCAAAACAATTGGGTATTGGTAAGGTTATCCAACTCCAGTGTGGTATCTTAGTAAATAACATGAATTTTAAAGATGAATATTTAAAAACCAATACATAGCCTAATGGTTTACACCGAACTCTAATAGTGCATCCCAAATCACCACCACGACACTATTTGACATCCAACATTGACATATTCAACCACTAATGTTACAAACTACACAAAAAAATCCACAGGAGAACAAGAATTTATATTCCCTTCGAATTATTACAAATTTATATATTTAATATTTATCAAACAACTTCCATTTAATTATATACCTCATTTAATATTCAAAGAAACCCCACATTATCCTTTACCTATAAAAATTAAACTTGATATTAATAGTAAACACATTATTAAATTTACCATCTACTAATTCCATCTTTCACGTGTTTAATTACCAACCCATGTTCATTTATAGTTATAATTGTATGTTCACTCTAAATATACTAGGATACAACCACAAACACTCCCCACAATATTCTATCCAACTCAAAAATAAAAATATACTCCCTCCATATACCAATCCATCACTACATAATTAATTTTCAAATAAAACATCATAAAATAAACAATTCCCATTATAACTCATCACAACCAATGCCTATAAAAATTTACCCTTGCTTCCCCATATATTCAACATCTGATCTTTTCACAACAATCACTGAAAAAAGAACAAAAAAAGGCCACCCCATAATACTAATAGAAAAAAAACATGAAAATTTATAAAAATTATTTCAAAATCCATATTTAATAAATTTTTTAAATTTATTTTCCATCAATACTTATTTCTTCTATGGGTAGTCTCACAAAGATACATATTTACACAGGAAACTAGCCCAATATCCATATTTATATAATAAGGCATGTATTGATGGTGATTATATATGATTGAAACAACAAGGATCACCAAATATAACTACTAAAAAACAAACAAAAATATACAAAAATTGAATATCATTAAGAAAAACAATTATGCACAAACTCAATGGAAAAATAAAAAACAAATAAAAACATGTTATTATTATCTTCCCCATTAATTTCATGTTTTGAAAATCATTTATCTATTTAATAGACCCATGCCATCCAACCAAAGGAATATATAAGAATTAAATTCCAAAAAAATAACAAAAAAGGTAGAGAAATAGGATCCCTTACCTTAATAAGATATAAAACATTCTATGTTAAGAATGGATGGTCAAAAATCCACCGCCACTAAAAAGGACACCACCAAAAACAAAGAAATACCCACCAGAACCAATCCACAATAGTGTAACATAAATTCATTATATATTTCCACCTCAATATTGCATAATTACACCCAAATCAAACTCTTATAATGAAAAAGAATGTGAATAATAGATAATAAAAGGAATAGTAGTGTACCTTGATTTATTGTACCTATTTCTAGGTTAACCAAGGTGTTGAATATATTAATAGGTTTAAATGAGGGTTGATTAGAGGTCAATATGATAACATGGAAATGAGAGAGAAAAATTAATCCAGGGATACTGGGACACCTCCTTTTACAGAGAATGATTTGTAAGACATCACCATGTTTTTTGGATCCTCAAAACTGTTGTCATTAGTGTGGTTAAAGAGTAGTTCTGTAATTAAAAAAAATTCAACCCCTTACCCCCATAATTTCATGCATTAAATATCTAACCAAAATATATTGATCATCAACAATACCTCATCCATAGGATGGTATAGGGAGTTTCACCCCCAGATGCCTACCATAGAGAGTCAATGTGGTGTAAATCAAAGCACACAATCATCTTCTCGTTAGCATGACCAAGTCTATATTATTGTGATCACTAAACTACCTATTTCCCATATGATGACCCTATGGTTTCCAAGTCAATATCAATGATATATATCTATGTAAATTTCTTCATATCTACTTCCATGATATGGACACATCATTAAAATGGAACCTAAAATTTTCATTCATGTTATTTCACTCACTATAGTGTATCCCAACCCCAAACAACCATATTCCTGGCCAACAAAAAATCCCCCATGAAAAAATGGACTTATACATGAAAATTTCTCTATGTATCAATCAAAATAGTCATAACCATACCCTCTATCATAGAATGGTGCCCTTAAATAATCAAACGACTTACATAGCCTCTAGAACACCTCTAAACTTCCTCTCAGCACCACCAATCTTTAAAAAATGTTAAGCCATGGTTTTTTAAATATTTTACTATACATTATTTATATAGTGATGAAGGATTATCATTCATGGATATTACATAGTTTTATATTAATATTCATCAAATTGAAAAAACACATGTCTGAGGACCATAATTATTTTGTATATTTGGAAATATTGAAACATAATCTTCTAAAGTGGGGAAATGTATTCCATATAAGCCTTAAAGATATTCCCATTTAATACCCCTATTTAAAACCATTATTCATAACCTTTAGAAATGAAAAATAAAAAAGGGATGATCTCGGATTCGTAGTAAGGGTAAAAAGGATAGATGTGTAATCATAAACATGTGCATAAGGGTATGATAACCTGATAATAACATTAGAAGATCATACCCTAAATATCAAACATCATGATCAAGAGTCATTGCATTATTATTGGATGTTAATAAGACATAAATAATAAGTAATTCAAATAAGTTATGTTATGACAACATGTAATAGGCTTACGACATATACTTGTGGCCGAAAAATCAGCTTAACATTGTGAAAACGTGTCAATAAAAACAAGTTCACTCATTTTGTTAAGGACTTGAAATCATGCCATTACATAAACTATTGAATTTGAAATAAGATTAAAAAATAACATTTTAAACATGTTATTAAGATTACACATAAATTTTTAATATTTAATTAGGTTCATTCAAACAATTATGGACATACAACCAGGTCTTTGTATAACATTGTGAAAATGTAACAAGGTTCACCCATAACATTATGAACACATAATGTGGTTCATTTATAACAATGAGAACAGGTAATTAGATTCATGTATAACCTTATGGACATGAAACAACAACCATGAATAACATTGTGAACATGTCATAATGTTCACACATAGCATTGATACTCTTGAATCATCCATCATTATACAATTCATTGAGAGGATATATATGTCCCACCCATAATATAATGAAATTATACATGCATGTTCCAAATGATAAAAAAACCTTTATCATATCATGAACAATGAAATTTGACAGGATTTACAAATATAATATCAATACCCATGAAATAAAATGGGTATAAAAAACACTCCATTATATCATTACCTATGGAATGATATATTTATCATAATAATATTATCAAGTCATAGACAATGAAAAGGATTGGGAATAAAAATCATGTAACCCATGGAAGAGTGACATGTTTTACAAACACCAATCCATACAAACATAATCCATTCATGAAATAATATAAATGGTATTCATGTATCATATCTCTAGTAAATCATAAACTATAACTGAGTATGTCATCTTAGATAGAGAAGGATTTTAAAAGACCACATAAAAGATTTCCTGACGAAAATAACATTGATTTTAAAATCCTTTTCATAAAACCATTTAAAAATACTTCTTTGTTAATTAAATATTTACCATTTCATTTAAAACATTTCTTGAGGAAAATATCCATTATTATTTGAAAAATTATTTTTAAAACATAAAACATTTTGAAAACCATTTTTTTTGAAAATAAACTTGAAAATTTATAAATGAAGTCAGAAAACATTTTGAAAACCCTTTACTCAAAAACATATAAAGGAAACATGAAAATATTTTCAAAACCATTTTCCTTTAAAACATTTAAAACAGTTTTGAGATGTAAAAAACATTGAAAACATTTTCATTGAATATATATTAAAAAAATTAAAGGAAACTTTGAACATCATTTAAAACACTTATTGAGTCAAAAGAATCTTTTTGAAAACATTTTTATTTAAAAATAGATTTACAAATATTTAATACAATATTTGAAATTCATTTTAAACTCTTCTTCAATCAAACCGTTTTTTAAAACCATTTTCCCAGAAAACTAGTTTTAAAATAATGAATTTGCATAAAATTAAGAAAAGTAAATTTCATAAAAATAAATCCTTTTGACGTGAAAACTATGCTTCAATTGAATTATGGTCATGATTTTGAACAATTCCATACATGACGAACATTCAATTTATGCCATAAATGTTTATAAAAGTGACTCTATAAAAAAAGAAAATAAGATTACTTTTTAAAACTATATTTAAAATTTTAAAACATGGGTAAAATTTTAATTTAAACATGATAGTATAATATTAAAAAAATTAAAATACAATTTAAAAAATGGTTTTGAAATAACACATATTTATTACAGAATGGAAAACCAAATTTATATTTTCATAAAAAAATTATTAATTATCTTAAGTACCAAATAGTATAAAATTTTAATAATACATGGAGATAATGTGGATAAAAAAAGGATAATATAATTAATGTGTTTTAGTTAGATATGTACCCAAATATATCTTCAATGGAAGTATTATCATAAAAATCCCGATAAAAGATGAGATTGTGGCAATAATCTATTGTCACTATTGTAAATTTGAATCATACTAAACATGAGGGAATGAAATTACCTGAAGCTTAAAATATCATGAAATAAAATGTTTCATGATATAAAATTTCAAAGGGAAGTATGTACTCCACATAAAAAATATAAGAGCATAACATTGCATGTCTCTCATAGAAGGATACTTGTGACAAAAATTACATTACTAATTTTGTAGATTTTAAACCATATAACCTATTAAAGAATGATCATAAAATGGATATTCAAATACCATAAATTTATGTATAATTATAATATAATAAATTTATGGTAATTATATACACCACATAAAATAAATTAATGGTGAATAAGATATTTTTCTCATGGATATCAAAAGTGAGATGAGAAAACCCTTACCTTATGTGTTGACTTTCTTCATACCCACTAAAACATCATGAATATTAAATATATATTTATCTTAATTATAATAAAGAACCATATTAATATATATCATAACATATATGATTAAAATATGACTTTATATTACTCTTTTATTAGCAATTCTATGTGAAATAATTATTTTGGTTAATAACTGTTTTGTTTATCATTCATATTTTTGAATTGTTATTATTCTTCCTCTTACATATATCATGATTTACATATTTTAAAAATGTAAAAAATATTCAAATATCCTATATACTCAATATATAAATATTTAAAATAATTTTTAAATGATAGATATATGATATGGAATATGCCATTCATGGATACGGTAGGTAGTACAAACACATGAACATTATTTCTATATTCTTGTCATATTAAAAGAAATAAAGTAAATAGAATATATGTGTATATATATTATAATTAAATTAGAATTAATATATCATATATATCATAGATGATTACTAAACACATCCATAAAACATTCAATTTATTTTTTGAACGAATCACATCGCTTTGAAGAGGTGGTAGTCTACACACGCAACAACGAAGTTATTGTGTTTACAAAAAATGGAAATCATGAATTTATGTGTCATATATATATATATATATAAAGAATAAATAAATCATAAAAATAATATATATCATATAAAAACCAACTTTACATCATAATTACCAACCATGAGAGGTGATAATGGAAAAACAAAAAACATCGTTTCGTGATGCGGTAATTCACTGTACAGAAGAATTGTATGTTTATTACCCATTAGATGGAAGGGTGTGTAAGTTTAGGTCTAGATAATATAATAAAAAAATATGAATATATATTGGATAAATGATTTATTTTATAATAATATAATAAATAAATTTAAGGTATGAATAATGAAAATAAAACAAAAAAGCATGAAGAAGGATGTTACCTCTTCTTTTGGTAACTCTTTTTGGATTCAACTGAAGGTTGAATTTGGATGGAATTATACAAAAGGGTATGATTCTAGGATGAAGATAGGTATGTAAGTAGTATATTTGGGATGACTGGTTTTTAGAAAAATGGCTTGAGTGTTCTAAATAAGTGGTAGGGGTGAGTGCCTTTCTAAAATGGAGGAGGATTGATATTCCTGTAATGTTTTGAAATGAAAATTACACAAAACAATTTCCCATGTAATGTGGATAAAATAACGGTAACAATAATATAAAATATGGTATATAGTATAAATGTTAACATAAAATATCTTTTTAAAAATTATATAGGTCATTTTGGACATTAAGATTTTGGTTTAGTCCTTTCTTTTCCTAATTTTTTTCTTAATCAATGTAATAAATTTTAATCTCATTCACTAATATTTTTGGTAAAAAATAAGTTAAACATATTGTATATTATAAATCATTTTAATTCCAACCATTGAATAATTTTTTTAAAAAATAAAAACACATAATAATAAAATATTAATTTAAATTTAATCCCCCAAACAGGACGAGAAAGTGGGTTTTTTAAGTATAAATGTTCAAAAAATTTAAATGTTTTTATAACCAATTTCAATGTAAAATTGTTTCCAATGAACTAAATTGGATTAATTTATATATAATTTGTATAATTAAAAATTAAAACTAAAACATATATATGATTTCATTATATCAATAATTTAGAAAAATAATGCTATTTTGAATTAAAATTTGGTATTTTTTACTATTCATCATAAATTAAACTTCTTATAAAATAACAAAAATTAACCCAAATAAAATTTTGATATCCCTATTTAAAAAATAAATTTTATTTTATTAAGAAAAAATAATATAATTCCAAAAAACTATATTTAAAATTGGTTCTCAATTAAATGGTGAAAATATTACCTTTTAGAAGAATGTTTCTTTTTATTCATATGATTGGATTTAATCTTACCTTATTCCAGTAAAATGTAGTGGATGAGTATAAAAAATATTTATTGAATATAAAATATATATTTTTTAAAAACATTAACAAGAAATGATTTATTTAATTATATTAATATAAAATGTGTTTTTTTGGAGAAAAATAGTTTTCTTAGAAATAGAATGTCTTCATTCTCTAATAGTTCATACATTGATTTATAACAAATGGGTAACTAAAGAATTAATTTTAAATAAATGTGTATACCATAGTTGAATAAATTAGTAAATATTATTCATATCTTCTATCCTATAATCTAGGTGATGATTCTAAAAATATTTTAAAAGTAGTGTCAATTGTAAATTTTATTACATAAATTTTTTTCTTGCATGGGACAGAAGCTATAAAAGGTACTCCATATTGTGTGTAATAGAAGAAAAACATAGTGATTCTTGTACCAAATGCTAATATAAGTGTTTATTTTAGTGAAATATTTATTTGGTATTGCATATAAAAAAATCCATACATGGTGTTTTCATATAACAAAAGTAATTTTTACTGATTCATTAAATGAAAGATATCAAAAAAAATTAAATTAATTTGACAAATAAATTTTTGAAAATATACGGGTGTTAAATTATATCAACCATAAAATAAATTTCTCTCCCCAAATTATTTCAAAGTATAAATGGGTTTTTACTTGAATATCACTTTTAGAGAAACCCACATCATAATAATTATTATTAAAACTTTCATTAAACGATGAATATTGGAAACCTCGAGGTTACCCAAAGTAACTCATAAATAGTTTTCCAAAAATGAAAACATTACAAGATATTAAAAACATAAACATTGAATCAAATCATAAATAATCATAGGTATTGATTAAGATCGGCAATAACAGTAAATTGGGTGATCCATATATTGTTAACAATCACAAAACCATAAACTGGAGAAGTGTTAAAGTGATCATTGATATCATCAAAAATGTTAATGACAGAAAATAAATTTATTTCAAAATCCGTTTTCTAATGTTCAAAACTCTCATGGGAAGGTATAATAACTTGGTTTTTTCATAATCTCACACTTTTATGTTACCTTATCAGTTTCTACTTCAACTCTTATTCTAAGAAATTATTGTGAATTTGATATTCTCAAAGTAATGAAAAATAATGAGGCACAATGATAAGTCATTCCATCTGTCTTTAGTTAGCATCACAATAAAATTGTTAGCACAAGGTTCCAAAATTCCTAAATACTCACATATTGAGATAATAATTATATTTCTTAAACCTGATTTGAAGGTAAACATAAAGTAGTCTATAAATGGTTAACCTTGTAACCCATCAAAAATATGAAAGTACAAAACATTAGAAATACGGTCACAAAATCATCTTAAAATTGATCCCCCCTTATATAATAATATATCACTTGTTTGTATCATTAAAAACATGTGAATACCCTCATCTTATATTCTCTTGAAACATGGTAATAACTTGAATTACCATGAATACTTTTGGAAAACATGCAGTTTTCTTTATTCCAATGATTACATGGTATATTCCTTAAATCTTATAAGTTGTAAACTACATCCATGATAATAGAAAACACTATTTACACAAATTTTTAATTGGTTCTAAGGTCATAAATACTATCCAATTTAATTTATCCAAATCAATAATAACTTTATCCAAGATAAACACAATTTTCTCAACACATTAAGGGTTCATTTTCCTTAATCAAAATGTTAAATTTCCCTTAAATCCCTTTTCTATGTCATTAACACTATTTAAAATATCCTTTCAAATTAATGATTAAATTTTTTTACATAAAATACATTTATATTTCATGATTCATATAAAATAATGTTTGAATTCCAAAACTTAAAAACTTCTTTCTTCCATCATTATTATCAAACCATTACTTAGGCTTCATCATATTATTCCTTAATACCCCTTTTATTGGCTATGAAATTTAACTCTTTTCTCAAGATTTCTCAGCCTCAATTTAATCATGTTTTATACATTTAAAGTAAAAAATAATATTAAAACATCCCATACCAATCACATTTCATTCATAGTATTTTTTTCTTCAGCAGTATAACTAATACTCACGTACCATCCTGATTCTCTTCGTGATATTTCCACTTATGAAATTGACTTTCATCATGCCAATACTTTCCACATATGAAACATTCAATTTCAATATATTTCCTTCATGATACTCTAATATAATGAAAAACAAAATCTCAATTTGAGAACAAAATATCATATTTCAAAATTACATAATAATGAAAAATTACTCATAGGATGCCTAAATCGTGAAAGAAACTTCTTTAATATTTGAAACCATAGTTTTATCATAGGTTATTAAATGTAATAATATATTTAAGCCCTTCATGATGGTTCATATAGGGTCTATGAATCCCTATAGAATATCACACCAGAGTTTCAAACCAGGTGTGCAACAAGGATAGTTATTGTGCACTAGTTCTTGATTGAGTCTAGCTCAACAGATTATTTTTGAGGATATGAACCCTATGTACATATATACCAGATACCCATCCACCTAGAGTGTCTAGATACAAAATTATTACTAGGAAATAACTCACTATACCTTTTACCAAAATTCTAAGACATTTTACTAAACATTAAATAATCCATAGAGACATCCCAAGGTATATTCTTAGAAATATCCCTATTGATCTCACTAATGTTTTCCCATCCTAGTTTTCATAGGATGATAGGACCTTTATTTTATTAACAACTATAGAGAACCAATATTAACATAACTGGATATTACATAATTTTATAATAATATTGACCCCATTAAAAAAATACATTCATGAGGACTCTAATAGTATAGAGTCTTTAGAAACATGGAAACGTAATTTCAAACATGGTGAAAGATCTTCAACATTGCCTTTAAAGATCTTATCTTTTATTAATAAATCATAAAACCATTATTTATGTCCTGGGGAAAGGAAACATAATAAATGGGTGATCTTATATTACTAGTAAGGGTAAACAAGGGAGATATATGTAAGTATAAACATCTGTATAATGGTATGATTATTTTATCATAACATTATAAGATCATACCCTATATATAAAATATCACAATCAAGAGTCACTGCATATATATTAGTAGTTCATAAGACATGAATCATGAGTAAGTCAAAGAGAATAAGTCATGGAAAAATATAATAGGAATAAAACATAGAGATGGGGCATACAAATAAGACTATAACATGATGAACATGTGGAAATATAAATAGGTTCACTCATTTGGTTACAGACATGAAATCAGTTCCTTACATAAACTTGTGGACTTGCAACTAGGTTCATCTATAACATAGTGAACATGTAATCAAATTCAAGAATAACATTGGGAACATGGTAATAGGTTCATATATAATCTTATGAACATGAAACCAGGTCCATTCATAAGATTATAAACATGTAATCTGGTTCATGCATAAAATTTTGAACATTTAATATTGGCCACCCATAACATTGTGAACATGTAATTTGGTTCACATATAAACTTATGGACATTCAATAAGTTACATTCATAACATTTTGAAAATTTAATAAGGTTCACGAAAAAAATTTATACTCATTATTCATCCATCATTACCCAATTCAGTAGAGGAGATATAGGTTCCACCCATCACATAATGAAATCATACAAGCATGTGCCACAAGATAAAAAATATTCATCATATCATGACTCATAAAAAGACATGGGTTTTATAAACATCATATTATAACCCATGGAATGAAATTATCATCATTATCATTCCATCTTATCCTTACCTATGGAAAGAGATAATTCCCATAATCATTTTCTCAAAGCACGCCCCATAAAAAAGGAGTGTGTTTCAAAATAATATAACAAGTTGAAGAGAGATTGGTTTTATAAACATCATTCCATAAAAAAATAAACTATTTATGAAAATATATGAATGTTATCATTGTATAATATCCCTAGTGAAACTTAAACTATAAAAATGTATGTCGTCATATACGGAAAATGGTTTTGAAACAACACATGGATTATTTCTTTAGGAAAACATCCTTTCATTAATAATTATTTTCATAAAACCATTTAAAAATCATTTTAATTAATAGCATGATTCACAATATAATTTAAAAAAATCGTGAGGAAAATCTACTTTCTTGTTTGAATTTTTTTTAAACATAAACCATTTAGAGAACCATTTTCTTTGAAAATAAAATCGATAACTTATAAAAGAAGATATAAATAATTTTTAAAAAAATTACATGATAACATTTAAATGAATCTTGAAAACACTTTGAAACCATTTTCCATTGAAAACTTGTAATATAATATTAAAAATAATTTAAAACCAGTTTTATGTGTAAAAAAGATTTTAAAAAATTTAAAGGAATCTTTTTTAATTATTTAAAACACATCTTGATACATGAAACCATTTTCGTAAAAAAATATATTTGAAATCCTTTAGAAGAAATTTTTAAAAAAATTAAAACAATTCTTGAATCATAAAAAATAAAAAAAAATATTTCTAAACCACATTAAAAATAATGAATGTCCAGAAAATAAATCGGTGGCGAATAAGGCATGTATCTCATGAATATAAAAATTGAAACGAGAAAACCCTTACCATAAGTATTGATGTTCTTCATAACCATTCATACATCCAGAAAAATAAAAAAAAAATTATTATTATCTATAATGGAACAATATTCCCATATAATACAATATATTAATCACTTATGACTTTATATTACCCATTTATTAAAAATTCTTTGTTAAAGAAAAATTTTGGATAATAACTACTTTGTTTATCGTATGTTTTTGAATTTTTTTCATGATAATCTTAAATAGATCATGATTTACTTATTTTAGAAATTTACAGAAAGATTTATATATAATATATATTCATTATACAAATATTTATATAAACCATTAAAACATAGATATATGAAATGGTATACACTGTTCATGGAGATGGTAGATCATACGCATACATGAATGCTCTTCCATTCTCTTTTCTTAATGAATGAATGAATGTAAGTGATATATATATATTATCATTAATGTAGAATTATTATTTCAGATATATCATATACTTTTAATAAAACCATTCGTATTAAATTACATGTAATTTGTGGACAAATCACATTACTTTGAGGAGGTAGTTGTCCTCATGTCCACAAATGGAGTTATCATATTTACACAAAATAGAGAGAATATAGGTATTATTTTTATAATAATTACATAGTAATAATTAAATCATATATATCATATAATAATATATTTTCTTTTATAATTACCAACCATGATATGTGGTGGGAAAAAATGAGTAATATAACTTTGTGAGGCGGTAGTTTTCCATACACAAAAAAGGTAAGTTCATTAACAATCTGATTGACGTGTTTGAAGGTGAAGGTAGAACAATTATAATAACCTAACATCATTATATTTTGTATAATTATGTGATTATATAAGCATATAATAATTATTTTTTAGTTTTTGGAGATTGAAAATAAAAAAAGATCTTGAGGAATAATGTTACATCTTATTTAAGTAAATCCATTTTATTTTCCTAAATTAGCTTCCTTGGATAGAATTATACCAAATGGATTATTATAGGATAGAGTTATAGATTTTTTGAGGAGATTTTATCGATTTTTTCCAAGTAATAGGGCTTGATATGTGAGAATATTTTTGAAGGGTGAGTGCCTTTTTATTGTATAGGAGGAGTCGCATTCTTGTAAAATTTTTTAAAGGAAATTCCATCCTTGTTTTTTCAGATAAATTGGCTCCAATGATGGTATAATTATAATAAAAGGTATTATAGGATCTAAATATGAACATCTTATGGATTTTGGAAAAATTTATAGGTCAATTTGTGCCTTTTGTTTAAGGATTAGTCTTTTCATTAGCTAATTTTTCTATTAATTGTTGTAAATAATTTTAATCAAATTCGCTAATATTTTTATCAAAAAATAAGTTGAAATCATTGGAAATTAGAAATTTTTATTATTAAAAATTTGGAATCCTTTTTAATGATTTCAATACATAGAACTAGAAAAAATAAATTTACTTTTATTCCCAAAGAGAAGACAACAGAGCAGGTTTTTTATGTTAAAATGTTCAAAAACCTAAAAAAATTTTATGTCAAATTTCAATTTGAAATTGGATCCAATGACATAAATTGTATTAATTTTTTTTTAATTGGTCTAATTATACTTTAATCCCAAATCAATATATAATTCAACTATGTAAATATGTTATATGAATAAGAAGATTTGAATTAAAATTCAGTATTTGCCAATATTAATAAAAAATAGAGACTCCTCAAAAAGTAACAAAAAATCTCACATAGTAAATTTTTATATCCCTATTTTAAAAATGAAATTTAATTTCCAATATAAATTTATAAAATTTTCAAATATTTATATTTAAAATATGTCTACCATTAAGAGGCAGTAAAATTTTCTTTTTGAAAAATACTTACTTTTTTCCTATAATTGATTTTAGTATTATATTCTACCTATAAAATATATTGGATGAGTTTAAAAAAAAGTGAATTAATATATAATATATAAACTTTATTGAAAAAAAAATTCAAAATTGGTCATTTTAATTATATTAAGATAAAATGGTTTTGGAAAGTAGAAACATAGTTTTCTTAGAAAATGAATTTATTTAATCTTGAATAGTTCTTACTCTTATTTCTAACTAATTGATAACTAAAGGATTAATTTTATATACAAGTTTAAGAAATAGTTTGATAATTTTGTCCATCCCATTGATATCATCCATTGTATCAAATAGGTAAAAATGATAAAAATATATTAAAAATTATAATAATAGTATATTTTAGTTTGGAAAAACATTTTCATGTGTGTCACATAAGCTATCAAAGGGACTAGGTATTGTGTGTAACACAATCCAAACATAGTGTTTCATGTAACATAATATAATCTATTCTTTATACGTAGTGAAGGATTAACTTGGTGTTGCATATAATATTAGACAAACATAGTGTTTCTATAAAACAAAATCTATATTAAGTATTGTGTGAAATTAAAAATATCAAATACATGAAATTAATTCCATTTTTTTAAAAAATTATTGTGTTAAAATATACCACTCAAATAATTCTATTTCTATAGAATCAAAATACATGAAAGGGAGAGGGTAAAGGAATTGGTCCCCACAACCATCCTCTTAGATACAACTCACAGATCTCATTCCCACCCAAGTGCAACCACAAACAAAGAACAACTAAAAATTGGTATAGGTAAATTTTATAAATAAAAAAACCTTTTATTACATCAACCATGGAAAAACAAAAAAAAATCCAAACCACTTGGGATACTAAGAACACATTTATATATCATGTTCCCATGTTCTCCTGACCAAAATACCATTCCTCACCAAAACAAAAACCTGAGGGATAACTCAACCACATAACATCTTCTCTTGATGTTCATATAAATCATCTTTTCATTCCAAAACATCACATAATCTTTGAGATACATCTCCCTCCATCCATTGATATGGTTTTAATTTTATATATATTTACAAATATGAGAAAAAATGAATAATTAATGGATCCTATCAATGTGGGATGAAAGAACCAACTGATTGGGAGCCTTTATAGTGTGCTCTAACACCTTTAAAGTCAAAACATACTAGTGATAAATCCTAATCACATTTGTAAACCTCTAATCCCACTAATGAGGGGAAACAGTCATTAACCTAAGGAAAACAACATATGGCTCTAAAAGTCTAAGACTATTATCTGGGTAGGACTTATATAGGTCCTAATTCTTATAATTCTACTCTTAAACCATAATGATATTATTTAATCTACTCTCCACCACATCAGAACCATGTAAAGATTACATCACAACCTTAGGCCTATAGCACATAAAATGACATGTCCACCCATAATATTCTTAAAATTGAATTTTTAAAATGGATTAGTGGTGGATATTTTTATATGAAAAATCAAACAATGTTACTTTTGTCACCTAGTATTGTCCAAAAAACAAGATTCATTCATTTAGTATATTCTTGAACGTTATGATAGACTTTTACATCTTCTTGTACTTCTATGGATGTAGAATAGCGTTAAGGTGAAATTGGGATCTAAAATAATACTAAAAACATTTCTAGAAATATGAGATTAAATGGGGATCCAAATTAAAAATTATGTTACTCATCACCCCAAGCATACACATATAATAATTCACATATCTTACCATGATATAACTTACAAAACCCAACTTATAGATTTTTAGAAAAGGGGGTGAATTCATAAAATGGTGGATTATAAAAAAAAATCCATTCCCATGTATGAGGTAATTAGTGATGAAATACAATCATATATCCTTCCAAAAACACTTAAGGGCTTCCAAAGTCTATAATAAACTTCATGGAATGTGGTTCCTGAAAATATATTGCTGAAAAACTAAACATCATGCAACATACTACTTCATCACATGCCTGAATTTTTTTTACCCTTAATCTATAAAACATCATTAAAAAGACAAAATTTATTTCGTAGGGTGATCATTGAAAGACAAATAAGTCTTCAATATGCATCATTTATGGAACAAACTACCTCCCCCAAACAGCATCTTATTATGAGCATCATTAGATCACCCCTCTAGAGTATCATTTGACTACCATGATCTTGCACCTCCTATACCTATAAATATCCTAGTAAGAGTCATTCACATATCTCAGCAATGATTATTCAATAGAAATATAATAAATTAATCATTAAATAATAACTTTTATTATATTGTCATGAAATACTTTAATATCTTCCATACCTTTATAAGAATAACCAATATCCTGAATGGCATATCCCCCTTACTTCATACTCAAAACATAATCCATGAAAGATCCATTCCATATGGTTTTGGAGATAATAAAATCATAATCATATTTAAAATCCCTCAAAATAAAATATTTTAAAGTCTTATATCTCTATGAGAATACATACATTAAACTCATATGGCATGTGAATAAAATAAAGTATTCACCAATGAGGTAATTTCACCACACATTGAGGGAAAAACTATAATTTATAACTCTATATCTTGGATGGAATAATTACCCTCATGGTGGCCCAAATACCTTGTCCCATATAAGATAATCTTCCATTATATTATCAATATGTGTTGAGGAACTATATAGGATTCTTCATAAAAAATCCTCTATCATTTCCCCATTATATATAAATCATCTAACTAGGGAAATGATTAACCTCTACATCAAGAAATAAAAATCTTTTGGAAATTGATCAATATAGATTATGGTTATACTATCCTTCAAAAAATTTTAGGGGGTATAAAATTTTATAGAAATCAGACAAAACACTCGGGTGATATCAAGTATGAATAATGAATATATAAAAATATTTCCCATTCTTGAATTCTTCCTAGGAAAAGATCAACTCTTTTTGTTATGGGTCCATGAGAAACCCCATATGAGACTCCACACTCCAAAGGATATTCTCCTTATGAATTTAAAACATGTACATGGACATCTTACTATATAGTTAGGGGTGTTGAATAACCTCGAAGAAAATCCGGAGATGCCTGAAATGGTTCTCCTCTAACATTGAGTATATATTGATTTTTAAAATTGTAAAGACTTTAGATTAGTATCGGAACACATAAAACATAAATTTCATGTTTCCCATTAATCCACCTAGTGTATTCGAGACACTGAATGGAATTACAATGAAATATAAGTGACAATACTAGATTTTGATAAAATTGTTTAGAATATCCTCACTATTCACCCTCATTTGATGATATTGAGACTATATTTTGATCTTATAAAACTATCTAGGACCATTCTTATGATCAAATAGATCAAATATCATTACAATATGGTATTGGGTTTTTATGAATATGATATTTTTTTCTAATATTCTATGTATATCCTCATACTACCAACCTCCTTCATAGATAACAATGAGGGATCTCCTCAAGGAGATACTCCCAAGATAGAAAAAAACATTATTCTAATAATTTTTAATCTCGTGAACAAACTCCCACAACATCAAGGGTGAAATATAATAAATTTATATCAAAATAAAAGAAGATTCCAACTTTAACTCTATCCAAAAATCCACATCACATAAACGGTTTAGTTTCACGTCCTCATCCATGAATACATCTAGAAACTCCTCAAAAAACATGGTAACCCCCACTACCTGGGAATTTCCTAATAAATATACCAACTAGGATAAAATAGAATCATATATATTATTACCCATTTAAAAAATCTTCATGAAAATAAACACCACTCAATGGCCATTCATGTCAAAAAATAATTCTATCATCCAAAAAAATCAATAACTAAATTCATTGAATATAGTTAATCCATGTTTAGTATAACATTATGTTATTTTATGTACAATAAGTAGAAACCCACCATTTAATGTTGACACACCAGTACTAGTTGATACTCCCAACACACATCAAAAAAAGAATATTGATTTACGACTAATGTGACAACATTATGGGCCCTATAAGCCTCTCCACCTTATATTCTAATGTATTGAATAAAGTGGGGAAAAATGGATTTGAAGATTTAGAATAAAAAAATAAATAAACTAAGGAATAACAAAAACAAATAGTACCTCAAAAAACTTGTATCTTCTCTAGGGATAACTCTTTTAAACAATGTTTCTTCTTTTTCTTAATTCCTTCACCATATTTCTGACGACCTTCATATATATGGTATAGTTTTGTCCCTATGGATGAGAAATTTCTTTGTGATTCCCTCTAATAGCTTCATATACCCTTGGATGAGTATAATCAAGCTGATCTGGCTACTAAAAACATTTAGTGACCCCAATTGCTAATACGATCTAAGAGGTAAAAATTATTGTTTATGATAAGGGTTATGACCATCCATACTATATTCAATTACCTATGTGGTCATGATCTAGTATTATTTATAAACTTTACCCCCTTAAATATAAAATAAAAATGGAAATCACCTAATAGTCACCATGAATTTGATGGCCTTAGAATAGTGTGAGAAAGATTACTGAGGTAGGGTCCCTATCTGTCCAAACCTCAACTCACTTGACATATGTGATTCACTACCTAAATATATTATCCTCAATATACCATTTTAGTCTCCCTTGTGGGGATATCCTACCTAGCATTTCATCTTCTTTGTCGCATCCTCATTCTTCTATCCCACCTTGTATTTAAGAAGACCAAATGGGGTGACTACATCTCTCATTAGTGGGTTAATTTCCACCTCTAAATTTCATGATCTGTAATCCTTATCTGAGATGTTTTTTAGTGAAAAAACAATAATGTTTCTTCAATTTAATCCTGATATCTCACATGATCAGGATTCCCTAATGAAGGTGTAATATATATTACCTATTTAATTCCTTTATAATTACTGAAAAGAATACAAGCAGATACACCATCTAGAATTCTTCCCAAGAATCATATTCATCGCTCCATTGTCCATGATACCATGTCCAAAATTGGCATGTCTCTCATCTCATCTGGATCACTTCCATCAAAACCCAAAACATTGGCTAAGCTAAAATCACACTGAATGTAATCTCGAGTTCCTCCAACAACCTCTTTTTATCTATAATAAAGAATCTATTTTCATATATCACTATAATATACTTTGAAATATCAAACAAAGAACTATATTTATTCTCATCCTTATTAATCAGATTGATTATAAAATGGTCAAAAGTATCAGTCTACTGAACCACTATGGCATGAATTTCTAGAAACTAATGACTATAATCCATTTTTAAAACCCCATGTAATACCATAATAACAGTATCATAAAATATTAAATTTCATATCAATTAAATTCATTTTAATTCCCCAAAAATCACAATGTTAAATCATAATAAAAATAATATTAATGTATCTACCCCTCCTAAGTCCCTACCCTATAAGAGGCAGTACTTTACATGGGTTTTTGATAGACATAGAGTCATTATGTTAGGATACAGGGTTCTTAAAATCCTAGATCCTAGCTAGTATTCTAATTCTATGTCACACATCAAACAATATTTATAATGTTTTCCTACTAACCCATTAAATCCTCATATATTCTTATTTATAATATCCATTTTATCACTCAATGAAAATTATTAACACACCTCTATCGTGACCTCACCCACCTCTAGTGTTACCCATTCTGGGGCGGTTGTATAGGAGGATAGATAATGACCACTAAATCCCACCCTCAGAAGTACCCAAGTAGGAAACTAGCATTGAGGTTATAGAAATCATAGATTAGGAAGGAATTACCCACTATAGTATAGCCATGGTCTTGAGAAAGATAAAAAACCACCATGTATCTCTATTAAAAAAATATAAAAGGGGGAAACACAACCAACCTATAATGATTGAATATTATCAAAAAAATTAAAAATAAATATTCAAGAATCAATAAAAAGGTAAATTTTATAGATGAAGCTAAAAACTGACACCAATTCCCTTGATAGTAATTTCTAGCAACGTGTAATGTCCCAAAATTTTATCAATGGAATTTCCCTTCATATTATTGTGTCATATTTAACAAGGTAACATAAAAAAATATGTATGTTGAAACTGACAACATTTTATTATATTAATTTTATCATTATATTTAGATACAAAATATTTGCATAATAATTGAAATTATTAAAATGGGGAAAAATATAAAATTAGTTATAAAAATAAAATTTAGATAGTCTTGATCCCCTATAATAATTGCACTCATGAAAAACACTATAGAAATAAATCAGAATATTAGAATTGAAATATTCATTTGTGAAAAAATTAACATATATAAATTTAATAGAAAATCAAAGTTAATGATGAATAAATTAAATATGAGTTATTTATATAAATTAGGGAACCAAAAATACCATTAAAAATATATAAATTGGAATAATAATCAAACAATTGGAATATTAATTTGATTGTTATGAATAATAACCTAGTCATTAGAAAAGTATATTCAACTATATAAGTGTAAAATAATATTCAGTTATCTTAAAGAATTAAATTATGGAATATTTATATTTTGATAAATGTAAAAAAATATTTAAAAATTATAAATAAGTTTTCATATTTATGTAAGACATATATGTTTTGTTTTAATTTTTATAACAAATGTAATGATTGAAAAGAAAGTTCATTTTTATAAAATTTATTTATAAATTAATATTATAATTTATTATAATGATAATATTATATTATGTGACCTAATTAAAATTTTAAAAGGGTCAGAAAAATGATTATAATATCAAATTTTGAATTTCATGAAAAAATATTAATTTTAATGAAAAATTAAATGAATAAAATTTTAAAAATAATTTTCATAAAATGGATATAAATTTTTAATATACATTTCAAAAAATATTTATGGTGATTTTTTGGAATTTTTATTAAATTGTTGAATTTTTGTTGTGTAGTGAAATACGGAAAAATATTGTATTTTACATTATAAGATAAATAAATGAATTTTTGTGTCCTAGATGATGTAATCACCCATTATTTTGAAATAAAATGAACAATTTACTCTATATATTCTCAATAATCAACACAATTTTTAACCTTGAAACAAAATAATAAAATAATGAATATAATATTCAAAATCACCCCTCTTCTCCCCTTATAAATACCACCCCTTTCCACCTCTTACACTCAAAACATCTAATCCTTAGATATTTAAAATTTCTTCCCAATTCACATAAAAACCCTATCCCCTAAGACCGAGTACCACTAGGTTCATCCAATGAACCTTCAATGAGACTTAAAGGGTGCCTAAAAATAAATAACTAAATAATGTGGTAAAATTATTGACTAACCACTTCCAAATTTATTCTTTTTTATACCACCCCTTGTGCTTTACATCTATTTGGAAATAGTGAAATATGTATCCTAAATAAAATTATATTATATTATTATTGAATAATTCCCATATTTTACTCTCTCTTATTAGGGTTTTAAAATGAAAAGGTTTTTATAATATGGTTGGTTCAAAATATTCAGGAACATTATAGTTCATTTTTCTACACCGCTTTCAAGGATGGCCATAAAAATTTTATTATGGTAAAATAATATGATGATAAGTATATTATAAATTATTTCCTCTTCTAGAATAAATTTATTGAAAAAAAATTTAATAAAATAAAACTACTTCATGATGGTCAGTAAAGAAACCTAAATTAACAAACCATATAATTTTATATATTTTACTAATTGAATCGTCCCTATGTCGGAAAACATATTTATATTTTGGAACATATAAACATATGTATTTTCATTAATACATTTTTATTTCACATCAATATTTATTTTCCCATATTAAAATAAATTTTATAACTATCCACATGTGATCCGACCATCGAATCATCAAATGAACACCCACAAAACAATGAATTTAAACTTTATATCTCAACAAAATTGTTATAAATGAAAATAATTTAAAAAAAAATTTTAAAAGAATAAAATTATATTTTCTATAATATGTAACTTGTAACAAAAATCATAAATAACCCATGAAATATATTTTTATTATATTTATTCTCTGCAATAGCTTATACAAAATGTACCCCCAAGTCAAAATGAACCATAATATATCATATTATTATAACCATGACATTAATTTGTTGGGTATTAATACTAATGAAAAAATTTTGAATGTTATATTTATCATTTTTCTAGAAATAAAAATTAATAATCATTTAAAATAATACAAATGTTTTCTAAAAAGCTGTATTTTTTTAAAATCCAATTTGGTCAAACATTGCACACATAATTTAAATTAATATTTTACCAATTTTAAAATATTTATATGATTAAATAAATTTTATATTTCTGAAATAGTAATATCAATATTATCTTGAGGTGAATGTTATTGATTTTTCTGACATGTTTTATTTTTTGATTACTATTGAAAAATACTAGTTTTTTTTGAATACTACCTTTTTGTTTAAATAATTAACAATGTTAAATAATATTTTATATTTTTTTGAAATTAAGATTATTAAAATTTGTTATAATTTAACTATTTTAGCTCATTTTAATAAATTTAATATTGAGATTTTATATTCACACCTTCGATACTTATGATAATTTTGTCTTCCAAAACCTTCTTTTTCATCACGTCGTGTGTATAATTTTAAATTGCATTCTATGAATTATATGAATTGAATTATAAAAAATGGACTAAATATGTGGAATAATTATAATTTTTATTATTTAATATGGTCAATCTAAATTTTCACAATTATTAATAGTAAAAGTTGAAAAAACTAATTTTGACATTTATGGTAAAAATTGATTTACAAAGAAGTTATACTAAAAAAATTAGGGTTAAATAAAATATAATGTTATACATATCCCATTTAGTTAAAAGTTTTCAACAATATCACCTATAAAGGTTTAAAATGATCCATCTTGAGTCTTTTTTCATGATAAAAATGTGGTTGTAATTTAATCTTTTTAAAAATTCGATGTTTACCCTCTCCCCTACATATAAAAGGTCACCTCTATGCTCCCATATTCACATTTAAAAAGGCATTTTTTATATCCAATACCTTCCCAAATAAATTATTTACTATCCTAAAACACTATATATCCCTTGGAATCATCATTAATTCATCCTAGGATGTATTTTTGTTCAAACCAAAAAAAGTTCATCAAATATGATGTAACATTCTAAACTGAGCAGTTTTTTTATTCCTCCACCAACTAAAGATATATAAAAACTACTATTATATAAAAAACACTGTATATGAAATCTAATGAGATTTTATTATGTTTATTTAATGACCCATATCCATCTCTTCTTCTATAAAATGGTAAATGAAATCATTGATCGCGTTTATAGTTGACTACCGCCTTGCAAACCTATGTAATTCATTTTCCATAACCACCTGTATGGGAAGGATACAATGATGTATTTTATACAAATATATATTATGTTTATTATATTATAATACCGATGTAATTATAATATTGTATATACCATCTTAAATTCCATTCTGTATGATATCATTGCTCGTGGGTATGGCGTACAACCGCCTTGCGAAGTGATGTGATTTTTTTAGATTGAACATTACATCGAAGATAATAAGGATAAATATTAATAATATACCTGATATGTATGAAATAATAATTTTTAAAAAACTTTATACATCATATTATCCCTTACCCATTCACCCGCTAAGGGAATGATATCATCGTTCGTGAGTAAATACATCCAACTATCTCCACGAAATGATGCGACTCAATTTTCATTCCTAAAATTCAAGAATGATTTTAATAATGTTTAAATTGTAAGAATATATTATTTATAACATTATTATCATTTTATAGACGATTTATTTATATCCTATATTTGAGAACTGGAACATTTTTTCATAACACACATGATAAAATAAGGTAATTAACACCCAAAACAGTGAAAATAATAATATATTATTTAAAAAAGGGTGGTAAATGTTATAAGAGGATAATATATGATATTAAAAATATTATTATGGTTTTTGAATAAATTAATGAAATTATTAAAATAATTATAAAAAATTTTAAATAATGTTTAGCTAAATGAAATCATTAGATAAGAGACCTCTCTCAATTCCCCTTTATTGAGGAATATTCTAATGTTATGCACCTAATTTATTTTATATGTTGTATATACTTTCCATTATACCTATAATATAATGATTCTATAAAAATTAAATTTATTCTATGTTTAAATTTGAATTATTTTATCTAAGGGTATTTTACTTGAAATTTAAAAGGTGGTAATGAATTTCATAACTTGATATTTTTCATTGGGTTATACTACTTCTTTGTTTTATTTTATATTTTTAGACTATGTGTATAATGATATTTAAATAAATTATTCTATTTTTGCACTTATTTTATGTGGATATATATTTCATACGCATAATCTATCCATTGATTAATTCTCACTTCAATCTTATGATCATTGTAAAGGACTTCGTCTCAATTTCCCTTCATTGATAAATATTTTATTATTATGAAACTAATTTCATTTATATGGTGCACGTACTTCCCTATATTCATATAATTTCTTAAATTGTTCATACATCATGGTATTTTGGGTTTTAATTTAAATTATTTTCGATAAGGTTATTTTACAAGAACATTACCAAGTGGTAAGTGATTTCTTCTCAATTTCCATTCTATTGGGACATATTTGTTTATATGCACCTTTTTAATTTTATATGGTTTATTTACATAGAATATGATACATTTAATATAAATCTCTAATTATTCATTATTCTTAATGTTTAATTTCATGTTTTTTCTTAAAGGGGATAAAATATGACTGTTAGCAAAGAGTTAAAAATTATTGTATGATCCCACTTAATAAATTGATTTCTCTATTTATCTTGAAATAATCTATTTTCTATGATAATTTTTCATTATAAATTAAAATAGTATTTAATTTTAATATTATATTTTATGGAAATAATTATTGAAAAAAATATATATCATCTTGGCATACGAAATTTACTTTGAATATTATTAGATAAACTTGGGAACTACTATTAAATATCTATCCTTTAGTCAATAAATATATTCGATGATATGTTATATTTCTTCCTGAATATAATCAACTATTATTTATATGATTAATTATTTTTAAATGATTTTATGGGTGAGAATTGATTATAGATCGACCTTGGATGCATCAACATATCTCATGAGACAAATCTATTGGCCAAATTAAATAGTATATTACACAATAGTTTTAAAACATCATGAAAAATGTCTTCAATGTAGACGTATTCATGATAAATAAGATCATAAAGTCTAATATTTTATAATTTCCATTATTATAATTCATTTATTAATATTATAAATATGATTTTGACAACAAAATTATCTATATATGCATTTCATTCCCATTTTATTGATTAAATAGCATGTGCGTTTAGTTATTTACCTCTATATATTGATTATGAGTTATATAATTATGTTAGTCATGTTATTGATTAAATGGAATGTGTTCTTAGTAATTTACCTTTTCATGGTTATTCTTATTGAATCATGACTGATTCCATTATAATTAACCCTTACTAAGAATTTGATCTCAACCCTTCTTCTTTTTTACTTTACTATCAATCTAGGAAGTGTAATAAAAATGATATATAAGGATATGGTAGAGGGAATAATGATATTATCGAATAAATGTTACGATTTATTTTAAAATATAATATGGGAGTCACATATTTGACTAGATTTTCGGAACTACTAAACTATTTATTCATTCAGGATATAATTCCTTGAATATTATTCCAATGTAATAAGGTAAGAATCCATCTCCATATTACAATATTTGGGGTCATTAATGTTTGCATCAGGGGAATTTTAGTATAAATCTTGACAACTAGATTTTGAAAAACATATGTTGGGGAATATAAAGCTATGATATAAATTTATGATAACAATATAAGGTCATCTTGTATTTTTTAAAAGGTAGATATTCTATGGTTTTTCTAGAAATTCATCCATATATACATACTAAAAGTGGATGTGGTTCTAGAAAAGATTTAACATGGTGAAATAAATTATAAAAATAAACATTGGTATTGACTCAATCATTACCTATTACAAGAAAATGGGCCTTACTGTACTCCTAGTTTTACACTCCTTGAAGATATTCATTGGATAATTCTCATTATTTTTACCAACCATTATGAATTATTGGAATAGACAATAATAATGAATGACCTAGGTTTAACCTAATATTTCTTATATTGAAAATAGTATTTCATGATTTATACATCCAATAAATGATTCTCCTGATTATGTTTTTTCCCACTTGATTGTTGTTTCTCACACAAAGGATTTTGGTTTTAGTCAGTGGTTTGAACCCAAAGGAATCATGTTAACATTGAATATGATGGATAATGTGAAGAGTATGAGAAACCCAGTGGGATAATTATAGAGTTAAATATATCATTATTAATTCTAATCATCTATCTTGAAATATGGTTAACAAACTATACATTAACCAACACTCAAACTCACCAATAGAAGATAATAATGGGGTTTTATTATAGCTTGAGTAATAGATAACATGGTGGAAATGAGGTCAGATTTCTTTCTTTTAAAAAATTGGGAATGAGACACCAAAAAAAGTGTTTGAACATAATGGTAAATTTTTCTTTTGTGTAAAATAAGTGCATAAAGAAATTAATTTTCAAGTGAAAATGAAGAGTGAGATGAAAGGAAATAAATATCATTGTAGAGATCTATTTATAGTTCATCATCATACATGTAGGGAACCTAGAAATTAATCACGGGAATTATCTCTTATAATGTTCATCCCCTAGAAAAAGAGAGGACCTATATTGAAATAAAACAAAAAAAATTGAATTGGGAATCAAGAATAAAATTTTTGTATTTTTTACCTTTTATATTCTGGTTATAATAATTTTGAATCAACTATAAATTGTCTAACATTTTAGAATCATATATTTCATAATTAAAATATTAGTTATGGATAACTTCATGGGTCTATGATTTTAAGGTTGATAATAAGATAAATGTCTTAAATAATAATTTTATAAATTTTTATAGTGGGAATATATCATGATTAAGGATACAGTTTGAAAAAATGAAAGGGAATACAAATCATTGGTTTAGTATATGAAAATGTTTTTTTGTGGAAAAATTTCTTAACATTTTTGTACCTATGATTAAAGGTATTGGTAAAATATATGATTTATTTTATTTTTTATTTTTTAGTAATTAAATGTCATTAAAATTTTAGAAATTTGTATTAATTATATATAAATTGTTTTCAAAAAGGATAACCCACAAGCCAGGTGATAACCAATATTATTTGGAAGGCCTGAAGGGATTGAAACCATAATTGAAGTATGATAAGTGTTTAGCACCAACCACTAGACTACATGATGTATTCATTAATATGTCTTTGTTTATTATTTAAATGATTTTATTATAAAATATTAATTATGAACCAATGATTTTACTATTCAAGTTCAGAGATTAATGTGTTATATTGTATAAATTATGAAAACCATGTTGTTTTTGAAAATAGTTAGATATTGACAAAAAGACTTGTCACTAATTTATGGATATTATGATCTATTAAATGTGAATTTTAATTCTTCAACAATAAAAATTCCATTTTTAATATTTATTTAATTGAGAATGTAATGACTTGAAAATTGATCGAAGGACAACTAAAGGATAACATTTTTCTTATGAAATAGAAACGTATCAAGTAAGCATATTTTCTTATTTTATTAAATAATAAAATAATAATTAAAATTTAGTCAAATGATATTCCAAAACAATTTATCCATTCATATTCAAATCTGATTAATAAAATAGTCATTTAAATCATCATTGGTTTCTGGTTTTGAGGTCCTTAACTTCCCCATGATCATTCGGTTTTTTGGGGTCATGACCGCTACACTATCCACAATTATTAATGATTTTATTCAATATAAAAATTAATAACTTAACACCAATGTCCTCCAAAATAAAAAATATTAATGTGTTTTTATGTATTCTCTTTTTTACTTCCCTTTATCTCTTATTTTTTGGATGTTTTATTAAGACTTTTTACGATTTGTATTTTAAACAAATAAAATTTCAAATATTAAACCCTTGATTTTTGAGAGGAAGATCAGATTGAGACGACAAACTTTATTCATGTTGGGGGGGATGTAAAAAACCAATATTAAAAAAATTATTTTTTATAATATATGACACACAACACCGAGAACAAACAACCAACAAAATATATTTCATAAAATTCAATCACTTTGATAGCTTACTAAACACACAACCCCAAGTTTAAATAAACAGGAATATAGTATATCATTATCAATTAGTTTTTAAATTTTTAGTTAAAAATAGTTATAACGAAATTATAAAAATTATTTTAATCTATTTAATAGAAATAAAATTTAAATATTTTAAAATAAGATGATTTTTTTTAGAAAAAAACCTGTATTTTTTTTAATTGATGTTTTTTTCTCCCTTTAGACACATAATTTATTCTTAATTTTCACCACGATTAGAATTTTTTTGATATAATGTAATTTATTTTTTAAATAATCATATCGAACTTATCATATGGTGATTTATTTTTTTTTTTATAAAATGATTCATTTTTTAATGAATAGTGAAAATACAGATTTTTATTCAAAACTACCATTCCGTTTAAATACTTAAAAATGATAAATTACATTTTAAATTTCTTTTAAAGTAAAAAAATTTCAATTATATTAATATTTACCAGTTTTATTTCATTTGAATCAATTTTATATGGATTTTATATATTTAAACCTTCTATATTTAAGAGAATTTTCTCTTTGAAAACCCAGTTCATCATCGTGTCTGTGGGTATAATATAAAATTGGATTTCACCACTTTGGTTAATTAAATTAATAAATATTTATTATATATGTATAATAAAAATATTAATAAGTATTTAATAATGTTAAATTAGTTTTTTACCATTATTAATTTTAAAATAAGTAAAAATTAATTATCACGGTTAATGTGAAAATTAATTTTCCAGAGGATAAACTAAAAATATAAGGGTTAAAATGACAGAAAATATTATTAAACACCCATTTTATGAAAATATTTTTATCATATCACCAAAAATGATATAAAAGGAAAATATTTTATATTTATTAATTATAAAAAAGTTGGTGAAATTGAATCATATAAAAAATTTCATCTCTTCTCTCTTATCTAATTATGAATGACCACCTCATCCCCTCCCCTCTTCACACTAACAATTAAATTTGGTATGGTAAATATCAACCCAATTAAGAAATTTAATCTAATAAATAAATCTTAGAAACCTTTTTTTTCATAAATCCATTATATGAATGATTTTTTTCTAACCAAAAGAAGTTCCCTGAAGAATTGGTAATGTTCTTAAATGAGCTTTTTTTGTTTCGCCATCCACATCATTATAATATTATTATACCATGATTATATAATAACATAATTATCTTAAATATATTTATATGTTATTATTTTAATTTAGTTACTTATTTCCATATTCTATTCCACCAAAGGGTACACAAAACCATCGATTTTCTACACGACATACTACTACCTCATGAACCGATATAATTTGATTTCTATCACCACCTTTAAAGGATTGATATAAAAATGGATTTCGCACAAAAATAAAAAAACCCACACAAAAATATATATTATATTATTGATATTATTATATTTATAGAATTATAATATCATATATAACTTATTACTTTCTATTATATTTAAATATGATAATGTCCCTCATGTGTATAGCAGACTAAATACTCACAAAGCAATGTGATTAATTTTTCCATTCTGAATTTAATTATAGGTAATAAGGATTAATTTTAAAAATATAAGTTACATAAATGATATTATATCAAATTTTTAAAATTAATACATCACACACCGTTTTACACTTTAATACGTTAATGGAATGATATCATTGCTTGTGAAAACATACAACATACCATCTCCATGAAGTGATGCGACTCATTTTACATTCTAAAAATTCATTAATAGATATAATAATGTATAAACTTAGTATATATGATATTTATAACATTAATATAATTTTTTATATGATTTATTTAAATCTTATCTATAATATTTGAACCATTCATTAGAAAACTAGTATAAAAACATTGTAATTAACACCCTGAACAATGAAAATAATAAACTATTATAAATAAACATGTGGTAAAATGTTATAAAGGGATAATGTTTGAAGTATTAGATTTATTTTATTTTTATTTAATTTTTATTTACATAATCTATTCAATAATTATTTCAAACGTCAATGTTATTATCATTATAAGGGACTTTATCTAAATTTTGAATCATTAGGACATATTATATTATTAGGCACATAATTTATTCTATATGGTGTAAAAAATACCCCTTTTATATTTAATATCTTGAACCCTTAATCATTTATTATTTTTTGAGTTTCCATTTTAATTATTTCATCCATGTGGATCTTATATGAATGTTACCATGTGGTAAAATATTTCATCACAACATCCATTACATTGAAACATATATGTAAATATGGACCTATTCTTTTTTATATTGTGTATATTCTTAACACGTGATGTCTTTAACATGAAAAACTTTTTTTTCATAATGATTAATGTTTTTGGAATTTTATTATTCAAGGATTTGAAATATTAAATTTAACAAAGAAGTATGAATTGTCATACGATATCACATTCTTAAGTGATTATTTACATTCTCTTAAAAAAATACATGTCTTGTGAGAATTTTTCAACAAAAATTACATTTATTTTAAATATCTGTATTTTATTATGATGGATATGATTATTTATTAAGACTTATACATTTTTTATAGTTGAGTCAAAAGTTATCTTTTGACTTTTATGTCTTGTTTTGGAAATCACAAATCTATTCAACTATTTTTATCATACTGACTATGTTTATCGGACTGAATATGTTTATCGTACTGACTATTTTTATCGTAATGACTATGTTTATCATACTGACTCTTTCAATCGTACTGACTCTATCAATCGTACTGACCCTGTCAATCGTAATAACTAAATCATACTGACCCTGTCAATCGTATTGACTCTATCAATCATACTGACTCTGCCAATCATACTGACTCTGTCAATCGTACTGAATTCTATGCATTGTACTCACTTTGCATCATATAAATTCATTGCACTAAATAATATTAATAGTACTCGTATTTTACATTTATCGCATGATTGTTTTTATCCTTTATCAAAACACATGTTTTATATCAATCTTACTCATGATTATCTTTTTCCTATATCTTTTGTTCTGACCAAAACTATGTCATGGAGTTAGTTTAAAACTAATCAAAAATATGTCATGTTTTCTATTTCAATATGACATTAATAATTCCTAGTGTCCATGTCCCTCCGAGTTTTCCAAAGAAATATGACCGTTGGAGAAAATATTACTGTTGGAACCTGAGGCCTGTAAGTAAAAGTTCATTTGAAGCTGAAAAAGGAACTGAGAGACATTGATCATTATTTGATTATATCAAGTTCTAGAGAGAGAAGTTGTGACTTCTCTCTTGCTTCGTGCGACATCCTTGAGATTACAAAACGTCAACGACTCGTTCTTAGTTTTGGTATTTCATTAAGTTATTTTTTTTTCTTTCTGCAACCCATCAAGTGATAACGATCGATGGCTGTTGAGGATAGGAAAACGGTGATACCGATGATTTTATTTAGGGCGTTCAAGTGTTTGAATGATAGAGGTGCTGATTAACTGAAAAATCGAGGTAATGTAGGGATAGAAAGAATGACGTACCAATCATTGTATTGAGGGCTTGTGGGGATAGCAAGATAGACATACT
Source organism: Viscum album (assembly GCA_963277665.1). Classification (NCBI taxonomy): domain Eukaryota; kingdom Viridiplantae; phylum Streptophyta; class Magnoliopsida; order Santalales; family Viscaceae; genus Viscum; species Viscum album. Next base: position 2,026,412,483 of record OY728146.1, on the reverse strand, counting down.
AATCATTGTATCGAGGTCTTGAAAGGATAGAAAGACAGACGTACCGATCATCGTATTGAGGGATTACCAAAGTGATGGTAATCCATACCTCTTATCATAGGTTAAAGGATAACCTTCTCTTTTGGGTAACATAATTGAAATACATTTACATTTCTACTAATGTTTGTATTAGAAAGGGAATTGTTTTTTTTCTTTCTTCATTCCATATTCTTTTGTAATTTTTTCAATTACAATAAAACTGTTACATATTATATTGATAGATTCTATATGCTTTATGGTATAATTATTCAATGTTGTATTACATTGATTATTGTATTCATTTGAATAAAATTGTTTTACTTTTCTTATAGTATTACATCATATCATATATTTTATATCCAAGTAAATTGTGGTTATTTGTATTTTCTGTGAATTATATTAGTTTAAGATCATTTAAACTAATTTTTTATGTGTATAAACAGAATGTTTTTAAACCTACAATTAACCCCCACCCCTTCTTGTATTGTTCCTTCTAATATACATATCCATCTATATATCAATCCAACAATTTTTTTCAGAGAAGGTTTCCACTGATTTGTTTTACTTGCTATATTTTTCATTTAATTTCTTTTTCAACAACTTATTGCACTAACGTGTGGAGTGAAAAAGATTTTGTTTTATTAGATGGCTGGAATGAATATTGGATTAATTGATAATATAAATTCATCTAGACCACCAATATTTAATAGGAATGATTATGAGTACTGGAGAGATCGAATGAAGACATTTTTTATCAATACTGGTGTAGAAAATATTATTATTCTTACTAGATGTTACAAAATTCTTGACAAAGACGTCAGTACTTTCACCAATCATGAAAAGCAAGAATATCAAATGAATTACAAGGTACACAATACTCTGTTATGTTCTATGAAAAGAAATATATACAGGAAGATATCATCTGTTAAAGCATCCAATTGTATTTGGATGAAATTGTATGTCACACATTTTGGTACATCTAAAGTTATAGAAACAAGGAGAGAAATTCTCCAAGCATAATATCATGGATTTATTTTTCCTTACGGAGAAATAGTTAGTAATATGAAACAATGATTTATGAAAATTGTCAATAGTTTACAATCTATGGGAGAAGAATTTCTTGATGATGAAGCTCTAGTATACAAAATTATTGATAAAATTCCAAATGAATGGGAGTCAAAACGGACAGCTATTGACGAAAATAGAAAATTTTCTGATATTACTTTTGATGAACTCCTTGGAACTCTTCTACAACACGGGACAAGAATGAAGAGAGAGTATGATTTCAATAAGAATTAAAATGGAAATGGAAGTGTATATTTTACTACTACATATAAAGCTAAAACACTGGAAAGGATAACAAGATCCAAAGTTAAGAAATTTGTTATATCATAATCAAGTGATTTTGATCATTCACATAATGAGGTAACCAGTCTAGCTTGAAGTATGAACACGATTGTGGGAAATAAAGACTTAAAATATAGATTCAAAAAGAAAGATAGGAAGGATAAGAAAGATTCAGAGGTAACATGTTATGAATTCAAGAAAGTATGTCATATACGACCTGATTTTCCTTTACTGAAGAGAAAAATGGAAAATAGAAACATTCTGAAAGAAAAAAGAAAACGTATTACAATACAAAAAAAATCTTGAAGGAAAATGATACTTGGAGTGCAAGTGGTGGCGATTCATTAGATGATTCTTCAGAATATGAATATTCAGGAAAAAGAAATATTGGACTATAGCTATAACACCAATTGAATATCATTGATTCATGGCTAAGGTACACCATGCAGAAGCTATTACAAATGTGTACTTAAATAAAAATTATATTGAAAATAAATATTATTAGTCTTTGAATGATGAGTCTTCATCATTAGAATATAAAACATTACCTTATTGTGAATAAGTGTCTACGTTTTCTAAACTACATGAGAATGAAAACTCTAAACTCGAGAAAAATATTGATAAGGAAAATTCTAGAATTTCTAATTTAACTAAAGAAGTATCAAGTCCTTTTGATGATCTTGATATGAAAACATCTAATTATGAAAGTATTTTGAAACCCCTTGAGAAAGTAAATTCAGATAAGGATAACCTTATTAAGGATCTTGAAAATGTAATTTCTAAGAAAAATGTTTTAGAGACTAACTCTAGTTCCAAAAATATTGTTTTCTAGGATAAAAACATAGTTTAGAAACTAAAGCCATAGATTTTTTCCTTGAAAAAATGTTTTTCAAACATTACATAAGGTAAGGAAAAAATTTGATAAAATGTATTCTAAAATTAAACCTTTGAGGAATCATTCTGGTATTGTCTATACTCATTCGAAACCAATTTTTAGAAATAACTACTTTATTCCTCAAAGTAACCCTTTTTTTACTAAGTGTCAATGTGGTGGACACTGGAAAAGGAATTTTTCTCTTAAAAGAACTCAGTATTTATGATTTCATAAATCTCATTTTGAAAAACAAATGTTGATTCCTAAAATTATTTTCTCTAACCCTTCCGGATCCAAACAAATTTGGATTCCAAAAAACTAATTTTTTTTCACAAAAATAATCAGTGTACCAAAAAAAGAACATTTCGTACATGGATAGTTTTTGTTCCTAACATATGACTAGAAAAAAATATTTCTTTGAAAATATAAATGAAACAAATGGTGGAAAAGTTACCTTATGTGATAATGCTCTAGGAATGATTATTGGAATAGGTAATATTGTTTTTCTTGGAAATGTTCTTATTTAAAATGTTGTGTTCTTCAAAGATATTAAGCACAATCTCATCATTATAAGTCAATTATGTGATGAATGATACCTTGTCAATTTTAGAAATGATAAGTGTTTTGTTCATAATTCCAAGGATGAATTCATTCTATCTTCCCTTAGGCATGAGAATGTATACACTATTAACATATAAGTCCTTAGGAACCAAAATTTACCTTTCTTAAGTACAATATAAGACCAATCCTGGATATGGAATATAATACTAGTACACTACAACCTAAGAAACCTTTTTAAACTTTCAACGAAAATACCTTTAAAGGATCTACCTGATCTTAAATTTGATTTATCAATGTTTATTGATCCTTGTCAATTTTGATTGCAATATTAATCTAGCTTTAAATCAATCAATGAAGTTTCAACTTCCAATGCATTATAGCTAGGGCACATGGATCTATTTGGTCCCTCTCAAACTAGAAGAATTAGAGTAAAATACTATGTATTTGTTTTAGTTAATGAATTTACTAGATTTACATGGGTCTACTTTCTAATAAAGAAATCTGAATCCTTTTTCAATTTCAAATCATTTAGAGCTGAAGTTAAAAATGAGAAAAACCTTCCATTGGTAACTATCCATAGTGAAAATAGTGGTGAAATTGAAAATTCAGATATTGAAACACTTTGTTGTAAAAAAGGTATTACTCAAAATTTTTCAGTTCCAAGAACTCCTCAGTAAAATGGTGATGTTAAGAGAAGAAATCGCATTATTTAGGAAATGAAAATAACCAGGTTGAGTGAATACTCAATTGCTAAGAAATTTTTAGCTGAATTTGTTAGTACTGGTTGTTATATTATAAATCGTGTTTTAACCAGACCATTTCTTATTAAAATGCATTTTTAATTGTGGACTAGCTGAAAACCTAAAGTTTCATACTTCAAAGTTTTTGGAAGCAATGTATTAATCCTGAATACTAAAGAGAATATACATATATTCACACTAAAATCTGATGATGGAATATTTCTAGGCTATTCTAAAACTTCTAAGGCCTGTAGAGGTTTCAATAAAAATACTTGTACTATTGAAGAAACAGTGCATGTTAAATTTCATGAAACTAATCCTTTTGTTTTCAATCATCCTCAGCCTATATCTTCAGATGTGTTTTCAAAAAACTAATTATCAACATTTATTATAAAATCTTTCTAATAAGGAAAATGTTCAAGAAAATGTTTTTGAAAAATTTAACCAATAATATTTCCTACCCTATGTTGATGAACAGGTTTTACAAAACCCAAATCAATTTATTCTTAGGAATCATCCTAGTGATAATATTATTGGAGATGTAAATCAACCTTTAAGAACCAGAAATTCCTCGAAAAATGAAATAGAACACCTTGCATTTTGTTCACAATTTGAACCTAAATGTGCAAGTGAGGCCTTTCATGATGATGATTGGATTAAAGTAATGCAAGATAAACTAAATGAATTTTAAAGGAATCAAGTATGGACATTAGTTGAAAGACCTAAAGAAACAACTGTAATTGGTCTAAAATAGGTTTTCAGAAATAAATGTGATGAAAATGGAATCATTGTAAGAAATAATTCCAGACTTGTTTCTAAGGGATATAATCAACAAGAGGGAATAGATTATGAAGAAACATATGCTCCGCTAGCTAGAATTGAATCTATTCGTATTCTGTTAGCCTCTACAGCATACATTAATTTTAAATTATTTCAACTGGATTTTAAATGTTATTTTCGAAATGGTGTAGTTTAAGAAGAAGTTTTCGTTGAACAACCACCTGGTTTTATAGATTCAAAATATCTGAATCATGTTTTTAAACATACCAAAGCACTGTATAGCCTTAAACAAGCCCCTAGTTTAACACCTGAGATTTTATGAGAAATATTTTGTTTTTATGTATAATTTTATATGAAGGAATCTTTCACTACACACAACACTAGCTTGGCTTACTTTACACGCAATTTTGATAACTTGCGTTGTACGCAATACCGAGTTTTACTAAACAACGATATACTATTAAAATATTTTATAAACCAATTGTTATGAATACTGATACCCACTATTTAAAATTTTATAAATTTTATCTTTTAAAATGGACTTCATTTTTGGATTTTGAATATCAGAATTAGCCTAGGGTGAATTTTCGATATTTTTCTGAAAACATTCAATTTTTAATGAATAGTGAAAACACTAGGTTACTATTTAAAAACCAAATTTTTATTTAAATAATTAATTATTTTACTTAAATTTATTTTATGTCAAAAATGATACATAATACCTATATAAGGTCAAATTAATTCATTGGAGTCATTTTATAATAATTTTAGATATATAAAAATTATATTGAACTTCTCACAGTCTTTTACCCACCTCCTAGGAGATTTTGAAAGTTTACATAAAACATTATTTTACCACTTCTATGAGTGGAATTTATAATATCCAAAAGACATGGTTAATATAAAGGAGTAAAATGTGGTTCAATAAGATAAAAATAATTTTTGGTGAATAATAACTTGTTACTTTTATTTACCATGGTTAAAAGTAAATAAGGTAATTAAGGGTAAAAATGGTATTATTATTACCCTAAAACATGTCCTAATTATATTGGATATGTTTAATTCGACCCAAAACAACCTTAGGAATAAAATATGACCATTTAGGTCCACTTGGATTAGATTAGGACATTTATTATTATTTTATTTAAAGAAAAGTTAAAAAGGTTAAAATCAAAGTTTAATAACTAAAACTTTTTTAATATAGGGGTATATATAAGTTAATTTCAACTGTAAATATTTATTAGAAATCTAAAACAATTTCCTACATAATGGTATTTCATTTATAATTTTTAGACTTTAAATCATTTAATTTATCTATGAAAAAATGATGATGTAGTAATTAACTTATTAAGGAAATATTAACATAATTGATATTATAAATACCCAAATAAATGAAATTTGAGACTTTTAATGAATTAAAATAATCCTATATGTTAATATGACATATAATTATTGATTTAATTAATGTTTTTTGAAATAATCATGCTGTTATGATTTTCAAAATAATTAAATACCAAATAGTGTCAAAAAGTTACATAAAATAGTTTTTAAAACAAATATTATATTATTAATTTTAATTTTGTTCCTAAAAATATATGGTTCAGCCAAATGACTTAGATAAGGTCATATATATTAATAATGAACAACTTGGGGGTTTTTCGCTTGTTATAATATGTTTATTAACCATATAGTGTAAGAAAACAAGAAGACATGGTAAAAGTTAAATTATTTAACATAGAGTTAAATCTAAATGATAAGGTTAAAATAGTAAACTAAACATGTGTAAAATCTATTGGTTGAGGGTATTTCGACCCATCCCCACCTTATCTTCAACATAAATCAGTTTGGAGCTATTGAAAACCTAATATGACTTTATTATAACATAATATTTTAAGTTTTTCCTAAGGTACCCCTCTCATCCCTTATAAAAGGGCATCTCCTCCCTCACCTCCTCACAACACTTTGAGCCTTCATGATCTGCCAAAACCTGCCCTTTTCCCTTTTCAAATTCCCTAGAAACATCTTAGAGGTCCCAGTCTTCTTCAAAGACCATCTTTAGTGCCCTAAGATGAGGTTAAGAATAGGCGCTTCAAAAAAGAGGTAATGTCTGTTACCGATTCTTTAAACTTTATTTCTGCCTATACTTCTTCTTCATTAGTTATTTCATTATTAAGAAATAACATCGGTATCACTCATATACTGATATGTTATTATAAATATGAAACAACCCTGTTTCACCTTCTATCCATCCTACGGAAAACAAAATCACTGCGCGTGCATACATACGGAATACCGTCTCCATTCCGTGGTGTAATCTGTTTTCCACCACCACCGTATTTGGATGGGTATAATGGTGTAAATATTAACTATATATTATTATTGTAAAGTGATATTGATTCTGAAATAGTATACATACACTTCAATACAATTACACGATCATGGGAACGATATCATCGCTCGTGCATACGTACAGCCTACCATCTCCACAATGTGATGCGACTCGTTCTACATGATCTTCAATGCATAATGATTATATAAATAAATTTGATGAATAAATATGATATATATTACACTAATAATATTATGGAAATGATTTACTTATAACCTAAAAATAATAATAAGAATTTATTCGACAAAACACGCATAAGAAAAAAAAGCAATAAACACGCGAATAACAAGTAGTAATGAAATATTACTAATACGAATCTACGAATATGACCATATATGATATAATAACAATGAGTAAGATTATGAAATAAGTCAATAACATTATTTAAATCATTATACAGGAGGTTCGGACACGTACGAAGAAAATCGGACCTAAGGTAAGGGAAAATCTCGCAATCTCATTTTTATCTGAGATTGTTTATACTTTAGAGTTAACTGGGGAATATTTATCATCCACATCCATGTTTCCGCAATATATAACATTATTTCTATCATCCTACAAATTTTTATATCCAATTTTACCCTTCTGCGCATTTTTAGTAAAAGATATGAATGGAATCTTTTTTTCATTTTTAGTACGAGGTATTTTTTTGACTTTTCCAACCAAAGTACAAGAAGAATGTTTTTTTAACTTATGCGACATGAATGGATTTTTTTGATTTCTTAGAAGATTATTTCCATGAAGCTTCCTTTAAAAGTTTTCATGTTTATTTTTAATCAACTTCTTTTAGTATAAAATTTTATGACATGTTAATAAAGGAAAAATGTGTTTGAAGTAGAAAGGATATTTTCCTCAAAAATGGAGTTCAAGTGTTTTATCAAAATTATTTTCCATCTAAGATAATATAGGGTTCTATTTCTATCCCAATTATTTTACATTTATTTGATTATGTTATTATGGAATTATTTTTATGATACCCTTTTATCTTTTATGGATTATGTTATGATGGCATGATGTTTAAAAATCCCATTTTTATTACATGGTTTATTCTATGATGTATGATTTATGATCTTGTGGAACACATAATAATTGTATCATTATGAGATGGGTGGGACCTATATCTCCCTCCAATGCATTGGTTATAGATTTATATCTCATGAGATAGTGATGGTTGGAACGGAAAGTTAATCCGGTTTAATGATACAAGACAGAAACGAAGAGTGAACTCGGTTCAGAAATGGACTTTGTCCGCTAAGATAGTCATGGGATGGAGTCTTGACAACTAAGATATGATTCTCTATGATTATGTGTGTATGCCATAGAGTTTCAAATTATGATTATTGGGATTACATTTCACCACTATGATTTATCTCATGTTATAAAATTATGATCTCTTTTGCAAGTTAGGATTTCCAAAATTTTATGTTCTTATCAATATGATGTGATTGATATTTGTTTTGTTTTCCCTTACTGAGCATTTGAGCTCACCCTTTTGTATGTTTTCTTTTCCCCAGGTCAGGAAGAAGGGTATTAAGTAGGATATTCCAAAAGGAACCCTAGATAAGATGAAATAAACGGGAGAAAATGTAGATGATTTATGAACCAATTGTTTATGTTTCATAGTTTCTAAAGACATTATACCAATATAGTTCTTTCATGGTTTTGTTATATTTTGTAATAAGTATGATTCAATTCGGAAGTAATAACCATGTATGTAATGTATGCGTATTTATACCTAGAGCATGGTATGATATAATTATAGGATTTCTTTTACAAAACAATTAAGAAAAAGGTATAGCAGATCCAACCCATTTATAAAAATGGAAAATAAAAATGTTTTGATTGTTAAAATTTCTGTTCATGACATCATATTTATATTAACTCATTAGTCTTTAACTAATTCTTTTGAAAAGATAATGAAATTTATGTTTGAAATGAGTCTGATGGGTGAGTTAACATTCTATTTAGGTTATCAAATTTCACAAAAAACCAGAAGCAAATTATATATATCAATATATGTATATCAAAGGATTACTAAAAAAGTATGGTTACAAAAATACTAAAAGTATTATCACTCTAATTGGTACATCAAATACACTGTATCTTGATGAAACTGGGAAACCAGTAGACCAAAGAACATTTAGAGGTATGATAGGAAGCTTCTTATACTTGATGAATAGTTAACCAGACTAAATGCTTTCTATATGCCTTTGTGCAGGATACCAATAAAATCAAAAAGAGTGTCATTTAAAAGCTATGAAAAGAATATTTCTGTATTTAAAATAAAAGTTTGATTTAGGTCTCCTTTATTCTTCTGGAAATGATTTTATTTTAAAATCTTTTACAGATGATGCCTTTGGTGGTAGTATAATGGATAGAAAGAGTAATTCCGGAACATGTCATTTCTTGGGAGATTCCTTGGATTTTTGGTCTTGAATGAAAAATCACGCAGGAGTTGTTTCCATTGCTGATGCTAAATATGTAGTAGATAAAAGTTTGTGTGCTCAAGTTTTGTGGATGAAACACACACTCGGTGACTATGGTTTGAGCTTTTCCAAAACTAAAATTCTATGTGATAATACTAGTTCCATGGCTCTTAGTAAAAACCTAGTACATCACCCTCGTGCAAAAAACATAGATATTAGGAATCACTTTCTTTGGGATCACACTAAAAGGAGATATAATTTTTCAATTCATTAAAAAACAACAACAACTTGCTGATATTTTTAGAAAACCATTACATTTCTATATATTTGAGTTTATAAAACAGAAGCTTGGAATTATTACATTAAAATAATCATTCATATCTACGTCATGTTTTACACTTCTCCTTAAATTAAATACTCCTCTAAAAAGGGGGATAACATTTTACATAATGTGTTTCTTAATTTTTTTATGTTATTTATCTATCTATTATTTTTATTTTCTATTTTTTCTTTCTAATTATCATCATGACTTTCTGGTTATCATTTTTACCTTCTTGTTTGTCATCATGTCTTCCTGGTTACTGTATTTATTTTGTTTTCCATCAACATGACATCCAATGGTAATAACATCATTTTCCATCGGCACGAAACCCTATGGTAATGACTTTGTTTTACATTGGCATGTCAACCTGTGGTAATAACTTTTTTTCCATCGGTATGACAACCTATGGTAATGAATTTGTTTCCCATCAGCACGTCAACCTATGCTAATGTCTTTGTTTTCCATCAGCATGAAAACCAATGGTAATGACTTTGTTTTCCATTGGCATGAAAAAATATGGTAATGACTTTGTTTTCCATCAGCACATCATCCTATGGTAACGAATTTTTTTCCATCGGCATGAAAACTAATGGTAATGACTTTGTTTTCCATTGGCTTAACAACCTGTGGTAATGAATTTGTTTTCCATTGGCATAAAAACCAATGGTAATGACTTTTTTTTCCATCGGCACGTCAACCAATGATAATGACTTTTTTTCCATCGGCACTTCAGCCTATGGTAATGACTTTTTTTTCGATCTACATGACAACCAATGGTAATGAATTTTTTTCCATCGGTCTCACAACCGATCATTTTTTTCATGTACGCTTGTATTTTCTTTTTGTTATTGTATTATACTATGTTAATAATATTAATCTAATGATTGTCTTAGAACCTCTGACTGGTAAATTATTTCATTCTTTTGTTTTGTTTTCCTTACGTTTTTTTCATTCTCTTTTTTTATCCCTTTAAATCCTATCTGTTCATTTATATTTCTTCTAATCTCAACTGTATAAAGTTAAACGGTCATTTTTTCCTATAAATAGAGCCCCCCTCCCCAAACCCACACCGTTTTTCAGAATTATTTTCGATGCTCTTCCCCTCTTCTTTAAGACTCCGTATGATCTTCCCATTGCCTCATCAATATGTCTCAGTCCTCTGCAAATAATCCTTCTAAAATGTCTTCAAAAACATTTTCATAGAAAGACTTCTTCAGAGAAAGGTTTGTTTCTCAGGAGTTCTTTGAAACATATGACTCAACAATCAAAAGGATTACTTTGTTTAAAGGCTGGGAACAACTTTTTGTTGAGAAACCTGTATCTCAATATCCAATTCTTATTGAAGAAGTTTGTCAATTCTATAAAACTGTGTCTTTTGAAAAAAATATGATTATCAACTTTGTTGTGTATGATAGAAAAATCTCAATGTCTGTGAAACAAGCATCTCACATTCTCAAAGACTCAACATGAGGTTATTTATTTTGTCCATCTCATAAACTACCAGAGGAAGTTGGTACATTTAATAGAGAAAGTGCTGAAAATTTGTTATTTCTTTTAAATGAAGAGAAGTGAAATGTAGCTCATTTATCTCCAGATAATAGATTTATAGTGCTCTGGATGCAAGGTTTTCTTATCCCAAAGAAAGGGGATAGAGAAACTCTTAAAGTTTCTGATATCTTTATGCTGGACTATCTTGTAGACATAAGAAAGGTAAATCTAATGGGGTACATATAAGAAATGATCAAGAATGTCAAATCAGGAGCAATCATGTCTCATTTGAATATGTTTCTTTCTATTCTTACAAAGTTCATTCTGGGGAGTTTTAAGTTCTATAATATTCCATTGAAAGGGAAATTGAAATAACTAAAGCCTTCTTGGATAAGTAAGAATACATTGAAGAAGTTGTATGTTTGTTTCTATGAAAATTAAATGATTTTTGTTAGAGATGTGGAAGCTCAATAGGTACCAAACAAATCGACACCAAATCAATCAACACCTATGACAATCAAAGATAAACCGACTACTATTTCTCCTCAAAATTCATATCCACAAACTAGTACCAAGCCAAAGAATAAAACGAAGTATAGCAAGGTGGTTATGTTCAAGTGGATGAAAGAAAAAACAATGAAAAGAAGGTTATCCTATGTTCGGTCTTGATCCAGTAAAAGCTTTTACTAAAAGGATAAGGGTAGAGGATACTCTTCAGACAGAGAAGAAAAAGAAAACTCTTTTGAAAAGGAAATCTCGATATTTGGATGTTTCTAAAATCCAAAAATTGGTTGATGTGGCAAGTGCTCAACTAACGGAAGAAGTACACCAAGAACCTATCGTAGAGAGTATTCCAGAGAAATAGAAAGGAAAAAAAATTGAAATAAGTTCATGATGTTCAAGAGGAAGAATATTTTCTTTTGAAATTTCATCAATGTTCAAAACAGTAGAGAGGAATGTTTTCAAAAGAAAAGGGAAGGCATTCAACAAACTCCTCATGCCGCTCAAGAACCAGCTGAATCTCTTGAAACTCTTTCAAAAAGATTTCCTTCTCAAGTCGAGAAAGGTGCTCAATCTTTTCAGACTAAAAAAGTAATTGTTATTAGTGAAAATGTGGAAGAAGAATGAAAGAAAAAAGAAAAAGAAAAAGGAAAATATCTAGTTGAATACTCAAGTCGATCCAATGAACTGGACTCATGTGATGAGCATACTAATTCAGAACACACAATTTCTCTCAGGAAAAATGGATACATTGTTCATGTATTAACGATAATTGAGAATAATATTCCTTATTTTCCATGACTTGAAGGAAAAATTGATTACTTCACTCAAAATCAATGAAAGTAGTTTGGTTCTATAAGGGAACTCAGAAATAAAGTATTGTCAATAGAAGCTGACTTAAAAGTACTATCTGAAATATCTCCATCTCATAAGAATACTTTCAATAGAATGACTAAGTATTCATACAAAACAGAAAGCTCAGTAAATGATTATGAAATATCTATTGAAGACTTGATAAGTATTTTAAATGATTTTGATATTTATTTAAATAAGTGTGAAAAAGAAACTATTGAAAAGCTGAATCAGGTGTCAAAAACACATGGTGTCGATATCCCTTCAATAAAAGATCTTTAAGAGAGAATGAATGCTTTCCAGTCAAGGTTTTCAAAGGTTTCGTCTTTCAAAGATGAAATAGTTATATTGAAGAAGAAAAATTCCATTTTATCTAAAGAAAATAATAATTTTGAAGAAAAAATTGATACTCTTGAAGAAGTAATCAGAGTTCAAGAAGAGTCTATCAAGAATCGGGAACAGCTTTTTTCTGATCAAAAAGAATTTCTCAAATCCCAGGGTGATTCTATCTCTGAAGACAGGAAAGAAATGAAGAAGATGAAATCTGTTCTTCATGTTCTGATCAACAACGGAAAAGAAAGATAAAACAAATGAATGTTTTGTTTTATCATTATTTATTTATTCACTTTTATAATTCTATGTAATTTTGTTATCTCAATGAGATTTATGATCTATTTCTCATTTCCTTGAATTTGTTTTTCTCTCTAACTTTTGCAGGCAACTCAAGATTACCCCGTTCTATTTGTAAATCACAAAGGGGAGAATTTTTTATCATAAGGGGAGAATGTTTTAAACAAATAATTCTAAATCAAGGGAAATTTAAAAAATAGAATTCTTAGTAAATTACATACCTAAGGGGGAGTTATTTGTATTCGATTTCATATTTAGAAGATTTTTCAATAACTGCGGGGGAGATAAGTATTTCTTTTTGTTTTTACCTTATGTTTTTTTCATTGCAAAAAGGGGGAGATTTTTGAGTCAAATATCCTCTTTTGACTTCTATGTCTTGTTTTGTAAATCAAAAATCTATTCATCTATGTTTATTGTATTGAATATCTTTATCGTACTGACATTGTTTATCGTACTGACTATGTTTATCGTATTGACACTCTCACTCGTACTAACTCTATCCATCGTACTAACTAAATCATACTGACCGTATCTATCATATTGACTCTATCAATCATACTAACTCTATCAATCCTATTGACTATATCAATCGTACTGAATTATGTGCATTGTACACACTTTGCATCATATCAATTCATTTCACTAATTAATACTAATAGTACTCATATTTTACTTTTATCACATGCTTGTTTTTATCCATTATCATAACACATGTTTTATAACAATCACACTCATGATTATCTTCTTCATATATCAATTGTTTTAACCAAATCAATGTCTTGGAGTTAGTTATAAACAAATCATAACAATGTCTTGTTTTATGTTTCAATATGAATGTTATAATGCCAGGTGTCCAAGTGCCTCCGAGTTTTCAGGAGAAATATGACCATTCGAGGAAATATGACCATTGGAACCTGAGGCCTATAAATACAAGGTCATTTGAAGCTGAAAAAAGAACTGAAAGACTTTGATCATTCTGTTCTTCTAAAATATTCTGGAGAGAGTCATTGTGACTTCTCTCTTAATTCGTGTGAAATCCTTGATATTACAAAACATGAAAGGATTTTTCTTAGATTTTGTATTTCATTAAGTGATTTGTTTTTCTTTGTGCGACATATCAGGTGATAACGATCGAGGGCTGTTGAGGATAGGCAGACGGTGATACTGATCTTCTTATCGAGGGATTTCAAATGTTTGAAAGACAGAGGTTCCGATTACCTGTAAAATTGAGGGCTTGTGGGGATAACAAGATAGATGTACCGATCATCGTATCAAGGTCTTGTGGGGATAGAAAAAAAGACATACCGATAATCATATCGAGGGCCTGTGAGGATAGCAGGGCAGACATACCGATCATTGTATCGAGGGCTTACCAAGGTGGTGGTAAGATATACCTCTTATCCGAGGTAAAATATAACCTTATCTTTGGGATAAAATAATTGTAATATTTTTACATTTCCACTGCTGTTTGTATTAGAAAGGGAATTGTTTTGTTTCCTTTCTTCATTACGTATTCATTTGTAATTGTTTCAATTAAAATTATACTCTTACATATTATATCGATAGATTCTATATACTTTATGGTAGAATCTTTCACTATTGTATTACTCTTATTATTATATTCAGTTGAGTACAATTGTTTTACTTTTCTTATAGTATTACATTGTACCATATCTTTTATATCCAAGTCAATTGTAGTTATTTGTATTTGTTGTGAATTGTATTAGTTTAAGATCATTTAAAATAATTTCATAAGTGTTTAAACACATGGTTTTTAATCCTATAATTCACCCCCCCTCTTGTATTTTTCCATATAATATACATATTCATCTATATATGGATCCAACATTTACATATTCTGTTTACATTCATTATTATTAAATTGACTGGGAAATTTTCATAAATCAGTATCTATACTAAATAAGGATATTTGATTATAAGTAATATCGATACATGAATTTGTTTGATTATTCTATATATGATAGATGCTTTTGGCATACATTTATGGGTGGTCCCAGTTATAGATTATCCATTTATACATCAACATATCTCATGAGACAAATCTGTTGGCCAAATCAAATGGTGTTTTACCCTGAACTTTTAAAATGTATTGAAAATGTTCAAGACAGTAGATAAATTCATGACTTCTAAGAACATTTTGTCCAATAATTAAGCATTAAAATTATTGAACTTTTAGTTATTATTATCCATGCGATTATTAGTGTGATATTATATTGTTATGAATTTCATTCTTGTTTTATTAATTAAATGATATTTTTATTCAATGACATACATTTCAATAATTCTAATTCCTTATCCAAATATTCTATTCATGTTATTTATTGTATAGAATGTGTGTTAGTTATTTACCATTCCATCATTATGAATATTGATTAATTTTTTTTTTCACTTAATCCTTACTGATTATTTGAGGTCTACATTTTTTTCAATTCCTAAGACTCCAAAAAGTGTAATAAGGATGATATAAATGGATATTACAGAGGGAATAACGATATTCTTGAAAAAAGTGTCTTAAGTTTTATTTTAAAATTTAATATGGGAATCATGTGTGTATCTTTTTTACCAAGAGTAATAAAATATTACTTTCTTTGGGATTTGATTCCCAGTATCATATTCTAATTTAATAAAGTAAGACAAAAAAATCCTTTTTACTAGATCCAAGGTCATTAAATTTGAAATAATATGAATTTTAGTAGAAAACATCAGATCTAGATATAAAAAAACATAGATTTGGTAATATAACTCTATGATAGATATTGAGGATAAGTATAGAAGAACATACAAATGTTTTGGTAAGGTATATGTTCTCTAGTTTTGCTCAAAAAATACTTCAATCTTGATACTATAAGTATATTTGGCTCTGAAAAAAATGTACCTAGGTAAATATCTTTGTTTTTTTTGTTTTTTGGCTCTAGTATTTCCTAGTACATGACAACAAACCTTACTACGCACCTAGTTTTATATTCGAGGGGGACAGTACTTAAATAATTGATATTTTCTTTACCAAATATTTTTAAGGATTTTAAGGGACGATAATAATGAATGATCTAGGGTAAACATAATGTGTAAAATATTGAATAGAATGTGTCATTATATAGAAATAAAAAAACATTATTCATCATGATTATGCGATTTCGCACCATGATTATAGTATCTCACACTATGATTTTGGATTTTGTTCAATGGAAGGGGCCTAAAGGAATCATGTTGACATAGAATATGAAGGACAATGTGGTTAATATGAGAAACCAAATGGGAAAATTAATGGACCGAAATATATAATGATTATGAATAATTAGTTACACCAAATTATTATTAACAACATACACCTTAACCAACTCCCATAACCACAAAATAAATGATGGATAGAGTTCTATAAGAGCTCTAGTGATGGATTCTATAGAAGAAATAAGGATTGATTTCCTACATGTTAGAAATATGGAATGGTATAACCAAGAAAGTGTCTAAATGTAATAGTAAAATGTTTTGTATGTGAAAAATAAAAAATTAAGGTAATAAATTCTCGAGGAAAAATTAATAGTACAATTGGAGTAAATAAATATCATCATAGGGATCCATTTATTTTTCATAGAAATAACTGAGGAGAACCTGGGCATTATCCAAGTCAATAACCTCTTCTAAAGGTTAATCCCTATACCAATGTATGCCCTATGTAGAAATAAAACAAATGAATTATTTAAGTATTGGGACTCAAGAATTATTTTCCAAAAGTTTTTTTACAATTTTTTTGTTATAATAAATATGAATCATCTAAGGATTAGGTAAAATTTCAAAAGAATATATGTCTTAATTAATTTAAAAGTCATTGATATTGTCATGCGATTATGATTTTAAGGTTGATGATAATTTTAATTTCCCAAATAATTATTCTATAATTTGTTATGTGAGAACCCAACATGATTAAGGATACTTTTGGAAAATTTTATTTGAATACAACCCATTAGTTTTGTATATAAAAAGGTTGATTGGAGAAGAGTGGCATTACATTTTTCGAACATAATATAAATGGTATTGTTAAAATTTATGATTTATCTTTTCCATTATATTTTATAAATTATTGGTTATAATAATTTGGGAATGTTATAGTAATTATATTAATTTAGCTTTAGAAAAAGGAAAAACCACATGTCCGGTGACAACTAGTTGCATCATGAAGGGTCGTGGGATGTGAACCAACAACCGACGGGATAAAAGGGTTTAGAACCCATCACTAACTTATTTTTTTAATTATTTAATATTTTTTGTAAAATAATTTGATAAATAAATAATGATGTTGAAACAACGGTGTTATTGTTGAGGTTTAGAGATTAATGTATTATATTTTATAATGTAATCTAACAATATATTTTTGGGAAAATTGTTAGTGATTGACAGAAATAATTTTTAGGAATGTATGGATCTTATGTTCCATTAAATGTAAATTTTAGTGATCCAGGAACCAAAATATATTTCTACATATTCAGGTATTAGAGTAAGAGATAAATTTCAAATTGGTCAGATAAAAAATAATGTATGAAATTTTGATTATGAAATTGAAATATAATATGTAATTATATTTCATTATATTATTAGAAAATAAAATAATTCCTTAAATTTAGTAAAATGATGATGAAAGAAATGTTTTTACCTATTATCTTCATATCCGATTAATAAAAGATTCATTTAAATTCTATAAAATTTATGATTTTTAGGTTCTTAACTTTCTATTGATCATTTAATTTCTTATGATGACTATCCTTTATCACTCTCTATAATATTTATTATTTTCTTCCACACCCATATATTCACTTACCAAAAATGTTCTAGGTTATAGAATCCAATAAATATTTTATTTTATTTGACCTTTTTTTATCCCTTTATCTCTTACTAATAGGTTGTTTTATTAACACTTTTTACAATTTGGTGTTTTAATAATGGATGTTTCAAATATTTAACCATTGATTTTTTATCACAAGATCAAATTGTGATGATGTAAATTATTTATGGCAGGGAGAATGTGACACCCCAAAATTATAACACAATTAAGTTAACATTATATCAAATAGGACAGACAAAAATGACCATAAACAACCTATTAAATATAATTCTTTAAATTTAATCTCTTCGATAGCTTTTAGAACATGAAAATTTTTGTATAATTGAACCTTAATATAGTTTAACATTATAATTAAATTTTAAATTGGTGGGTATGAAAATTTATACCTAAATTATGAAAATTATTTTTATATATTGACTAAAATTAAAATCATATTCATTTAAAAGAAAGGAAATTTTTTCTAAAAAACCCAAATTTTTTCTACAAGACGGGTTCATCACGCTTTTCACACATAATTTAAAATTAATTTTCACAACTTTTAGATAAATTATTTGATAAAATGATATTTATTTTTCAAATAGTCAAATCATAATTATCTTTGGCTGAATTCTTGTGATTTTTTGAAATGCTTAATTTTTTGATGCATAGTGAAAAATATATTTTTTTATCGAAAATTACCTTTTGTTTAAATAATTCATAATGTTAATTTATATTCTATTTTGTTTATTATTAAACCTTAATAAAACAATATTAAGCCATGTTTATATAATCATTAGATTATTTTATTTATAATAAGATGATATTATGTTATTTTAATTTCATATATCCATATCATCTTTCATCAAACAGAAAACAAAACCATCGATTTTGTATAGAGAAGACTACCACCTTGTGAACTGATGTAATTCAATTTCCATAAAAAATATCGAGGGATGATACAATGATTGATTAAATATATATATATATATATTTAATATTTATGATATTGTTATACTTTGATAGTTATGATATCACATATACAATCTTACATTCTATTCCATTTTAAATTCTACAATGTTTCCTGTGTGTATGACAGACTACTGCCTCATGAAGTGATCCAATTCATTTTTCAGTTTTCATTTATATAAAATATAATATTGTATTGATATATAGATAAAAATTTGTATTAGATAGAACAATACAAGAGGGAGGTGAATTTTAGGTTTAAAAACATTGTGTTAAAACACTTAAGAAATTAGTTTAATTGATCTTAAACAAATTCAATTCACAAAAAATACAATTAACCACAATTTTCATTAGTATAAAAGTATGATACAATGTTATGCTATAAGAAAAGTAAATAAATTTTATTCAAAATGAATACAATAAATAGAGTAATACAATAGTGAATGAATCTACCATAAAGCGTATAGAATCTATCGATACAGTATGTAATAATATAATTATAATTGAAACAATTACAAATGATTATGAAATGAGAAAAGGAAACAAAAAAATTCCATTTCTAATACAATCAATAGTGGAAATGTAAAAGTATTGAAATTATTTTATCCCAAAGAGAAGGGTATCATTTCACCTAGGATAAGAGGTTTTTCTTACCACCACCTTAGTAAGCCCTTGATATGATGATCGGTATGTCTATCTTGCTATCACTGCAAGCCCTCTATTTTACAGGTAATAAGTACCTTTGTCGTTCAAACACCTGAAATCCCTCGATATGAAGATCGATAGCACCGTCTGCCTATCCTCAGTAGCCCTCGATTGTCATCACCATATCGGTCTCACAAAGCAAAACAAATCACTTATTGAAATACAAAAACTAAGAACGAGCCATTCACAATTTTCAATTTCAAGGATTTTTCACTAAGCAAGAGAGAAGTCACAACCTCTATCCCTAGAAATTGATAAAACAAAAGAATGAAAAAAGTCTCCCAGTGGTTCTTCTCTGGTTCAAATGAATTCTTATTTATAGGGCTCAGGTTCCAATGGTCATTTTTCCTCCAACGATCATATTTCTCAAGAAAACTCGGAAGGACATGAACATCTGGCATTATAACAGTCATATTGATACACAAAACACAACATCGTTTTGTTTAGCTTATAACTAACTCCATGACATCATTTTGATTAAAAAAATATATATGAAAATGATAATCATGAGTACGATTGATATAAAACTTGTATTTTGATAATGGATAAAAACAAGCATGTGATAAAAGTAAAATATGAGTACTATTAGTATTACTTAGTATAATGTATTGATATGATACAAAGTGAGTACGATGAAACAGAGTCATTATGATTAACAAAGTCAATACTATTGACAGATTCAGTACAATTGAGTTAGTACAATAAACATAGTCAGTACGATAAACATAGTCAGAACAATAAACATAGTCAGTATGATAAACCTGGTCAGTACGATAAACATAGTCAGTATGATAAACATAGTTAGTATGATAATCATAGACAAATATATTTGTTATTTCCAAAATAAGAAATAAAAGTCAAAAGGGGACTTTGGCTCAACAATCTTCCCCTTTTTGGAATCCACAAACCATAAAGTAAAAAAAATATGTATCTCCCCCTGAGTTATTGAAAAACTCTTCTGAATATGATATATAATACAACTAACTCCCCCTTATGTATGTACTTTCCTATGGATTTTATTTGTAAATTTTCCTTGATTTAGAAGTATTTTATTAAAACATTATTCCCCTTATAAAACATTCTCCCCCTTTGTGATTTTAAAAAAGAACGGGGTATTGTTGAGTTGCTTGAAAAAGTTAGAGAAAAAAATGCAAGGCAACTGGAAAGTGAACATAAACCTCATTGAGATAACAAAATTCTATAAAATTCTAAAAGTGAATAAAGAAAGATACAAAAAAACATTCATTTTTTTCTCTATATTTTTTTTCTTGATCAGTTTATAATGAACTACTTTCATCTTTTTGATTTTCTTTCTTGTCTTCAGAGATAGAATCACCCTGGGATTTGAGAAGCTTTTGTTAATCAGAAAAAAGCTGATCTGGAATCTTGATAGTCTATTGTTTAACCATGATTACTTATTCAAGAGTATCAATTATATCTTGAAAATTTTTATTGTCTTTAGATAACGCCGAATTTTGTTTCTTCAATAGGACTATTTAATCTTTGAAAGATGAGGCCTTAGAAAACTCTTACTGGAAAGCATTCATTCTCTCTTGTAGCTCTTTTATTGAAGTGATACCAGCTCTGTGAGTTTTTGACATCTAATTCATCCTTTCAATAGTTTATTTTTCAAGCTTACTGCAAGAAATAGCAAGATCATTTGAATGCATTCTTAAGTCTTCAATTGATATTTCATGATCATTCACTGAGATTTCTATTTTGTATGACCACTTAGTCATCCTATTGCAAGCCTTCTTATGAGCAGACTTACTTTCAGACAGTACTTTTAAATCGGATTCAATTGACAATACTCTCTGTTTAAGTTATATTATAGAACCAAACTTCTTCCATTTATTGTCAGTGATAAAATAAATTTTCACTTCAATTCTAGGAAAAAAAGGAATAGTCTTCTCAATTCTCCTTAATACATTAAAAATGACATCACTTTTCTTGAGAGAAATTATGCATTCTGAATCTGTATCCTCATCATATGAATCTGGTTTATTTTATCAGCTTGAGTATTCAACTGGTAATTTTCTATTTTATTTTTATTTTTCCTGCCTTTCTTCTTCAGCTTTGTCACTATGAACAATTATTTTTTCAGTATGAGAAAATTGAGCACCTTGCATTACTTGAGAAATAAATCTATCGTAAAGAGGTTCAAGAGATTCAGTTGGTGCTTGATCGGCATGAGGAACCTGTTGAATGCCTTCAATTTTCTTTTAAAAAGATTATTCTCTACTCTTTCTTGAACTCAGAAGAAATTCCAAAATAAAATCTTCTTCCTCTTCTTCAACTTCCTGTACTTATTTCAAAATTTGTTTCCCTTTCTCTTTTTCTAGAAGACTCTATATGATTGGTTCTTGTCGCACTTCTTCCGTTATTTGAGCATAATCCACCTCAACCATTTTTTTGATTTTAGAAACATCAAAATCTTGATATTTGCTTTTCAAAAAAGTCTATTTTTTATTCTCATCCTGAAGAGTATCCTCTACCCTAATCCTCTTAGATAAAGATTTGGCTAGATCAAGACTGAACTTAAGATCACCTTCTTTTATTTGTTCACTATCTTTCCTCCACTTGTCTACAACCTCCATGCTATATTTCATTTTCTTCTTTGTCTTAGTACTGGTTTGCAGATTTGAATTTGGATGAGAAACAATAGTTAGATTATCTTCGATTGGCATAGGTGCAGATTGATTTGGTGCCAATTTGTTTGGTGACGATTCATATTCCACATCTTTAAAAAAAATCATTGAGTTTTCATCGAAAAAAACATACAACTTATTCAATATATTATTACTTATCCAAGATTTCTTTAGTACTTTTAACTACCCTTTCAGAGGAATATTACAAAACATCAAGCTCTCAAGAATGAACATTGTAGGAATAGAATGATACATAATCAATTGAGACTTGATCTCTCCTGACTTGAAATTCTTGAATGTTTCAAAAATGTACCCCATGAGATTTACCTTTCTCATGTTTACAAGATAGTATATCATAATGATATCAGAAACATTACGAGTTTCTCTATCCCCATTCCTTGGGTTAAGAAACCCATTCATCCAAAGCACCACGAATCTGTTATCTGGAGATAAATAAGCTATTTTCTCTACAATTCTCTTCATTTATGAAAAATAAAGATATTTCAACACTTTTTATATTAAAAATACCAACTTCCTATGGTATTTTATGAGATGGACAAAAAGAGCCACCTTCTGTTGAGACATTGAGAAAGTGAGCTGATTGTTTCACATATATTGATATTTTTTTACCGTACACAGCAAAGTTGATCATCATCTTTTTGTCAAAATAATCTGTTTTATAGAATTGAGTAACTTCTTCAACAATAATTGTATCTTGAGATACAGTTTTGTCAAAACAATGAAGTTCCCATCCGTGAAACAAAATAATCCTCTTGATTATTGAATTATATGGGTCAAAGAAGTCCCAAGAAACTAACCCTTCTCTATAGAAGTATTTCTCTAAAATCGTTTTTGAAGTCATTTTGGTAGGAGTGTTGGCAGAGGACTAAGACATAAAAATGAGGCTAAGGGAAGATCGTACAGAGTTTTAAAACAAAGAGGCAGAGCTTCACCAAGAAATCTAAAAATCTGGTGCAAGTTTGGGGTGGGGGCTCTATTTTTAAGCAAAAAATAATGACTATTTATCTTCTACGGTTCAGATTAGAAGATATATAAATCAACGGATAGGATTAGTGGAAAAAAATGATAAATAGTGAAACATAAGAAATAAAATAGAAAATAAAGAAAGGATGCACCTTTCAGAGATTTTATGGAAATCATTGGTTAAATAGTATTAACATAGTATAACATAATGACAAAAAACATTCATGGAAATGAAAAAAAATGATCGGTTGTGGGACTGATGGAAAGAAAGTCATTACCATAGGTTTTCAAGCTGATGGAAAGATAATTCATTACCATAAGTTGTCATGAAAAAGGAAAAAAAATTCATTACCATAGGCTTTCAAGACGATGGAAAAAAAGTCATTACTATGGGTTGTCAAGACAATGCAAACCAAATTCATTACCATAGGCTGTCAAGACGATGGAAAACAAAGTCATTAATATAGGTTGTCAAGAAGATGAAGAACAAAGTTGTTACCATAGGTGGTCAAGCCGATGGAAAATAAAGTCATTACCATAGGTTGTCAAGCCACAGGAAAATAAAGGCATTACCATAGGTTGTCAAGACAATGGAAAACAAATTTGTTACCATAGGTAGACGTGCCGATGGAAAACAATTTTATTACCATAGGTTGACGTGCTGATAGAAAACAATGTTGTTACCATAGGTTGGGGTGCCGATGGAAAAAAAATCTGTTACCATAGGTTGACGTGCTGATGGAAAACAAAGTTGTTACCATAGGTTGACGTGCCGATGGAAAACAAATTTGTTACCATAGGTTGACGTGCCGATTGAAAAAAAAGTCGTTACCATAGGATAACATGCCGATTGATAGAAAATAACTATGGTAATCATGTAAACATGATAACAAAAAGATGGTTAAAACAATAATCAGAAAGTCAAGATGATAATTATAAAAATAAAATAGCAAACCAACAGAATAAATAGATAAAAAATTCTATATGAAAAAGTTAATAAATACATAAAGTAAAAAAATGTTCTCCCCATTTTAAGATGAGTTTAATGTTATGAGAAGTGAAAAACATAATGTAGAAATTAATAATTATTTTAATGTAATCATTCCTAGCTTCTGTTTTATAAACTCAAATCTATCGGAAGGTAATGGTTTTGTAAAATTATCAGCATGTTGTTCTTGTGTTCTGATGAATTGTAAAATAATATCTACTTTTTGTGTGTGATCCCTAAGAAAGTGATGCCTACTATCTATGTGTTTTTCATGAGAGTGATGTGCTGGGTTGTTAATAAGAGCTATGGAACTAGTATTATCACATAGAATTTGAGTTTTGGAAAAGCTTCATCCATAGTCAGTGAGTGTGTGTCGCATCCACAACACTTGAGCACAACAACATCCAGCTACTACAAATTCAGCTTCAGCAATGGAAAGTGATACTGAGTGTTGTTTTTTGCATGACCAAGAAACCAAAGAATAAAATAAGAAATTACATGTTCTAGATGTACTCTTTCTATCCATTCTATAACCACCAAAGTCATCATCTGAAAAACTTTTTAAAATAAAATCATTTCAAGAAGAATAAAAAATACCTAAATCCAGAGATCCCTTTAAATACCGAAAGATTCTTTTCACATCTTTTAAATGAGTCTCTTTGGATTTGATTGGTATCTTTCACATAAGCCTATGGAAAAAATTAAGTCTAGTCGACTAGCCATCAAGTATAACAAACTTCTTATCATACCTCTAAAAGTTGTTTGATCTACTGGTTTCCTAGTTTCATCAGGATCAAGTGAATTTGAGGTACCAACTAGAGTTATAACACTTTTAGTATTGTCGTATCCATTGTTTTTGAGTAAATATTTGATATAATTATGTTGAGATATATAAATGTTCCTTATGGTTTATGTGAAATTTGAAAACCTAAAAAGAATGAAAACTCACCCATCATACTAATTTCAAACATAGATTTTATTAAATTTTCAAAAGAATCTGATAATGATTACTGAGTTGATCCAAATATTATGTCATCAACATAAATTTGAACAATAAAAACATTTTTATTTTCGATTTTTAGAAAAAGGGTTGGATCCACTGTACCATTTTCATAATTTTTTTTTAAAATATATCTTATATGTCTAACATACCAGGCTATAGTGGCCAGTTTAAGGCCATATAAAGATTTAATAAATATAAAATCATGATTCAGATATTTTAAAGCTATGAAACCAGGTGGTTGTTCAAAAAAAACATACTCTTTCAAAAAACCATTTAAAAGGAAAATTTAATATCCATTTGAATAATTTGAAATTAAAGTATGCTGCAAAGGCTAATAGAATACCAATAGATTCAAGTATAGCTACCAGAGTATATGTTTCTTCATAGTCTATTCCCTCTTGTTGATTATATCCCTTAGTTACAAGACTTGATTTATTTCTTATAATGATTCAATTTTCATAACATTTATTTCTTCAAACCCATTTTACACCAATTACAGTTGTTTCTTTAAAACATTCAACTAACGTCAAGACATGATTCCTTTCAAATTCATTTAGTTCATCTTGCATTGGTTTAATCCAGTCTTCATCACCTAAGGCCTCAAGTGGGATTTTAGGAACGAATTGGGAAAGAAAGGAAAGATGTTCTATTTTATTTCTCGAGGAATTTCTAGTTCTTACAGGTTGATTTACATCATCAATGATGATAAAACTGGTATGATTCTTAAGAGGAAACTGATTTGAGTTTTGTAAGACCTGTTCATCAACATATGGTAGAAAATCATGCCGGGTAAAGGTTTCATAAATACTTTTTTGAACATTTTTCTTTATCAGAAGTTTCTTCTAATAAAGTTTGATAATCAGTTTTTGAAAACACATCTGACGATGTAGGTTGAGGTTGTTTGAAAATAAAAGGATTAATTTCATCAAATTTAACTTGAACTATTTCATCAACACTACAAGTATTTTTATTGAAAAATCTATAAGACTTAGAAGTTGTAGAATAGCCTAAAAGATTCCTTCATCAGATTTTGGTTTGAATTTGTGTAGATTATCTTTAGTAATAAAAATGAATACTTTTCATCCAAAAACATTGAAGTATATAACTTTAGGTTTTCGGCTAGTCCATAATTCATAAGGTGTTTATTATTGAAATGTCTAATTAAAACATGATTTATAGTATAACAAGTAGTACTAACAGCTTCATCCCAAAAGTGCTTAGCAATTCTGTATTCAATCAACATGGTTATATTCATTTCCTGAAAAATGCGATTTCTTCTCTCAACAACAACATTTTTCAGAGGAGATCTTGGAGCTGAAATATTGTGAGTGATACCTTTCTTACTACAAAAAGTTTCAAAATCCAAATTTTTAAATTCACCACCATGATCTATATGGATAGTTATAAATGGTAGGTTTTTCTCATTTTTAACCTGGGCTCTAAAAATTTTGAAATAGAAAAAGGATTCAGATTTCTTTGTTAGAAAATAGACCCATGCAAATCTAGTAAAGTCATTAACTAAAACAAATACATAGTATTTTCCTCCAATGCTTCCAGTTTTTGAAGGACCAAAAAGATCCATGTACACTAGCTATAATGAATTGGATGTCAAAACATCATTAATTGATTTAAATCTACTTTTATGAAGTTTGCCAAATTGACAGTGATCACAGTCCTTTGAAGAATCATATCTAAGATCCGGTAGATATTTTACTAGTCTTTTTTTTGAAAGTTTACAAAGTTTTCCAAAATTCAAAAGGTATTCATCATCAAAAAATTTACTTGTGTTTATGAGATTGTGCTTAAGACATTTGACAAATAAAAAATTTGAAATAAGATGTTTTCCAAGAAAAACAATATTACCTATTCCAACAATATTTCATTGAGAATTATCTCCGAAGGTATTTTTTCCACATTTTTTTCGATAATATTTTCAATGAATTTTTTGTTTCTAGTCATGTTTCGAGAACAACCACAATCCATGTACCAAATATTCTTGTTGGTACACTTCTTATTTTCATGAAAAAGAAACCATTAGTTTTTTGGAACCCAAAGTTGTTTGGATCCAGAAGGGTTAGATAAATGTATTTTAGGAATCCATATTTGTTTTGAAAAATGAGCTTTATGAAATCCTAAAGAGTAGGTTTTATTATGGGAACAATTTCTTTTACAATGTCCACTATATTGAAATTTAGAACATAATATGGTACATTGGGGAATAAAATAGTTATTACTAAAAACCTATTTACAATGATTATAACCAAAATCAGAAGGATTCCTATTGTACCCCTGGTTTTTAGGTATGTGGCCTTGGTTTATGCATTTTTTATGTTTTTAAAGTGCATGGGATGAGTTGGGAAGAGTTTGGGAGATTTTGGAATGGTTTTGAATGAGTTTTTTGGTTTTTATTAGGGAGCACGGTTTGAGAACGGTTAGTGGAAACCGTGTGGATTCTACAAGAAACCGTGCAAGGGGAGACATTAGGGTTTGTACAGCCTGAAAACGGTTTTCTAAACCATGCGAGGCAACCGTATGGACCCTTGATCTCGAGGTAGTAGTGGGGCCATGGTTAGCGCAGAGTTTTCCAAACTGTGTGGGATAACCATGTGGCTACTTAAAAGTATGGTTTTTAAATCCCGACTCCCTCAGGGTTGCCTCATTTCTCTCTGAATTCTCTCCCACTTGAGCCTCACTTGGGATTTCAGGTTCTCAGTGGTTGAGGGTGCTCTCTCAATCATTTTTCAAGCATTTTGAAGATTTTTCATGGTGGTTTAAAGTTTCTTTCTCCCAGGTAAGTCTCTCCTCTTGGTTTCCTTATGCTTTCCTCTAGATCTGCATCACCCTATCTATCGGTTTCCTAGATCTAAACCCATTGTGTGTAGATCTATGGTTGTGGTTTCCTTGGATGTTAATTTTAAGGCTTATGAATGTTTGGGAAGGATATCCAGAGAGGTTTTGGGGGTACGTTCTCCGGATTTGAGGTGTGATTGCTTGTGGGTTGATTTATAAGGAACCCAAAAAGTAGGTGGATTCTCTCTTGACTCCACTTAGTTAGAACTAGTGGTTGTTGGTTACATTTAATTTTTGGTGTTTAAAATTAATTTTTTTATGTGTGAATTTGGTTGGAAATCCCTTTGGTGATGATTTGGGGATTTTTGGGAAAAAGTTGGTGTTATGATGAAATTCTATTGTTTTGGATTTTAAAATTGAGAATTTAAAATGGGCTATTGAGATTTATTTTCTGTAAATGGTTAATGAAAAATGATTTTCAAAAAAAGATGTTGTTTTATTGAAAGATTGTTTTGAATGAAAAATGATTTTTAATAAATGGGTGATTTGTTGAATTGTATTGACATGCAATAGAATTGGTTGATTTTATGATGTTGTGACATTGATGGGTTATATGCTTGGTTGTGAATGGTTGAAATGTTTTGTGGAAGTGGGTAGGAAGTCTCACTATAAAAGGTGATGGATAGTGGATGGAAGAACCACCATGTGGGTAGTGGTCAGGAAGTACCGCTAGTTGTGAATGGGTGAACGAGTTGGTCAGAAGTCCCACCATTTTGGTTGTTTTGGTGTGAATGGGTGAACGGGTTGGGTGGAAGTCCCACCGTTTGGATATTTTTTGTGTATTGCATTACAAGTTGGAAATTGTTGTGGTATTATGTAAATGATGAAATGGCTCATGGAATGTTTATTTGGCATACCTTTGGTTGGTTTGGGTGAGATGTCATGGTAAGGGTGTGTTTGGATTATGGTAATGGTTTCACTTGTTATTATTTTATATAAAATGTTTTATATAAAAGTTCTAATGGATTTATCCTAGTGGCATGTGTAGGGAAGTCATTTGGGGAAATCTTACTGAGTAGTTTTAATCACCCCTTGCTTTGGCACGTTGGTGTCTTTGCAGATGTTGTGTATCGTGACATGGGAAAATTTAAGGCATCACCCTCCTTTAGTGGTTCATTGTGATGTCTGGGTGGAGCTTGGAGCATAGAGCTTGGTGTGGAGCCATAGAGTGTTCCTTGGCTTATTTTGGGTCTTTTGTTGAGTCTTTAACATAGTACTCTGATATGGTATTAGTTGTATTGGTTTTGGGTTGTATCGTGGAACAACTTGGTTTTCCTTTGGGAAAACATGCTGGAATGTTTTGATTGACATGAATCATATAGTGATTGATAGTGGATGGTTTGGTTGGTTTTGTCTTATGGGGAAATCGTTCCCCAATTTGTTCTCGAAGCCCTCGACATTTATTTCCAGCCTTTGGAACCTTGGGAACATCACTTAAGGCCAGGAATCCCTCACCACCTCCTCATGCCAATGTGGCAGGGGTGGGGTGTTACATGTGGTATCAGTTTGTTCGGTCTTTAGCTTTCAAGTGAGTATAGTTGTTCGATCATTGGTGTTTATCATTGGTTTTTTTTGACATTCATTGTGGTATATTCCTTGACTCAGGATGGTAGTAAGGCATAGGAATGTTGGAACTTGGAATGCATATCATAAAAGGATGTAGCTAACCCTCTTATGTTGAAATTCAATTTACTAGGTATTTGGGTACATAAGTGTTTTAGAGACACTTATAGGCATTGGATATCTCATTTTCGTGGGTGTATCCAATGAGATGAGCATGGGATGCATGGTTGAAATGACTTCCCTCTAGGATGCATATTTCATCAGGGAATAATGATTTACGCACTGAATTGAGAAATGATTTTGAAAATGTGTGAAATTGAAATGTTAATAAATTTGGTATTTTGAAAATGGTATGGTTTTCAAAATGGTGAAACATTGAAAATGTGGAAAGGTGGAAAGCCTGGTTTTGATTTTATTGTGTAATGTGATTTGAAATTGGATTTTTTGATGTCTAAAGAAGTGAGACTCATGGTTGTTTGTTTCCTATTTATAGAAATGGCACCATTTATGCGTCGTAGAGACCAACTGGAAGTGGCCGTTGAGAACGTGGTTGCACCTAAGCCTAAGGTGAACCAGCAGTTAGTGTATATTATAGTGCAAGCTTTCCAGGATGTGGAAGGTGGAAACAAAGTGGATGAACCAAGTAATGTGTATCAAGTGGTTCCATTTCAAAATAAAAATCCACCCATATTCAGGGTGATTCCAGGCCAAAGAGGGGACTATCATGGTTGAATAGAATGAACAACATTTTCAAGTTCTTGGGAACACCGGTTGAGTTAAAAGTGAAGTCGGCCACGTATATGTTGGCGGATCATTCCCATTAGTGGTGGGAATTGGTAGTTCAAGCTGGAACGGACTAGGGTATGAGGTGACAAGGCTTTGAGGAATTTTTAAATAAAAAATTCTATCCACATACATTTAGAATTTAGTGCACAACTAATTTCTTCAGTCTGAAGCAAGAGCTTATGCCTGTGATGGAGTATGCAGCTAAGTTTATGAACATAGTGAGGGTTGCACCCGAGGTGGTGAGTAGCATGTCGTTGAAGGAAAAGATCCTTAAAGCGGGGTTAAGGTAAGAAATTCATTCAAAGATAGTGGTTCTGTGTATAGATGATTACACAGAGATGGTGAAGAGATCCTCAGTGGCTGAGCAGGATCTGTTGGGAGCTCCGGGTGGAGGAAGCATGGTGTTACCCATGGGAAATAGTGGTAAATCTAAAGCTGGATTAAAGTGGTGGAGGTAAACTTCTTCCCATGGTGGAAGTTTGGTACATAATCTGACGGCAGGATCGATGAATCTTCTTTCGAATCCCCAAAACAAACCAGGATGTTTTCAGTGTGGTTCTATGAGCCACATCGAATGGGATTGTATGACACAACCTCAAGCATGTCATTATTGTAAGAAGATTGGGCATCTAGAACATTATTTTTGGAATTCTCTGAGGTCGGTTGTGAGTGACGCTCTTTAGGTATCATAGATGTCATACACTTCAATGGAATGAGGACAATAGTATACCCCTCATCAGAAGATTAAAGTGGGTCATGGTGATTCTCAGAATACCACGACGCCTCAACAGGGAAATAAAGAGCAGAGCGTGGCACGAAAACATGTGTTTGGAGAAGAATAAGTTGTGGTGGATGTTTAGTCGGGACCTCCATGGTGCGAGGTACTGTTCTTTTAAATTCTAATTTGATGCAAGTGTTGTTTGATACGGGTGCTTCACACTCTTTTATTGCGGCATGTACGGTTGAGTTGCCGGGTTTAAGGGAAGAAATGATGACTTTGGTTTTGAATCATCAATCTTTTCTGGGTTGAAGTGAGTGTCGATCCTTCTTGGGTAGAAAATGGTGTATTGTTGTCGGTGAGGTTGAATTAATGTGGTTCTTCTCGATGCTTGAGATGGATGGGTATGATGAAATCCTGGGAATGGATTGGCTGGTGGTGTTTAAGGGCCACATCGATTGTAAAGTGCGAACAATTGCTTTTACTACACATGATGGTTTTAGAAATCTCTTTAGAGGAGAGAGGCATGAAAGGTAGAGTGAAGTGGGTTTGTTGGCACCAGTTGTGGGCACTTTACCATATCAGTTGGTGGTGTTGTCGTTGGAATCGGTAGAGGGTGTTAAAAAAAGTGTTCTTCCAGTAGTGTTGGATCAGTTCATAAATGTTTTTCCTAAAGAATTATCTGGGTTACCTACCTTATGATAAGTGGAGTTTATGATTCATCTCCTACCAGGGACCAATAATATCTCACTTCCGTCTTACCAGATGGAACCTACTAAATTGTGGGAATTGAAAGTTTAGTTGGAAGATTTATAAAACAAAGGGTTTATCCATCATATAACATCTCTGAGGGCAGTGCCGGTGTATTTTGTGAAAAAGATGGATTGAACTTTGAGGCTCTGTGTTAATTATCGTCGACTTAACCATGTTAAGATAAAGAATAGATATCCACTTCCATGAATTGATGATTTTTTGACCAGTTGAGGGGAGCCCAGTGGTTCTTCCAGATCGACCTGAGGTCGGGATATCATCAATTGCAGGTGAGGAAGGATGATATTCTAAAATCAACTTTCAGAAGTAGATATGGCCATTATGAATATGTGGTTATTCCTTTTCGTCTAACAAATGCACCAGTGGTATTCATGGAATTGATGAATTAAATATTTTTGAGATATCTGGATTCATTTGTGGTGGTGTTTGTAGATGATATTTTGGTGTATTCAAAGACAATGGTGGAGCTTGAGCAGCACTTCGCGACAGTGTTGGGGATCTTGATGGATCATCGGTTGTATGACAAATTGTAAAAGTGTGACTTTTGGATATAGGAAGTCCATTTTCTTGGCCATGTGATTTCTGAAAGGGGTGTTTCTGCGGATCCGGAAAATATAGAGGTTGTTATCTAGTGGATACCGCCAAAAAATGTGTTTGAGGTACAGAATTTCCTCAGTCTAGCTGGGAATTATCAGATTTTTATTCATGATTTTTCACAATTGGCTTCGCCAATGACATATTTGACAGGAAATAATGTTTCATTCCAATGGAATGAACTGTGTCATCAGTGTTTTGTGGAGCTAAAGGGTTGCCTTACATCAGCACCAATCATAGTTTTTTCAGAACAAGGAAAATAGTATGTGGTGTATTGATATGAATCAGGATCTGGGTTGGGGTGCGTTCTCATTCAAGGGAATCATGTGGTTGCGTATGGATCATGGGAGCTGAGGGTGCATGAGAAGAACTAACCTACTCATGATTTGTAATTGGCAGTAGCAGTTCATTCATCGAAATTCGGGTGTCATGACCTCTTTGGTAAGAGATTCACAGTATAAATAGATCATAAGAGCTTGAACAACAATTTCTCACAAAGGGATTTGAACATGATGCAATGGAGATGGATGGAATATCTCCATATGTTTTATTTTGACTTGATGTACACTCCAGGTAAGGGAAATTCAGTGGAGGATACATTAAGTAGAAGATCATATGTTCAAGTGGTGAAACATGCATTGTATCAGTGGCAGTTGATGTCTGTTATATCTAACATGCGGTTGGAATGTGAGGACCAGGGGGATAGAGTGGTATTATTTCTATTTTTGTTGATTCCTGACTTGGTTGGCCTAGTTAAAGAGGCAAAGATATCTGATTCTGAGTGTGTGACCATGAGGTTGAATCTTAATGGTGGGGAGACCATTGAGGGTTGGCAACTGAATGGATATTCAGTTTTTGTGTTTTTGGAATGGGATATTTTTTCCTATTGCTTGTTGGGAGGATATTCTCAGGGAGTTTCATCATTCCAGGTGGGATGTTCATCCTGGAATTAAGAAAAAATTTAAAGCATTGAAATAGCAGTTCGGGTGGGCTGGTATGGAAAGAAGAGTGGTTGAGTTTGTTTCGAGATGCTTGACTTTCCAGCAGGTCAAGGCAGAGCATCAAAGGCCAGCAAGAATGTTGCAGTCTATACTAATCCCTGTTTGGAAGTGGGAGAAAATTGCGATGGATTTTGTCACAAGACTCCCAAGAACGGTCAGAAAGAAAAATATCATTTGGGTGATAGTGGATTGGCTAATGAAGTCATCCCATTTCATTCATATTTGTGAATCTTATACGGTGGAGGATCTGTCCAAAATCTATATTCGGGATCTAGTAAAGAGACATGGAGTTCCAGTTTCTATTGTACCAGATTGAGATCTGAGGTTTATATCTCATCAGAATTTTTTTTAGATCATCATCGACGGTTATTTTCATTCTAGGTGATAGATCATGTTTTCTTGAGGATCTCTCCTAGGTTGGGACATTGTTGGTTTTGGAAGCAGGGCAAGTTATCTCTAACGTATATTGGACCTTTTGAGATTCTTGAGCAGGTTGGTGAGGTGGATTATCATTTGGATTTTCCGCCTAGGTTCAATGTGGTTAACAATGTGTTTCATGTGTCATAGTTGAAAAAAGGTATAATCCGTATCGTGACCATGTGATTTGATGGGATCATGTTGAGCTAGAACTGAATGTTTTGTTGGTGCATGTGCTAGTGAGGGTTGTGAATAACCCAGAGAATGTATTGCGTGGTAAAAGCATCGGTTTAGATCGTGTTTGTGGAAACATGTTTAGATTCGTGAGGAGGCTTGGGGGTGGGAGAAAGAGATGTTCGAGCAATGGCCCGATCTCTTTCATTAAAGGATGGGTTCCCTACTTTCCGAGGATGCCAAGACCAATGGTTCGGAGAATGTGGTACCCTTGGTGTGAGGTATATGGCCTTGTTTTATAAATTTTTATGTGTTTAAAGTGATTGGGTTGAGTTGGGAATAGGTTGGGAGAGTTTGGAATGTTTTTGAATGAGGTTTAAGTCATTTCTTAGGAATCACAGTTTGAGAAGAGTTAGTGGAAACCATGCGGATTATCTAGGTATCTTTGGAGGGGGAGACAGTAGGCTTCGCATGACCTGAACACAGATTGTTAAACTGTGTGAGGAAACCATGTGGACCCTGGCTCTCGAGGCAATAACATGCACATGGTTAGTGTAGGGTTTTCCAAACTGTACGTGCTAATTGTGCGGAAACTTAAAAGTAGGGGTTTTAAATATGAGATCCCTCGATGTTGCCTCATTTCTCTCCAAATTCTCTCCCACTTTATCCCCACTCGGTCTTTTGGGTTCTCAGTGATTGAGGGTGCCCTCCGACTTGTTTGGGATGCATTTTGAAGATGTTTATTGGCGGTTCGAAGGTGGTTTCTCCTGGGTATGTCTCTCCTATTTTGGTTCCCTGTGTTTTCTTATAGATCTACAACTTCATCTCTCCTAGTTTTATAGATCTACACCCGTTGTGTGAAGATCTAGAGTTTTGGTTCCCTTGGATGTTAATTTTATGGCTTTTGAAAGTTAGAGAAAGAGATCTAGAGAGGTTTCCGGGGTGCATTCTCCGTATTTTAGGAGTGATTTCTTGTGTGTCGATTTCTTGGGAACCCCAAAAGTAAGTGGCTTCTCTCTCAACTCCACATGGTTAGAACTAGTGGTTCTTGGTTACAATTATTTTGTTGTGTTTAAAATTAATTGTGTTTTTATGTGATAATTAGGTTGGAAATCACTTTGGTAATGATTTGGAGATTTTTGGAAATAATGTGGTTTTATGGTGAAATACTATTATTGTGGATTTTAAAATGGAGATTTTAAAATGGGTTGTTGAGATTGATTTTGGGAAAATGGTTGATGAGAAATTGGTTTCAATAAAGATGTTGTTTTATTGAAAGGTTGTTTGGAATGGAAAATGTATTTCAATAAATGGGAGATTTATTTAATTGGATTGACAAGCAATGGAATTGGTTGATTTCTAGATGGTGTGACCTTGATGGGTTATATTCTTGGTGTGAATTGCTGAAATGTTGCGTGGAAGTGGGTAGGATGTCACACTATAAAAGGCGATTGATAGTGGTTGGAAGAACCACCATGTGGGTAGTGGTCGGGAAGTACCACTAGTTGTAAATGGGTGAACGGGTTGGGCGGAAGTCCCACCATTTTGGTTGTTTTGGTGTGAATGGGTAAACGGGTTAGGAAGAACTTCCACCATTTGGTTATTTTTTGTGCATTTCTTTTCAAGTTGGAAATTGTTGAGATAGTATGTAAATGATTAAATGGCTTATGGAATGTTTATTTGGCTTTACTTTTGTTAGTTTGGGTGAGATGGCTTGGTATGGGTGTGTTTGGCTTATGGTAATGGTTGCACTTGTGATTATTTTATATAAACTGTTTTATACATATGTGCTAATGGTTTTATCCTAGTGGCGTGTGTAGGGAAGTCATTTGTGAAAATCCTACTAGGTAGTTTTACTCACCCCCTGCTTCATCACGTTCGTGTCTTTGCAGATGTTGTGTATCGTGACATGGGAAAAGGTAAGTCATCACCCTCCATTAGTGGTGCATCGTGATTTCTGGGTGGAGCTTGGATCTTAGAGCTTGGTGTGTAGCCATGGACTGTGCCTTGGCATATTTTGGGTCTTTTGTTGTGTCTTCCACATAGTACTCTGATATGGCATTAGTTGTATTGGTTTTGGGTTGTATTGTGGAATAAATTGGTTGTCCTTTGAGAATACATGCATGAATTTTTTGGTTGACATGCATCATATAGTGATTGATATTGGATGGTTTTGTTGGTTTTGTCTTATGGGAAAATCATTCCCCAATTTTTTCTCGAAGCCCTTAACATTTATTGCAATCCTTTGGCGCCTTGGGAACGTCACTTAAGGCAAAGTTGCCCTCACTACCTCCTCATGGCAATGAGGTAGGGGCGGGGTGTTACAATTCATCAAAGGTTGAATTTGAGAATACATTTTATCAATGTTCTCCTATCCATAGATAAAGTTTGAAAAATATTTCTTCAAGGAAAAAATTCCCAACCCTAGTTTTAAAACAAAGTTTTTATACTTGAAAACATTATTTTTGGAACTAGTGTTAGTCTCGAAAATATTATTCTTAGTAATTAAATTTTCTAGATCCTTAGAATGTTTATCCTTATCTAAATTGACTTTCTCAAGGGTTTTTAAAATTCTTTCAAAATCATAAGTTTTTATATCATGATCATTAGAAAGATCTGATACTTCTTTAGTTAAAATAAAAATTCTAGAATTTTCCCTATCAATCTTTCTCTTGAGTGTAGAATTTTTATTCTAAAGTATTTTAGAAAACCTAGACACTTCTTTATAAGAAGGTAAGGTATTATCTTCTGATGAAGAGGACTTAAAATATGAAGATTCATAATATTTATTACCTGAATAATTATCATTCAAGGATACATTTGTAATAGCTTCATCATTGTGTACCTTAGCCATGAAACAATATTCTTCAATTGGTAGTCTGGCTATATGTCTAATATTCCTTTTTCCAGAAGTTTCATATTCTAAAGAATCACCTGATGAATCTCCACCACTTTCACTCCAAGTATCATTTTCCTTCAAGAATTTCATTGTCTTTGACTTGTAATAGTTTTTCTTATTTCTTTCAGAATGTTTCTCTTTTATATCTTTTCTCTTCAGTAAAGTAAAATCATGTCTTATATGACATAATTTCTTACATTCATAACAAGTTACCTTTGAATCATTATTATCTTTCCTATATTTCTTTTTGAATCTGTATTGAATTTATTTCTATCCAATAATCTTTTTCATCCTTCAAGAGGGATTGGATAACTCATAATCTGAATGATCACAATCACATGATTCTGACATAACAACTTTCTTAGATTTGGATCTTGTTGTCCTTTCAGGTGTATTAACTTTAAATGTATTAGTAAAATCCACACTTCCATTTCCATTTTTCTTCTTATTGAAATTAGAATCTCTCTTCATTCATGTCTCATGTTGTAGAAGAGTTATAAAGAGTTCATCTATATTAGTCTGAGAAACATTTCTGTTTTCATCAATAGCTGTCCTCTTTTACTCCCATTCATTTGGCATTATATCGATAATTTTGTATACAAGGGCTTCATCATCAAGTCCTTTTTCTACCATCAATTTTAAACAGTTGATAATTGTCATATAACATTTTTTCACTTTACATACTGTCTCTCCATAATGAAAAAAGAAATA
Source organism: Viscum album (assembly GCA_963277665.1). NCBI lineage: Eukaryota > Viridiplantae > Streptophyta > Magnoliopsida > Santalales > Viscaceae > Viscum > Viscum album. The sequence continues at coordinate 2,026,374,940 of OY728146.1, read as the reverse complement.
CATGATACTCTACTCAAATCATTTCCCTTCTTGTTTCTGTAACCATAGATGTACCAAAATCTGTGACTTCCAATTTCTTCCAAATACAGTTGGAAACTTCACAACATGATATCTGGATATATATATTTCGGGTCCTAGAACATAGCAATGTATTGTGTACCTTGTAATTTAGTTGATATTCTTGCTTTTCAGGATTAGGGAAAGTACTTACTTCTTTGTCATGGATTTTGTAACCTCTAGTAATCCTAATAAAATTTTCTACACCATTATTGATAACAAATGTCTTAATTAGATCTCTCTAGAACTCATAATCATTCCCATCCAAGATATGTGTCAATTTGGATTTAGATTTTCAATTGATCCAATATTCTTCCCTGCAATCTAATAAAACAAAATATCTTCCACTCGACACGTTCGTGCAGTAAGTAGTTGAAACAGAAATTTAAAATAAAAACACTATTATACTTTAAAAAGAAGGAGAAAGTAATACAAATCAGTGGAAACCTCCTATGATACCAATTATTTGATTGATATATAGATTAATATATATATTATATGGAATAATATAAGAGGGTGTTGGAAATGTAGGTTTAAATTTTTTTTGTTTAAACACTTAATAAATTAGTGTTAATGATCTTAAACTAAGACAATTCTCGACAAATACAATTAACCACAATTGTCTTGAGTATAAAAGTAGTATACGATGTAAAACTATAAGAAAAGTAAATCAATTATATTCAAAATGAGTACAATAAACAGAGTAATACAATAGTGAATGATTCTACCATAAAGTGTATAGAATATATCAATACAATATGTAACAGTATAATTGTAATTGAAACAATTAGAAATGAATATGAAATGATGAAAGGAAACAAAACAATTCCATTTCTAATACAATGAACGGTGGAAATGTAAAAGTATTACAGTTCTTTTATCCTAAAGAGAAGGGTATCCTTTCACCTTGGATAAGAGGTCAGTCTTGCCACAACCATGGAAATCCCTCGATACGATGATTGGTATGTCTGTCTTGTTATCCCCGCAAGCCATTGATTTTGAAGGTAATCAGTACCTCTGTCTTTCAAAAACTTAAAAGCCCTCTATACAAAGATAAGTAGCACTGTTTGCCTATCCTCAGTAGCCCTCGATCGTTATCACCTAATCGTTCTCACAAAGAAAAACAAAGCACATATTAAAATACAAAAACTATGAATGATCCATTTAGGTTTTTTAATTTAAAGGCTTTTGAAAAAATCAAGAGAGAAGTCACAGTGTCTCCCTCTAGAACATGATAAAAGAAAATAATGAACAAAGTCTCCCAGTTGTTCTTCTCATCTTCAAATGACCTTCTATTTATAGGCCTCAGGTTCCAATGGTCATATTTTTTCCAACGGTCTTATTTCTCTAGAAATCTCGGAAGGACATGGACACCTGGAATTATAATGGTAATATTGAAATAGAAAACAGAACATCATTTTGATTATTTTATAACTAAATCCAAGACATTATTTTGATTAAAACAAAAGATATATGAAATTGATAATAATAATTATGATTAATATAAAACAAGTGTTTTGATAAACGATAAAGACAAGCATGTGATAAAAGTAAAATATGAGTACTATTGGTATTACTTAGTGTATTGTATAAATATGATACAAAGTGAGTATGATGCAACAGATTCAGTACGATTGACAGAGTCAGTACTATTGACATAGTCAATACGATTGAGTTAGTATGATAAACATAGTCAGTATGATAAACATAGTCAATAGGATAAATATTCTTAGTACGATAAACATAGTTAGTATGATAAACATAGTTAGTATGATAAACATAGTCAGTGTGATGAACATAGTTAGTACGATAAACATAGATGAATAGATATGTGATTTCCAAAACAAGACATAAAAGTCAAATGAGGTCTTTTAACGCAACATATAATAGGGATAAATTTAAAGAATATAAATTTTATATATGATATGATATCAATTATTAAAAATTAATACATCATATGACACTTTAACCTTTCACCCGTCAAGGGAATGATATCATCACTCATGAATATGTATGACCCACTGTTTGGATGTAGCAATGTGACTCATTTTCAATGCCCATCATTCATAAATGGGTTTTGATAATGTATATAATGATTAAATATGATATTTATAACATTAATTTCATTATTGAGATGATTTATTTACATTTTATTTATAAGAACCATAATATTTATTATAAAACATGCATGAGTAATAGTGAAAATTAACAAACGAAAAAATGAAGATAACTATATATAATTATCAAAGATGAGGTAAAATGTTATAAGAGGATAATATATGACATTATAAATATGAATAATATTATTTTATAAGCTATCAACATGAATTAGACCTTTATAATTGAGAATAATTTTTTATCAAATAAAGGAAAGAATGAGGTAAGGGACTTTCTCTCAACATCACTTCTTTAAGGCATATTGTAATGTTTTTCACCAAATATCTTTTACATTGAGAATATACTACCACATTTACAAGTATTATCATGAATACATACAACTTCACTGTATTTTATGTTTCAATTTAAATTATTTTATCCAAGGGGACTATAATTGAAAATTACCAGGTGGTAAATATTTTCAAAACTAAGATTCTTATTATTGGGATATATTACTTCTTGGTTGTGTTTCATATTCTTGGATTTTGTGTATAATGAATTATGAATATATTTTTATATTAAATATTATTTTTTGAATATTTACATTTGATACATATAATCAATTCATTGATTAATTCTCACTTCAATGTTAGGATCATTGTGTAGGACTTCATCTCAATTTCCCTTCATTAAGGCATATTTGAATATTGTTCACCTAAACATTTTAATATTGTTTTAAAAAAATGTTTACATATATTATCCTGATTCCTGCATAAGTAATGTTATTTTATATTTCAACTTGAATTATTTCTTATATGGGCATTTTACATGAACGTTTCCATGTGGTAAGGGATTTCAACTCCATTTACATTTTACTGAGAAATATTTGTTAATATGAACCTATTTAATGTTGTGAGGTGTATATACTTCCCCTTTGATGTAAATAACATTAATTATTATTTAATCATAATTATTAATAGTTTTTTTCTAGTTTTTTATTAAAGGGGTTAAAATTTTATTGTTAACAATGTGGTAAAAATTAGTGTATGATCTCTCTTTCTTAAGTGATTGTTTGCATTATCTTAAAATAGTCACATTTTTTTTTAAAATTTTTCTTTATAAATTAAATTCATTTTAAATATAAATATTCTAATATGATTATATTATTATTTAATAAACTATATACAATTTTTATATAGGGTTCCCACCTTGAATTTGATTAGATTAACTCGGTAAATATTGATAAATATGTATCATTTATTCAATATGGATTTTTGATATTAAGGAAAATAGATAAATGAATTAAATTTATTAATATAAAAACATTCATTTATTTAGAATGATTTTATGGGTGAGTATTAACAATAGATATCCCCTTGATGTATTGACATGACTCATGTGACAAATCAAATAGCCAAATTATATGGGTTTTTACCCGGTACTGTTAAACTGTCTTGCTAAGGGTTTTGATAGAAGTGGTATTCATGATTATTGAGATCATAATGTATTATAATAAATCATTTTGTCATTTTTAATTTATTTATTATTTTTATTCATCATATTTTCACAATGAAATTATATTTGGTTTTATTTCTTTCTCAGTTTATTGACTAAATGGAATGCTCTCTAAATTATTTACCTTTCCATATTTATTATTCCTTATCCATTAAAAATAGTAAAGTTATTGATTAATTTTAATGTTTTATCATTTATTTTCCTTTCTATGTTGATCCTTATTGACTCATGATAGCTTCCACTGTATATAACCATTAGTGAGCATTTGAAATCACCCCTTTTCCTCCTTTACTTGAAATCCAAAAAGTTTAATATGTATGATATCAAATAATATGATGGAGGGAATAATGATATTCTCAAAAAAAAATTCTTAATTGTTATTCAAATTTAATATAGGAATCATATATATATCTACTTTACCATGACGAATAAACTTTTAGGTCTTTCTGGATTTGATTCCCTCTATCATATGCCAATTTAATCAGGTTAGATGCCGACTATGTGTTATTGGAGTCCAGATAATTATAGTAATGTAATTAAAATAAATCAAATATAGATAGAAAATAGTAATAATTAATTATTTAGTGAATCTAATATTATTATATAGTACAATTAGTGCAACAATAAAATTCATTCTAAAACCTAATGTAAGGGAACTCTCTAAACAACCCTTTTTCTTTGGGTTTTGAACATTATCTATCTTAATAAATTTTTTAACTATTTTACGTTATGAAAATATTTTAAATTATGTATATGTATCTCTCACATATATTAACATATAATTATATCTTTCTATTGTGTCTTAATATATGCCTAAATTTTATCTCTCAAACAACTTCCTAAAAATCAAAACTAATTAAGGGGATATTTTCTATACCTTAATCCTTTTAAGTAATTCTCATATAATGAATTTATTTAAATTCATCATTTCTTTAAAAAAAATTAGTTATAAAAATTATATTTACCTTTGGATTTCAAATAAAATGAAATACATACACATTCTCCAAAATATTGTAACTAATTCTTTAAAACACCATTTTTAATGTTCATTTCTATACCATTTTTTTCCATTTTTCATGTTTTTATTCCAAACAAACAAAATATTTTGAGACCTATGATTATTCATCATACATGAACATCCAAAATATTTAATTCCTAATTCTACTAATTATATTTATGAAGTATTATTTTATTATGTTATGAATTAACACTACGTAATTCATTGTCACACATTGGTATTTTTAGTTTTATTCATTATGATTGATTTAATTTAATGGATCACCTATGAAGATACATGTTATGATGGTTTTACCCATATATAACTCCAATGAATTGGGTAATATTATTTTCTCATGAGAGTTTATTGAAGAGATTAGACAATAAACAGAATCCCGGATAAATCTTTTTCCACCATGTGATATTATCATAGTATTTATCCTTGATCTATGTATATGAAATGTTTTTATTTCTACAAATTTATTATGTCTCCTTGACCTCTTAATATCATGTTCCTAGGTTATGATCTCATCTGATTACTCATGATCCTAATATTTTATGATATCATGGTATGTTATTTTAATAACATGTTATACTTCATTATAATGTTTATTCCCTTACAGGGCTTCACAGATCACACATTATGTATATGTATTCCTAATGTTAGACTATAGAGTATTAAATGATCAAGTAGGTATGGTTTCTCATTATAGAAATAAAAAAGTAATTTTATTTTGTTTTCACTTTAATTTTATATGTGTCTAGTCTTCTAAAGAAAATATGCCTCTCAATCCTGTGGTTGTATTTATTTTAATATTTATTTTAAAAATAGTGTAATAAAATATGAAAAATGCATGGGATGGAATAGTTGGTGTCATACGAACAACCTGATCATTTTTTGTTTATTGAGACTAGAATGCATTAGTGTGAACCCTAGGTATAAGTCTATGTATAGGAGAATACCCTGAAATATTTTTTATGTATTCACGGAGAAGTATCAAAGAAATTACATCCATGTATAGACACTACATGTGTATATGTAATAGTTATAGTTTTACCTAAGGGTAATAACCTCAAAATGGTGGATTGGATATTAAATTTATCATCACATAGTGAATAAAAAATCGGCCTTGCTGCACACCTAGTTTTCCATTACTAGGGAAAAAATTTATAAAATTCAAAAATTCTCTAAAAAACCTAATGAAGGAATTCAATATATTGTTTGGATGGAAATAATAATAGATAAATTACCATATATATCATATATTGAAACCTATAGACTCGTAATTTAGGATAAAATATTCATTTGTAAGGTCTTCCTTGTATGTGAGTAGTTTCCCTTTTTTATATGATTTTTAGTTTGAGTATCATCATCTATCCCCCACTAAATTTTAGTTAATAATGAGAAATTGGAGGAACCATACAAACAAACAAAATGAAAATAAATGTGATGATTGTCTTAATGAGATTCATAAACATATGTGCTTCGGTGATTACAACTTCATGTAAGTACTAGCTGATCTAACTCATGTTATGAAAAATAATGTGAATCAAGTGGAACGACATGAATTTAAAAATAAATATCATGTTGTTGTCAAGTCCTTTATAAAAAAGGCCTCATATATTTATTGTATTTTTTGATCCCCTCATCATGAAATAATGTATTATCGCCATTGAAACACTATTATCTGTCCTCTATTTTTTGAATATTAAAATGCTCTATTTTATGTTTATTATATAGAGGAGGAAGCTTATCAATAGAAAAACTAGTCAAGAACTTGATTTATATAAACGAAATTGATTCCCTAAAATGGGAAGGATACAAGTAAATATTTTTCATTAAATACTTCCACCAAAATTGAAATCTTAAAATAGAGGGGGTGTCCCTTATACTAAATCAAAAGTTCTATGATTCCATCATGGAGTATGAGTCAAACTTCAAAAGGATTTCACATTACACATTCCCCTTGTGATCAACCCCAAAAATAATGAGTTACAATTAATTATTATATAAAATCCATGTTGATGAAAATATTTAGTAATTTGAAACATTGTTAACTATGAAGATAATTTTCATTATTCCCTTATGGTTGAGAGGGATTTTGGTGAATCTCAGTGGTCTCATGGGGTTGGAGATAAAAATAATAAAATGATGTTTAATTATATAGGATTAAAATAAAAATATTATGTAAGAATAGAAAATAAATCTCTCATATATGAAAAGTGTGGGAAGAAGAAAACAAATTTTTTTAAAAGGAAACTAGAGGATTATTCATGTGTGGAGAAGAGGGGAACTAACACATTCATTTATATAGGGATATGAAGAATCCCACTAGTGAGATAGATTAAAGTAAGGTGAATATCAAAACTCATCTTATCATACTATGTTTCAACAATAATGAATATTAGTATTTTCAATAATATTTTCTAATCCAATGGTAGTTGGAGACAATAAATGACAATAACCTCTTAGTCTTATAGTGAAAAGGAAGGAATGTTCACCATTTACTAACAAGGAGGATTTGGAAAAGGATGTGGTTAGAGTTATGATGGTTATTAATTTTAGAATAGTGAAAATAATTCTTGATCCCGGTTATATACATTATATTATATCTTTCATGTTTGGTTTAACTTTTAAAACACCACATCTAAACATAGGGGTGGATCTATCTATGAGAACTGAAATAGAGGAATTATAAAATCCCCGATATATATAAATCATTATTGGTAAATGTTTGTGTAATAAAACTCCCATAAAATATTGTATTAGTTCCTTTAGTGGAGTTTGATGCTATATTGGGAATGTATTGGGTTTCCTTAAATAAATAATACATTAATTATTTGGTGAGGGGGATCATTCTTTACTTCTCATGTAATCCTTTAATTTTTTACATGTGTAATGATGAGGAAGAATCTATTCTGGAATAATTATCTAAAGTGTGCATATTATTTCCTTATGACAAATCATATCCGTCTAAAATGACTAAAACAAAGTGGGAATCACACTCTAATACATTAAAATTATGAAATACTAAACTATTGTTTTCATAGAATAATTTTCTAGTCCTCCACCTAACAGAGAGGACGAGTTTACAATTAAACCAATACTTAAATATCTACCATTATCAATGACTCCATATAGAATTTCTAAAATTGAGTTGGAATAACATAATAAGTTCATACAAGAGAATATAGAAAATGGTTTTATATTCCTGAATGTTTTTTTGGGTTCACTGGTCATATTCATCAAGAATAAGGATGGATCAATTTTCCTCAACATTGATTCTTAGGTACTCAAAAAATCATGATAAATAAAAAATAATCCTATAAATGGATTGATGAATTTTCTAATCAAGTATGAAGGAAACAGTGTTTTTCTATGGGGGACCTTTAGTTCATATATCACTAATTAAAGTTTTGGAATGATGATATACCCATTAATTAATTTTTAAAAAGTTAGGAACACTATGAGTATATAGTGATTCCATGAAGACTCTATAATTCTTAAAAATATATACATACTTAATATATTGATTCATTAGATATCACCTCATCAATTATGTTTTAGTCATTATAGATGACATTTTGATATCCATTAAAAGAATGGTGGAGTATAAGTAGAAATTAAATATTATGCTAAGGACATTATGAAAGGATATGTTATTTGAATAGTTTAGTAAAGTTGTGTTCTAGATGGAGGAATTATCATTTTGGGGGAATTTTATCCCCAGTAAATAGATAAACGTGGACCATTCAAATGAAATGGAAATTGAAACGTAGCCTAAGCCAACATATTTTTTTTGGATCTATAGTTCCATTATTCTATTTTGGTATTAATCATATTTTTTTGAGAAACATCTCATAATTTTTAAGGCCTCTGACCATGTTGAATCAGAAGGGAGTAATGGTTTTAAAGACTAGTGAAAGAAAATATATCTTATAATTAATTAAAAAATATGGTTATCACTATAGTAGTCCTCATGTTTTATTTAAGTGGGGAAATTTCCTGATATACAATGATTCTTAAAAAAAGGTTTTTTGAAGTTTTCTAATTTCAAATTTCAAATGGATAGAATATTCCTCATAGAAGTTTAATTTTTATGAGTTTAAATTCCAAATGTTTTATTTGGTTTTACCTATAATAATCTCTGCATTGAATATTTATTTGATGTATCTTTATTATGATTAGTTTAAATTATATACATATCATAATATCCTCAGATGTATATTCAAATATAAGTACCTTAATGTGATATAATAAGGATGGATAAATTTAATATAGGCCTATGATAACATAATCCACTACCATCATGGGAACAAAAATAAAGTGGAAAATGATAAAAATATAAAGAATCTAGAAACCTTAACAATAATGAGAATTTTGAAGGATGTGATAATATTAGACATGAAATGGATGGACATGGGGATCATAAAGAAAATAACATCATAATTATCTTTTGAAATCATCTATCAACCATACCTTATAAAGAAGATAAAGGATAATCAAAGAGATTATCTATAAATACTGAAGAAGGTAGAATATATAATTAAATATAAATCCTTAATGTTCAAAATTGATGTAGTAGGATTTGAATGATTTGGGTTATGGATATATGCACCGTCAAATGCAAAGATAATGAATTTTTTTGAATGACATGTAATGTTCAACCTTATCTATCAACCTAGAAAGCATGAAGAAGATTATATATCTCTGAGAATAATATTGGAGTGGAATTATGAAGAATGTTATCATAGAATCTATTGAAATAATGATTTTTATTTCTATAGGTGAACGATGAAAGAAAAATATCTAAGGGGCTGATTCAACCATTAACCATAACTAAATAGATGTGGGGAAATATATCTATGAATTTTTTCATAGGTTTTATGGAGAAAAATAAAGGGAATAATGATATATAAGTTATGTTAAATCATCTTACAAATATATTCTATTTTCATTAAAACGTGAGAGGACTTCTCACCTGATTAACTTTAATTGATATACATCAGATAAATAGTGAGGCTACATAGAACACCACTATAAAATGTGTCTGATCGAGATCTAATATTTACCATTATGTTCTAAAAATTTATCCAATGATATCTACATACTGAATTGAACATTAGTAATTCTTATCACCCCACACTAATGATCTATCTGAGTTGGATATCTAAACACTTATATTTCAAGAGCATGATCAACAGATTTTAAAGGATTATGCAATCAATATACTCCTTTAGATGAGTTCTTATAAAAATTATAATTGTAACTAAAGTATTTTAATTGAACAATATATTTCCCATTATGATAATATATATAAAACATCTACATTATTAGAAAAATTTTGTGAACACAAGTAACTAGGTCATGAAATATATGATGAGATGGTAGAAAAGGATAGAACCATTCATCAGAACATTAAGGATAGTCAATGTTTAAAAAAGTTTTATGATGATAAAAATTGATGAGACCTATAATTTGTGATTAGAAACAAACTATTTACCTATATATCTAAAAAATAAGAGACTCATTGGATTTGGTGAGAAAGGTATTCCAAGTCCTAGCTACATCGACCCCCTTGATATTTATGATCGCATCGGTGTAATGGCTTATTAACTATCATTACCACCAAATCCTTCACAATTACACGATTTAATGAATGTATCCATCGTGATAATGTAAATACCATATCCCTCACACGTATTAAATTATGATTCGATGAAACTAAAAGTTGATCTCTCTTATGAGGAGCCGTTTGTAAAGATATTTAACCATAGAGATAATATTATACATAATAAGAAAACTCAACATGTCAATATAGTTATAAAAACCATAATTATGAGTTGTTGACAAGTGAACTAAATGAATCCATGATGCAGAAATACCCGCACATGTTTTAACATTAGTATCAAAAAAAAATTCAAAATGGAAATTTCTTAAATCGGAAATATTGTAACAACCCATAATTTTATCAATGGAATTTACTATAAAGCACATGAACCATATGATGAATCCAAAAATACTATATTATAATAAATATAATATTATATTTAGATAATTAATATTTCCATAAGAAATTACATTTTTATAATGGCATAAAAATATAAAATAAGATAATAATAATTTAAAATTTTGGATCTTCCCGATCCCACAGAATAGTAACACTAAAAAACAACACAGTTGAAATGAAGTAGAAAATTAGTAATGCAATATTCCTTCTGAAAATTAATATGTGTGTATATATATATATATAACATTGAGTGAAAATATAATTTAATGTATAATGAAATAATGATGAGTTATTTATATAAAATAAGTAACTCATATGACGATTACAAATCTGACCATCAGAATAGTTATCTGACTGTTGGAATAGTTTTCTTACCATTATAATATTTAAATAAACATTATAATAATAACCTAACCTATTTAACTATAAAATACCATTTATTTCTCTTATAAGATAAAATTTTTCATATTTTTATCATGATATAAGTAATTTTGTTTTTTAAAAATGATAATATAAGTGTTCTTATTTTTATAAAACATATATGATTTATTTCCATTTATAAAAAATAAAATGATTTGAAAGAAAATTTATAATATAAAAATGGGTTTATAATTTAATATTATTTTTTATTATATTAATAATACAATTTTATGATACCTTAATTAATTTATCAAAGGGTCATAAAATTTTCCATAATATTAAAATTTGTAATTTTCAAATAAAAATGGATTTTATTTAAAAATTAAATTTCATATATATATATATATATATTCTAAAAATAATTTTATTTTCTTGTCTACAAATCAATAAGTGGGTAGGATTGGTTTTTTATTTCTCTAAAATAGTTGTTTTTTTTGTGAATAGTGAAATATGGTTAAATGCGGTATTTGACATTATAATCTAAATAAATGATTTTTGCTTTCATGGATGATGTAAGAACCTATTATCTTAAAATGAAAAACACTATACACTATATATTGTCCCAATAATCATTAATATTAGTAGTACTGAAATAAAATAACAAACAAATGAATATAATATTCGATAACAGCACTCTCTTCCCCTTATAAATACAACCCCCACAACCTCTTCTCCCCACAAATTATAAACCTTGAAAATTTTGAAAATTTATAGATAATTTATTTCCCATTATTTTACACTATATATTGGTTTGCTGGCCTCATATAAATACCATTTCAAGGATCCATATAGATTATCTGAATTAGAGACAACTAAAGGAAGAGATAAAATTCTTGATGAACCTCTTTCAATTTTATTATTCATCTATGACCCCTTATATTTTCCATAAACTAAGAAATATTAATATTAGTATCCAAAATATACTTGTATGATATTATTATGGTGGAATTTCTTCCCTCTAATCTTCTTTATTTATATTAAAAATGAAAACATTTTTTTGAATAATGTTGTTTCACCACCTCCATAGACAACATACTTCATTTTTCTCCACCACCTTCAATTATAAACAAAATAATATTAATATAGTTAAATTAGATAATAATAAGTATATTATAACTTATTTAATGTTTTTAATGGATTCATAAATATAATATTAAATAAATTTAAACTAATATCTGATTAACAATAATGATGCCAAAATTAACCAACTATATAAAGTAAATGTTTTTACTAAGGGAACCATCCATATGTCTGAAAAAATATGGGTATCTAGGTCCATTTAATTTTTTTATTTAAATTAATAATATTTAATTTAACTTATATTGTTTTATTCTCATTTTACAACAACCATGACAACTATCCATAAGTGATTTGACCTTAGAATCATGAAACGAAGGCCCAAAAAATAGTGAAATTACGTGTTATTTTTCATAGAAATGGTTATAAAAGAATATAATGTAATTATATTTAATAAAATATATATATATGGTTATTTATTAAGTAAAAAATTAATCTCATTTTATTAGCGGTACATTACGTGACCGTGCAGAATGATTCTAGGACCTATGTAAGGGATCTCTCTAAACGACACATTTTTTATAGGTCATGACCTTTCTCTATCTATCTCAATACCTCTCTCTATATGATGTTTTATAATGATTCTAAATTTTATTTATATTTATTTTACATATATACCTATCTTATTCTCTCTTTGTTTGATGGGGTAATATATGAGTTTTGTTTATTTCTAAAATTCCTTATTTTATATAAAACCTGATAATGTTGGAATTTTCTATCCCTTAATACTTTAATTCAATGATAATATAAATTATTCATTCCCATTTATGATTTCATTAAATAAATAAAATTTTTATTTATAACCATTCTAGTTTACCTCTAGATTTCAAAAATAAATAACATTCTTACACTTTCTCAGAAGGCCGTTAACTAATTCCTTAAATCACCATTTTGAATGTTTATTTCTATACTTAAGACATTTCAGTTAATAATTATTGTTTTTAAATTATAACAATATTATGGGAACTATACTTATGTACTTAGATATGGACTCCCAATGATATTTAATTCCATGTTCTCTTTACAATCATTATGAAATCTTTATTGATCATGATTTGAGGAAAGATTATGTAACCCATTTCATTAGAAGGGAAATTTATATATTTATGACGACTGATTAATTTACTTTTATGGAACACATAATGATGTACATGTTAGGATGGGTTTACCCAGATAGAACTCCAATGCATTTAATAATGTTTTTTACACATGTGACATTATGTATGAGATTAGGGAGTAAACATAATATATTATATATATTTTTCCATCAAATGATGTTGTCTTGAATGTTATCCTTGACCTATGTTTTTTTATTTATTATTTCTCTTCCACTTTATTTTGTTACTATGATATTATGATACCATGTGCCTTTTGATAATATACCATGGTATTATACATGATGTCATAAGAGAACCAACTATAATAGATTATGGGTCGGGATTCTTCTCTACCAAACCAACCATAGAATGGTCTAGCATCTTCTCTAGCATAAGTGAACATCCACAACAAAATATAATCATGTTACCAGAGTAGTGGGGTATCATGAATATAAATTATATAAAACATTTTCCCTCCTCAAACCAAGAATGACCCCCACCACATATCATAACATCATCATCACTATGAAAATCCAATTACCTTCTTCATCATAATTAGTAATCTCCACCAACATAAATCATTTTCACCACTACTAAAGAAATATCATAGAAGAGGGGGAAGTCATCCATCCATTTCAACACCATCCAATATATTGGGGAAAACACAAGGAACCCAAAAAAAAATTGGAACCCAAAACAGATTCATCTTATTTTTGTTATTAAACTGAGTTGGGGGTATATAAATTACATAAAAATACTATATATGTATATATATAAAAAATAATACCCAACCTAAGGGTTAAATAAAAACTAAGTGCGAGTCCAAAATTTCCACCAACACACCTCATGATATATTCCACAAATTTCTTCCATAACTAATGTAATACAACACGAATAGTAGCCAGACATGAGTCTTAATTTAACTTCTCTTTAAAGGCAATCAAATTTCTAGATTTACCAGTTATCAACCATCATCCACTTATTAATCGATTTTATTTTATATTCATTAACAACCCTCAATAACCTTTACTAATTTAAATTCTATATTTATAGACAATAAAGATATTGATTTTATTCCTTACATTAATTCTATCTCTTATAAATTTTATTTCAAAAGTAGGTTCATTTACACTTATCATTATATGACTATTCGATATTTATCACGAAAAAACCACAAGAAAATAAATCAATAGCCCATCCACCTTACAACAAACAAACACCTCTAACCATTGTAAACCTATCATTATAACCCAAATTTCGTAGAAAACATTATAAAATAACCATAAAATATCTTCCCTTATCATAACCCATTAAAAAAATTACTTCATTTCCCATGATATTCTTCATCTAATAAAGTCATCATCATCACCGCCCAGGCCCCCAAAAATATCCCCATTTAAATCATTGAGAAATGAAGAAACACAAGAACACTTATAATAGTGATTTCAGACTCCAAAATTACAATAATACAATATATAGAGTTTATATCAATAATTTGTTTCTTCTATATGTATTCTCAGTCAAATAAAGATTTACATGAATAATATACTCATTTTAAATATATATTTCATTGTCCTTTTATAAAATTTTATAATAAACAATTTTACATAGAAAGGACCACAAATTAGAATAACTAAAAAACACACCAGTCTCTACAAAACAATGATTATCAATAAGAAAAACAAGCATGAACATCCTCACATAAAAAAAATAATGTGATGACATGAGATTCCTCCCATACCCCATAATTTTAGCTTGATCTATTTATTTATATTATTAATAAGACTCATATTATCCACCTAAAGGGAAAAAATAATCAAATTCAAATAGATTCACATAAAAAGGGAGAATGAGGATCCCACGCATCAATTATATGTTCAAAACACTCATATAATAATATATTCTCATTAATAAAATATAAAAAATGATGACACTACGAAGAGTGAAGGAAGATCCACCAAAACTAATCCAACGTAATATGCCATCAAAATATTCTTATTTTTCAAGCCAAATTAGTGGATCTCCACACAGAAAAACTCTTGCATGGAATAAGAAAAATAAGAATATATAATAAGGGATAATGATGTTTACTTCGATTCAAATGGTTTGGATATGGATGAACCATGGTGTTCAAGCTATTATGATGTATCAAAAGAGGGTTATGAGATGTCAAAAGGCTGACTAAGGCACAACATATGAATAAAAACAAAACCTTATAATATAGTAAAACCATTTTATGGAGGAGGAATTGTAATAATTAACCAAATTATGGGGGTCCAAAAAACACTCATGGTGAGTCCGGTCGAAGAGAATATGTGAAATTGAATTATTTAAACATTTATTTATCTCTCGTATTAAAATTCATATCAATCTATTTTGATCATCACCATAACCACGTCCACTGTGTATTCTGTGGTGTTTCTGTCCCCGTACCCTCTCTGTGACCATCTTCTACAATGTATTAATTTGTGGTCATTCATTCTCACCTCCCAATGACTAGAGATATTGTGTGGTGATCACCACAATAGAAATTTAAAATAGAATGACTCTATATGTTTCACTCCAAAAAAACATGATCCTCAATATCTTTCCCTGATCCTCATTTATAATAGGTGGAAAATAAATGTTAAATACTCTCCAAAATGGTCATACATGTTGTTTACGCACAATGGTGAATCCCAATACAAAACATCCAACTCCATGGATAACCTCTAAGTTCATAAGTGAAAAAATGGTATTTTCCGTACTAGAGAATTCATATTGGATTTAAAATAAAAAGATACATGAACCCTTCCATGGAATGGTGGCCTTCAAATAATGAAAAGTATCCGTTAACCACATAACACCTCCAAAAATCCACCTCCGCACCACCAAAAACTAAATAAAAGTAAAGGGATCGTTTTTGGAATCTGGATTCTTGTTTGAGATATCACCTTCTTTATATTTATTCAAAAATATATTTTTTCCTATCTATTTTTACTTTGATTGAATGATGTATTCTTCTATTAAACCATTTTTACAACAGATTTCATATGCAATAACATTAATAATATGTTAATATGTATAGATGTGGTTGTGATATAGAAGAAAAGAGTATATTAAATTAATAATATTCTCATCAATGATTAAAATATTAAATGGATAAGGAAATATGGTTTAAATGATAATGTTAGATGTTTTTACTATATTAATTGATGTTATTTTCTTATATATATTTGTTTTAGTTTGGGTAGGTAGTTTGATGTTTTTATGGAAGTGGTTTAAAATTGGTTATTCCAGAAGCAGTGGGTTATATTATGAATGTAGTAGAACCAATGTGGTGGTTGTTGGAATGGGATTATGTTTTCATTCATGAAGTGTTGGTTGGTTTTTGTAATTCCATAAAAATTTTATCCGTAATATATATTAGTATTTAAACTAATTTATTGGTATGTTCTATGATGAATGAAAAATTTTTTTTGGAATTATCAATTGGTTTAATGGGTAATTTACGTATGGTAAATGATCTTGTTAATAAAAATTTGGGTGCCGATTAATAGAAATATATTGAAATAAATTATTGAAACATGAATGAGATTAGTTTAATAAATTAAATATATAGAAATAAAAAATTATGTAATAAATTGTGATGTTATCATTGATATGTGGTTTTTATGTTGTAGTAGGGTGGTTAATTTGTGTCAGGGTTAGTTGTGGAAGAAATATTCAGTTTGTATAGGTAATTGTAAAGTAAATATCAAAAATTACAGTATAAGATTAATGAATATATGGGTCTACCAAAAGGATAGGATTATGTGGTTTTTTATATCATTTGTGTTTTCTTGTTATTGTTTATTCATCAACACCCAGATTAGATAACATAATTTACACCTCTATAAGTCCGTGGTTTAAAAAAACACTAACATTTAGGATAGAGGTGATATTGATGGATGACTACTACCCCTTAACCTCTCCCTTTTCCAAATGCTATAGATTTTGTGACATCCTTAGGATATGATGATAGGATTCTATGTCATTATTTTAATATGTAATGATGTTATGGTAGTGACGTGGACTCATTTTGGGTGTATACATAAAAGGTGGAGGGCCAAGTTTTGATATAAATTATGAGTTCATACATTAAAATAGAAAAGGTATGGATATGTGGTGATAAGGTATGTTGTAATGGTAATGTTGTGTCTATGGTTCAACGTATATAGTTGTGAATTTTTGGTTATGACTATGATGTTGTTATATGGATATGTAGATATTGAAGCTACGTGAGCGCTAAGATGAAATCCATTGTATCTTAATATAATATAGTTATATTCGGTATTGATTATTAGTTAAAATATAATATATAATGTGATATTACGTTACTATACTTTTTTCATTATTCCTTAAGACAACTGTAATGAGGTTGGGTGGTAGATAACCTGGTGTAGGTAATAAGCTAGTTCTAATTTTTATTCCTTGAGAAATTTGAATGATGATTCTATATATTCAAGATTAGTTTCAAGGAGGTTATGACTATGTATAATAGTTTTCTCAAATATATATATGTTTATTTATAACTCTCTCACACTCTCCTTTTTGGACGATTTCTCATTGGGTGTTCAAGATTAATATAGTCATTAAGAAATCGATGGTGTTTCACTAATATTCTTAGAGTCATGTTAATTAGTGTTTCATTTTAGTATTTTATATTAGGTTTGTTTGTTTATATTTGACATTATCATGCATTTTGGGATTGGTTTTATTTTTGTACATTTTTTTGACTGTTTATTCTTATGATCTTGGTATGTAAAAGTGTGATGCAACTGATTTATGTGTTTTACACCCATATTGTAGTCTCCATCCCATATCATAATGGTTCAAGGAATCATGTGTCACACTCACCTTGAATTCTATCCCATGAGAGTTTTAAGAAAGATGTTCTTATGATAATATATGTATCTATGATATATATAAACCATGTATGTTAGATGTGTTTCAATGTCTATATCTACAAAAAATACATATATATTTTGTAAATAAATATGTACATGTATTTTGTAACCTTAATATATATATATATTATAAATAAAATTTTAAAAAATATATATAATTATTTTTTTTCTATATTTTAATTTAGATACATATATACATTCTTATATTACAATACTATATGAGTATACATTATTTACATTATAAAGTATTCAATATATATTTGGTTTATATTATATATTAATATTTTTATAATATATAAGTATTATTTATATATTTATATATTATAAATTTGGTGTAATTTCAACCCCATGTTTTTTTCATAAGAGTGCCCTACTCCTGAGAGGTGATAACATTATATCCCTCATTCACTAAAAAATGTAGTTATTAGAGAGGGTTAATTTTGTTATTAGAGATTGTTATCACCCCACCAAAATATATTAGTGAATTTTATGATAAATATCCTTAAAACTGCCCTTCTAATATATTTTAGTAGAAATTTTCATGAGGCACTATTAAGGTATGGTGAAAATTAGTGGTGGTTATTTTATTGGTGGTTTAAACAACTTTTAATTCTGCCTATTTTTTTGGATACTGATATTTTAGGGGTAGTATCCAACTACCTATAATTCCTTTTTTTAAAAAGATAATTTTGGTGGTTAGAAGCCACCCCAATTTTATTTTTAATCAATTTGTTAAGTATGAAATGAAACATACCCTTAAGAAGAATCCTCCCTGTTTTAGGGTTTCAAATATTGAAACAAAAAACAATTAATCAGACTCAAAAATTTAGTGGCAATAGAGGGGTGAAGTATTATTTTTTCAGTATAATAATGGATTAGAAAAACTCTATAATGAAAGGGAATACATAAACTCTCAAATGACCATTACATCATTCTTAAGGGGTTGGGAGTGGAGATTAAAAGGAGGATTAATGGTATTTATACATCAGGAGGGGTGTTATTTAAAGAATACATATTGGTTATTTTATATTATTTTTCTTCATGCACATGGATTAATTTATATATATTCATATGTTTTTTCAAATAAATATTATTTTCATAATATATTTAAATATATTTAAATATATAAAACATATATACATATATATAACTTATTGTATTTAAATTTATATTATGTATTTATGTATTTATATTATAGAACATTTAATTTTTTAAATATTATAAATATATATAAACTATATATGTATATGTGTACATTAATATTAATGAAAATATTTAAATTCATATATGTATATTAATATAAAAATAAATATAAATGAATTTGTAGACGCCAAAAAAGTCTGTAACTCTTGGGAGGAAGTTTCGAAATGACGAAGCGAAGTCATATTCGGACTCAGAGGCCCAGTCCGGACGGCCCAGAAGTGGTGCGCCAAATTAAGGAGGACCCACGTGAAAAAACGGTGTTCGCGCGAACGAAGTCTGGGATTCTCAGAAAAAAAACAATGGGATGGCGCGCAATTTTGCACGCCCGGTTCCGCGCGCTGAGGCTTTGTGCGCTGACCGGTCCTAGCGCGGAAGATTTCATGCGCCGCCTGGATTCCGCTCTGGCATATGCCTATAAATAGAAGGTGACCCCAACCATTTTGGAGTTGAGGAATTCAGACCCGCTCCCATGTGGGCAATTCAGACTCCCGCGCGCACAAGTTTCCTTCCAGGTAATTCCTCTTTTCGCGCAACCTTGCCCCGGGGTTCGCCTTTGCGCGCAACTGCACTGGCTTAAGTGAATTTTCCAATGCCTTCGTGTTCTTCCTTTGCGTGCAATACTTTCCCCTTGTGCGAAATCCCCTCCAATTGCGAGAAATCCCTTCCAAATTGTGCACAATCCCTCTGTTAGGTTTTTCCCTTCCTTAGGGAACGGCTCATGCCCCCGCGCACAATCGAGTCCCTTTGTGCGCAATCCCCTCTCCGCACGCAATCCAATCCCTTCGTGCACAATCCACTATCCATGTGCAATCCACTAGCCCAATTGTGTTCCATTCGGGTGTTTTGCGTGCAAACCTTCTCTTTGCGCTCAAAACCCAGGACCCCTCGCCTTGACGCCCCTTGGTTGCCTCTCTGTGCCTGCGCCCGATGTCTTCCATGTCGGGCATGCACGTCATGTGTTGTTTTCCCGTACGGCCTTCCAGGCTCGTACGAAGTAACCTCAAGGTCCCTTGGGTGGTGTTTCCCGTTGCATTGCTTTTCCTTATTCTTCTCATCATCGGCACGCTAACGGTTATTGCTTCTTTTCATAGCCACGCTAACGTGGACCCCTCAATGGTTCGCCCTACGGCCCCCCTTCACTATGGCCTTGACGATGCCTTCCCTCCCACAAGGGGTAGAGGGCGTTGGGCATGTAAGCCTAGGGGAGTGGAGAGAACCCACCTCGTCCAAGATAACATGACATTAAACTACTAAGCACCTCGTCCTTAACACATGACATTAAACTATGGTCCGACCCCATGCCTCGCATGCAGGGTCCCCACGGCTCGGACATTGTTTACGCCTCTCGTCTCCACAGGAATGGAATCATCCTCACATGGAATGAGATCCTCCTTGTCATAGTTGCCTTTGTCCACGGGGGAAGGGCTGCCTCTGAGCGTAAGCCCCTAGCCTCTCTTATGGAAGGTTGCACCCATGCACCTCTGTACTTCCCCACTGCCAAGGCTAGTGGAGTCCCTTTCTTACTATTCTTTGTCGCACATTGGGACTCCAACCTAGAGTAAGCCCCGACACCAAGGGCTGTTAACCATGCGTAAGCCCTTGTTTCCTCTTTGGGCCACTCAACATGTAAGCCCCTTTCCGCTTCTCACAGACGCACCCTTCGCGACATGATCGTCTGGTCCCTGCTGCCTCTTGTTTCTCACACCGAGCATGACTCATTTGGGCTTAGAGTGAGCATTGACCATGACATCCCCATTATGGGCTGCCCGAGAGCGTACGCCCCATCCTAGCGAACTACATGGACTTTGATCCATGCTAATGCGTGGTACGTAGGAAGCCTCCATGAGGTTCAATCCCACCACCCAGTCGTTCCAACTTCTTCACGTCGGTTCACTAACACCGTTATGGGCCACCTCAGAGCGTAAGCCCTAGATTGCTTGTCCCGCATGACGCTAAACTGTATGCCCTCATCTCGCATGATTCTTAACTGTATGCCCTCATCCTGAATAACGTTAAATTGTATGCTCATCCCATGTGACATTAAACTATATGCCCTCATCCCGCATGATGTTAAACTGTTTGCTCATCCTGCATGATGTTAAACTATATTCACCAAACTATGTGGACTTTGATCCGTGCTAACACATGGTACGTAGGAAACCTCTACGAGGTTCAAGCCCATCACCCAGTTGTTTCCACCCCTTCGCATCGGTTTACCAGCTCCATTATGGGCCGCCACAGAGCATAAGCCCCGTATTCCGCATGATGGGCAGCCTCAAGGCGTAATCCACATACCTCACACCCACGGCTCATCCTGACCTCCCCTCGAACCCACGTGCCTCGGGAAGCTCATGCCCTAGCCCGGAGGTCTTACTTCCTCCATGCTCTAATCCATGTGATCATTCTCACGTGTCGCCTCTTCAGGTGTCCCACCGTATCACCGAACTGCGCGGGCATTGATTCCCTACAATGGGGATACGTAGGAAGCCTCTATGAGGTTCAATCCCATCACTCCATCACCCATCCTGATCCTTAGCAAGACCGCCACATCCCGGTGAGATCATGCCACCTCATTCCTCTCCATAGTATCTGAGAAGTCGCCCACATGCTGGCCCCAACATCGGTGTTCCCCCTAGGGGGTCCTTCAATCTGATCCACTCTCAGTGTTCCAATCAGTCTGATTCATCTCCGCAAGGTGTTAAACTCGCGGCATACCCCGTGTTAAACATGGGAAGATGAGGAAAATATCAGATGGTACAAAATTTCCCGCGTTCGATGTGGGATGCCTCAGGATTCCACGCCCTTGAGAAGCCCTATAATAAGGGACAGAAGACAGACATGTTGATCCCCAGCGTTAAGGTGCGGCGACGACACCCAAGCATGACCATTCTCCTCACCGAAGGTTGCTGCCCTGACCAGACCCCTTGAAGTATCATGATAGAAGCAGCGTAATAAACAGGCATCCATGCAGATATGGAGCCAGGAACGAGTTCATGAACCCGTCTTAGATCTATGAGGGAGACCCGTACTAGGTGACGAGCTCTGAGGGGGAATCCACGGAAGGAAGAACCGCCATCCCATCATCCCAATTTTGATCAAGGAGAAAACGTCCCTGAACAAGGAACGAATGTCACCTGCCTTTGGAAAGCGGGAATGCGGGGCATCAAGCCACATGTCCTCCCCCGGCGTAATGGACGTGCGTGCGCGCCCCGACGTAAAATTGTCGGAAACAAAAAATGGTGAACCCGACGTGAATCTCTTCTCCTCAATATGGAGAATGGTAATGTTCGGGGTGTCGGAAGATTAGCATGTCACCATTCCCGGGTACCTAGCACCGGGACGTGGAACCCGCCAGGGGTCGAGGCTGTCAAGACGTTGATCACTCCGTTCTACGACATCGTTAGTGTGGATCCCTCTCGCCGATCACGGAAGACAGAATAACGTTGGGCTACTGGTTATCGATTTATCTTTTTTCCTTTAAGCACTAATGGGTTCATCTCCCTACTTCTAGGAATTAGATCGCTGCATCCGGGGCTCGATCACCACCTGCCCACTGGCACAGGGGTAGGGGCAGTGCCGACACGGCCACCCCGCGTGGCCCCGCCTTTCCCATAGCTGCTCCAACTCCAACTGCCTCGACTGCCGGGCTCTTACGCCCCCTCTCCCCATCAGAGATCATCCAACGAAGGGTGATCCATGACCTGGATCATAGGTACGAGGAGGAAGGTGTCATCACCACCAGGGACATGTCCCGTTTGGATCTAGAGGCAGTTGTTCCTCACCACCATCTCCACTCCCGAGGGCCGCGCCGGGAGCCATTGCTTCCCACTCCGAAGTTCAACCATTTCGGGAGCCTATCCCCGGAGCGCCTTGACACCTGCCTCCCCTACGCTGATGAGGTGGGGGATGTCCGGGTCCACCCGATCGAAGACCCGTCCCAGGGGTTCACGGCAAGATCCCCTGCTAAGCTATATCAAAGACACCGCCCGACTCCCCGGGCCGAGGAGCATGCAATCATTAGGCCCGCACCACTGGCTCCAACCATCTGACCCGACGCCAGCGTCGGGCATGAGCAGAAGTGAAAGCCTGCCCTGGGGCACCAACATCACCAACTATTTTTGCCCGATCCACTGCTGACTCCTATTACCATACCCCACACACGTTGAGCAGGGGAAATCACCTGACCGACTCGTATCGAGGCCCCGACCGCCCTGCAGGCAGGTTGGGTCGACTCTCCCAGTCGCGGGCACAGGCAATGGCCACTGCGGACCAATCCGCGATAGTGCCACCCACCATGAAGGCCCATTCGGTGCCACTGATCTGGAAAGCAGAAAGCTTCTCCGTGACAACTATGCTCCCGGTATGGCTTTTCCTAGCGCTCATTGTATTGGGTATGAGGTCACTTCCCCTACTGTTGGCCATGAGTATGGAGTCGTTGCGTATCTGGTCGCTCACCCACATGGAGGTCCTCCCCATATCCATTTTGACATCTGTCTCGGTGCTTCTCTCACCCCGGCCTTTAGTCCTCCCTGCCCCAACACCATTGCAGCTAGGGGAATCCTTGACAAAAATCATTCATGCCCAGAGGAGCCACCTAGGGTCAGAAAGGCGGGATGCCCTCGCCGTAAGAGGAATGTCAGGGGAGTCCGTACGAAAGTCAGACCAGTCCATTTCTCAGACTCTGAGGTGGAGTACGACTCAACGATGGAACCTTCCCCCCAACCCTTTGAGTCGAGGGTAGGGATGGGGACACGGTGCATCAGCCTCATACTCCCCGAATGTGAGGTCTGAATGATTCCCTCCTCCCATCGAAGGTATATTCAGGAGGATGAGGACTTGGAGTACCCCTAGGGATCAAACTTTCAATTACCATTGGCCTCCACGGAAGCACCTTCCACCTCAGTCAGAGAGGGTGGGGAACCTTTCTGGGGACCGAAGAAAGAGTCACGACATGACACACCCTTGGAAAGCAATAACGTTGTGGAAAGAGGCCCATTCGTCGGCCCATCCTATCGCGACGTGGCTGCCAGGATACTGAAACCCATGGAGGACGACTTTGGGATCGACGACCAATCATCCTGCTCACTGTATTATCCGCCGGCCAGCCAACCGGCCCAGCAGCCTGCCTCGGCACCACTGCCAATTCCATGTCTATTCTTGGTTAATGAGCATGGGCAAAAAGGCCTGGATTCCGAACCATAGTCGTGGAGCTTATGGCCCGTCCTCGCAGCATGCCACTTCCCCGAGAAGTTTTGGCCAGTCATAGGATCAGATTTTGATATACCAGAGTCGCTCACACCGGGAGAGTTTGAATATTTCCGCCAGACTCTCTGGGTGACTCACTCCTATATTTTCCATCATCTAGCGCCTTATCCTAGAAGTCAAGAACATCTCGAGGATATCGGTGAGCAGTGCCGTCAGGTCGACCATGTTGTGCTCCTCACGGTTCGGCACCCCGAGTCACTCAGCCACCACATGGCCCTCCAGCAACAATGCGTCCAAAGTTTTCAAATACTCCACAAGGTTATTGAGGAAGACACCCCCCATGTGAAAATCCGTGGATGGGGGAATTATGATGCCCTCCTTTTTTGTGTGATTCGCCGCCAGCCCGACTCACTGGGTGGCCCTGAGGGAATGTCGCCAAGGGTAGTGGCTGTCAACATGGACGACATTTCGGGTGAAGGAAATGGTGTGGATCTCCTGGATGGGGACTCACCCCCTGAGGACCGGCCGCTACTGGACCCATCTGGGAGGATGAATCACCAACAGAGGAACCTCCTAGGTCTCCCCACACCCACTGAGGGATTAACACTGAGCCAAAACATAGGCAAGGGTAAAGAGCGCATCGGGGCTGTCAAGCTCACCGAACCATCGGCCTCAGTATAGAAGGTAGAGGAAGATCCCGAGAAGGCCACGCTATTCCAACAGCTTGAAGAGAAAAAGAGGCTGGTTGATGAGCTCTTGGCCGAACGCATTGTAGAGCGGCGGCCTGACTATGGTAATCCTAGGCCAGGACAACAGGGGAAGGATCACCTACCCCTTGACGAGATTCCCCCGGGCAACCGCAACCATGCCGCATTCGCCGATAGGGGAGAGGATGGAGCCCATGGAAAGCGGGCGTGATACGTTTCGTCGAACCCTCATGAGCAGCATGATCACCTATGGGACCCCTCTCGGTTTCCTCCCGCTGCCACGAGAGTCGCTCTGCCAGCCACCCTGCGAACCACTGAGCTTGACTACAGGATTAAAGAGCTCGGCAATGCGCTTGTGGTTAGAGATCCCTGTCATAACAGGAATCCATGTCCAGACGATCTAATGGAAGAACTCATCTACCACTTAGAGGCCCTAGAAACTCGGTAGGTGGAAATCCCACTGGATGACAAGCCATACCCAGCATGGGTGGATGATATGCTGGCCCCACTAGGATTTGGGAACCCCGCTTTCACCCCCTTTAGCAGGACCGGAGTCCTGCCACCCCACCTGGACCACTTCAACTCGAGGTGCGGGCCTATGTTAGGGACTCCGGTGCAGTAAGAGGCCGCTAAGCTCTGTTGCTTCGTTCAGATGCTAGAAGGACCAACATTCGTCTGGTACAACCAGTTCCCTCTCGGATCTGTGACTAGTTGGGAGGACCTTCGCAAGAAATTCCTCTACCATTTCCATTCCATAACTCAGAATATGAACATCACAGACCACTTCAGGTGCAAACAAAGGCCCGATCAGCGAGTCGCGGACATCGTCGACTGGTGGAAGGGGCTCACGTACTCCCTTGATATTCTACTAACTCATGATAAATTATGGACAATGTGTGTAGGGAACGTCAAGGAAGAGCTGGTCCATTCTCTGATCACTCAGAATTACCCTGGAGGGTTCCGGGACTTATCATATAAGGATCAGCGCCTCGAAAAAGCCCTACAACAGGCTAGTCAGGCATGCCCGCTGCCTCCTGTAATCCCTGCAATGAGGGTAGCCAGAACCAAGCCCACTGTTGTGGCCCATATAGAGGCCCCCAAGCATCTAGAGTTTCTACCAGTATGGCCAGCTCAGTATCCCCATAAGGGTCCACCTCCACGGGCACAGCCTCTGGCTGAGTAGCGACCGCCTCAAAATCGGCAGGCACCTCTACGTAACGCACCGCCACCACCTAGGAGAGATAATCAAGCTCCTCCTCTTCGGTATTCTCCTCTATCCCTTGTTCATGGACAGTCTCCAATAACCCCCTTTCCACATAGAAGGAATTGTACTTACTCATTTGACGAGGCCCATGTCCCCGGTTATTTTCGTAGTGACTTGGAGCAGAGGATAGTGTGATTTCCTGAGTGCCGGAATCCAGAAGAGGCACGTCTCACTGATCACCCTAACTACTAACCTTATCACCAGACCCTGGGGAACACCATCTAGTGATGCTATGTGTTCAAGGACTAGCTCCAAGACCAGATTGAAAACAACATAGTCAGGTTGGGCCCAATCCCGGCTCAAGTGGCAAGTGTCTTCGTGAGAGCAGATGGAAGTAGTGGAAATGAGAATGAGTGGCAACAGGTTTCCGACCATGGGTCCCGGAAGTATAATGACTAGATGGCCCGCAGTATGGTGGCCCACGCCCATGGCATCATCTGTGCCCGCATGAGTCATCCAGCACCCTCAGAATCTACGAGCCCCACTTCGGCTTCGTCGTCCAAGCCTACCTCCTCCCAGAAGAGCAAGCGGTGGTGCAAGAAAAAAGAATGCGCCCTTCCAATGCCATCATCATCCCGCACTCTTGGTGATTTTATGCCCCCAGAAATGGGGATCCCTCCGAGACTCCGTCCGGTAGTGGATGGCTCCCCGAGTGAAAGCCCAGGGTATGCTTCGGTTTACACCGTAGAGTTGGTAAATCCTTTTTTGACTCCCGACGACGAGGAATGCCAGGTGGACCTTCCCAATGTCCCCAGCCATTTCCAATGTTGACGGAGCCATGGCTACATAAATCTCTGGGGCACGACAGTTGGAACCTCTAGTCAGTCCGTGCACACCACTGAAACTAGGCATCAGGCCGGATACAGAGCTCAGCACACGCGGCCCCTTCATCCGGTGTCGACAGGTTCTCCTTTACCACCATTTGTGTTGCTGGATCAGGCAGAACCACCTCGGACGTGCAGCGACCAGATCTGCCATGCCACCAGCCGACCCCAGCCTTCTGGTCTTAATCCGGCAGCCACCCTCTAGGATTCAATTAGTAAACAGCGAGAGGTTCCTAGTACCAGTCCGTCACCGGTCCCGCAGGCAGGGTCTGTCATGCCTCCAATCGCAGAGCGGCCTCCTGTAAGCAGAAGCTCACGTTTGGCTCGAAAGAATGATGTTTTGAAGTACCTGTCCAGCATTCTGGAAAGGATTTCTATCCTTCAGTCTCTTCTCCTATTGTCTGAAATGTTTGAGGCACTCGTCGAGGATCTAAGGAGCCCCCTCCAGCTTGAGATGGAGGTAGCGGCTGTAGAAGCCTTCCACACCGAGATGATTGAGAATGCCGAATGTCAGGAGGTTATCTCGATCTCCGGTGAAGATGAAGACCCTCCCATACAGGGGAACATTCGCTCACTATACATTATCGGACAGTTCAATGGCGTGGAAGTCCGACGCTGTCTTGTTGACACGGGTTCCGGGATTAACCTAATCCCAACTCAGACAATGAGGAAACTGGGTCTGTCCGAGGATGATTTAACTCTCTATGACTCAAGATCTAGGGGTATGACATGACGAACAAAACTGCACTCGGAAAGATTCACTTGAAGACCCAGTTCGGCGGCCTAATTGCCAATACCGAATTCATGGTTTTCTCTCAAGACACCACCTACAATGCATTGATGGGCAGGTCGTGGCTCCACATTCCCCCAGCGGTCCCCTCATTGTATCACTAGTTCCTCAAATACTCCCTTAAGGTTCGAGTAGGAATGCTCCAGGGAGATGCATCTCCTTTTTCCTCTTTTGAAGCCCGTTATCTGGACGCTGACTATTACAAGAGAAAGGAAAATCAGATCATGACAGGTGAGGTTGAGCCACCACTGTCACAAGTGACCCCTGGGTAGGTTTGGATGACGGTTATGTCTTCCCAATCCATCAGTTGGAGGCCACAACCCCCGACATGGGGCAGTGCTTTGTTGTTTCGGGTACTAGAGGAAGGCATATTTCTGGGTCCAAGCGGCGGTGGGAAATCACCTCGTACTCCTACACCAACCAGGCTCAGGTGATCCCCGAGCCTCCTACCCCTATTTGATATCGGGACGTTAGGCTCATGGGAACAACAGTACATCATATATGTCTGTTTCGCCAGGCCGGAATCGAATTTCTCAAGCCAACGCACCACTAATGCTTTGATGTCATAAAGCGTGGCCCCTTGGGCTGAAGGTCGGATGGGATTGGATCAACCGCCTTTGTCGCCATGGTCTCCGTAGTGCATGAGTCTCCTGACGTGACGACCTCAGCCACCCAAGCCAGCACCAGCTTCCCATCAGGGTCTGGCAGCCCCGAAATGTCTCCCCTCATGGATGATCCCTCCACAAGTGGAGAGGAGGACATGAAAGATGCTCCCCCTTCCATTGAGGAGGGCATCTCAACCACGGTCGACGAGTTAGTGAAGATGAACCTCAGTAGCGAGGTGGACCTAAGACACACATTGGCCAGCGCCGCTATGCCCCCTGAGGAATGACAACAGTACGTAGACTTTCTCGGACAACATAGTGATGTGTTCACTTGGAGTTATGATGAGATGCCAGGACTAGATCCCCAGGTATCCATCCATCGCCTTGGCCTTCCAGCAATCCACCGCGGGTTCAAGCAGCCTCCCAGAAAGATGCACCCCTCTCACGGTGCCATGGTTGAGGCCGAAGTTGATAAGCTCATCAAATCCAACTTCGACAAAGAAGTTCAGTACCCTCGTTGGCTAGCCAATATTGTGCAAGTAAGGAAGAAGAACAGAGAGATCAGGGTCTATATCGACTTCCGCGATCTCAATATCCACTTTCTGAAGGATGATTTTCCCCTTCTAGTGACATAGTTGTTGATCAATGCCACGGTCGGGTTCCAAGCCCTCTCTTTCATGGATGGGTACTCTGGGTACAACCAGATCTGGATGGCCCCCGATGATGAAGAGTTCACTGCCTTCAAGGCCCCCCAAGTTACTTTCTGCTACCAAGTTATTCCCTTCGGCCTGAAAAATGCAGGTGCCACCTATCAACGGGCCATGCACAACATATTCAAGCCGATTCTCGAGACATTGGTGAAATTCTATGTGGACGACCTAGTTGTTAAATCTTGCCAGCGCCAGGACCATATAAAGGACCTTGAGAATTTGTTCAGCTTCCTCCGTTCTTTCCACTTGAAGATGAACCCATTAATGTGTGCCTTTGGGGTCACATCCGGAAAGTTTCTTGGCTTCATTGTTAAATACCAGGGCATTGAGATCGACCCGGAGAAGATCAAGTCCATCATGCAGATGCCTCCCCCGAGTAATATTCGGGAACTGAGAGGCCTTTAAGGCCACTTAGCATATATAAGCCGATTCATTGTGAATCTGGCCGGCAAGTGTAATCCCTTTTCCTGGATCCTGATGAAAGGCGCTACCTATGAATGGGACGAAGAGTTTCAGATCGCTTTTGAGGAAATCAAGAAGTATCTGCTCCAACGTTAGATCTTGATTCCACCTGTTTCTAGAAATCCGATGGTCCTTTAAGTGACCGCCCTAGAACGATCCCTCTGTGCACTTCTCTCCCAGAAGAACAATGAGGGAACAGAGAATAGCCTTTACTACCTCAGCCACATGCTCAATGATACGGAAATTAGATATCCCATTGAGAAGAGATGCTTGGCACTCGTATTTGCCATGAAGAAATTTTGGCACTACTTGTAGCACCATGAGGTATAACTGGTCTCTCGGGTAGACCTGTTGAAATACATCTTTGACCGACTTATGTTGACCGGCCGATTGGCGCACTGGGCGGTGATCCTCCAGCAGTTCGACATCAGGTTCATACCTCAGAAGGCCGTCAAAGGACAGGCATTGGCAGACTTCTTAGCTACTCATCCTACCTCCGCGGATCCACCACTGGAGCTAGGCTTTCCTAATGAGGTAATCCTCTCAGTCGATCATGCCATCCCATACTGGAAAATGCACTCTGATGGTGCCTCCCGAAGCCCCACCTGTAGAAGGCTCAATGATCCTAGGCTCAACAGAGTGGGTCTGGGTCTCGTCTTCATCACCCCAGAGCAAGATGTTCTTCCGTATTCGTTACTGTTGTTAGAAGTTTGCACCAAAAATGAGGCATAATATCATGCCCTCATCACTGGCCTCGATTTGGCTATCAAGATTGACTTACCCCATCTGCATGTGAAAGGGGACTCCAAGCTAGTCATCAAGAAGGTCAATGGTGACTATTTTGTCAGAAAGCCAGAACTCGTGCCATTGCTGGAGTGCACCCTCCTTCTAATGGATAAGTTCCCCTCTCGGTCAGAGGTTGTTTATATCCCCCATTCACAGAACAGTCGAGAAGATGCTTTGGCGATCTTGGCCACATCACTTGTAGAGCCCAAACAGGATGACCAAATTATCCACGTGGCACATCGGAGATTCATTGTGCCTGTTATTCCGGGGGATGATCGTGGCCCGCGGGTGAACCATCTCACCATTGGAGCCCCTATGTCAGGATCCCCGGGGACATCAGATGAGGTAATCGAGAAATTTCCTGACTTGAGGATGCCCTTGTTTGAATATCTCCAGCACAACAATCTTCCGTCAGACCGAGCCGAGTGTGAGTGAATCCGACGCCGCGCGCCACAGTTTACCCTTCAGAGCAGTCCTAGCCTTGAGTAGCTCCTTTAAAAATGTGTATTTGATGGTGTTCTCCTCTGTTACATTCAAGGAGTCGAGATCCCACAGGTCATGCAAGAAGTGCAGGCTGGTTCTGGTGGCGCCCATCAGCCTGGGTCGAAGTTGTCCCACCAGATTCGGAGGCTGGGGAACTTCTGTCCCTCCATGATCTATGACTACATCGAGTTTTCCAAGAGGTGTCATGCCTTCCCAGTCCACGCTAACTTTGTGAATTGTCCACCGAAGCCTCTCCATACTACCAAGTATTTTCCCCCCTTTTCATTCTAGGGGTTGGACGTCGTTGGACCTTAACCACCGGCGACAGCCCGCCAGTTCCGGTTCATCTTGACCGCTACGGATTTCATTTCCATGTGGGTAGAGGGAATTCCGCTCAAGGAATTCAAATCCGGTTCTATCACTGACATTGTGAGCTCCAATATCATCTATCGATTTGGATTACCTCACGCTATCCTCACAGCTAATGGAACCAACTTCCAGGCAGCCGAGCTGAAGAAATTGTACGCAAAGTATAACATTCTCTCTAACCACACCTCCCGCTATCATGCTTAGGCGAATGGATAGATCGAGGAATTTTACAAAACCCTCTCTAACATTCTAAAAAAAATGGTTTGTCAGAACAAGAAAAGTTGGCCGAAAAAGCTTCCCAATGCCCTCTGGGCTTATAGGATAATGACTCGTAACTCCACCCAGGTGACTCCATATTCCCTAGTATACGGAGCTAAGGCCCTCCTGCCCATTGAGATTCAGTTTCTCTCATTGCGTATTGTGGTCTATGACCAGAAAGCACTGGATAGAGTTTCTGAAATCTGTCTAGCTGAATTGGAAGCACTGGATGAAAATAGGATTCTCTCTTTACATAACTTGGAAAGGCATCAAAGATGGATGGCCCGGGCTTTAAACAAGAAGGATCGCCTCTGCTCTTTCCTGCAAGGTGACCTGGTGATGGCTCTCAAAGCGCCAATGATTCCCGATAGGAAACCACCCAAGTTGGAGCCCAAATCGGAGGGGCCTTTCATTGTCCATAAGGTCTATCCCAATGGCGCGTACTCCCTGGTGACTATGGATGGTGAGCGTGTCACTCCTCCCACCAACACTCAGTTCCTCAAACAGTATCTTGCATGACCCCCTCTGGTCCGAGTTCTAAGACCTAAAACTAAGATCCTTACACGGTCCAGCATGACCTTAAACTATATTTGGACCTACATCTAGGCCCCTCTGGTACGATTTCTAAGAACTATAACTAATATCTTTACAAGGTCCAACATGACATTAAACTACATTTGGCCCTACATTAAGGCCCCTCTGGTCCGAGTTCTAAGACCTAAAACTAAGATCCTTACACGGTCCAGCATGACCTTAAACTACATTTGGCCCTACATCTAGGCCCCTCTTTTCTGAGTTCTAAGACCATAAAATAAGACCTCTTAAGAACTCAGTGTGGCTTGATTATCATCCTTATGAGATACGTAGGAACTCCAGGACATTTCGTCTTGGGTACAACCCCAGTTTTCTTTTATTTTTCTGGTCCGAGCTCTAAGACCATAAACTAAAACCCTTATAGTCTAGCATGTACCTAAACTGCATTCTCATCCTCACTGCAAGATGCTAAACTGCAAGCTGCTTAGGCATCCCTGACCAAGGACCAACCGCATGCCCCTTGGACTTCTAGGGCCTCTCAGCCACATCCTTCACCCGGAGCGTGCGGTTCAGTGTAGGATTAGGTCCTCATTCGCGATGGTTTATCCGCTAAGCCATGAACACCCCCTGGAAGAAGTGCCCTGTATTGTCCTGCATGACATTAAACTGCGCATTAAGAACTATGTGCGGCTTGATTCTCATCATTATGGGATACATAAGACCGCCTGAACATCTATATTTCAGGTCTAGTCCCATATCTTAGGAGATCCCACGATCTCCCAATCTCCTCGTTCTTTTGGCATGTCCCTCCCCATGGGGAGACATATAGGTGTGGTATAGGGTTTTTGGAACTACGCCCCCTTCCCCCGGGAATCCGCCATCTTTTGGCCTCTCTCAGACTGAGCCCTTTGACCCATTCTAGTGGTCTGCTAATGTGTTTAGAGTACTCTGGTCTAGGACCTGGAGTGTCAGATTCGACTTAGGCAATTTTTCGTCCACTTGTCAAGCTTCATGCTCCCCTTCATTTGGGCCCCATTATCTTTCAAACCCGGAGGGACCCCCAAGAACGGCCTAGATACAACGCCTTAGGGATCTCCAACCGTCAAGGGCCAATGCCCCCAAGGGTTTCAGGCAACAAATTGATACAAATCCCACGTTGCAAACATGGTCAGCATTTGATGCTCATTTTTTTGCCCCTATCTCTAGGATAATGTGACAGGATGTTGTGTTGAGAACATGGTCAACTGTAATCCTTAGTCATCACACCATCTTCTTCGGGCCCTGAATGTTGGTTGCATGATTCACATTATTTTCCACCCCACCGTGTCAAGGTGGAATCTTGACACTCCTTGCACTAACCCTCAGTGCACCCCCACACGTCAGACAGGCCATGTTGTGTAACGGTGTCTCTCAGGGCTCCCGCGATCTGAGCACTAGAGTATGTGCATGGGTTTTTTCTTTAAGAATTGTGTGCAGCTGGACCCTCATCCCCATGGGAAATGAGGAGTCGCCCAGACATCGCGTTTTAGGCCCAGCGTAGCTGGGAGCTAGCATCTCCTACCCCCTAATTGTTGAACCATTGTAGGACCCATTGTCCTGAGACCCCACTCCCGGAATCACCCGTAGTGACGGTATGAGGATATGACCTCATACACACTGGGTACGCCTCACCGCATCGTGCGTATTCCTTATGTCCAAACCATACGACCTTAAACTGTGCTGTCAAGTCCAAACAATACGACCTTAAACTGTGTTGTCGAGTCAAAACCATACGACCTTAAACTCTATTGTCAGGTCCAAACCATATGACCTTAAACTGTTTTGTCATGTACAAACCATATAAACATAAACTGTGATGTCAGGTCCAAACCATACGACCTTAAACTATGCTTTCAGGTCCAAACCATACGGACTTAAACTGTGTTCTCAGGTCCGAACCATACAACCTTAAACTGTGCTGTCAGGTCTCACCACATGACCCTAACCAAGGATGATATCGTCCTGGCCGCACGACGAGAAATGGCGATGCATTGTGGTGACCTCCCCATAGGGGAAATCACATTAGGTATTGGCAAATTGCCATTGTGGTGACCTCCCCATAGGGGACATCACGTTAGGTATTAGTCAATTGTCATACCATTTGTCAACGCCTGTTACGACTTGATTATTGTGGAGACGCTAGGAGTCCCTGCCCCAATCTGGTCGCTCCACAAAAGAAAAACGACTCACCTTCAAGGAAAAACAAGATATATCAAATGCCGCTTCTTTTGGTGGGAGGGCTAGACCCGCACATCTCCCTCATCCTTTTTGCAGGCACCATGTTGTACCACGCCACCGCTTCAAGAACATCGTATGGCTTGATTCTCTTCCTAATGAGATACGTAGGAGCACCTGGGAACTTCCGCACAGGCCCATCCTAAATTTTCATGTTCGGTCTCTCGGCTTAAACACGTCCCTAGGAGCACATAGTAAGCATGGAATTTCCCCAATTCACATCGGGGTTTTCAACCGCTTTACCATGTGTCACCCATTCCCCTTATCCTTGGGTCCAAGTTCTAAGACCTAAATCTAAGAACCTTTCACGGTCCTACATGACCCTAAACTGTATTTTACTCTATATCTGGGCCCCTCGTGTCCGAGCTCTAAGACTATAAAGTAAGATCTCTCTAGAACTACGTGTGGCTTGATTCTCATCATTATGAGATACGTAGGAACGACTGGACATTTCGTATTGGGTCCAGCCCCAGGGATTACCAAATCTCATCCCTCCTTACTGTCGGCCCCTCGGCCCAACTTCTTGGAAAGTGGTGTAATTGTGACATCTACACTGAATAAGTTTGGGATTCCCCATAGTAATTATGGGAAGTGGCAGTTCTCTCACCAGATAGGTCCTGTCTGAAAATTAGAATGATCCGGGATCAGGTTGGTACGTCCGCCTAATGCGCCTCCTCCACGGTGGCACAATTTCGGGAGTGTTGGACTCTATTCAAAAAAACAACCACTCCACTTTCCATGATTTGTGTGACCATTTATTTGGATCCTCATCATCTTTCATGTTCGATGGGTCCCCCTAACAGTATGGATGATAGACCTACGGTCCACCTATTGTCTTAGGACAATGTCCCGGAGGACTGGTCATGTTAGATGGGACACCCTAACAGTATGGATGATAGAATTTGGTCTACCTGCTTCCACAATATGAATGTTAGACCATTGGTCTGCCTATTGTAGAAATATGGATGATAGACCTATAGTTCGCCTGCATTCCTGGGCCAACATTCCAGAAGACTGATCGGAGATTTTTGAGTTAGGCCCCATGTTGCAAACAAGGTCAGTGGTCAACCCTCATTTATTGTCCCCATTTTCTTCCAATGCGATATGGATGCTGAGTTTCCGCCATTCTTAACAGTTGTCCTCCATCGTTGCGCCCCATTGTGTTCCGAATTCGGGTAACATGATTCTCCTTTTTCATCTCCCTATGTTCGGATGAATTTCAATGCCCCCAGCATTGCCTCGCTTGTGTGTTAGGGCACGGGGAGAAGACGATACATCGATCGGTCTGAGGTCCCCTCCCGTCAGCTGGGCCTCCCTCTTCTTAGAAATCCAGGTCGGAGTTTGGATGCCTGAAGCATGGTTAATGCCCCACAGTTGGACGAAATGATAACACGAGCATCCTTTACTTCTCGCATTGGGTGCGACCCATAGGAGTTTAGGGGTGAGTTGTTATTCATTTCAGAATTATGGTGAGCATATTAGACCAAAGGTACAGATAAACATATTGTTCCATACATGGGTCAAAATGTAGAGTAGTAAAAGAAAAAAGTTCATGAGATGGCCCAAACAAATCCCTTAAGGATCGACATGATGGATCAATCTATCCAACGCTGTTACCCATTGGTTGGTATCCTCCAAGACTGCTTCTCTCTCCTTGAAGACTCTCTCTTCATCAGCAGCCGCATAGCGCAGCTCGCCAACCCTGGCATGTGCCTGCGCCCACTCGGTTTGAAGTACAACCATCTGGAATCTCGCCTCCATCAGTTGTTCTTGGGCGTCAGCCATCTGGGCCGTGAGTTGTTCCAAAATCTCAGAGCATGTTGCAATGAAGTCCTCCTTATCTTCCACCTGCCCTTCGAGGTGCCGGACATCCCACTCCTCCCTCAGAAACACTCGGGTGCTCGTCGATCTTTCCCGAAACTGGGAAACGTCAGTGCGTTGGCTGCTCTCGTGTATCTTCTTGGCCATGTAATCATGGACCGTCAGATGAAGGCACTGAGCGTTAGCCCCTCAGGTGCACAGGAAATGCAACAAGGTCCGGAATGATCCCATCTACCTCAGCCAACCCGACTGGGGATTCCTGAGAAAGCGCTGGATAGACTTCCACCCTTTGCACTGTGTCATCCGGCTCTCCTTGTCCGCTTTTGAGTCCGATTCATCTACCTCATCGGGATCAGTGGGCCGATACATAGAAAAGGAAGCCAGCAGGTCGGCAGTAGGATCTGCCTTAGGGATGTCTTCATGAAGAATTGGATCCTCGACATCCGGGCAACCTTCCTCTCTCACCCCAATAGCGACAGTGCCTCCGTCAACTTCCGGCCTCGCCTCAAGGACAGTGCTGATGATGTCTGCCGCCCCCTGCTCACCAATTACTGGGGCCGACTCAGTGCAGGGATCATGTTCTGAACGAGGTGGTATGTCCGGCACTGGTCTGCTAACGGACGAACTTGGATCCGCAGCCTGATGAGCCTCTAATGATGATATCACTGCACAAGGCGTACACTGATTAGTTGGGATCTTTTGATAACAAGGACCGGTAGTAAAGCGTGGGACATACAAGAACCCAGAAAGTTGGTCTCCTGTGTTTCGGCCGCTATAGGAGCTTCCATGACAGGGGACCCCTCTTCGCTTGTCAATTCAATAATGGGTGTTGGATCCACATCCTATCCCACCGGTTCCTCTTCTCCCTCCTATAATGGGGATGCCTGGCCAAGACTTAGGTGATCCTGAGTGAGGTAGAGAGATGGGTTGGAAATTGAAAAGTAGAATGTGCGAAGAAGGAAAATGAATGAAGATAGAGAAAGACCTCTAATATCTTAGTTATGTCGAGATCAGAGCCGACAATCTCGCCGCTCTCCCAGATAATCCCTTGGCAGGTCGCCCCCTGTGACCCCTCACCTTCGTGTTCTCCTTATCAATCATCTTCTCCTTCGCCTTCATCTTCTCCGATATCCTCCTCCCCCTCAGAGTCCACGTCACAGTCTCCTTCTCCCGGTGGCATCACTTCCGGATCATGCTTTTGGCCGAGAGTCACTTTCACTAGGAAAGTTGGCTCCACAAGAGGACCCCTTTGGAATGCATATGTGTCCATGGACGTCAGATAATAATGCCACTGATGGAAGTTCACTCTGTCGGTAATTCGAATGAGCCCGACCTATGGAAACTGGATCCTATTTGCACTATGTTCTCCCAGATGGCTTCATTGCCGAGTGATTGTCATAGGGTCATCCAGGCCGACCACAGTACCAAGAAACTTTCATCTTGGGAAGGCTCGAGCAGGTACCTTATCTTCTTCCTAGGAAGTTCCCTGGCCGCCTCATGTGACCCCCCTACGAGCAACGACGTCGCAGTAGCACCGTGTGATGTTCCCTCCACTGAGGTCCCGGCCTGTGCAGGCCTTGCTTCCTGATGCACCCCTAGTTTTCCCCTTCTAGCAGCACCTTGTCTTCTCCCCCGTCGCCTGGTTTCTGCATAGGTAGCCTCAAGTTGCTGGACTCACTTTTGTAAAATCCCCTCAGGGTACGCAATGGTCCAGTGCTCGGCATACTCAGTTGCTAGCCTAGCGTCAACCCCGGTGGGAGGAAGAGTGATGACGTCGCTAGAGCTAAAAGTGGTAAATATCAACAACATATGGCACAGAACTCAAGGATTCTTCTCCTCCCAGATAGCCATGAATA
This sequence comes from Viscum album, assembly GCA_963277665.1. NCBI lineage: Eukaryota > Viridiplantae > Streptophyta > Magnoliopsida > Santalales > Viscaceae > Viscum > Viscum album. The sequence continues at coordinate 2,026,336,591 of OY728146.1, read as the reverse complement.
CCTTCTTCGGCATCCGTTGGAGGCACCCGAATTTCTTGGTGAATCGGGACAGCACGTAAGGCTCACAGATCACCTTTCTGTCGATCAGATCCATGAGCACCCCACCCCGAATGCTTTGAAAATACTCCTACTGTTCTAGAGAGCCTCGCCCATTTTCCACCATATGGCCGATCAGGGTGGGGAAAGGGATGAAGTTTATGTTGGTGTGGTTACCAATGCATATCCTCATTCCCTTCTCATTAAGCATCATCGGCACCACCCCAGCGATGTTCAGTAGGGACGGTCGCAGGCCGTTTCTCGGAGGACGGATGGTGTTTGGGAAAGTGTACCTGCCGAGATGAGCCGCCACCCAGCCGTGGAAGATTTTGTAGTGTCCACATACCCTCCGAGGAAACCCCCCTCGTGAGATGCGTCCCAGGATGGCATACAGCTTGGCCAGAATGGGGACCCCCCAAGTTGAACCGTTTGTTGGTAGCCATGGTACCCGCCATCACCAGTGTTGCTGGACGGACACCCATCCTCGCGTCCCGCACTGACAGGAGCCATCCTCTTATGATGGCGGAGATGAACCCGGCATACCAGATGTTCGGGTCCCATTCCTCAATGATGCGATAGCCCCATGATTGGTATTGCCCTGCCTCCAGGGTCCTCCAATACAACCCATCCTTGTTCCTCTGAGCCACGGTTGGGAACCGTTTTCCCCGTCCCGACATCTTGATTGCCAGGTCCTTCCCAAGGAACTAGCTGAACCAGCCATTGTAGGAAATGTTCTTTAGGAATTCCTTGACCCCCAGCCTCTCTTTGGCCAGCTCTAACAGGTGCCACGTCAGTATGGGGGTCTGTGACCTATCTTCCCAGGTGTTCTTTGGAGTAACGAACTCGTCGTATTGGTATCCCTCTAGTGAGATACCTCCGATGCAGTGAACTTCCCAGAGGATGATGCCAACTTCCCCATGGTGAAGGTGGAATTTGTTGGTATCAGGACACTATAGGGTGAATAGCTCCGGCCGGAGCTCAGGTTGACGGTGGAAGTGGAACTACGACGTCCATACCGCCTCGAACAGGCCTATATACCGTAGCTAGGCCCCAAACTGGTCGCAAGTATGGCGAATCCAGAATTGTCAGGCCCACTCACTGGTGAAGTTGCCCCTGACCACAGGTCCCAATCTTTCAGCCAGCCCTTAGTGTCATCTATGATGCTCTAACGGAACATGCTCGCGTAGAGGGCCGGAGAGTTCTCTGCGACAGGCTCATCCCTGGTAATGGTCATGTTCCTCAGGTTCAAGACATACATGTCCATATGCCTAGTTTCCTTGGCAGGATATCTGTTATTGGTGATGTTTTAGTTGGGAATCTTGTCCTCCCGGGTCACCCATGACCACGGTGTGTCCACCTCGAAGCCCGGTAGGGGAACCTCCTCCAGGATGCCAAAGTTCCAGAGTGGGAGTTTTTCAGATAAGGGATATTCCTTTTGGGCGAGGGTCAGCAGGTTGAACAAGGTAAGGTTGTTGGAAACGATCACCTTGGTGACATAAACCTCCTCGTTCTCCGCCATTTCGGCTCTACGAGCGGCGGATTCCCCCTCATCAACTTGGTTTGTAGCCATCTCGAATATTTCAGGAGTGGAATGAAATCAAGATGTAGTGCGCGGAATTGGAGAGAGTTGTGTGAAATCAGAAGTGGCAGCGCGAAATCCCGGATTTGGGTGCGCAATTGGCATGCTAGGCGCGGAATATCCTGAGTAGGCATGCAAATGCGACCAAAATTTGGAAGTAATTACACATTGCCAAAGCGTTTTTACACGTAGCTGCAGGATAAATATTGTGCACGAGAGCGGTATGCCTATCGTGTGGAAAAGCTTGAGTACGGAACTTGGGACCCAGCGCCCCTTTTTATAGGCGAGGCCAGAGTTCGGCGCCACGTGGAAAGAAAATTCCGTGCCGATCCGTGGTTTTGCGCACCCCGTAGGATATTTATGTGCAAAATGCCCATGAGATGCACTGCTTCGGTGTTTCCCTCGTAATCCAATCGTTGCGACCTCTCGCCGATCCAATTCTTAGGGGGGGCATTTGTAGATGCCGAAAAAATCCATAACTCCCCATAGGAATTTTCGAAATGATGAAGCGAAGTCATATTCGGACTCAGAGGCCTCGTCCGGACGGCCCAAAAGTGGTGCGCGAAATTATGGAGGACCCACGCAAAAAACTGGTTTTCATGCGAAGAAAGTTTGGGATTCATGGAAAAAAACACCGGGATGGCGTGCAATTTTGTGCGCCCGGTTCCGCGCACTGAGGCTTTGTGTGCTGACTGGTCCTGGAACGGAAGATTTTGCTCGCTGCCTGGATTCCACGCTGTCGGATGCCTATAAATAGAAAGCGACCCCAACCATTTCGGGGTTGAGGAATTCAGACCTGCTCCCATGTGCGCAATTTAGACTCCCACATGCACAAGATTCATTCCAGGTAATTCCTTTTTTCACGCAACCTTGCCCTGGGGTTTGCATTTGCATGCTACCCCACTGGATTAAGTGAAATTTTAACGCCTCTGGGTTCTTCCTTTGCAAGCAGTCCTTGGCCCTTGCGCCCAATCCCCTCTAATTTCATGTAATCCCTTCCAAATTGCGTGCAATACCTCTGTTAGGTTTTTCCATTCCTTAGGGATCGGCCCATGCCCCCGCACACAATTGAGGCCCTTTGCGTGTAATCCCCTATACACGCACAATCCAAGCCCTTCACGTGCAATCCACTCTCCACGCGCAATCCACTGGCCCAATTTCGTTCCATCCTAGTGTTTTGAGCGCCAACCTTCTCTTTTCATATAGAACCCAGGACCCCTCACCTTGACGCCCCTTGGTTGCCTCACTGCGCCAGCGCCCGTTGTCTTCCTTGTCGGGCATGCACGTCATGCGTTGTTTTCCCGTACGGCCTTCCGGGATCGTACTAAGTAACCTCAAGGTCCCTTGGGTGGGGTTTCCCGTTGCATTTCTTTTCCTTATGCGTGCATAGGCACACTAATGACTATTGCTTCTTCGCATAGACGCGCTAACGTGGACCCCTCAATGGTTCGCCCTACGACCCCCCTTCACTACAGCCTTGCCGATGCCTTCCCTCCCACAAGGGGTATATGGAGTTGGGCATGTAAGCCCTAGGGTTGTGGTGTGAACCCACCTCTCCCAAGCTGCAAGAAGTTAAACTGCTAAGCACCTCGTCCTTAACACATGACATTAAACTGTGGTCTGACCCCATGCCTCTCATGCGGGGTCCCCCCGCCTCAGACATTCTTTACGCCTCTCGTCTCCATAAGAATAGAATCTTCCACGCATGGAATGATATCCTCCTTGTTGGAGTAGTGTTTGTCCATGGGGGATGGGCTGCCTCAGAGCGTAATCCCCTAGCCTCTCTTGCGAAAGGATTCACCCATGCACCTCCGTACTTCCCCACTACCAAGGCTAGTGGAGTCCCTTTCCCACTGCACTTTGTCGCACCACGGGCCTCCATCATGGAGTAAGCCCTGGAACCAAGGGCTGCTAACCACGTGTAATCCCATGTTTTCTCTTTGGGCCGCTCAACGCGTAAGCCACTTTATGCTTCTCACGGACGCATCCTTCGTGACATGATCATCTGGTCCATGCGGCCTGTTGTTTCTCACTTCGAGCATGACTCATGTGGGCTTAGAGTGAGCATCGACCCTGACATCCCCATTATGGGCCGCCTCAGAGCGTAAGACCCATCATAGAGAACTACGTGGACTTTGATCCATGCTAACGCGTGGTACGTAGGAAGCCTCCACGAGGTTCAAGCCCAGCACCCGGTCATTCCGACTTCTTCACGTCGGTTCTCCAATACTGTTATGGGCCGCTTAAGAGCGTAAGCCCCAGATTGATCATCCCGCATGATGCTAAACTATATGCCCTCATCCCAAATGATGCAAAACTGTATGCTCTCATACCGCATGATGTTAAATTGTATACGCGTCCCGCATGACGTTAAACTGTATGCCCTTGTCCTGCATGACGTTAAACTGTATGCTCATACCACATGACGTTAAACTGTATGCCCCGAACTACATGTACTTTGATCCGTGCTAGCGCATGGTATGTAGGAAGCCTCCACAAGGTTCAATCCCATCACCCAGTTGTTCTGACCCCTTCGCATCGGTTCACCAGCACCATTATGGGTTACCTTAGAGCATAAGCCCCATATTCCCCATCATGGGCCGCCTCAGAGCGTAAGCCCCATACCTCACACCCACGTCTCATCCTGACCTCCCCCTCGAGACCATTTGCCTCAAGAAGCTCATTCCCTGGCCCGGAGATCTTACATCCTCCATGATCCAATCCATGCGTTCATTCTCGCGGGTCGCCTCTTCAGGCGTCCCACCGTATCACCGAAATACGCGGACTTTGATTCCCTACCATGGGGATACGTATGAAGCCTCAATGAGGTTCAAGCCCGTCACTCCATCACCCATCCTAATCCTTACCCTGGCCACCACATCCCGGTGAGATCATGCCACCTCATTCCTCTCCACAGTATCCGGGAAGCATCCCACGTGCTGGCCCCAACATCGGCTTTCCCCCTAGGGGGTCCTTCAATCTGATCCACTCTCAGTGTTTCGATCCGTCTGATCTGTGTCTGAAAGACGTTAAACTCACGGCATACCCCGTGTTAAACATGGGATGCTGAGGAAAACCTCATATGGTACAAAATTCCCCGCATTCGATGTGGGATGCCTCGGGCTTCTGCCCCCTCGGGAAGCCCAATAATAAGGGACATAAGACAGACATACCGATCCCCAGCTTCATGGCGAGCCGACGACACCCCAGCGTGACAATTCTCCTCACCGAAGGTTGCTTCCTGGACCAAACCCCTTGGAGCGTCTCGATGGAAGCAGTGTAATTAACTATCGTCCATGTAGATATAGCACCGAGAACGAGCTTCACAAACCCATCTTAAATCTATGAGGGAGGCCTGGACTTGGTGACGAGCTCCGAGGAGGAATCCACGGAAGGAAGGAACACCACCCCATCGTCCCGGTTTCGATCAAGGAGCAAACATCCGTGAATAAGGAACAAATGTCGCCCGCCTTTGGAAAGCGGGAATGCGGGGCATCAAGCCGCGCGTCCTCCCCCTGCGTGATGGACGCGCACACGCGCCCCGACGTAAAAGCGTTGGAAACAGAATGTATTTGTGTAATTTATATATGTATATATATATTTTGTGTACTCCTATAAATTATATTTCAACATATATTTAAAGAAAATTATTTATACATATATTTATAAATACATTTATATCGAGGACACACACAGACAAAAATCTGTATTTACATAATAATTTGTAAATACTTATAGTCATTTGAATAAACATATATATTACGACAAGTTAGGGGATGAGTAAAAATATAAAAAATATATATTCACCATGGGAGGCTTGAAATACATGAATATATTTAAATGTTTATTTATATACATTTGAGATCATATATGTTTTACATATATTTATAATTTATTTATGTTATGTATATACACATATATTTATATATTTAAACTATATTTATATTAACTATTTTTATACTTAAATAAATATTTATTTACAATATATATATATAATATATATGTATTTATTTTATATATTTAAGTAATTCAGTAAAAATATTTTTGATATATTATATTTCAATATATATATTTATGTAAATATATATTAAATATATATTAAATATATATATAATACATTAGTATTATATGTATATGTATATGTAGGTGTTTAATATATTATATATTTATCTATATTATTAAATCATTTTATTTTATATATTATGTATAAAAATATTCCAAAAAATTCTAGGAGTTGATTGAACCCACTCCTACTAAATATTATTAAACTAAATAAATTCTATGTCCTCATAAGTAGTATTTATACCCAAAATGAATTTAGAAGGGTTTTTGTGTAACCCCCTCTAAAAATCACTAGTAATATATTATTTTTCATACAATGATTGGTGTTATGTTTGAGTGATTTCAATAATATATATCTTTTAATCAATTTTGATTAACACTAAATTTATTCATCACTAGTTGCATATATACTTTATTTGTTTCAATTATTCTTTTGTTCTCCTACTATTTCCTTGAATACGTATTTGTCAAGTTTTTTTGGAAACCAATAGTGGATCGCCTTCTTATTCATGTGAGAGTATTTATTATTCTTCCAAGTTTTATCTTAGATCAAGATATCACATTAAATTTAATGGTTCTTCAATGTTTGTTGTTTTTTATTTTTGTTCTCGTTAATATAAAAGTTATCACTGCCCCAATTCCAAAAGGGATGCGCTAATTTTTTCAAAATAAATGTAGATATTTTGCAATTCTCTCTAGGTGGGTGAAATCCATTAATTTTTTCCCTCGCAATTCTCAAAATATCTCATTTTTATAGAGTTCAATGGGAACATCCATGACGAAAAAATTAATATAGATCACAAACGTAGAAAAGGATATTCCAAAAAAATCTCACTATTCAGAATTATTTTTCTCAATAGGATTAATAAAGTTACTTTGAGAGTGGTGGGGAGTCAATTTAGAAATATGTTGCCAAATTTTAACATATACTTTTACCACTTCAACTGCTCTGGTGAATAGATATTAATTATTTATCTCACACTCAATATTTATACATGGAAGATAAGAAAATAAAATTATGATCACAAAATAGATATCTATAAGGTTCACTCAAAACGTATGAGATATTACTTTATGTATGATTGATGTTAACCCATACAGATAGAACCAATTTTTTATTATAAAAATAATCCAATATAGAGGATATGATCATCAAGAAAATTTCAACACTGACCAACTATATAAGAAAAAACATCATTTTTAAAAGATCCATCTTCTGACAATTAACAACACAATAGATATCATCTTGAATAATTAACAGTAAAGAATGAAGAAGTATTCCATGGACTAATCGTATTTGGTATTCTTCATCCAATGTTACAATAATCTTTTTATGATTGTATCTTTCAAAAAATGGCTTCAATATTATTAACACAATTAAATAATAATGAAGAATTAATTTAATATTTTTCCTTTAGACTTCTCTTTAATACCCCTAATAATATTTTTACTGTAGAATATTGATATAACATTTTTGATAATGATTATTATAAATCTTTATTTAAGCATCACACTTCTATTTTTATTTTATTTTATTCTTTATATTGATGTCTCATCATTCCCAATAACATTTCATAATTTAGTATTCCCCTATTTATAAACGTATCATAGATCATAACTATATTTTATAATATTAAAAATTAGAAATTCAGTTAAATAAGATACATTGGGATCCTTATTTTTCGAAATAGTCATATATTCATCATTATGGAATCCCAATATTGATCTTCATTAATTTTAATTAGAAATCATATTTTTTATACTCTAGAATTTATACCCAAAGATCCTCATAAATTTTTTTACTCATCCCATAAAAGTTTCTCCAAAATCTAAGATTCCTTCATTTTTATATATCCATCAAATTACACTGATTCTATTTAACATCTACAAGTTATCATGATTAAAAACTATAGTCATAATATCTAACACATGGTGTTATCTTTCCCTTGTAACATTAACACAGTTAACATTTTGAATCATGGCTCATTAAAGTGTATCATGATTTTTATTTAATAAATATCATTATAAAATGATCTGATTTGATCTTATGTGTCACTAGTGTAGTCTTGTTTAATCATGAATAATACTCAAAGATATGTCTTATAATCATTAAAAATATAGTTCAGTATTTTATATCCTAAAATTTAATGTTACAAACAATTTTTTAATTGTATCGTTGATCATATTTATCACCATACTACTCTTATATATGATTTGAATTACAATTATGTATCACATAGTAAACTCAAATTTATTTTTATATATCTTTGTACCTTATAAATTTTACTCTTCCAGATCATGCATATCCATGAGTCAATATCATTTATTTTACATTATATTTTCCTACTAAATCCATATAATCACATACCCATAATGAAACCAGATTTATAACTATTTATTAACTCTAATTATCTTGGATATACTCTGAACTTCATCAACTCCATTTTAGATAGATTAAATTTTCTTAAACAAACTTAAAACACTTCTTTATTTCATAAGACACCTCTAAACTCTTTAAAAAATTCCTAATTCTATTACAACATGTAAAGTATTGCTCTGAGTAATTAAATATACATTTCATTACCAATAACCTTTCTCAATTCAATATTCATTATATTCTATAAACCAATAGTGATTTAATGAATTATTAAATAATTTATCACTATCCATATCTCAACTTAACATAAAATTATCCCTATAAGCATCATCTATGCATGTAGTTAAAGGTATTATTGCATCATTCTTAATTAATAACTCAAAGATAAATATAATAATTACTTCCAGCTAACTATTCTCCAATAATTTTATATATACCAAAATATCTTCATTGATAAAAAATATATTACAATTTCCATATTATACGAAACTTACCAAAAATTTTCATCAATAAGAGTAAACTAATATAGTTTAACAACATCATTAAAGTTGTTGACAAGTAAGAATTGACCATTTTTTATAATTCTCTCATATTGTGTAAACATTATTATGAATCCACATATCTAATCCTTGAATGATATACACAAGTTCTCATCACATCATCTTCATATCAAAATTATCTTATTTCACCTTTGAATCTACAAGTTCAGACGTTAAGGTAGTAGGGAACTCACATTAATTTAAAACATGTATATATAAAATAAGTGATCTATGCTACATGTCCCTTAAATAATTCCAAAAAATATATTCTTTATCGTCAATTGATGTGTGTTTAAATCATTTAATTTTTGAAAAAAACACAACATTATTTTCTGTTGGATAAATAATCATACGCTATAAATTTTTTTCATTCCCAGAACACTACATCTTACCTTCCTCAAGGTTGATATACTTATTTAAATAAAAAGAAATTACCATTTTAAAATGAATAATTTCTGAAATGATATAATTTAGATAAATCACTCTATTAAGGATACATACTTCAAACTATAGTATTTTCAATATATCTTTTTAGATTGGTTATCTCCCTAACATATTCACATATAATTCCTTGTGAATTAAGTCAACTATAGTATATATTTGGAAAAGGTAGTTCAGTCTAGTATATTTACTGAGAGACAAAATATTCAAATTTTTCACTCAACCCACATCTTGATTTTTGTTTATCTTAGCCCCATGCGAACTTCTAATTTTGTATTGTTTTATTTTTGAGATATAAATTTTCTTGGGAACTATTTTTCTCTAACATTTTTATCTTTCTTATTGTATGGAACATTATTTTTCACCGCACATAGCATGGAACATTAACATCCTAGTTTCTTATTTATTTTATTTCATCATCTCATCCTATGACGGAAATATTCTCTTTCAATCTCTAAAAGTGTGTAAACATTTCTTTAATCCTTCACACAAATTCTCATGTACTTTTGAGTCACTCTATATTGATAATTTTTAAGAAATATTATTTCTTTGTTATTATAATAGATTTCATACAAAAAACCCATCATATTTTTTCATTATTAAATTGATTCAATTATTTGTAAATCTATCTCATATTCGTTATGAACATCACTAACGGATTTTATACTAGTTGTCATGACATTAATTTTCCTTATATAGTAGAAGATTCCCCTCCTTGTCTTTGTTATAACAACATACTCATCCTTTTTGGGTGTATGTTTTTCATCACTTTTCCTTTTCATAAACCATAATGTATACTTATCATCTTGTATTTTATTTATCATGTTTTATTATTCCCTTTAATTTCTATAAAATAGAACGAACATGGTTTATTTATAAACTCACTCCCCTTCATAATTAAAACTATTTTATTTAAATTCGATAAAAAATATTCTAGCATATTCATTTTTTTGATGTGGATTGAATCTCCTAATTATTCTTCTATGTTATTGGGATCACCATAAATCTACCCACCATTTATTTAAACTTAAATTGTATTAATAAAATTGACGTATTATTCCAAAAAATAAGTGTTGTAACCAAACCCCTCATGACACCAAAAACAAATAATTAACCTCAATTTTCCCCTTTAAAAAATAATCTACTAATCTATAGTTTCTTTCTATTTTTGGACCATTTGATCATTAAATTAGGATTTTTAGGATAATTTTAATATTGTTTGTCACATAAACCCTTGTCATATAAGTGGTATTATACATATTCTAATCAACCAATCATAAACCAAAATTTTCTGTGTAACTCATACAATAAATGATAAAAAAGGTGTGAAAAAAATACTTTCTAGATTGGGTGGTTTCGTTCACTTATTTTTTCTACCAATTAATATATATTGGGATAATTTTAAAAACATCATGATAATAAATAGATATCCTCTAGAATTAAGATCCACCCTTTAAATATGATTTGAAAAAACTATTCTGAAATTTATTCGTGATTATTTAGTTTAACTATTTTCTAGATTTTTTAATTTTACTTCTATGTATAGAAACATCATGTTGGGAATATTTTTCTCTTCATTCACATGATTAGTTTTTTATAACAATCTATTCTAATATTCCATTAATATATTTCATTCACTTGATACATATTATAATTCTTATGAATCTATATTTCAATATCTTTTTTAATTTAATACTTTTTCTCTTATATATCATTATTGACTTCAATGATTCACGTTGTTTTTCGTCTAATTCATAGACAATTTACTTAAGTCTTGTATAGGATTTATCATTCTCTTGATCTGTATTAATAAATTATTTATTTAATATAAGGGTTATTTCTTCATGATCCAAATTCCTATAACGTTTGGGTTTACTTTATTTATTTTTGATACATATAATTAATCAAAACATGTTTTACTACAACTTACATTCTATAGTGGTCTTATAAAATAGAAAAATTATAATAGGGAATACTTAATTCAAAGAATTTTATTCATTTATTATTAAGGATCCATATAAATAAACATGGCATTTTTTTTAAACATGATTATTTCCAATTATAATTGTTAAATATAGTTTCAATCTTGAAATAAAATTTCATTTACATCACTTTCATCTAAAAATAATAAAAATTCTATGATATACATGTTATCCATGTTCCTACTAACAAATATTTTGAGAAGGCCTTCTCTTTATTTTCCTGATTTGATTTTTATATGAATGTATAATGTGTATGTTTAGGTTTCTTCCCCTTTACAAATGAAGGATTTCGTCTCTCTTTTTTTTACCTCCATATTTTTTTTTATTTCTCTAAGTCTTAGTTGGGATTATATCTAGATCAGTTACATGTCTATATTCACTGTGTATTCACCTAATGATTCTCTCTAAAATTGAAACTAAAAACAAAAAAATTTCCTTGAAATATACTCAAATAATAGGTAAAATATTTGATATAATACTTATTATTCTGCATCAAAAGATCACTGCATCAATACTGTGTGGTGGATGAATCAACGTATAGTAAATCTACCAAATTAAAACATTTTCCTTTTAACTCTGCACACATTTTCTTGACCGGAACTCTATATATCTACTCGGAATCAATTTGTATTCATTAATGAAAATAAATAAATAAATTAAAATAACACAGATATATATATAATTTCCACTTACATTGTGTTAGTCATTCCTTAGTGTATTGTAGTTATTATTCCCCATATTCATAAATGATCATTTATTATCGAAATTAGTCAATGTAAGTGTTATGAACTTGAAAGGATTGTTGGATCCCATAAAATACACAAGATATTATTACTAATTATATAACAACTAACTTATAATAATGAAAATCATAAAAAAATATTCATGAATATGAATAAACATGTAATGAACAAGTCAATACTAAATTAATTATTTATCACCTCCTTCTTCAGTCACAAAAATCACCTCACACCTTCATATTTCTCAAACTCTATTTATAATGATAAACACAATTGATTTATCAAAATATTTCACATTATATTATTCATAAATAATGTTTTTTTATCATTCAATAAATATTTTAACAACATTATCACATTAAAAAAATGATGAAAATGTTTTATATAAGTATTCATAAGGACTCTCCCATCTCTATTCTTCTTTTTCATTGATAGTTATGATATTAAAATCAAATATTCCATTTCAAAATATCACCCCTAAATTTTTTTATAATTTATTATATCATTATAAAATCATCTTTTATTTTCAATATATTTTCAAATTTTTGATAATATAATGTTTATAAAAAAGTATAATCCGGATATTTATTTTTTAAATTAGGAAATTATTCATCATAGTAAAATCACATCATATTTCTTACTTAAAATAATTTCAAAACATTTTTTTGAATATCAATATTTTTTCTCAAAAATCCTTATAAAAATTCTTCAATATCCCAATAACATTCCCCAAAAATATCATATCTGTAATTTATTTAATATTACATTGACTTGAGATTTCTCTTCCTTGTATTTATCTACACATACAAAAATTGTGGTAAAATTGTCCAACTCATGGTAAACTCACCCTCTTATAATCTCATCCCCATTAACAAAAAGAATCATGTATAATTAAATTGTATCATGTTGTTTATTCAATGAATAAAAATATATATTTTCAATATATTATATAATATTCTACCATAGATTTAACATTATGGCATGGATTAGTCAAACTAATATTTTAAGTGGCTTATCATTACACATTAGGTGTGCCTTCTAGTACACTAGTGGCTTCCTACTAGTAGCAAGGGACTAGTAAGGAATGTTAGGAGACTATAACATATATGAAAGGGTACAAAATAGTATAAATCATAATGAATAATAACAAAAAATAATGAAAAATGGGAATACATCACATTACCAAATCCTAAAATAAGGTAAATTCCAAAAAACCAATCTTGTCAAAATTCCATGTCATGTTATTTTCACATGTTAAAGGAAAAAATTAAAATCGATACACTCTAAAAATCCACAAATTGGGTCTCAAAATCAGGTCTAGTTCCATTATCAATGATCCATTCCAAAATAATGATTCAGACATGCCTTTTCCATTATCCCAACCAGAAACCATGAAATATGACTGCGTGCTAACAGTGGATCAATCTGGGTGCGAGTACAACTTAGTTGGACACCAGAAATTGTGTCTAAAGTAATATATAGTCAATTGAAATAATCAATTTATAAAATAGTACAAGATAAATAATAAACAATGTTTTAAATAAAGCATGGTTGCCTATAAATACTCTAAATTTATCATTTGGTCCCTTGGGATCTACCATGACACCCAACCTAGTAAATATTATTTGGTAATACCAGAAGTCTAAACCATAAATAATATGGATTAAATACTATAAATAAAATGAAGAAAAATATTACTAATTTAAAAATTATGATCCAAATCTCATGAGTAATTATACCAAATACCATATTAGATAAACTTAGTTCCCATAACATTATTCTAAAACCCTACAGAACAATATAAAGCATAATTTCAAATGATATTACTTCCCAAATTGTCATTTTGGAACCCTAGCCATGAATATGACATGCCATTTACATCACCTCAAATCAAGGATACTATGAGTCATCACATTCCATATTATATCAATGATAAATAATTCCATGAACAATATATTATCCCAATGGGTGGGAAATTTCATGTGCATCATCTATAACAGTTTTATCATTTCTAATTTTACAAGATCTAATAATACTTTAACTCTTTATTAGTGTTGAACTAATTCCATCATTTATAATTTTTCTCATGGTCTCAAAAGCCAAAAATCTTTAGCCTAATTCCATACATAAACCATTTGACCATTATTCATTTAGCATAATAATTAAATGTTTTTCAAAACCATTTAATAATATAAACATGTCACTTCATTCCATTTCCTACTTTATTCTATTCACTATATCATGACACATTTACATTCCATGTTGTGAAAAACCACACTATAAGTCATTATAACATACCAAACTATAATAATATGTTGTTTAATCTCATCAATACTACAATTATTAATTTAAAAGAAAAACTCAATATTAATAAATGGATCAGCACACCCCATGGGTATCTATAGGCTCACTATCAAATCATAAATTGACCAAATATGTTTTATGTGTTCTCTCACACCTAAATTTAAGGACCACTTTATTTTTACTAGTAAAGAACAAAAAAAATAAGGTAGTATAATGGAAAATCCGTATATATAAGAATAATATCAATAATACATGAAAAATATTGTATACCATATACCTTATAATCATTGACAAACTCTCATAGAAATTTAATCTTTTATTCAATATAAAATGGTCATAAACTAAAAAATGATAATCTACTATGGAAAATGGATCGTAATTTTAATGACAAGTAGAACAAACATACTAAGATTATTTTAGAAAATATAAGGGAATGAAATTTAATACATACACAGGAATATTAATCACACTCAAAGGCACCTAAAAATATCTAAAATCAAAGTATATTAATCATTATATGAGTTAAGAGAAGTAGTTTCACACCCTGGGATGATTTATGAAAAAATGAGATAAAAATAGGGGAAATAGTATCACGATCATTGGGTTAAAAGACAATTTTTCAACATTTAATGAGTCACATGTTTAGGTTACTTAGTTTTTCAAATCTTTTACCAACCTTACAGTCTCCCTTATCCAAGGGTAGATGGCCACTTCCATAGTTTGACAAACCATGTGGTAGCCATGTGATCCCATTCATCTAGAAGGATATCAATTTACATGGTTTCCTAGGCACCTCACATGGTTTATAAACTATGACCATCCCATCTCCATGTACAATGGTTATGATGAATGGTAGTCACTAACTTTTCACCAACCATTCACTATAAACTGTAAGCCCAATTTTAAATTTTACCAAGTCTCTAACCACCATGGCAGTTTAAATGCTTCTCCATCTAACTGTAAACCTTCCAAAAACCATCATAAATATGTTACAAAATATTTAAATACAACCATATCCCATAAAAGGGTTGGGATCATGAAAGTTAAGTCATGTTTAATATCTCATTACAAATATATATATTGGTCATATAAATTAAAAAAATAGTTTACTCTTACGTATTCATACATTTAATCTTACATGTGTTATCAATCTTTGGATTTAATTTTACGTATCATAATATAACTATTATATACAATAAAGTGACTCTTGCATGTCACTTAATGAAATAAATGTTATAGTTATATATCTTTATATTGTTCCAAACATACTACTCTAAAATATTCCATATATATGAATTAATATTACATATTTTCCTTCATTAGTTTTTACTAACACTATTATATTATATATAAAGATTGGAAAAGGGTTTTTCCATATGTATAAACACTATTTATCACGTATCAAATCAAGAAATCATTAATAAAACTAAATAAACTAGAAAAAAAATTCAAAATAAATTAAAAAATGTCATGAATTCATTATATTTTCATATAAAACATCAAAAAAATCCATAAAGATAATGAAACATATAGACTCACTTTTAGTTCATCAATTCATTTCTCAATACCTCAACTCTTTCTCAGAAAAATATTTTTCAAATTCAAATATCTGATATTAATTTAATTTATTATTAATTAGTGATGTGTCATATATAAATCATATTAACAAATAAATAGTTCTTTTACCAATATCAATGTGTATACATCCAGATATTTCAATAGCCATTATTCATGACTACACAATGATGAACCTCAAATCTATTGGAAAAGTAATTTTTCTCTAATAAAAGCTAGATCATAAACTACTTCATATAGACATCATATATTTCAATTTACAAACTCAATTAATATTATTACATCTTATCTTTATCAATATCCTTGTAATACAACCTAATAACATAAATTAAGTCGTAGACCACAAGAAATTTAAAATATGACACTTCATTGATTTCCACATAGTTGAAATATTTTTTGTATCTATATCCCCTCATATAATAAGATTATTATAAAAATTGTTAATTTATTGAAGTGAACCAATATGGATAAACACACTTATTTTATTGTTTTATATGATTAAAAAATTCATTCGAAAATATTCAGACTAAAATGGAGCACTAAATGTTTTAAATTTTCGAAGATTTTCAATATACAAAATTTATTTAAGAAAACTTCTGAAAATTTCATAACCATTGAAACATACAAGTCAAACTTCTAAACATATTATAGGTTATAGTCTTATACACAACATAGGGAATGAAAACTAAAGAATTTTGTGAGATAAAATATAGATCAAGAGAAAATATCGTCAATATTTCATCAAGGGTGGGAATATAATAATTTTATAAAAAATTTACTTGTATAAATATCCTTCTAAAAATTACATATAATAATAATAAATTCCAATTACCCATAATAAAAATACATTTAATCTAAAAATATCAAACATATACCATAGAAAAATGGTGAGGACACACATTTCATTAAAGATGATCAATGAAGAATAATCATGAGAATAAAAATATGGTGTGACATAGAAATGAATCCAAAAAGTTAACTATGTCACAAAAATAGTATTAGAAATCATAAAATATAATATTTCGAATAATTTCCAATTTCCCATAATATGGTGGAGGAGGTATCACTACCTGATCCCAATATAGGTCTAGGAATTACAACCTAATTCCAAAAATTATCTCATGATATATTAATCTATAACCAATTCATTGTTGGGAGATATAGGACCCCACCTATAATTAACCATATATAGGTTTTTCTCATTAAAACACTCAATAATCACATTATAATGATCCAATTGTAAGAAAAATGGGTTAGGAAGTATTTCTATATGGTATCACCAAAATTGAACTCATGAATATTAATTATCGATACCCATAACTCAATCACCCTAAAATAGTTTTTCAAATTAAATTTTTTGGGTTGTCAATGAAAGATATTTTCTATGAAAATTAATCATTTATAGATAAAGAGTAAATTTTATAGAAATCATAAAATATTTTTTTCAAATTTTTACTTATTATAACAGTAAAAGATGAAGTTATTGTAATATTTAAACAAATTTGAAACTATGAAATTTTAGAAATAAAAAATAAGGAATTTGGAATAGAAAGTATTTGGAAATAAATATTGATAAAAATCCTTAAATACAAATAAATTATTCAAATAGGTAAATTGAAAACATTTTAAAATATTTTAATTTAACAAGGAATCGATAATAATTGATACTTGAAAAATAAAATAAAATTTCAATAATTTAAATTAGAAAATTTTTAAAACACTAACATTTGAAAAATAAATTAAATAATATATATTTTTAATAACATAAAGGTTCTCACAATAAATGTGGATTGGATGTTAATTTTTTTTAAAGGGTGCAAAAATATTGGGAAATACCATTGTTAAATGATCATATTGTTAAAAGGGTAATAAAAATTCATTTTGAAAATATGATAAGGGAAATAAGAATTTCAAATCAGATAATAAATAACTATATTTCAAAATATAAAGGATAAAAATGGTGGGAAGATAAAATATCAACATGTGATAGAACTGTTGACAATGTGGATGCGAATTGTTCTAAAAATTGATATAATTTTTATTGGGGAAGAAATTCATTGTGGAGGAATATTTGAATCAAAAGTGTCATTTTTTTCTAATACTAAGAAAAATTACCATGAAAAAATATATTATGTTTTAATAAACATTCATTTAATAATTATATTCAATAATAAGTATTATAACTCAACAAAGGTATTTGATTCAACGAAAACCCTTATATCATTTATATTTTTTGAATCAAATGGAAATTAAATAAAGAATATGACATTGATCTTCAAACCCATTTAATTAAAATAATATTGTAAAATAAATTTATTTGGTAGTAATATCACCATATCAAGGATTTCATGTTTCATAATATAAAATATGTATTAGGAAATTAAATTTGTGACAAATAACTCGCTTTAAAAAAAATCCTAAACATTTTATAAATTGCTTTAATCTCTTTTATAAAACCCTATCATATTCACCTATTTCACAGTATTATTCATATATACATCCTTTTATAATGTTTATTTAAAATTAAATATATATTTATAATAGTTATATATTATCTATTTTTTATATTTGGTGTGAGTAATCTTCATCATTTTGAAAAAAATTATTAATAATGGTGTTATTATTAATTATTTTCACAAATTTCATCAATCACATATCATTTAAGGTACTATGATTTATGTTTCATGAATGTTTACATTTCCATAATATTATACATATAGGTTTTTAGTCATAGCTCTTGTAAATTAGATTAGTGAGAACCTTGTTTCAATGATCTTTAACAAATAAAATATTGTATCTTAATTAATGAGTTTAATATTTTACCAAAAATAATATTTAATTTAAAGTGAAGAGAAAAAAGATTCTCTTATTAGTACATATTATATTTTTCATTAATCAAGGGTTTTTAAAATTCATATTATTATTTTTAAATGTATAGTTTTACTTGTTCAGATATATTTTATCATGAAATATATTTTAATTTTTTTTAAGATACACTTAACTCTTAATATAGTCATAAAAACAATGAATTTAGTAAAAATTGTATTTTTCACTAATCATTTAAAAAAAATCCTTTCATTAATTTTTAAACAAATTATACCAAGATAATACTAACATAGTAAATATAAAAATTATATTCTATTTATCCAATTCAAATTTTATTTATTAAAAACCCAATTAATAATTTAAAATAAATAATATAAAGAAAACTACTTTTTTTTGAAAAATATCATTTTTAACATTAAGTTCTATTTATATTATTCAATACCAATTTCTATTTCATAAAATTTATTATATTATTTTATATATTTTAATTTCATGTATTATCATAATAATAAATTATTAGTGTTCTGTTTATTTTAACGCTTTAAATACTTTTTGTAAATGGAAGAATCCTATTTTAAATATTAAAATATTTTAATACTTTATAATATTAACTTATTAAATATTAATTGATTATAATATTTTTATTTAATATTGGATTTATTAAACTTATAACTTATTAATAATCTTCATAAAATATGACATTAATGTTTTTGTTTTGGTGTTGGGTGTTATGAAATCTTTTGAGAAAAGTATTTATTTAATAAAAATTATATTCAGAAATATTTTACTATTATAGGTATACTTTTATTATGACATATCAAGTGGTCATGGAAAATTTAAGCTCACATTCCTTCATCTCATACATATATGTAATAAGTTTATTATGTATCATGTCACTTCATTTTTTCCCAATCTTTGGTTTCTTCAATATCACTAAAAAGTAAGATCATTATATTTTGACATTAAAAAATAATATCATTATGAAATGGATCAATAAGAAACAAATTCATGATAGATTTAGTATGACCCCCATGAAACCCAATCTTTATATAATTATCTGATAATTGATTACTATAATTCAATAATTGACCCAAATTATAATATTATAGGGGTGATACATTAGTCCTTGTTGTGTCATGATAACACCTTATATAATGGAATTTAGTTAGGATTCCAAGTGAACTATGTGAATATATATCCAATGTGTGTTCACAAAGCCTGCATTCAACTTATTTCCTAGGAACTTGTAGTACGATTAATTTCTGTGACACAAGTGTGGATATTCCCTACTTTTGTGTTATTCTCTATATTTTGGAAGCAATTGATCCTCCCTTAAACCTAGGTGACATGTGAGACTAGTCTCTGATAACAGTGAAACAATTTTGTTATGAGGTATTTCTATTTGGTAATATTTATGGTTTTCTGTTTGGTCTATGGTATTTATATGATGAGTTTCTGATGTTATGAGGCATGGATAGACTAGATAGGGATGCACTATTGTTTTATGTTCTGGATTCTCATATATTTGAATGGGATCAATTGTATTTGTTTTATATCAACATTTAACATATCAAAAAAATTAAGCCATCTATAAATTACAAAAAAGGGTAATATAGTATATATTATAAGTTATATAATGTATACATTTGTATAAATTATAAATTTATATAGTATAAACTTTATATATGTATACATTATAAATATTATTTGTATAATTTTATAATATATATATATAAATTTTAATTCACATATATAATATTTATATGAATATATTATATAATTTATATATGTATGCATTCTATGATTTATATATATTCATTATATAATTTATATATGTGTAAATTATAATTTATATTCATAATTCACATGTAATGGCCCGGACCTCTCCAGCTCATTCCTTTGTCAAAAAGAGGGTCTTGAAGTGTTCTGGAGGGTAAAATGGACTTTTCCCACACTTTTTAGCATTTTGTAAGTACACACCGTGTAGTGTGAGTACACGCCGTGTACCCCCCTCACCGGGTATACCCCGTGTTGAAGGTCGTGTCCTTGCCATGTGAAATGAATGGGTACATGCCGTGTACTCAATACTACACGTCGTGTAGTCCCTCCCCGCGTACGCGTTACCCTCAAACCGTGTGTGGACTCATCAACGACTGTGTGCCGTGTTGGAGCCATGTCCTTTCCGTGTGAAAAAAAAGAGTACACGCCGTGTAGCCAATACTACACGTTGTGTAGTCCCTCACCGCGTACGCGTTACCCTCAAATCGTGTGTTGACTAGTCAACGGTCGTGTACCGCGTTGAAGGCCGTGTTGGAAGATACGTGGTGGCCGTGTGAAATGGCCAAGTACACTCCATCTACCATAAAGTACACACCGAGTACTTTCATTTTTCACACCTATAAAAGGAGTGGTCCCCTCCTCCTTATCAACACACACCTCTCCTCCCCTTTCCTCTGAGCAGAGCTCTCTCAAGAGACTCGAAGGCTCCTTTTCATTCCATAACTTCTTTGTCTGAGCTCCGATTTATGATCCGTCAGTGGGCACGGGATCATAACGACGAGGCGGAACTTTTGAGCTTAGATCCTTTTTACTTTCCTTCCCAGCTTCCTCTCAAGGAGGTTTTTTTGGGTTTTTCCAGAAGCGATAGACACCGATGGACGTTTCCTAAAGTTGATCTAGAGGAGCGTTGTGATCAAAACCTATTGAGGTAGGGATCTTACCTTCGTCTCTCTAAATTGTGCATCATGCGGGGTGGGTATCCTCTTGTTTTCATGAGAAACGGTTGAACCATTAAATGAAGATAATAACTTGTTAACGAACGGGGATGGGGAAGTTATTATGCTTATCTTTATATCATGTGTTATTATGTTGAGAATTTAACGGGCTTATGCCTACTGAAAATCATTGTCGTTGGGGGCCTTTGATTGCGCAATTAAATGATGCCCTATATTTCTAGACCGTTTTGTGAATGGAACTTCAGGGAATGTGGAAATTGGCCAATCACGTAAAGTTGGATGATTAAATGAAAATCTATAACCCTTGTGTGATCACCCCGGTTGAACTAATTTGGAATAATATACATGTGGGTGATGTTGGGGTTAATTTATATGAAGTAGGGTGTTTTGTGGGTTGTTGTGGATCGAGTGAGCATCATGGCTGCGGTTGGCTTGGTTGTGGGTTGGTGTGAATGCTATGATAGTGATGGGCAATGAGGCTATGATGAACGGTATCGAGGGATGATGATGTATGGTGTGGTTGTGGTTATTGTGGTTGGTAGCGGGGCTTCAGGGTAGGTTTGAACGTGATCAAACTATGGGTTGTGATTAATAAATGAATGTAGAAGAGTTAATGAATGGTGCGTCTTGGTAACAGAATGAGAATAATAATCAATGCGGTTGGTTTGTTAATATGAAGGGACTTTTTTGTGTTGCTTGTGTTTTCCTAACTTGATTTGTGGATGGCAGGGATATGCTTTACGAATGATCGATGTGGTTGGTTGTGGATAGTTTCCCAGTAGTTAAGGAACTAATAAACTGATTCTGTTGAAACATGAAAACCTAAATGGGGTTGGGGTTGTTTGTTGTATGCATGCTTCATAGTAGTAGTGAAGAGGCACGTGCTCAGTTATTTGATTAGAAGCCATAGGTTGGGATGAGTGTTGGGTATATATATATATATATCTGTATCTTTTTGTTTTATCGCACCCCACCCATGTTGAGCACTTAGTTTCGAACACTCCCATTTCATGGGAGATGGTGTTTTCCCCTTAGTTACTAGCTCATTCCTGCTCTTTATTCCCTAGGATGTGATGGCTTGAGGCGACCTTACACCCAAGACTCTTCGGGTCAGTTTTGATTGGGGTGGTTTAGCCCACGACTCTTTAGGCAGGTTTTACTATTTCCCAAGAACCTTCGGGATGAGGCCCAGGTTTGTGAGGGAGGGGTATGTGGTGGTGGGGCCAAGGTGTGTGCAGGTGGGATACATGGTGGTGAGGCCCAGGTGTGTGTAGGCGGGATGCGTGGTGGTGTGGCCCAGGTGTGTGTGGGAGGGATACATGGTTGTGAGGCCCAGGTGTGTGTGGGCGGGAAGAGTGTGGTAGCGTCAGGACGTTCACCGTTAGGAAGAGCAGCTAGCTAGTGGGGAAAAATGGTGCGGGGTACCCAATACTCTTGTTCTTATATACTACTAACTGGTGTGACTGTGTTTTTGGTGAGTGTGGCTGGTGAGGTTGGGTGGATAGAATTCCTTGTTAGGTTTCAGTTTCTTCTGTTGTTCTCACTGAACATTAGGATGTCTCCCGACTTGTGCACGAGAGATTTAGGTTTCCCCACTGAGTATACTTGTATTCTCACCCTACGTTTTCATTCAGGTTTCCAAGAGGACTACCAAGGCCGTGTGGGACCCTACTAGTCAGGACAGTTGGAGTTGCTGGAGTTTGTTGTACTTGTTTTCTTTTAGTACTGTACTTTTTGAGCTTCCTTATACTTGTACCTTGTTTTGGAACTATTTAAACATGCATGTGGGATTAGGTTGGGTTTATTTCTATAAACTTGTTATTTTTTTCTTTTTGGTGGTTGACTCATCCTATTTCTCGATCTTAAATAATAAAAAGGGTAATTCCTCCCATAATTGTGAAAACTCATACCCTTGGTGCTAGTCGCCACCCCGAGGCCTACTGGAGGCGGGACTCGGGGGTCATTATCTCCCTTTCACCATTGCCAGCTCAGGAGGGGCATCTTTGGTGGGAGGGGGTCATGACAGAATGGTTTCAAAGTTCATGGTTGAGAGATAGGATGGAGTCTGGAGTTAGGAACAGTGAGGATTGCATGGGATGGTAGGGAAACAGTGTTGGTTAATCTTGGTGTGTGACATAGGCCAGGGAAGACCGGCTAGGAAACGGGATTTTAGGGCCCCCCATGATCCGATGCAAGGACTCTGAGCCTACCGAACGACCAAGTGAGACCACATAGATTGCAGGGTAGAGACCCTAGGAAAGGTACATGCATCATCATGGTTGTGTTTTACTTGATTTGGGCATTCTGGGAAAGAAATTGAAATAATGTGATAAAATAAAACCTTGAGAAATTTCTTTATTACTTGGGATTAGGTGATCCTTGATTACCGTATAGCTATGTCACCTAGACATCAACAGAACTGTAGAGGAGTGGGACGCAGATGGCTGCACGCAACAGAAGCGGCAACCCTAGAAAGGCCAGAGATCAAGAGAGATGTTTTCGGTTTTACTTAAATGATCTCTTTTATGTTTTTGTTTAAATTCAGGAGCTTCACACTCCTTTGTTGCACCTGGTCTAGCACATGCTTTGGGACTAGATGTGGAGATACTTTTCGTTCCCCTGGTGCTGAGTAAACCAGTTGGAGGCCAGACCAGTGTATCTTGTGTTTTCAGGATTTGTGGGCTGACGTTGGGACCACATCAAACTAGTGGGGATCTTCTTTTTCTATATATGCACCCGTATGATGTCATCTTAGGCATCGAATGGCTATTTTCTGTTAGTTCCATTATCGACTGCTTCCGGAGAAGAGTCGTGTTCTCCGACGTGGACGAGCAGCGTGTAGCTTTTGTTGGGGAGAGGAGATATCAGGTGGGAAGCCGGCGTGTGGAGGCTCTCCTTTTTTTGTTAGGCGGGTTATCAATGGTTCCTGCTGATACAGAGATGATGGATGTCCCAGAGGTTGTTGGAGAGTTCCTTTATGTTTTTCCCGAGGAGTTTGTGACTCTACCCCCCCCCCCCCCGATGTGATGTTGATTTCGGGATAGACTTACAGCCTGGTGCCCGTCGGATTTTGATGGCCCTTTATTGGATGGCACCTTCGGAGTTGCAGGAGTTGCAAATTCAGATTGACGATTTGATGGAGAAGGGTTTTTTTCAACGTAGCGTGTCACCGTGGGGTGCTCTAGTGATGTTCTGAAGAAGGCCGATGGTGGTCTCATGCTATATATAGACTACCGAAGGTTGAACCGGGTAACGGTCAAGAACCGTTACACCCTTCCAAGGATAGATAATCTCTTCGACCAGCTGAGGGGAGCAGGTTGGTTTTCTAAGATTGATCTACGATCGAGATATCATCACCTGAGGGTGAAGGATAGTGACATCTTGAAGACGTCTTTCAAGTGCAGGTATGGGAACTTCGAGTTTGTAGTGATTCCATTTGGAGTTACGAATGCACCAGCGGTGTTCATGGGACTTATGAACTTTGTCTTCCGAGAGTTTTCGGACCGGTTTTTCATTGTGTATATCAATGACATCCTGATCTACTCAAGAACAGCGGAGGAGCACATTGAGCATCTCAGGGCAGTCTTGGAAGTCCTTCGACACCACCAACATTATGGGAAATTGTCGAACTGTAAGTTCTTGACACAATAAGTACACTTACTTGGGCACGTAGTGTCTCAGCATGGAGTCTCAGTGGACCCGTCGAAGGTGGAGGCAGTTGTTTCTTGGGAAGTACCCAAAAGCATGGCGGAATTTCATAGTTTCCCGGGGTTAGCAGGTTACTATCGGAGGTTCGTTTCGGACTTCTCTTGAGTTGCTGCTCCATTGACAGCTTTGACTAGGAAGAACAAGGTCTTCCTATGGAGCGATCAGTGCCAGAAATATTTCAAATACCAGAAGGAGAAGTTGGTCAGTGCTCCCGAACTCTGATTTCCAGAGGAAGGGTTGTTGTATCAGGTGTTTTTTTTTGATGATTCTGGCCTTGGTTTGGGGTGCGTACTGATGCAGAAGAAGGGTGTGATCTGTTATGGGTCTAGGCAGTTGCACCCTCACGAGCGTAACTATTCCACCCATGACTTGGAGCTTGCAGCAGTAGTGCTCACATTGAAGTTGTGCCGACATTACCTCTTTTGGGAGCTCTTTGTGGTCTTCTCAGATCACAAGAGCTTACTTTATATCTTCTCCTAACGTGACTTGAACTTGCGGCAGCAGAGATGGGTTGAGATTATCCAAGACTATAACTTCGAGATCTCTTACACTGAAGGTAATGGAAACGTTGTGGCTGATGCCCTGAGTAGGAAGTCACAAAGGGAAGTGGTTCGGGAATCCACTGATGCTTGGAAAGCAATGGGAGAGTTGGATGCCTTGCACTTGGATGCAAGGGTAGCGAGTGTTAGAGGCTATTTGTTTCAGATGATGGTGCAGTACTCCTTGTCACAGCAGGTGGAAGAGTCTCAGTGGGGGGACTATGAGGCGGAGGTGATGCAGGATCATGTCGATCAGGGAAACTCTCCAGAAGGATGGTCAGAGGACAGCCGACATCGGATGCGTTTCCATGGAAGGTTGTTTGTTCCAGAGGTGATGCATGGGGGAGTTCTCCATGACTTCCATATCTCAGCCTTGGCGGTACATCAAGGAGTTTAAAAATGTACCAAGGCCTAAGGGTAAAGTTTTGGTGGCCCAGGGTGAAATGGGAAGTGGCAGAGTTTGTGGATAAATGCCTAGTGTGTCAGCAAGTGAAGGCTGAACACCGTGTTCCCAGTGGGTTGTTGCAACCTTTAAAATTCCCTGAGTGGAAGTGGGATGACATCTCGATGGACTTCGTCACAGGACTACCCAGAGCTCACGGTGGTTATGATTCTATCTGGGTGGTGGTGGATCATCTGACGAAATCAGCTCACTTCTTAGCAATTAAGGAGTCGGGCCTGGTGAGTACCTTAGCACAGAGGAACGTAGATGAGGTGGTCTGTTTTAATGGAGTTCCGAAGACTATCATCTTAGACCAGGATACTCAGTTTACCTCAGGAGTCTGGAGGGGGTTACAACATGCTTTTGGCACCCAGCTACCACTTAGCACTGCTTTCCACCCCCAGACTGATGGGCAGACAGAGAGGACTATCCAGACGTTGGAGGAAATGCTGCGAGAATGCGTTCTAGATTTTGGAGGATCATGGGTACGACACTTTCCTTTAGTAGGGTTTTCCTACAACAACAGCTTACACTCTACTATTGGCATGGAACCGTTTGATGCTTTGTATGAAGACCATGTTTTCCACCCATTTTCTGGGTAGAGGGTAGCGAGACAGGTGCTCTTGGGCTAGAGGTAGTGTAGAGAACCACAAAGAAAGTCCAGCTTGTACGTGAGAGGATGAAAGCGGATCGGGACCGACAGAAGTCTTATGCTGATAGTAGGAGGATGCCCTTGGATTTTGAGGTGGGATATCATATGTTCTTGAAGGGTTCCCCTCGATGTGGGTATATGAGGTTTCGGAAAGGGGTCAAACTCTCACCTAGGTTCATCGGACCTTTTCATGTGTTGAGGCGAGTCAGTGAGGTGGCATATTAGATGGCCCTGCCACCTCAGTTGGAGAAATTTCATGACATCTTCCACGTCTCCCAGCTACGTTGATACATACATGATGACTCTCACATTATCGACTGGGGAGAGTAAGATATTGGAGCAGACAGGACCTTCGAGGAATGACCAGTCAGAATCAAAGATCGTAAAGAAAAGGTGCTCCATGGACGAACCATTCCCTTGGTTCGTGTGTTGTGGAGGCATGGCGGCCTCATGGAGAACACTTGGGAGTGGGAGACCCAGATGCACGCTCAGTACCCGGAGTTGTTTTGACTTGTGTTTTGCCTTGTTCTTCTGAGATTTTTTTTGTACTCTGTACCTTTGATATATGGAATGATTGGATTATCGGTTATGAGACCCTTTTTCTTTCATTGTTCTATGGAAGTGTGTAGCATGTCCGGATGTGTTGGAAAAATGGAAAAACTTGATCCTTAATCGAGACACATTAATGATGATGCGATTGAACCTGTGCAGGCGAGTAAGTGCCACCTAAAGCGGATAATATCTCGACATAGGAAAACTAATTTTCCCCAAACCACGTGTTCGGGCAGTGTGTGGGTTGTGCGGTGTTGGGGGCAGTATGAGTTGGAAATCCTAATGTATAGAAGTGGGAAGACCCAATCTTTAATCGAGATGCATTAATGAGGATGAGATTAAACCCGTGCAGGCGATTCAGTGCCGGCTAAATCAGATAATATCTCGACATAGGAGTAGTAATTCTTAACACCTATAATTAGGTTTGATGGTTGGGTTCTTATTACAAAAAGGGCCCTAAGAGGTATCTTGTTGGGTTCCTCCAGGGTGGATTTTGAATTCTCTTGGACGAGAATGTTTTACGAGGTATCTGATGTAATGGCTCGGACTTCTCCGGCCAATTCCTTTGTCAAAAAGAGGGTCTTGACGTGTTCTGGAGGGTAAAATGGATTTTTCCCACACTTTTCAGAATTTTGTAAGTACATGTCGTGTACCCCCCCTCGCTGGGTATACCCCGTATTGAAGGTTGTGTCCTTTCCATGTTAAATAAATGGGTACACGCCGTGTAGTCCCTCCTCGTGTACGCGTTACCCTCAAACTGTGTGTTGACCAGTTAACGGTCATGTGCCATGTTGGCGCCATGTCCTTGCCGTGTGAAATAAATGAGTACACGCCGTGTAGCCAATACTACACGCCGTGTAGTCCCTCCTCGCATACACGTTACCCTCAAACCATGTGTTGACCAGTCAAGGGCCGCATACCGCGTTGAAGTCCGTGTTGGAAGCCGCGTGGTGGCCACGTGAAATGGCCAAGTACACGCCGTGTACCATAAATTACACGCCGTGTACTTTTGTTTTTCACGCCTATAAAAGGAGGGGTCCCCTCCTCCTTTTCAACACACCCCTCTCCTCCCATTTCCTCTGAGCAGAGCTCTCCCAAGAGACTCGAAGGCTCCTTTTCCTTCTATAACTTCTTCATCCGAGCTCCAATTTACGATCCTTCAGCGGCCACAGGATCGTAACAACGAGGTGGAACTTCTGAGATTAGACCTGTTGTCTTTTCCTTCCCAGCTTACACCCATGGAGGTTTTTCCAGGTTTTTCCAGAATCGACAGATGCCGACGAACGTTTCCTAAAGTTGATCTGGGGGATCGTTGTGATCAGAACCTGTTGAGGTAGGGATCTTACCTTCGTCTCTCAAAATTGTTCATCATGCGGGGTGGGTATCCTCTTGTTTTCATGAGAAATGGTTGAACCCTTAAACGAAGATAATAACTGGCTAAAGAATGGGGATGGGGAAGTTGTTATTTTTATCTTTATATCCTGTGTTATTATGTTGAGAATTTAATAGGCTTATGCGTACTGAAAATCATGGTTGTTGGGTGACTTTGCTTGCGCAATTAAATGCTACCCTATCTTTCTAGACCGTTTTGTGAATGGAACTTCATGGAATGTGGAAATTGGTTAATCACGTAATGTTGGCTGATTAAATAAAAATCTAAAACCCTTGTGTGATCTCCCTGGTTGAATTAATTTGGAATAATAAACATGTGGGTGCTGTTGCGGTTAATGTATGTGAAGGGGGTGTTTTTGTGCGTTTTTGTGGATCGAGTGAGCAGCGGGGCTGCGGTTGGATTGGTTCTGGTTTGGTGTGAATGCTATTTTAGTCATGGGCAGTGGGGCTGTGATGACTAGTATCAAGGGATGATGATGTATGGTGTGGTTGTGGATATGGTGGTTGGCAGTGGGGCTGCAGGGTAGGTTTGAACATGATCAAACTATGGGTTGTGATTAATAAATGAAAGTTGAAGAGTTAATGAATGGTGGGTCTTGGTAATGAAACGATAATAATAATCAATGGGGTTAGTTGGTTAAAAATAAGGGACTTGTTTGTGTTGCTTTTGTTTTCCTAACTTGATTTGTGGATGGCAAGGATATGCTTTACGAATGATCGATGTGGTTGGTTGTGGATAGTTGCACAATAGTTAATGAAATAATAAACTGATTCTTTTGAAACATGAAAACCTAAATTGGGTTGGGGTTGTTTGTTGTATGCATGCTTTGTAGTAGCAGTACCGAGGAACGTGCTCAGTTCATTGATTAGAAGCCATAGGTTGGGCTGAGTGTTTGGTATATATATATATATTTGTATCTTTGTGTTTTATCGCACCTCATCCATGTTGAGCACTTAGTGCCGAACACTCTCATTTCATTGGAGAGGGTGTTTTCCGCTTAGTTACTAGCTCCTTCCTGCTTCTTCTTCCCTAGGCTGGGATGGCTTGAGCCGACCTTACACCCAAGACAATTCGGGTAGGTTTCGATTGGGGTGGTTTAGCCCAAGACTCTTCGGGCATGTTTTACTGTTTACCAAGAACCTTCGGGATGAGGCCCAGGTGTGTGCGGGTGGGATACGTGGTGGTGGGGACTAGGTGTGTGCGAGCGGGATACGTGGTGGTGTGGCCCAGGTGTGTGAGGGCGGGATAAGTGGTGGTGGGGCCCAGGTGTGTGCGGGCAGGATACGTGGTTGTGAGGCCCAGGTGTGTGCGGGTGGGAAGAGTGTGGTAGCGTCCGGATGTTCGTTGTTAGGAAGAGAAGCTAGCTAGTGGGGGAAAATGGTGTGGGGTACCCAATACTCTTGTTCTTATATAATACCACCTTTGGTGACTGTGTTTTTGGTGAGTGTGGCTGGTGAGGTTGGGTGGATAGAATTCCTTGTTAGGTTTTGGTTTCTTCTATTGTTCTCACGGGACATTAGGAAGCCTCCCACTTGTGCATGAGAGCATTAGGTTTCCCTACTGAGTATACTTGTATGCTCACCCTACGTTTGCTTTCAGGTTTCCACGAGGACTACCATGGCCGTGCGGGGCCCTACTAGTCAGGACAGTTGGAGTTGTTGCAGTTTCCTATAATTGTTTTCTTTTGGTACTATACTTTTTGAGATTCCTTATACTTGTACCTTGTCTCAGAACTATTTAAACGTTCATGTGGGACTGGGTTGGGTTTATTTCTATACACTTGTTCTTTTTTTCTTTTTGGTGGTTGACTCGTCCTATTTCCCGATCTTAAATAATAAAATGGGTAATGCCTCCCATATTTGTGAAAAATCATACCCCTGGTGCTAGTCGCCACCCCGGGGCCTACTGGAGGTGGGACTCGGCGGTCATTATATCCCTTTCACCATTGCCATCTCAGGAGGGGCATCTTTGGTGGGATGGGTTCTTGACATCACATGTTTAATTTTGTATGTTCGTGATTTCATTTATTTTTTATTTTTATATTTATGTATTTATTTATATAATGGTGTTTGTGTGTGTTAAAAGATTCATAAGTAAATATATTTCTTATAAATAGTTTTCTTTAGTGAAATATTAAAATTATTGATCCAAATATGGCTTACATAAATTTAAAATTAATATTTTTTAAATTTATAATAAAATAGAAGGGGGTTGGAATCAAAGTGTTTATGAAGTTACCATTAAATAATGAAAAGTTACATTCAAAATTGTTTTTGAATGTTTACATCATTTCAATAAAATCATCTTTTTTTGTTAATGTGTTAAAATAAAAAAAAAATTATTAACTAATACAAGTTATAAAATTTAATAAAAATTTGAATTAGAAGTAATTCTATCAAGTGACAACCATGATAGTATTTCTTATGGATAATATGATGCTAGTAGAGGTGTTTATGATGAAATATAACATAATGATGAAATTATAATAATAGTTATTGAAACAATACATTAATCTATTATTAAATCCAATGGAATATAAGACACCAATGATACTATAACTCAGAAAAAAAAATTATAAACCCAATTATGTCGGGGTGGTATTAGTGTATTTGGAGAATATATATGGAACGACATGTTGCAAGTTAATGGAAAGTTTATATGATATTTTTCATTATATATTTTATCAAACTAGGTTTGATGGGAAACAAAAACACCAAATATAGCCCTAATAAGGCCCACTGAGATCACATTGGGGTGGGTAGTGGGGAAACACTTCTATAATAACCATCAAAATACTATTGGGAATATATATGGATCCTAAAAGTCTATAAAATTTTAGGTTAGGGAAATTAAATGTCTATTGGAGTTATCTAATCCCTATGTTATGTTGTGGTTGGGTGGAAATTTAAGGGGAGGTTTCTTTAAAACCCCTTGTACTCCCTTAAATTCATCTATCCAAATGAAGGAAGTATACCTCCCATTTCTACATTAATAACCACTCTCTTACCCTTTACTGTTATGCATCCAAGTTGGATTTGGTTAATCAATTTTAGGAAGTATTTTTTCAGTCAAGTCCCTTGATTTCCATCCCTTTTAATCTCTAAATTTAGAGTCTCCAATTCAGAATTTTTATTCTAATTCATCTAGAACATTGTTGAATATCAATTTAATCAATGAGATTCTATTTATGGTGTGTAAAAATATTTGGATATATTGAAAGCATGTTATTAAGTTTCGTTTCATACCAATCACTATTTTCTAGGAATATTTTAATTGAGTTAAATTATTTCATGATTATTAAGGGTCGATTTGACAATTTAGTCGAATAATTTTTATTATTGTCGGTTTTTTGGTTCATCCTAAATCTTTTTCCCTAAAATAATTGGAATTACCACATCAATGCTCAATGTAGTGAGTTTTTATATCATTATAATGCTTATTTACAATAATAATAATTTATATGGTTATTAATTAAATGATTTCCCCTAATGATATTTGTGATCATAGATTGAGATATGAAATATATGAGCTTGTATTATTAACTAGGTAATGAGGTAAGGTCAATGGCCCTTATTAATCCATGATCCTGATCATTTAACTTTTATTGAAATTACAAAATTTTATTTAACTCTCATTCAATAATATTATTATAGTAGAAATGATTTCAAGAAATGGTATCTGATCACACCATAAATGGGATGGGTTATATAAATTTAATATTCACCAACAGAATAAAAATATTGAAAAATGATTAAATTGGTGGATGTTAATTCAAAGGAGTGTTAATATCCTTTTCTTTTGATTTCATGGTTATGTGGGTTGGTTAAATAATAATTTTTTTATAAAAATAAAATGTTTAATAATTTTAAATGATATTTAAAAAAATGATTTCAAAAATGATTTAAAATAAAATGGTAATTTAAAATATTTAGCTTTGGGATATAATTAAAAAAACCAGACAAATAGTTTTTAAAAGCGGATTTAAATGGAATTTTTTCCCTGGGAATTATGGTTGTGAAGTCAATATGTAAATCCATTTTAAGAAAAAAAATATTTTTATATATATTTTAATGCAATGTAAACAAAACTAAATTTGATAAAAGGTTGTTCTGGTTGATGTTTAGTATAAAATGACAATTTTTTAAACCATGTTGTTGTGATTGTGTAATATATATTAATTTATAGTTACCGTGTATGTTTTTTACTATTGTACAGTTATGAATGATAATATTGGATCCATATAAACAAAATTCCCTACTCTGATAAGTGGGTTAGTCTATACTGATATGTTTAGTAGGTTTGATGACAGTTTTATATATGTGGGACTTTAAAAGAAATCTATTGGGAATAGTAATTGATTCCAATACTCAGAATATCCCTAAATCCTTTGATATAATTAAATGTATTTTAATTATAATATATGTGTAATAACATTTTATTTGTGATCATGATATATGATGACCTTAAAAAGGCATTAGTCACCTCATACTAACTAAGATACTTTTAGGTGTATCACCCTCACTTATGTTCAAAAGTAATTCCATATTATTAGTTAAAAATAATATTTATAGGACTGATAGATAATTTAATAATTTCAAGGATTGTCTCTAGGGTTATGATGATCCAGGATGTGGAAAAATATCTTATAATAGGAGAGGAGTGGGTTTTCCCTTTCTTTTAATAACTAGTTTTTTCTAATATGATTTAGAGAAAATGGGAACATATCAAATGATATAGGGTAGTTTTTTAGTGGTAGAACTCTTGTCCTGGATATGACCCCATGGGAGGAGATTTCTAGGATGACCTCTCTAACTATGCTGGTGCTATTTTGGATAATTAATTTTTATATGAGGTCACCTAAATAGATAATGATGTAAATAGTTTATTATATTATCTTTCATAATGGTTATATTTATCATGAATGTGTTAACATAGTTTGATATAAGATTTATATCTATGTGAGAAGGGTGAATCTACCAATGGAAGTAATACTTTTTTCTCTGGAGACGTTACATCTTCTATTAGGCTTAACGATAATAACACAATTACAGTGATAAGTGAGATTTTATTGATGATGATGTTAGACATTTTTTATGAGAGATAAGTGTATTGTAGTTGTTATATATGATTTTTAATAGGATCCATATGATTTGAAGACTTGTAATACTTTTATTAGAGCATGAGGTTCCATATGTGTAGCCTGAATGGTAGTCTTGGTGAGGAATAGTGAATTGATATTGTTCATGTCACTATATATGAGATATTTATTTTATACCATTAGGGAACCCCTTTTTAACTATTTTTTATTATAGTATTGTTTTTATGTCATTATTTATTCTTTATGAACTCTTTGACTTCCATTTTTTTGTTTTTATAATCATTTCACATTTTCCTTTGATATTTGGGATCTATTTTAATTTCATATTGCTTATGTTATTACTATGAATGTTGTTTCCCAAGATATTCTGGATTTGGTTATTTTATGGTTAGTGGGATGACCTTTGGGATAGGTGGGACTCTATTGAGTGAGATTATTTATTTATTGTGGTGTGGAATATTTGTGATAGAATCTAATGATAAAATAGTTAATATATAGTCTGAGATCCATTTGCTAGAACTTGATCCCCAGCATCAAAAATACACGAATTACAATCCTAGATGTATCAAAATACATTTCATACTCCGTAACCCACTCAGTTAAAATCAGAATCGATAATATTTTCAAAACCACATCAATTTCTAGAATGAATTATCATTTTCTTTAGACCATTCAAACCTGAAAACCTTCTTGGTCATGCGTGAGATATGAAATGGAAAGATATAAAAATCATAAATAAACCATAGGTAATAAATTTCTAAACCAAGAAATATTTGAATATCAAAAATATTCCTGGGTTTCTCCCAATAAACAACTAATAAAACCTTCTATTTGTCCAAAGCCACACAATCCTCCAAGATTATATAACCCAAGAAATATACCATGTCGATCTTGAAATGATACATAGATATATTTCTGTATATTTTATATTATCTCCCTATACATTGGAAATTTTTAATATATTTTCAATGGTATTGATGAGATTGTGAGCACACTAAGATATAATAAAAAAATGTTAACAAAAAATGACCTAGGTAGGGGTGAAATAATCAATACATGAAGTCCATCAATATAACAAGAGATATTTTCAACCCAAATGGAGCCAAAATGAACTCATACAACCTGTAGATAATTCTAAATGTGCTGTGTTGTATATCATAGAGTTTCACCTTCAACTAATAATTCCCTGATCTCATATAAAGTTTGGAGAACACACAATTACCCCTTTCTAGTCATGAGGGTCGTCAATTAATGGTAGAGGGTACTAATTATTAATCATCATCTTGTTTAATTTACTGTGTATTTGAGAAAACAATTTCCATCTACCATATTATCAAATAAAATCAGATAAACCCAAGGTGATATACTCGTATGGATAAAACCTTCAGACTCCATCTCCTCCTACTGAGTCATAAGATCATTATACTCAATGGGTTCTATTCTATATTGTGAAATATAGATTGTCCAATCCAAGGATTCATCTCTAAAGTAAAACTATTTTCTTAATCTGGTAGAAACCATGAGAACTCCACAAGAATACACATCCTAATACTAAAACACAACTATAGAGAAAAAATCATGTTCTACTCTCCCATTATTAATGTTACTACCCACATTTTATAATATTATTTTTTCTTATATTTACCTGATATACCCTTAACCGTGTCAATAAAAATAATTATTAAAGTTACAACATAATTTTTTTCTAAAAAGTCACCTATTGAAATAATTTGGACCTTTTTATTCTAAATATCAAAACCATTTTTCAATATTCAAGACACATAAGTAAAAAAAATTAAAATTATTCCCATTGACGGAACAATAAAACGAGTTTTTAAAGTTAAAACATTATAAAGTTTACAAAATTTTTATATCCAATTTCAATGTGAAATTTATTTAAATTACCCAATGTAGATAAAATGATAAAACAATTTTTTTAATTATATATAAAAAAATTATATTATTTAACACTATAAATAATTGTGATGCAAATGTGGTTTTCAATTAGAATGCATTATTTTTTCATTATTCATTAAAACATTAAACTTAAAAATATATCATAAAATCAGCCAAATTATATTTTAATAATTCAAAAACATATAAGAAGTTTATTTTCCCAAATATAACTTATAATAGTGAAATAATGTGATTTAAAAAAGGTCTTCATCAAAATGTGGAAAAAATGCCTTATTTGGAAAATACTTCTTTTATTTATAAAATTGGATTTTTTCTTATATCATGTATACATAATAGAAAAAGTAAATGTAAATAATTAAAGTAAATATATTTTATATATATTTCATTGATATAATTCATCAAGAGTGAGTTATTAACTTATTGGTATAAAAACATGTGCAAATTTAAATAAACTTTCAGAAAAACACTTCCTTTAATTTTAAATTGGGTTTTACATTAATTTATAATTAATTGGTCAAAGAGTTATATATACATGTGTAATCCATGTCTTGATGTTTAAATAAATACTTCTCATTATTACCATTCTATTAGTTATGTTAATTCTAACTTTTAAATAATGATATTTAGTTATTCATTTAAACTCAACGCAGCATACCACGTACTTTATCAAACATAGTGTTTCCTTATAAAAAATCTAGGTGTTAAATTATCCCTATGTAATAAATTTTATCGTTTAACTTTGAACCCGAGATAGAAAACTAGGGGTTTTACAATTCAAAATACCTTTTTATATCCCAAATCATTAAAAGGGTCAATGAAACTTCCAATTTAAAATAAATAACATGAAGTATGACAGTCACCTGAGATAACACATACTAGGGTTCGATATTGTAAAACATGGACATAGAAGAGAAAACCAACTATCATGTTATTATGGATAGTGACAGAGAATATTTTCCGGAGAACATTAACAGTCACCAAACCATAAATCTGTGATGGATAAAAGGTCTTTGATTTCTTAGTAAGAAAAGTAAACGTATAACATTTCTGTGTTAGGATTATTTTCAATGAGTTGAGGAATTTATTTACATCCAAGAATATGAAAATAAATAAATATACTTACTTGAAATGTTTAGTTTTATCCATTAATAAATTTCCATGAAAAATTCATCATTTTATTTAAATGATGAGTATTTATGATGACTTTTTCACGCCTGAAGTAATAGAATCAACTTCTAGAAATTCACATAATCAGTAAAAGACTAAATATCGATTCCTAATTCCTTTATACAATAACAAAAAACGAAATGGTTTTGAAAATATAAGACAGTTTTTAAAAAATAATAAACATTAGATAATAAAAAACAAACTTAATCTCTATAATTAAATAGTATTACCAAAATAACAACATAAACCATTTGATAAATAATTTTCCTTACAATTATTTAAAAATAATTCCAACATATATCAAACCCAAAATCCATAAAGGTTTATCAGATAGTATTCCATGATAAATTTTAAGCATTATTTCCAAAAAACATTAATTACTCATGAATTATTATAAAAAATTAATTTCCCTAAGAATATTTAATTAATATATCCATTTACATAAAAAACCTAAGTCATCACAAAATAATAGTTTCTTCCAAAATATCATTCACGCTTTATTGATCCAGTAAAATCTCATATAATTATATTTACATTCATCATATATTTTTCCCAAAATAGGGAACATCTACTGAAACAACATTATTCACTTAATCACCAAATTATTTCCCAATCCTAAGGCAATATTTTTTATAAAAATTATGTTCCAAAAATTATCATATTATTAATCCATGAAATAATTTAACTAAGAAGAAAAATTCATACTACCCAGGACTTCACATAGGCCATTGGTAGGGGATACATCCATGTTACCCTTCGGTTGTGGGTTCAGAACTCGTGCCCTTAATGGACACGATGGGTTGGCACCCATCCTATGTGTCATACTTTTAATAAATCAATAAAGTTATAATATCATTCCCAAAATATTATGTAGTCATAAAAAATAAATATAACATTTCTTAACCTCAAATTTAATCTCATACCATTCATTTTTCTTCCTAAGAAGTTATAACCCATAATTACCTCAAAAATAAATTTCTCATAAATACCATTAATCGCCATAGAATTTTATTACATGAAGCCTTATGAGGTGCTTCTAATATGTTGAACTTATGATCAAACTTAAAAATATAAACTCTTGATTATATATCTATCTATTAATAAAAAATCCTGGTCTCCAGAGTTCTCTAAACAATTCTTTGATACCAACTGTAAGGAATTGTCCTTATACATTACTTATTCTAGATTTTTTGAACCAAAATTAATATTTGAGGATCTTTTAAATTTAGTGTCTTATATAATTATGAAAAACTGTTAAAATTTAAACCCATACATTAAATCTGGATAATTATACTCAATATCCATTTTTTTGACAATATAAAACTATTTAAAATAAAACATTATTTATATTCTTGAAAAATCAAACCAATTATCCCCTTGATAACATTATTTTCTCAATTCCCCCTCAAACCCTGTAAAACAAATTTTAAAGACATGGGGTGAGTACAAAATCTCAGTAAGGGATATTAATAGAAAGAAAATTGTTAGTTCAATAAAAACATGAAAAATCATATTGCATTTTCATTTTTCTTCGATATCTTCTAAGAATATGAAATAAAACATTTTCACAAAATTACATACTTTTTATGAAATAAAATCATTAAAACTCTTATAAATAATTTAAAACCCCTTTTGGTTACTTTTAGAATCATATTCATAAAACATTTCAAAACTATTTCAATTATAATAAACATAACATAAATTTTTAATTAAGATATTTTGATCATACCCGATGCTATATAGTAAAGCCCATGTTAAACTATAACTCATTTTATGGATGATATTTAGGCCACCCCATGTTAATATATAATAGGCTCTCCCAATGCTATCCGGTTCATGCCCTATTATGCTATAACAGGCTTTCCCGATTCTATCTGGGCCACCTCACGTATAATCTATATAAATCTCACATGTTTCATATAATTAGTAGGTACCATATAATTAATAAAACACTTTTATAATAAATCCATTATAAAAACTCTTGAACTACCATAAGAAAATCAATTTCGTATAAAAATTCCATTTTAATTTTAGATCCCATTTTCAATATTAAAACACCCTTTACATTAAAAATCCATTTTCAATACAAAAATACCAAAAAAAATAATTTAATAAAACATCTAACATTTTTATGGAATATAGAAATTAAATTATATTCCAGACAGACGAATTTTAATTTTCACCATATACGATAAGAATAGAACATTCTGATTATTTTATGATCATACATTTTATATAAAATCTATTGAAAGTTTAATTTTTGAAAACATTTAAATGATTTATAAAATTTAATAAAAATGTAATTCAAAATAAATTTTTATATATATAAATAAATATGTAAAATTATATCCTGAATAATAACATGTAGAAAATGATTTCATAATTAAAACATTAAACATTTAAAATGTCCCATTCAACTTTAAAAATTTAAATCATAATCTCCATGAAATAATAATTCTAAAAAACATGAAAGAACATGATTACAGATAAAATATTGATATGAAATGTCATTATACCTATATATAGACCTTATAAAAGAATAAATGTGTATATCCTCAAGAAATGCCTCAATGAAAAGATATTGAGTCAAAATCTCGTACCTTGAGTCAAAATCCTCACGTACAATATTTATCATCCTTAATGATAAACTTGTGATAATTAATAAAATTAATGAGAATTTTTTATTATTATTACTTTTATAAAACTTATCATCATGTTATAAATATTACATATTTTTTTAATTCCATGTCAGACATTTTGTTGATATTCGGTACATGAGTTCAAACTAAGTTTAGTACGATGTCAATAGTCAAAGTAGTCATTAGTCCATAATATCAAAAATTATATTAATGAAATAATAATAAAATCTATATATCAATTATTCTTTTAAATGAAACAATTTATGTACGGTTAAGAAAAATTAACAATGTTATAATCATGGAGACGGTAGGTCGTACATACACATGTGTAAGGTTTCCATTTTCAATGTTCATTGTAAAAAAGAAGGTAAGTATTATTTTATAATTAAATAATGATCATATTATCATATTAATAATTTAAACAAATATATATATATATATATCTTCTATGTAATGTGGTGATGAAAAACAAAACACATCACTTCTTGGAGGTGATAGTTCACACGTACGCAAGAACAATATTTTCATTTTTATGTGCATGGAAAGGTAAAAATATAGATGTCATATAAACATTTTTTAATGATAAATATGTCATTAATATCATATATAAACTTTAATCCCATAATTATATAAATTTTCTAGAGACGGTGATGGAAAAATAATTATATCGGTTCATGGAGCTGATTGTTCACAAATACACACAAATGATTAATTCATTTCCCACTTAATGGAAGTGGAGATGGATTTAGGTGGTGATATTAAAATAATAAAATGTCAATATATTGAGGATAATATAGTGTTATTTAATCATGGTGGAATAATATCTGAATGATGTCGAAGATTAAATAAAATAGAAATACTTAATTAAAAATGATACCTCTTCTTTAGACGATCTCTTTTGATTAACAAATTAAAACCTCTCAAGAGGGTAATCTTCCATAAAAATAGCTCTAGAATGTGATGAGGGATTATATTAAGTTATTTAGGTATTTATTGACTGATAATATAGGTTTTTATGTGTATTTAAAAGAGAATAATGGGTTCCCTTTTGTTGGAGAACGGAGAGGCACTCTTGGAATTCATTAAAATAATAATTTAATATTAATGATATTTCTAATAATGGTAGCTCCAAACAATTTTATATAGGAGATATGATTATTTTTTGAGGAATAAAATTCATGAGAAGAATATTATATAATTTTTCACTATTTTTTAATCCTTTTATATTTCTTTTAACCATTATTTAACCTTTCTAACTCTAATAGTGATATCATGTAATTTACATTTGTAGGGTAACAAATATAATTACTATAGAATTTAAAATGACCAATAAATGTGTAATTGAGTGAATATTTATATTTAAATGATTTATTTGGAGTAATTTTATATTTTTATGAATTTTATATCATTTAATAAAATAGTATTTATTTTAAAATAAAATTAATGTCAATTATCACACTATTTATTATTTTAATTTTTAAATATATCATAACAACTTGGTATCTACTTAAAAATATAAAATATTATCTAACATGTGAAATTAATCTATAATATTTCCTTATGACATGAATTATTTCAAATTATATTTATTTTAATATTAATAATAACATTTATTCTATTTTTCAATTAATTAAACAATCATTGCATCACCATTGTGTCACTATTTAATCAATTTTTTTATTTCCTAAAAATTATACATAAACTACTATTATATAGAAAAACATTTTATAATTAAAAAATATTTATAATTAATAATATCACTCATATAACCCCTTATTAAAAAAATTTCTCGTTAAAAAATATAAGAATGAAAAAAATTGGCATTCCTTGAATATAATACTATATATATCCTAAAGTCATATCAATGGCTCCAAGAGCTCAAACATTGTCTAAAATATGATTTAGGTCACAAATAACATCAGATATATAATATTCACATGTTTTAGGATAATTTTATAATATTTTATAAAATTATGTTTACCCTTAATTACAAGATTTACTTTTAATCGTGTTCATAAAAATAATTACTAATGTTATTATTCACATATGTTTCAAAATAAATGGACCTATTTACATAATTTGGACCAATTGATTCCAAATATTTAATACATTTATCCAAATTAAATACAACAAAGTGGATAAAATTAATTTAAAATCAATCCTTTTGACGGAACGAGAAAGTATGTTATTAAAGTAAAAAGGTTCTAAAGTTAATAATGTTTTCTATCATATTTTAATGTGAATTTGTTTTCAATCACCCAAATTCGATTAAAATAAAAAAATACATCTAATTATACTTTTAAAACATTCCAATATATAATTTAACAATATAAATAAATATTATGAAAATTTAGTTTTCTATTAAGATGAATTATTTTTTCATTATTCATCAAAACATGAAGATTATCAAAAAAATACAAAAAATTAAAAAAAGTAAATTATTATACTACTATTTCAAATAATAAATTTATTTTTTCCAATATAACTTATAATAGTTAATACATTATATTTAAAACTATTACTCTATAAGAAGGCTCCAAAAATGTGTTTTTGAAAAATCTTTCATTTATTTGTAAAATTGGATTTTTTTTCTTATATCATGTATAGAAAATAAATAATAAGAATGAAAAAAATAAATTAAATATTTTTAATCTATTTTTCATGACCCAATAATATTTATTTGTTTTCTTATTGATTTAAAACACAATTGTGCATATTTAAATACTTTTTTAGAAAAATAGCTCCTTTTATTTTTAAAAGGGTTTAATATTCATTTATATTTAATTGGTAAAATAATTATATATACATGTGTAACCAATATATTAATTATTCAGTTAATAATTTTGATTCCCTCTATTTTTTGGAATCATGAAAATAAAAAATTATATAATACTATTTAGTTGTTCGTTTATGCTGGACTTGGCGTATCATGTACACTATTGACCATAGTTTTTATTTTTAGATAGTCGGGGTGTAACAAAATATGACTCTTGTTATGGGATTTAGCGTAATGTAATGAAAAGTTTAATTAGGATTGAAATTCTTTGGGAATTCCTGGCCACTTAGTATGTCGTGTGGTCCTCTATCCCTTTTCAATGTTGGATGACTTATGATGTCGTAAACAAGAATCATAGTCGTTTGATGTAAATTGACTATTAGGAAGATATTTTATTATATATCAAATACTCAAATTAATAATGTTGATGATCTTATATATATTATCTGAGATATTCTATTTTATTTCTAAAACCTTATGTTAGTATGAATTGATGCACACATTATCATCAAGTTTCTAAATTGCACAGTGATCCTTTGGCTTCAGTGTTAATCATTGAGACTTGATCTACTGAGTAAATTCTTGGGTCATTTCAGGAATATAGTAACCAAGAAATTAAAGGTATAAAATTATATCTAACTCTTGGGATTATTTTCAAAAAGGATTTCTTGTTTTGACATGCTTATTAAGTTTTTTTGTAACAACCTGATCTTTTATAAATAA
Organism: Viscum album; assembly: GCA_963277665.1. NCBI lineage: Eukaryota > Viridiplantae > Streptophyta > Magnoliopsida > Santalales > Viscaceae > Viscum > Viscum album. The sequence goes on along the minus strand of OY728146.1, from coordinate 2,026,293,789 downwards.
AATTCCATTTTTTATTTTATTTAAATGTCTCATTATGTAATATGGTTATAAAAGAAACATAAACATCATTTGGTTTATTATATCCTATAAGATTTATATGACCATTAAATATATTTAATGTTGATAATATAGTCATTGAATAGTGATCACATAGTTATTATAAATATAAGTTTTTATGAAATCCCATTGACACTGAAAAAGGATGTAAGGGCCTCAACGAGTAGGTTCATACCCTATAAAACCCATTTATCATAAATTTTGAGGGACATAGCATCACTAGTTTTTTACCTTTACCAACTCCAATCTGGGATGTAGAAACTTAAGCATGAGAGGAACAATTTATAGTATAAGTTAAAGCTCTTTGAGATCACCATCGCCCAACATACTTGTGGTGATATTTTGGTTATATTAAAGGTATATGAATCAAAACTAAAGTGATATGAGTATTTAAATTATTTTTTATAGAATAATGGATATTTTTTCATTTTTTATTTTAAATTTAAAAATGATTTTTATTTTTATACAATAAAACAAATATAGTATTTTTTTGGTTAATGTTCAAATCCTATTAAGGAATTTATTTTGATGAATTAAAGAATATTTAAAAAGATTATTATATAAATAAAATATTATTATTAAAAAACTTTTTGACAAATATAAAAGATATTAAAATTTTTATGAAGTCAAATTTAATTTTATATAAGGGTTCGAAAACTATTATTTTCAAAAAAAACCCATCATTTCCTAAAAATGTAGAATTTATTTTAAAAAGTAAAAATTAAAATATTTTTAAAATTATTTGGATAAAATGAATATTATTTTTTTTAATCAGAAAGTTTATATTATCCAATCATTAATTTTTCAAAATTTTCAGATACAGTGGAATTTTATAGAAAAAAAATTAAATACCTTATAAATATATATTGTTTATTATGAAATCATAATGACCCAGAAGTGATTTAATAAATAATATAAACTGTAACCATGACCAAATATATAGTTCTTATCTTATATAATTTCAATTTATTTTTATTTTTTTTTATAAATCAATTATTAATCCTACCAAACTTATTATCTATTTTAAGGTTTTTAAATATTTTTTTAGAATTTTGAACCACTTCCACATAAGTCATGGAATTATTTAATTAAGTCCTACCTTAAACCATATAAAATAATGGAAACCACACCAATTTTATAGAAACCATGGTATGAAACCATGATAAAGTTTTTTATTTTGGTTATTTTATTATATAGAGTTTAAAACCATGTTTGAGAAATAATAAAGAAATCCCCACTCATTTAATATATAAATCTACCCATGATCCCATTACTCTTCACCCAAAAACATTGGAGCACATAATCAATTATTCTTACCATCTATAGAGTCCTCAAAAAGTTCCCAAAACTCTCAATAAGCTCTTCGCAATCATTTGGAGTCACACACTTAATTAAGGGTCGTCACCTTCTCTTCTTTATTGAAGTCTTATTATTATCTTATGCCTTCAATTTACAATTACTTGTATTGGGTTTTGAATTTACATGTCCCTATTAATTCATATTTTATTTCTTAATTATGAGAGACCTATTTTACAATCATCAACACATTTTATAAATCTTTATGTGTCATATTTATGCTGCCAATATTACCACCACAATTTTCCATGAGAAAATAATTTTTTTGTGGATACCTCACCCATTTCCAATCTAGGGTTTTCAACATTATACACTTATACCTATTTTAATTGGGAATTAAATTTATTTATTCAACACTACATGATCATGGAACATAATATGATAATTAATATATCCATGTTTTATGATATATGTGGCACACTAAAGCATGAGAATGAAATGAAAGTGATGGGAACACCCAGAATGATATACTCCCCAATGCATTGAGATTCCATGTTAGTACAATACTTGAACATAATATATTTATGGGACTTTTTTCTCATTATGTATTTTAATTTATCATTGACCTGTGTTTATGATTATTTGTTTTAATTTGTTTCCACATTTCCTATGTAATGATTATCATGTTATATCAAGCCTTATTTGTAATGTTACTTTTCATCCTCATTGATATTCATATTTTCTTAAATGATTTACCTTATTACATTATTATTATTTTTTTGAGATTTATATAACACCCATTTCTCATGTATGTCCTCAGGTTATCCCTTCCAGTGTTAAAATAAAAGGAATATTACGATCATGTAAATGAAGATTTCAATAATGTTCATGAATTTCCTCTTTTACGTTGTCATGTAATGTACCTAATTCCCAAATACACAAGAATTATAAATATTATAGGATTTATTAATTGTAATAAAACATAATAAATCATTTATTATTCTGAAATAATGATTAGGTTTGTTATATTAGGTGTTGAAGGAAGGTTTATTTTGTTGGTACTGGTATTAAAAACATTAGGGAAATCCTTAGAGATAAGACTGAGTATAATAAAACATCACTATATTTTTTTATGTATAGTGTGAGTAGTTTATTAGTAAAATAAAATTCTATTTAGATACTAAAAGTGTACAAATTATTGGCATAGATATACATTGGTATAATAACTCTGATAAGGTGTGTCGGGCCTAACTCCGGGTAACCTAGTACATGATAATGGCCTTACTGTCCACATAGTTTGACACTCTAAGGGGATCTTATTTGGAAAAAAAATTTCTTAAAAACTTATTAATGGTAAAAAATACCTAAAAGAGTATATAATAGGAAACATACTTAAGCCTATAAATTCATTAGTTGAGGAGATAAATGTAATTTATATGTTATCTATTTAATGTCATTGAATTACAGTTTATGTGTTTAATATTTTAAAAATACACATTCCCTATTTTTTCAATTATTCAAGCCAATGGATGGAAATAGGAGGAATAATATAGACAATCAATTTTATGATAATGTGATGAAATCCCCAATGAGATGCCCAACCTGATGGGTGGGATAATCACAATACTATATTATATGACTCTTATTCTTAATAGAAACCTAGTTCTGGAGGAGATTCCAAATCCCCATAAAGAGGAACAATCTATAATTGAGCCTTTTATGAGACAAAGGCCTCTGACATTCAATGGATCATCTGATCTATTGATCTAAGAACAAAGGATCAACTCCAGTAATAAGAGATTACCTTCATCCTTTATTGTTCTAAACAAGATAAGGTTATACTGGTTGTTTATCATATAGAGGGATGAGTAGTTCAATGGTGGACATTGATCAAGAATATGAATCTTGAGTAACAGGTTGAATAAATAGGGTGGATGGAAATCTAAAAATTGTTTTTAGATATAAAATTTATTTACACTTTATAAAATAAAATGGAAATGGTTTTTCTTTCCATAAATAAAAATGATGATGTATCTATAAGGGTGTACAAGGAAAAACCCATAATACATGCACATAATTCTTCTAGCAATTTCATTACCCCCGAATGCAAGGTCTACCTCTAATTTAGTGGGATACAACCTAGTCTTTGAAAATCCATGGAGGTACATGACTTTGATAGTTATGTTAAATTTTTTTATGTGCCCTAAAATATGAAATGAAGATCATTAAATTTAAAGGGTATCAAGGATAAAAGAAGTAAAAAGTGGAGTTAAATTATGGATATCCAATAGAGAAATATAATGGTTCCAACAACCACTAAGGTAGCAATGTTGATCTTTTTCCATCACAACCACTAAGGTGAATCATGAAAACAATGTTGTTAAAGGTATGATAGTTATTATTTCAGTAATATAGAATGAACACTTTCATTATGGTTCTATATGTTCCTTTATATCATGAATGTTTAGTATAAATATTAAAAAACCACCATAAATCATGGAAATTCATTTTTCAATGAAAATGAAAAATGGGGAAATTATTGCATCCCAATTATATAAATCCTCCCTTATCAAAATTTGTGGGGAAAAATTTACAGAAAACATTTTCTTATATTCTTTATTGTAATTCGATGCAATTTTGGGTATGGATTTTATTTCCCTAAATATATCCAACAAAAATTTATTTTATAAAGAAATCACTCTCCATATTGAGAATTAACCCCCCATTTTGGTACAATTACAAGGAGGATGATGGATATTTTTTAGCATCAAAAACCCATGAATGGATATTATTTCCATGCAAGAAATTTTATCTATCTTAAAATGTTGAGTATATATAAAAAACCGTCATCGAATACATTCTTATTGTGATGGAATATGCTAATGTGATTCCCAATGAATTTTATGGTCTTTCTTCTAGATGAGATGACTAATTTTAAATCGGTCTCATAACTGGTCTGTCACCCTTATCCAAGAATACATATGGAATGGATTTTTTGGAACCTAAGATTTTTATGAGGAAAATAAAGGATAATATAGATAAAGGGTCTATTAACACATGTGCTTCACCATGGGGTGTGCCAGTCCTCTGCATCAGGAATAATGATCATTCAATGTGCCTTAGCATTGATTATAATAAGCTCTACAAGAAGAAAATAAAGAACTACTATCCTCTGGAACATATTCATTACTTGTTAAATCAGCTGAGTAGTGAAAAAAAACAACTCTAATGAGTATCTATGGTTGGGATATTACCATGATAATCTAAAAATGAGGATATTTCCAAGACTAATTTTCATATAAGGTATGAGCACTAGGAGTTCATAGTAATGATTTTAGGAATCACAAATGATCCAAAAATCTTATTGGACTTTATTAACTGAGTATTAGAGACTACCATGACTAATTTGGGGTAGTATTTATATGTGAAATTCAAATATTCTACAAAACCAAGAAGAATCATATGTGTAATATGCTAATGAATTTTTGATAAGAGAATCATTATGAAAAATTAAGAAGTGTGAGTTCTGGTTGAAGTAAGTCTCATTATATGGGGAATATAATCATAATCAATGGGATATCTATTGACCCTTCAAAAATAGAAGCAATTGAAAGATGTCCTTGGACCAAATCAATGATAGATATCCATAGTTTCCTTGGATTAGTTGTGTATTATCATTGACTTACCAAATATTTCCCGGGATTTCAACCCCTATTACCAAGATAACTCATAAGGGAGTCATGTTTTATAGGAATGATTAATGTGAAGAGAGATTTAAGGAGTATAAAATTAGGCTATCACTACACCTGTACTCATAATACCGACAAGAGGAGAACTTTTGTGGAATTCAAAAATTCATTAAAGAAGGGATTGGGATATGTGTTAATGTAAAATGAAAAATTAATAACCTATGATTCAAGGATATTGAAATTTCAAGAATAAAACTTTATAAAATATGATATGGAGTTGGATTCATTGTTGTTTGCATTTAAAATACAGCCACATTATTTATTTTTTTATAATATTGAAATAAATGTAGATTACAAAATCCTGAAATATATATTCACCCTAAAAGTGATGAATATGAACCAAAAAAAATAGTGATAGGTAATTAAGGACTATAATTACTCAATCCCAAACCATAATGGTAATGATAATAATTTGGCATACGCTCTAAGTAAAAAAGATACATAATTTATATGATTGATGTCAATTAAGAGGGATATGATCTTCTTAGATTTTAAAAGGATAGAAATATAAATCATAAAGGAAGAAACAACATAAATCCTTCCACAATTTATTTCTAAATCGACACTTATATTGTTTTTAAAGGATGGTCAAAGAGATGATGTGTGAATTTAAAAGGAATTGGAAACTATAAGGGAAGATAAATCCTTGGAGTTTAGTTTTAATGAATACAAATTGGTAATATATGGGTCACGAATATGTGTAACATCAAATCCTGTGATAAATAAGGAACTGTTCGATAATGCAGATAGTTAAAAATTTTTCATTCATCTATTAAGCACAAAGATGTATAAATAGCTCTGAGAGCACTATTGGTGGGACAACATGAAGAAAGAGATCACAGAATATACATAAAATTTCTTTTATTGTAAGCATGTGAGGGCCGAAAGGTATAAGTTTAAGGGGATTATGTAACTGCTTCCCAAACCAACATGGAAATTAGAAAAACCACCATGTAAATTATTACCAGACATCAAATTAAATATAAGGGAAATAATTATATATGGGTTGTTACCGATCCTATTATAAAGACAACTCACATTTTTACAATTCGAGAGGAAATATCACTGGATAAACTTGCAAAAATATACATCAGAGAAGTGATATAGCTATATTGATTACAACTATCAATTATATTTGATCGATATTTGAGATTCACCAAAATGTTCGAGAAGTGTCTCCAACATTCTTTAAACACTTAGTTAAACTTCAATATGAACTATCATTATCAAATTGATCGCCAGTCTAAGCGGACTATTCAAACACTAGATGAAATGTTGTTAATATATTCCATAGACTTTAATGGAGGACATGTACAAAATCTACCTCTGATTTAGTTCTCTTAAAAAAATTCCACTCATGAATAAAAATGGATCCCTAAAATCCCTTTATACGAATGTTTCTATAATACCTGCATGATAGGATGATGTTGGGTACTAAAAATTTCAAGGTCTTGAAATTGTCAAGGAATGGGTGGGAACAAGTAAGTCCATTTACCACATCAAGGATGCTCAAAATTGACAGAAGAGTTGTGTTGACAACTTTAGATGAAACATAGAGTTTTATTTTAGAGAGATGGTATTCCTCCATGTATATCAATGGAATAATTTTATGACATTTGGGAAGAAAGGAAATCTTAATTCAAGATACATCAGGCCATTTGATATCCTTGATCACATCAAAGAGGTGGAATACCGAAAATCACTTCCACCTAATCTATCTCAAGTTGTTGATGTATTAAATACATACCTATTGAGAATGTACATACAAGACTTGTAAAAATTAATCAATCTAAAGGCGGTACCATTGGATAATGACTTTTCTTATGAAGATCAATTGGTAAAGAAGTTAGATTTAAGAGAAAAATGTATCTGAAATAATACAATGATCCTAATCAAAGTGATGTAGAGAACCCCCAAGTTTTAAAAAGAGATGTGGGAAATGGTGTAAGTGATTAAATAGAGTTACATCCATATATATTAGTTTGGGAAAAGAAAATTTTTAGGGTTAACATTCTTAAGGGGGGAAGATTGTAATGACCAAAATTGTTATAAATAAAATTCCCTTTGAGTTTTATTTAAATGTATTATTCTATAATATGGTTACTGAAAACACATGAACTTAATTATATTTATTATACGCTATGAAATTTAAATTCCCATTAAACATCTTTACCATTTTTAATATTGAAATTGAATAGTGATCACATGGTTAGTATAAATATAGGGGTTTAACCAATCCAATTAACATAGAAAAAGTAAGTGATTGCCTGAACTAGTAGGATAAAACCTTATGAAGCCCATTTATTAGTTATTTCAAGGGTTATGGAATCATTATAATTTTATCTTGATCAAGATAAATCTTAGATCCAACAACATAAGTATTAGAGAAACCATTTATGGTACATGTTCAAGCTAATCGAGATCACGACCCAAACCATGCATGCCTAACCACCCCAAGAAAGTCTCACTGTCACACACCTTACACATATGCGTGTTTTCTGGTGTATTAAAGGGATATGTATCAAGACCCTTGTAATATGATTATATACATCATTTTGTTTAAAATAATATATATATTTTTATCCTATTATTCTTAATGTAATAATTATATTTATTTTGACATAATAAAAAACAAACAATTTTTTGATTAAGATTAAAATTCGATTAAGGTATTTATTTTGATGAATTAATGGAATTTTGAAATAAATAATATTTAATTAAAATATTAATATTAAATAATTTTCATTAATTATTAATAATCATATAACTATTATAATGTCAAATATAATTTGTTATAGGGGTACAATACAATTATTTTTCAAAAACCCCAGTATTTATTAACAAATATAAATTTTATAATAATAGTTACAATGTATGTATTTATAATATTATTTTGATAAAATGAATATTATGTTTTCAAATAAAACATATAAATTATCCAACGGTTAATTCTTCCAAATTTTATGAGACAGTCCAATTTTCAAGTAAAAAATATATTCCATACAAATATATATTTTGTATTATGATGTCATAATGACCCAAAAGTGATGTAATAAATACTGTTAAAGGAATAAAAGAAAAAATTTATGTTTTTAATTTAAAATAATGTCATTCAATGTTTAATTAATTTATTTTATAAATCCATTATGAATCCTCCCAATCATATAATATATTTTGAGGTTTATAAATATTTTCATTAAGAGTATGACCAAATTTCACATGATAAAAGGGAATTATTTAATTAATTTAGGCCTTTAAAAATATAAAATAAATTACAACACTCATATTTGGTAGAAACCATGGGAGTGAATCATGTGATGGTTTTTCTTTTTTTGATATTTTATTATATAGTGTCCAAAACATAATTTTTTTGAAATAATTTAGAAATCCCCAATAATTTCGTATATAAACCCACCCAATATCCCATTAATATTCCATAAAAATACATGGATAACAGCTTTACTCTTCTATACCCTCTCTAGTGTCCTCCCATGGCACTACCAAGCTCTGAAAAATCCCTTCACAAGAATTTGGAGTCACAGACTCAAGTAAGAGATATTCACATTCACTTCTTTTTTTATGATTTCTTTTTATATTATTCCCTCTATTTAAAATTAAATATTTTGGGATATGTGTTTACATGTACCTATTAATTCCAATTTTATTAAAAAAAATAGGCCTATTTTTCTCTTATCAACCCATTTTATGAATTTTTATGTGACACTGTTATGCGGCTAAAATTTCATCGTAATTTTGCATGCCAAAATAATTGTGTAATAGATACCTCACCCATTTTCTAACATGGTTGTTCACCCTTATAAATTTATACCTATTTTAATAGGTATATACATTTATTTATTCAATATTCCTTACTTTTTAATAAAATATGATGATTAATAAGTTCATTTAGTATGATCTATGTGGAGCACTTATGCCAGTGAATGAAATGAATGTGACAGGTGCGGCCAGAATTATATATTATGCCAATGCATTGGGAAATGTTTAGTGTCATAAGATATCATTTTTGGATAGATATTGAACCTTATTCCTCTATGAGTCTTTTTATATAATTATGTCTTGGTATTTATCATTGATATATGTTTATTATGAAGTGTTTCAAGTTGTCGACAAATTTCCGATGTTTTGATTATCATGTTATATAATGACTTATTATTCATGTTATTTTAATTACCCATGGAGATTCCTATTTTTTATGTTTTTTATAACTATTTATGTGAATATTCCCTTACTAATATTCTTATCTCACCCATTTCTTATGTATTTCTCTAGGTTATCCCATATAGTTTTGAAAGCCATAGATAATTATGATCATTTTAAGGATGTTTTCAACAAAGCTGGTGTATTTCCTATTGTAAGTAATCTTTTAATGTACATAATTCACAAATTCACAAGAGTTATATATCATTAATATTACTTTAATATTGATATTATTTAATAAATTATGTATTAATGTGTAATAAAGAGTATGGTTGTTATAGTTTTGGCCTTGAGCCATATGTTATGATGTATGAGAGCATGGCCCGGATGAGCGTCAATTGTGCACCAAAATTGTATCTAAATATATAACACTTATTCTAAAATGGTATGTATCTCCTATCATCATATAATACACTAATAAGGTGTGGAGAATCAGATCATTTCTAGTAAAAATGTGTCCTTCCAAGTAGGAGGAACACAACCAAGCACAACAATTTGAAAATGGTCAGTGTTGTTTGAATACACTTGAGGCTGGTGAGTTTTGAATCCTATTGGTGATTTATATGTACCATGAAAATGAAATGGTTGGATATAAATGAAACTTTTTGTGAATGTTTTGGCAGTTGATGCTGATCTTCTTCCAAAATATGCCGACATATAGTAATTAGACAGCTCTTCCTTTTAGTAGTTGGGTATGGTTGTTTGGAAACCTCACTGAGCAGTTTTTTTTATATAGTGGGGGAGTATTGGGAATTCTGGGTAATATTTAGTATCTTTTTTTTCTCTTTTCTATCCCTCCTTCAAATCATCTAGGTACACTAAGAGAGCTTCGGTTATACACCACACTAATTTAAATATTGTTGGTATTGATAAATAAACTCCATGGGAGTTATTCTACTGAGTAATGGTAAGTTTTGGAGCCATGGTAATACCTAAGTGATACCTAGGTACCCAAGCAGATATTCCTTGCACATACTCATGATCATTAGTCTATTCCTTGACATGACTACTCTTGGGATCACTCGGTTTTCTTGGTATGTGTACATTCATCATTATACAAACATCTCATCATTAAATTCTACTTTAAGGTTAATATTGGATGATCTCCTCAAATTCCAGTTTATGAATTTGAGGTTACCTCGAACTTCAGTCAGGCTCAGATGAGATGTTATAAGGGTGAGGATCTATGTATATTGGTTCATGTGTACATTCATGTTCATGTGTAGTCATGAAAACTTAAATAGATGTTGGGATAGAAATGTTAATGAATCTTCGAATAGGTTTTAATAGATGTGATCAATGGTGGTGTGATATTACTTAGAGGAAGGCGTCATGTTTGGGTTGTAACACACTAATAATCTAAGCTGAGCATCTTAAAAATGTTCACATGGTATCATCTTGATAGGTTTTCTTCAGGTATATTGAATACATTTGATGAGAGGCAGCCTCATGGAATGTTTTCAGGTGGAGATGAATACAGTGTAACTCATCTAGGTTTTTTTCTAAAAAGACGACTCAGCTTGGTTAAATGAGCTCGATTGGGATTCAATCGTTCGATCCAAATAATATTATTTCCTTAAGGATCATTAGAATTTTTTGGGTATGCTGAAATAGACAATTACAATGGTGGGGATACAATGACTCAGAATTGGTCCCTAAAATCTAAAACCTATGTTGGGAATTTCTATATAAAATATTTCTAAAGATACAATGATGTGATTATGTCTTCAAGAATATGGTCTTATATGAGATTTGTTTTAGTTTTTCTAGTTTATAAAATGAGTGTTGACTCGGGTTTTGAGTGTTGTATGCTTAATTAATGCTTAGTTGTGCATTATGAATTTGGAAATGAAAGGAATCCTTTTGAATGATACTTCACAACTCCAGAAAGTAATGATTTGTTTCATTATTTTCTACAAGGTATCTTGGGGATGATCTGTTCTATGGTTGGGATGTTTATAACAAATTATGTTTCTAGCCAAGGTAGAATTCCAAGGGTATTTTAATTTTGGTGTTTAGTGGATGGGATATTAGTTGAATGGAACATTGGAATGTAATTCATTAAGTTGGTTCATTTGAATGCGTTGTTTTTAGGTATGTCTTAATTATTGAGAGTTATCATAGACGATTCCATGGGTTTTAGGTGCTTCAGATACCTGAATAACCTGTTTTATAAAATTTTACACTAAGTCACTTGGTTAGATTTAACCGTGAGGCCACCTAGGAGTAATCCAGTGACCCTAAAGTATCACTAGGAAATTTTTTTCTAATCATTCAATATGGGGTGCATCATCATGCAAGGATATAAAGTTTTTTGTATACGGTGTGCATGAGATGCACATGGTTTATCAACCTGTGTGACTAAGAACACACATTTAGTGCCACTTAAGAAGTATATGCATTCTTTTTGGTGCACGATTGGTGCACAGTTGGGAAAACTATTTCAGAAAAAAATGTGGGATGTTCTTCTTGTGCTATGGGAGCCACACATTTGGAAAATATTTTGGCAAAACTATGTTTTCAAACCATGTTCCCTATTATTTTTGGGAAAAAGACTATTTTCTCTCATATTATTTATAAACCTCACCCCTCTATTATTTACTCTCTAGTATATGGAGAACCACTCATTTTCACCTATGGGAACTCAATTACTCCTCTATGGATAGGCATGGATGCCACTCCCTTATACTGTTTGAGAATAAACTATCATAAGAAGCTTTGGATAACTGTAGGTAATGTCTTCTTTCCTCTACCTCCTTTCATAGTTTATCTTCTCCTCATCTAAACTATTTCTGTGTGATCTAATTCACTCTATTATTAGGTTATTGGTACAATTATTTAATTTCATATGAATTATACCAAATCAAGAGTCAATATTGGATGAGTAGAGTTTCTTAATCATGAAATAGTTTATTTATATGTCTTTGACCATGTTTCGTGTGTTTATAGATACCTCTATTTTTTTATGCACTATACTTTCTGGGTTCCACCCCTAAATTATGAAATTATTTTAACTAATTGGTCAATCCTTGTCTTGACTGCCTTAGAACCAATCACATGGTTAGAAGTGATTACCTTAACCCAAATCTCACCCTTGGGGTGATTTTGTTAAATTATATGATTAACCATGGGTTATATTATGGCTAATACACCCATAAGGTCTGTTAAAATAATTTTATTTGGCTTTTGATGAACTACGATGTTTGGTAGCATTCAAAAACCCTCATCGTTTGTGAATTTAATTATGACCCTTGAATTACATGCTTGGATAATCCAAATAAATTGTTTATTAACAATTTTTTTATATAATAAAACCCATCAGTTGAGGTGCACATTCTTCTAAACTAAAATTTGGTGCTTAATATTTTATATTTTAATAGCTATATGGAATTGGTTTTTTTCTACGACATATTGGTTATTTCTAGATATATAAAATTATTAGTACATGGACTATATTGATATTATTAAATGGATTTAATAAAGAGAAATGGAATTTCATGTGACTAGTTCTTTCAAAGATCATCCACCTTCTACGTGGGTTGACTTGTCTTGCATATAGATAACCTTTCCATGAAAATTTAAATTGAATTTTTACGCTAAATGGTTTGAATTAAATTGAATTTAATTGGTTGTAAAAACCATTTCTTTTTCAATATATAAATAAGCACGAATTATGTGAATAGTATGGATTATGACACCCTTGGTTATATTGGGCTTATAGAATATCTATGATTAAGAGATAATACCTTTTTATTATCATTTTAATTGCACCATTGATATTGTCTATGACATGATGATTAGGTTACTTGTTGATCATTAAATTTTACTCTCCCTTATATTTGGTGTTGAGCATGGCATCTCACATTATTGACACTATTTGGATGGTGGGCATGCTACACCACTTCCCTTGTTCAGGTGTTGACATGATGACTCACCCACCATCTCAATTGTTTAGAATGACATCTCAAAATCATTATGAGATGAAGGGATAATTCTTTGAATTGAGTCTATAGGCTCATTAGACTAGTACTACCGACACTTGAGGTATTCCATGGGTCCATCTAGCACCTAATTTCTATGTATATTCCAACTTATGACCTCATTTACTTAGTATTATATGTGGATATAGTTTATATATATATTATTGTTACTTATATATATATATATATATAATCTACTCAGATCGAACATATTTATGCCTTTTCTGAAGTATATAGAGTCAAAGAGGTGTCCTAGTAGGACCTGAGCTAACTATTATTTAGTTATTTAACCTTTTTTATCTTTCTTTATACCTTTGCACTGTTGGGTGAAAGTGACTAATCTAGATCCCAAGATGGTTGTTGAGTTCATCTTAAGGGTATTTATTTGTTTTTCATATTCTAGTACATCATGGTATTTTGTTTCCTTCTATATTTATACTAATTTAGTTTTGTATCATCATATATATATGATTGCATTATTGTACTTTGGTATTGGACATTTTGATTCACCTATTATTATCATTCCACTACTTCTTTGTCATTTATTTATTACTATGTATATTGGTTTATGTAAATTATTATATGATATAACACTATTATAATATCATCAAAATGGTATAGTTTCCCCCCAAACCACCATCAGACCCTCATTCTATTCATCAGCCATTGGTGTAAAATGAAGCACTCTTGAGGCCATCTGCCGACTGATCCAACAACTAGTTTCATAAGAATAAGGACCATGATGCTAAAAGGAAAAGTACCAAGAAACCATAGTGGATATTGTCTTGTGATGTATTAGGTTCACAATATAATCATTTACATTAAATCTCATGAGGCAAAAACATTACCTAATGTATTTGAGCACTATATAATTCTAGGAACACTCATCACTTTCATTTGACTCACAGGCTTATCTGCTCTACCAAGATCATACAAGATGAAATAATTTTTCATTAAATTTTATTCCATGAACAAGTTGTGTGAAAGAAATACATTTAATTCCCAAATATAAGAATTATAAGTTCATAATGGTAAAAAAACATAATAAGAAATGGTTATGGAAATTCACTACACAATTTGTTTTGGAATGGTAAATCGCAATGAAATATGAATAGCTTAACGGGGGTGCGTAAATGCTCATGGGATGTATTAATGATAGTGAAATGGGTCTAACAAAATTTATACATCATATGTTAAGTAGTATGTATAAGTTAAAATAGATCCCAACATTATAAAATGGATAAAAAAATCATAAGGTAGTGTAGATTCTTGAATAAAGAGGAGAACAAGATAATCCTCTACTAAATATCAGAACGGTAACGGGTGTTCATAAAGGTTAATGGGAGGGATTAATGAGAGTTAAATAGGTCCCTAATGACATGGAAATAGAATATTTTGTAAGGGGTTTGTGTAGAAACATTCATAAATATGAAAAAATGGAATATATGAGGTATAACAAAAAAGTGGTTCTTGAATATATGGAATAGAGGGAGATCACTTACCTTGAGAGTGTGAATTAAATATCTTTGAAGGAGCTTATTGATATATTGGTGGGACCATGGGAGGAATATAATGAAGATATGGTAAAGTAGGGATGTCATCCAAGGTTTTTTAGTGGAGTGTATTGGGATCTTGTGTGAGATTATATAGGAAAAGAGAGGGGAGTTATTTATTGTTTCTCAAACATATTCTTTGGACTCTATATTATAAAGTAATAAAATACACAATCCTTCTGATGGGTTTTCCCATGGTTTATAAAAGACAGAATTTGTTTTAATCATTTTATAAGAATAAGGGCCTAAATCATTAAATATTGACCATGGTGTTGTGGAAGTGAGTCATGCTCGTAATTAAATTATTTTAAAACATGAAATATATTATAGGTATTAAAGGATTCCAATAGGATTTATAAAAGTTAATAAATAAACATAAAATATAATTTTATTAAATTATAAAAATATATTCTTTCGTAGACAGCCTTTATAGTAATTATAAAATCATTCTTGGGTTATTATGATGTCATAATTAACAGCGTATATTTATACTGTTTTTAAATTCTATCCAAAAATTCAACATTCTAGGAAAATTGATAAAAATACAACATTATTAAATTTCAGTATTATTATTATTCCAAATAATAATATATAATTTATAAAACTAGTTTTCCAAATATGAAAATTATCGCTTTTTAAATAATAATTGTCATTTATTTAGAAATGATGGTTTTTTACAACAACAATTTTAAAAACCTTATAAAAATTACATTAGTCATCATAAATAATTATATTATCATAAATATTAAAACCATTATTTTATAATAATATTTAAATAAAATATTTATTATTTTAAAAATCCATTAATTCATCACAATAACATTTTTAATTGAAATTTAATATTACCTAAAATATTATTAGTGTTTTATTGAATCAAAATTTAAATCATCTTTAATTTGAAAATAAAAACTAAGTATTGAAATTATTGTAATAAAAAAACTATACATACTCCTATTATTAGGTTCTTGGTACATTACCCTTTATTACAGTGAAAAACACCCTAAGGGTAAGGTTCTTCATGATGAGACGTTCATTGTGTGGTTTAGTGTACATGGGTTCGGTTGTCATCTCGATGAGTTTGAACTTCTCCTATACAAAATTCAATTCTTACTTAAGTTATGAGAGCTCATAATGGTATTGGTCAACATAAAATCCCATAGATATTATATCCTTCATAAGCTCTGATAAATGGGATTCATAGGGTACAATACGACTGGTAGAGGCCATCATTTCCTTTATCTTAATCCTTTTTATCTAAACACATTATTTATAATAATCATAATATCCTTGGTCATAACCAATATTATCATTTATTAATGTGATTATTTGTATTTTAAATCAGATAGGATAAAATAAAACAAATTAATTGAACATGTTTTGAATAAACATAATACAAAATAAATAATTTAATTTAACCTAAAAAAATTTATATAAGTTCAGGTTATTAAAATCTTCCCACCTTCATAAATTTAACCCTTAGAATTTTAATTTCACACATTAAAATAGATGAAGGTAATTTTTTTCACCTACTATAATTCATGTGTCATTTCATTAAAATTGTGATTTATCTACAACACATTGACCAGGTTCATTTTCATATTTAATAGAACATTGAATCTACAATCTATGATCTTAATTGGAATCTCATCATAGGAAATATCATTATCCAATGGTACCATATATGGATTCAGCACATGTGAGGGTCCTAATATATACTTCCTCCAGAATTATATGTGGAACAGATCATTTACATGGTATAGGTTAATTGGGAGTGTTTGTCAACCACTAGTCCAATAAAAGAAAGTATATCATATGTACCAATGTATATTGGACTAATCTTTCCCTTATTCCAAAAACACATAAATTTACTCCTTAGAGATATATAGAGAAATGCATTATCTCCAACATCAAAATCTAGCTCTCATAGATTATTTTTATCATAAATATTTTTCCAAATCTGGGTAACCTAGATTTTGCGTTGAATGGTTATGACCTTTTCCTCCATTTTCTAGAACATTTCAAGACCTACCAGTTAGTGTTCCTCAACTTCTTCCCATCATTATGGAGATATCCACCTATTCCCATAAAGAGATTTATACAAATACATTTGGATTTGAGATTAGAAAATATTACTATATGATAACTTCACCAAAAGAATATGTTGATCCCATCTTCCATTGATTTCAATTGGGAAATCTCTCAACATGTCCAAGAGTGTCTAGATAGCCTACTCAGAATGTGCAGTAGTTTGAGGTTGACAAGTCTTGATGAAGTTTACCTTAGTATTTTGGGTAGGTTGGAGACTCTAATAGAACATAGAGGTATGTATTTGGTCATGATTAGATAAAATTGTGAGTGGTGTTCCACAAACCCTCTATTTTTTCTAATGTATATACTTTCAGGTTTATCAAGTGAGAAGTCCCCGCAAATTGAAATAAAGTGATCATAATTTTTAAGACTATCTACCAGAATCTATATAGTATTATTTTTTCTTTATGTATTTGGAAGACCAGTTAAAAATTTCATGGTAATGTTTTCCCATATCCATGTAGGTATTGGTGATGGTTACATCACCCTTGTATATTCTTTCCATTAACTTACTAACATATAATAAACCTTCATTTATATTTTTTGACATATTTCTTCATAATTACCCACCAATAGTTCTCTAAAATATCTCAATAAATATTGATGATCCTTGGATGAAAGGAGATGTTTTAACAATGTGAATAATCCAACATATCCATATTTAACTCAAGATTTTATGGTACACATAGTCTTGAACCAAATATGACAACTCCATCTTCATTAATTCCAAACGTTTAATATTTTATTTTTATTATAGCTTCCACTTTCTTATGAATTCCCACAACATCTCATTGAAAATACATTATCATATCTAGAAGGTATGGTTGAAAAATAATTTATGAAATGATTGATTATTTTCCGTCCATTTTGATTCCCATGTCAATCCTTTCCAAGTCCAAGAAGCTCATATCCTTCTCAATTCTCATAAAAGATAAATTTTTTATTCCTTTCCACTTACTTTATTTCCAAATTATTTTCATTCCCAATATGGTTGTGAATTGAGAATTAGTTGTCCTTACCCATCTAAAGCCATCATTGCTTTCCCATATTTATCTCATCGTTTTTTAATATTCACTTTATGCCCTTTTGATCAGTATATAGTTTACACTTCTCACCAAAGAGATAATTCCTTGCGATTTTCAATGTGAAGATTGCTTCATCCAACACTATATCATGTTTTGGTTACCTATGTTCATTATCTTTCAATTTTATTGAAACATAGGCTATCACTTAGAAATTTTACATTAACATAAAGCCCAAGACCTTCTTCGAAGTATCTCTATATACCATTAATGTTCCCCACTTGTGGGTACTGTAAGCACAAGTGTAGTAATAAGCCTCTTTCTAAAATACTCATTCTCTCTTCAAATTCATTATTCCCAACATAATTTAACACCCTTATCATTTAGCTTGGTTATAGTTTTTGATAATCATGATAAGTTCTTCATAAATCCATGATAGTACCCAGCTAATCCAAGGAAACTAGGGATTTCTATCATAGAAGTTAGCACCAATCATCATTAAATTTCATATGTCTTTGAAGGGTCAAAAAATATACCATTACATGTTTCAATATGTCCAAAGAATAATACTTCCTTCAAATATAATTCATATATTTTTTACATTGAATATATATTCTCTATTAATAATATTCATTAACACAATTCTTAAATACTCACTATGCTCCTCCTTGATTTTGGAGTGGATTTGAATGTATTCTATGAAGACTACCAAAGAATTTGTAGAGATAATGCATAAATACTATATTCATAAATTTTATGAATATTTATAGATAACTTTTTAGTCTTAATGGAAATAATATGAACTCATAGTGCCTATATATTGTTCGAAAAGATGTATAAGGGATATCCTCCTAATTCACCATTACTTGGTAATAACCAAACTAAATATCCACCTTTGAGAAGTATTGTGCTCCATATAGGTGACCAAACACATCATCAATACATCGAAGAGGATACATGTAATTTATTTTTATCTATTTTATATCATGATAATATATGAAAAGGTGCATTTACACATCCTTATTCTGAAAAAATAAGACTGGTGAACCCCAAGGTAAAGCCCTTGGGAATATGAAACTTTTATCTATATTCTCATGTATTTGTTTATTTATCTCTTCATGTTCTATAAAAAACATTCAATATGGAGTTTATGATAATGATAACACCCCAGGTATAATCTTGGTGTGAAATTTAACCTCTCATTTAAGAGGAAGACTCGAATTTTTTTAGCAACACTTTTGTGTATTACTTAATAATGGAAATGTCTTCTAGAATGAAATTTCACATAGACTCATTCATTTTTATTGGGATAAACTTTATCATAAAGAAGATTATTCATTCTTTAGATTTTGATTAAAAATATGATTTATCCTTTTTCTTGAATTTTTACAGAATCATAGGTCCATTAAAGATATAGAGAGTGATTCCCATCTCATAGAAATTGTTGTTGGATCATTATAAGTAAAGACAATATTTTCCTAGAATTGAATAAAATTTCACTAAAGGGAGTAACATAAGTTTCACATGTATATTTATCCAAAAAAAATTATTTAAGAGGAGTTATATACTTTGGATTCAATAATTTACCAATTTTCAGTTTCCATAAATATATCTACTTCTATTATTTTTCATGGTGTTAGAATATTTTTACTAAACATGCATGATGCAATAGAATATGTAGAATTCTGGATCATAAACCAACATTTCCCTTTTTTTTATTCTGGTTTTAACCATTTAATTCATCGACCATCATTAGAGTGTCAGAAAATTTCAAACTGTTAAACATCGAAACAAGAAGCCAATAATTTTAATAGGATAACTTGTGAATGAAACTAATTCCTTAACTTCTAAATTTTTACGCTTCAATTGATGTTATTATTTATATGTTTTATAAAATAGTCACTTATGGGTATTTTTCTCCATAATAATGGTTCATAATGAGCATATAAATTTACCATATCACATCTCCTAGGAGTGTCAAAACAGGTGTGTCATAGGTCCTATTTTAATGAACGAGTTCTTAATTGAGTCTATCTTAATGCAGTGTTTTTGGGATTTGCATGTTGGTACATTTGTCTTAGATCCACATCCACTTTTTGTATCTAGACATGATTTTATTTTCTTGAAATCCACTTACTGTATACTTTACCAGAATTTATGGATGTATTCTTGTTTTTAGACATATCCCAAAATATGTCGCTAGAATAGTTCAATTATAATCACAAAAAATAACTAAAGATTATTTTGATACCAAATATGACAACCCTACTCTTTATTACACAATAATTCGCATTTTATTAAAAAATCTTACACGTAATACATCCCATATGATCGAGAATTATATTGTGTTTCGGAATTAGGTGCATTAAAAACAACATCAAATATGTAATACATCATTATTCTTCCAAACATCCTTGACATGCTCATATTATTCCATCATACTTAAAACATTATGGGATAACCTAGGGATATAAATAAGAAAGTGGTGATCAATAAATCCTACTAATAGAATAAACATGGAGTTAAATTAATAATTTATTATATTTTAGAAAATATAAATATCAATAAGACATAAATTTTGTGAGATTAATAAACATTAACAATGTGGAATGATATTGCATGATAATCATAAAGGCAACATGATAAATATGGAAACCAATTTAAACATGAAATCCCAAATATAGGATAAGGCTAACCTCCAAGTAATTAGGTTGAAAAATTCACATGGTGGATTATTTCAATACCAAATCCATTATATTTCTTCTCATTATACAAAAACATTACCATAATCATTATAGATCTATATAATTATGGGCGCACATGTCACTTTCATTTCATTCACATGCCTAAGTGTGTCACATAGATCATATAACATGAAATAATTTTTCACCAAATTTTATTCAATGATAAATGAGTGTGGAATATATAAATGGAATTCCAAAACTAAATAAGTATATGTTCATAATGTTGAAAACCATTGATAGGAAATTGATACGGGTATTCCCTACACAATTTTTTGGCCTGGGAAATCACCGTGAAATCTCAGCATCCTAATAGGGGCATGTAAATTTTCAAGGCTGGTATTAATGATAGTGAAATGGGATTATAATAATTTATAAGTCATAGGTAAATTAATTTGGAAAAGTGATAAAATATCACAACATTATTAAATTCATAAAAAAAGGAATAATATAGTGATGATTCTTGAACAAAGTGGAGAAGGATAGGATCCCTTAGTAAATTTTGGAATGACAACAGGTGTATGTAAAGGTTCATGGTTGGCATTAATGATAGTTAAATATGTATAGAATCACATGTAAATAAAATTTATGTGAGATGTATGTATAAAAGCATTCTCAAATAATAATAAATAGTTGTTAATAGGTATAACATAAAAGATTTACATGGATAAAATATGGAGATGAAGATCCCATACCCAGAGATTTTGATTTAAAAGATTAGGAGGAGCTTCTTGAGAGCTTTTGGAATCCTTTGAGGAAACAATCTAGGGTAGTGACGATTAATCATGTGCTCCAATGTTTTTTAGTGGAGATTAATTTGATTTTGGGTGGGTTTATATAAGAAAAGAGAGGGGAGTTATTTATTA
This sequence comes from Viscum album, assembly GCA_963277665.1. NCBI lineage: Eukaryota > Viridiplantae > Streptophyta > Magnoliopsida > Santalales > Viscaceae > Viscum > Viscum album. The sequence goes on along the minus strand of OY728146.1, from coordinate 2,026,272,219 downwards.
TTTTCAAAATATTGGTTTTAGAATCTATATAATAATACAATTAAAGCCACATACCTCCGCATGATTTTTCCCATGTTTTCGTAAAAGGGGTATAATTTTTTATTATTTTATAACCCCATTTCCCGTAATTATCAAAATCTTTCCCTTGGTGTTGTGAAAGTGAGTCACGTTATTAAAGAAATGATTTTAAAACCGTGAAATAGATTATAGGTTTTGGAGGATTTATAATGGATTTATAAAATTAATTAAATAAATTAAAAATAAAAAAAATTTAAATTACAAACATATATTTGGCTTTTTATACCGTTTACAGTATTTATTACATCATTTTTGGTTCATTATTAGGTCATAATACACCTAATATATTTATACCATATTAAAATATTACCTGAATATAAGACTATCTCATCAAATTATGACAAAATAACCATTGGATACATTCAATATTAATATTCCAAAAATAATATTTATTTTATCCAAATAATTTTTTAAATATGTAAATTTTCACTTAAAAAAATAATCTACAATTTTTAAGAAATAAAGGGTTTTTTTGGACAATAATAGTTTTGGAACACTTATAAAAACTACATTTGACTACATAAAAAAGGTATGATCATGTACATTTAGAAAAAAATTATAAACTATTAATATTGTTGTAAAATATTTTTTATTTAAAAAATATATTGATTCCTCAAAATAAATTTCATAATTGAAATTTAATATTACCCAAAAATACAATGTGTTTTATTGTATCAAAATAGAAATCTTCTATAATATACCAATAACAAATAATTATAAACATTATTATGTTGAAAATACATTATACATATTCATATTTTGTTGGATGTTGACACATATCTATTTATTACACAAGAAAACACACTAAGGGTAAGCTTTGTGACTATGATACTTTTATGGGGTGGATTAGAATAAATTTATTTGGTTGTGATCTCGATCAGCTTTAACTTCCCCTATAAATGGTATCATTCATGCTTAAGCTTATTGATATAAATTTTTTCTTGGTCAATGGAATGTACCAATTAAGTTATCTCTCTCATAATCTCAAATAATTGGGCTTCATATGGTACGATCCTAGGGGTTGAGGTCATCACTTCCATTGTTCTGTCAATTTATTCAAAACCCTATTTTTATACTAATCATATGATCACTATTAAATGGATATATTGTAAACTATTAATATTATTAATGGTCTTTCAAATCCAATAGAATATAAAAAAATTAAGGAATTTTATGTTTTTTCTATAACCATAATATATAATAGGGAATCTAATTCAATCACAAAGGTAATTTTATTTATAAAAGTTCAGGTTATTACAGTTATGGAAAAATATATTTATCCTTAAAAGAAGATAAAAAAATGAAATGTCTGATGAAATTTTTGGAAGACATAGAAAAATTGTGAGAATAATTATTAATTGAGATTTAAATGTATAGGAATCAATAATATTCCTTATTAGAAGAAAGAATAAATATTTACGATTTTAGTGAATATTTAATATATATTTAACATTTAAAAAATAGATTATTTAATCTTTTAATTTTCACTAAAATTTATGAAAATAAATACTTAAGTGATATATTCTTATATATTATATTGATGTAATATATGCTTTAATGTTTTAGAAAGAAAAATAAGACTTATTTGATTCTGCTACAACTATTGAAAAAACTAAAAAGTACCTAAGAAGATTGATACATCCAAGAAATATTTATTTATATAAGAAGAAGAATAATGATAAGAAGAATTATATGGGGAGGAGGAGTATAATATTTTTTAGAACCAACATTACATTCCTTATAGTATATGACTAAGAGAAGGAGAGAAGAATCATTCAAATAATGATGAATATTGGAGAAACATCATCTGTCAAAGAGGGGGAAAGATGATGGAGATGAGACAAGACTAACCTGGTCTCTGTTATTGAAGATCGTATTTTTGATCCAATTAATGAGAAGTAAATTTTTTTTGTTCTTACATTCATTCTCTCATGGTAAAGTAAATATTCCTATATATTTGTAGTAGAGAATTATGTGTAAGGTAAAATTGTGAAGAAATATCAGAAGTAAATGTCTCTCTGAAGTATATATTATTCTTGATGTTGAGACATATAGTTGTTTAGTGAAATATTTTATTCATATGAGATTGGAGTAAGGAGTCTCTTTAAGAATAGTTGGTTCATGTGTAGACAACAATCATTATTCAATTATGGGAAATAGTTGATTCCTACCTATATAGGGAATTGAATGATACCTACTTGACTCTTTTGTGGGATTTGAACTGCACATTTAATGACTATGATTTATTGTGATAAAAAATATCATTTACATGAAAATAATTGAACATGATAGAAAATAGGATCTCAAATAATTAACAAATAGTGTCATTTTGACGTTTTTTATATCAACTATTTTCTCAATGAATGATAATGTAAATATAGATAGTGTATTGAATGATCAATACATCATAAATTGGAGATGTTTTGAGTGTATGAGGTGATAATATGAACAAATAAAAACTCTATAAAGGTTTATCCTATTGATTATCCCCTCCCAATGTTAGTGTCCAAGTATGCTCCACTAGGATCTATATGTTTCTTTAAAAAAAAGTATTTCCTTTGATCGGATAATTTTTCACTGGTTATTTTTAATAGATTCTATGAAAATCATAATTTCATATATTTTTGAGCTAGAATTGTTGAGAAAATGGAAAACTCCTTCATTTTATTAAAAAATGGGAATCACAAAAAAGGCTTCATTTAAAATATTGATAATTGAGTCAAGAAAACTATGATAAATCTAAAAATACTGTAAGGATATATCATACATTATTCAAATAAAATTAGTTTTTATTCATCCATAAAATATATTGAAAATATTATTTTTGATGATTATACATCCACTTATAAATAATATGAAGAATATAAATATATTAATAAAGTTGAATAATTGTAACTTGTAGTCAAGGGTTATTTTAAAATGGTTCCCTTAGATATAATCACTCATATACTAACATAAATTAAGGGACACCTTGATGAAGAGAAAAATTTGAATGAAGAGAAAAAGTAAATTGAAGATTCTTTCCCATAGAAACTATAACCAATCAAGGATCCCACACTATTGTTAGAACACAAAAAATAAAATTTATCACTTTTTAAAGAGAATGTGTTTCTATTCAAAAAAATTATAAATAAATGATTGTTAGTATATTTTCACCAATAAAGTATTATGTGAGGAAATACATGTTCTAGAGGATGCTCATAAAGATTTGTAAATGTCATAAATTAACAGTTAAAAATCAAGGAAAAACTGTTCAAGGAGTTTAAAAAATCTAATGTGAATCAAGAAAGATGTTTGAATATTGTAATTAGAATTTAAGGAGATAATGGTATGACAATATTAGATCATTTGAGGAAGAAATATTTCACTCAACAAGAAGTGTCTTCAACATGGGATGAAGCTAAAAAAATATAGAAACATCCCAATAAGGTGCTTTCCTAACATGTGAAGGTATATATATCAGAAAAAAGTATTTTTGAGAGTTATTACAACATTATGATTAATGTTAGTGTAATAAATATAATTCAATCATCCATTTATCAACCCAAATCAATATCATGGAAAGTGGAATAATCCAAAATCAAAATTCATTTATCACATCGAATCCATTTTTCTTGATACTGACTATTTTGAAGAAAAAAATCACAAAAACAAAAAAACTACTTTTGAAGAGAAACCTTCCACCATGTAAAAGATTTATATAAGAGTGTGTCCATGAGTTAGTTCACTAATATAATCCCAAAATTTGATAAAAATTTTAAAGAATTAAAATCGTTATGTTTTGGAAATTTTGGAAAACATGCACTATGAAGAAGAAAACTAAGGATTGTTGTCCATCACAACTACTTTAATATAATTGAGAATATATAATTATATTATTAGTAAAGTCATTCAATATTATATATTAAATAAATAATTAATTTAGTGGGATCAATTTTTAGAAGTCCCATAATCTGTATATTATGAAAAATATTTCTTACTCTAATGGATTTGGAAGCCTTGGAGATATATGTTATTTTTAGAATGGTTGTGGTTACAACAATGGTTCATGTGTATAACATCATGAATCAAAATCAAATGGTAATATAAGGACATAATAATTAGTTCATGAAGAATTTATAACCTTGGAAAGGTGGATAAATAAGGTTTACTTCCAAAATACTCCAAATAATCTCCAAATAAGTATGGATAATCCTTGGACAATAATAAGTAAGATAATATTCAATAAATAGTCTAAGAAGTCTAATAATATTGCTACATAAAAATAAAAATATATTATTATATTCGGTAAAAAATGGAGACCATGGACACATTCAAAGAACCCATGGATGTATGTTTTTTAATAAAGTAAATTAAAAAACGTAAATTAGTTTAATAAAATCATAAAGATAATGATTTTATGAAAGGACCTCCGAAGAAGAAGCCACATAGAGAGTCAATGAAAGTTATCAATGTTCCTAAATTATTCCTGATAATCCATCTAGTATATTTATATATGGTAAAAAAATTTGATTAGGAACACTAAAAAACTAGTTCGAGTGGAGAAAATAATATTCTATAAGAATATCTTGAATTTCAAGATTTTCATTCAACAAATTACAACCTAGGTGTTAATGTAGAGATTTTAGGGAGTTTTGAGATAGATGGTCATACATCTAAACAGTTATTAACAATGTTTTCAACATAATAGTAATCTCAAGAAATGAGTATTGCAACAAATGATTTATGATGTAACGTCTCACATAAATAAATTATAGTTTTGGTGAGTTCCATTCGTCTCAAAAAAGAGTATACTTAAATATAAATCATATAATCATAAAGGATGGACTAAAAGGAGAAACCTGGTTAAGAAAGTATTCTCATATTTTTTACATTCAACTAAAAATAGTTACATATTGTTCCATTAATTTTGTATTGTATTTGGGTTATTTGATTCTAGGTAACTAAAGGTGAGGCAAAATGGTGAGTAAGATATCCTTCCATGGAATCAACAAAAAGAAGAGAGAATCTGGAATTAATATTCGGTATTTGTTGAAAGTTTAAAATGCACCATTTGGCATAATATAAACTTGATAAATTCTGAATCATGTCTAAAATAGAGATCCATCATGATGAAGATGACCATGCGAATCCTTTCGGGAGGGAGACATGTGAAGATATTATTGGGAAGATTCTAGAAAGTTCTATTGGGTACAAATATGTTTTCTCGATGGTGTGTGGGATAATTTCATTGAAAGGGTATGAGATTATAATTTATCTCATTTGTTACAAAAATAAAAACCCAATATTAAGTGGTATAAGTATATGTTTAATAAATGGAATGAAATTATGAATATGATGACAATTCAATATTGATTTACAATGTTTAGAACCTAAAACTTCTTCTTGAATACTTTTTAAGGGTTTGATTACATGAGTGAAAGTATATACCATTTTTTAAAATATTATTTTACATTTCCAAAAATAAAAAATATATAGTGGAATCACATGACATTTGGAACCTAAAAACGTTAAAGTATCCCCAAAAATACTATATAAACTAGGTTTGAAACACTAGTTTACCCCAATTTGGGGGAATTTATATATGACAATTTGGTGGAGAGAAGATAACCACAGTGAACGGTGGGAACTATAAAGCAAGATAGAGGATAAAAATATCAATGAATTCCAAAGGAATGTATTAATAAAGAAATTGATGTACGTAATAGTATAAGGATTCTTGTAGGAACACTGAAATGGGGTTCTTGTGTGATTAAGTATGGATTAGGAGCCCATGCTTTTGAGAGGCTAGCCTACATACAAAATGTCATTATACATGAAATTTTCATGGTTCATAGAAATAGCCTCATGTACTATGGCATGGAAATATGGGCCATGATTTAATGATTAAGAAAATTTTCATATATTCAGCAATCAAGGTACCAGGTCTTCATTCTATTTTAAGGGTTCCCTCTCATCCCAGTTAAAGAGCAGAATATCTGGAAAAAAATTGAATTTGTAGCAAAAGTGTGGTATCAAGGGTATTATGAGTTATAGGTAGCATAGTTATCCACTCTAGTTTTTCAAATTGTGTTACTATACATATGCATATAAATTTTAAACTAGAGGATTACCTCTAAAAACATTTGGTGGTAATAATTTATTTAATTTATTCAATATGAATTAAGAATAATAAGTGGAATGAGAATATATTTGATGAAAAGTTATTTACTACACCTAACAACATTATTATTTGTTTTTAATCAGGGGTATCCGAAAAGATTAATATACACACATATTAATATTAATTGTTTTGAGTGTATTGTAAAAAGGGTGAATGAAGGGACCATTCTTGCGGGTTGAAATTGTTTTTAATAAGTATAGGTGTATTGATTAATAATAATGTTTCAATGTGTGATAAAAGTTATTAATGTGTGATTATTTATGATAAATATGATTGAGTGGTACAACGGTTGACATGAATAAGGATTGACGTTAATGAAATTTTTTTAAGATGAATATATAATGGTATTTCCATTTGTATTCTTTCAATAAATGAAGATTTTATGTTTTATTGTCTTCATAAAGTGAGAGACTATAATTAAAGACTATATATTGATATTGAAGTAAAATAAAAGAAAATATGGGTTCAGGATTATCTGTTCATAATGAAATTATAGTAAAATCCAAAAGAAAAGTCTAAATATTTTTCCAGATTAACCAACTAGGACATATTGCCACCATTTTCATTTTTCTAATATTAAATCTAGGATCCATCAAAGAGATTTAATGAGATTTCATAACACCTCCAATGGTTAGTGCGTGTGTACAGGGGTGAATGATACTTAAGAAATAACTATTGGGATCATTCATAATGGTCTTATAATGAGAATATAAACCATTAAATTTCATAAAAACACTTATGGGGATTAATTAATTATTAAAAAAAATTATCCAAACTTCTAGTCTGATTTGAAACTCCCTTAATTCCTTTACAATAAATTTTTAATAATTTCCAATGTGATGGATTTAAATAATTTCAAACATAGTGAAATGGTGTCACATGTTCTTGGAACCTATTATCATTAAAATTTGGTATCCCGATCCATATTCATATAATCTTTCAGTACTTGATATTTACTAGTTAAGCTTGAGATCCTCAACATCATCGTCAGGTAGTATGATCTTAAATTAGAAGTATTAATATTTTTGGTTAAAAGTTCTATGAAAATTGGGAATCAAATTGAAATGAAACTCAAATAGATATGCCTCTTATGACCTTGTGGTTGTATGAATTTATAATATGTCAATTTTTGTTTGATATTTATCATATTACATGGCCATATCAATTTTTCATATGAGTTCAATATTGTATTAATTTATTTATGTAACTTCATAGAGGGTTTATCAATAAGACTTATAAATTCATTTGATATTGAAACCATGTCATGCAGATGAGATGGGATTTATGAGATAAATATTATTGTAAAGTGATGCTTACTACGATTTGATAAAAAACTCATTCAAAAAGATTTTCAGAAGTCTATTTACCACTAAAATATAATTTCTCTCTAATGAGTTTTATATGTCTAAATTCCATGTGAAACATTCAATAAATTTCACCTATTAATATTGAAATTTTTTAAAGGAAAAAAGGAATTATGGATGAATGATAAGTGATATTTTTTAATATCAAATTATTTTAATTTATAAATTATTTATGAGGATAAAATGAAAAATTAATAGAAAACATCTCAATCATTAAAAAACGAGATTACTATGAATTTGAGTTCTATTTTTTGGAAGTCATAGAATAATTATATGAATAATTATTAAATTATTTTAAAATATTAATAAATATTATATTTTCCACATTCAATGAAGGAAACAACATTCAATAGTGAATTTATTATTTAATAAATATATAAGAGTGAAAATAGTATGTTTCATCTATATTTTTTTTCTACAAATTGTAAAAGTTGGACAGATAAAAGGGAATTCTCAAATCATATGATGATGATTCATATTATGTAAAGTCAAAGAAAGAAAAAAAGAGTGATATTATATTACTAACACTATTTAATATACATATATATATTAAAGGTGTTTTGTAATTTCCTATAATATTCATATATTTCAAAAAATAAGATGAATTTTTAGTGGAAGAGAAGTGGAAGAACCATCATTGTGTTATTCCTATGTATTGAATAAGAGGCGGACCTAAGAAGCACTTGATATGTGATAAACTATAAAGTAAAACCATCTATCAAAGGGGTAAAATATGTTGGATATGAGAAAAAACTAGTTGTGTAATTTCTATTAATGATCTGATTACTAATACCGTTATTGGGGAGGAACGATCTTGTGTTCATTCATGCATACTATCATGCACCAATATATATTCCAAATTAATTTTAAGAGAGAAAAATGTGTATGCAATAATCCAAATGAAATATTTGAATTCTAAGTCTCTTATAATAATATATTATCCTTGATTGTTAGACATATTATAGTTATTTTATTATTTGATTCATACCATATTGGAGGAAGACGCCTCTTGATGAACACATGGTTCTTATATAAACAACTATAAATATTTAACTGAAGGAAGTGGATGGAACAATTTTACAAAATGAAGTGTATAATAAATACCTACAAAATTTTAGCAGCATTAACAGAATTAGTAACCACTATATTGTATAGTGATAAGAAAATTGAGGTATTTGATAAGAGTCAAACACAGAAAGGTGTATACCCTCACATCAAGGCTGAATTTAAATTTTTTTGTGTTTATATTCTAATTTATTTATATATTAAATGGTAAGTTAAGGTTTGAGAGTGAATTAATTTATTCATACCTCTTAATTAGAGTCTAAATTCATATGTAACATATGTTAATTAGAATAATGTAAAATTCATAATGATTTGAGTACAATGATTTACCCCTAGTGTCTATGCATGATTCATTGGTCTCTTTAATGACACATAACATATTATGGATAAAAAATTTCATTATAGGGAAACATATGTGTTGCTACTATTTTATATAATATATTATATTTTCCATAACATAGTTTGATCCACTAGAGATCAAACACAGGTTCCACTAAATACATCTCTATAATAATTCCAAAGAAAAAGTCCCTCGCTTAGAAATATTTCATCCATAATACCAAAAATATATAACATTTATTTGGATTTGGATAATTGAGTTTTAATATATTGAATTATTTGGTTTTATAAGAACCTATTAATATTTTATAATGATAGAAAATAGTGATATATCATTCTTATTATAATAAATAATTTAAATTAATGAATCCTAATAAAATGTCATATTTAAATAAAAATAAATCTTGAATCATAACATAAATTAACGAATGAGTGGAGATTAAGAACCCTTAGATTTCAAATAGCATCTTAATAATTGGGAAGGAACCAAATTGAAACATTAATACCAACTTAATAGACTTTTTATTGAAAAATTAAGAGTAAAGTCATGATCAATGATTTTTAATGTGAGAAGAATTTAAATATGGGTGGGTATTTATAGAAAATTATTTTTAATGATTGATTAATTCTATGACTTAGGATTTGAAAATCTAGGTTGTTAAAAATTTAATACCATTGTATTTTTTATGGATTTAATTCATGTTATTATATATTAATGAATATATTATTCAATTTTATATTTTTATATCTTAAATCATTTATTAAAATAGTCATGGAAATTTTTCATTTTTCCAAAAAAAAAATTTATAATTTATTACCCATTTTAAACTTTTGAAAAGCCATTATATTTTTTAAAATTTATTTTAATACATTTAAATTTTTCAATTTAGTTAACTAACATAGTTTAGTTTGTGAATTTATTTATATTTATTAATAATTAGTATTTTCATAAAAAAAATTTATAATAAATAACATATATGCTTACATTATTATACAACTTACCTAAAATTTTAATTGTATCAAAAAATTATAAAATATTCACTATTAGGTAATTTGGATGTGTTTATTCTAAATTTGATGTAATTTTTATGATAATTATCTATTCAATTTTTCTAAATTTAATTACTAAATAAACTCAAACTATATTTTAGAATCATGCATTTCACAATAAAATCTTAAAAAAAATTAATTATTTTATTTTCATTCAAAGACATATATATAATTATATAATATTTACTTGGCTTTTATAAATTATAATTTTTTATTATTCATTATACTATTACCAATTTATTTTATATATGTTATTGAAAAATTATATATTATACATAACTGTTATCTAACAATTACAATGGCCATCTTATAATTCTAATGTTCTAGATAAAAATAATTATTTTTATCTTCCTATAAAATTCAGTTTATTCATACCTCTACAATAAATCTACTAATTCTTTTATTTTTCAAATTTCCATTATTTGGATTAATGTTTTCATTATAATATAAATGTATCTCTTGTTCTTACTATTCATTGTATAATATGATCATTAGATTCCATGATTATTGTGTTCCTCTGTATTGTTATATGTTATGTATCAAAAAATTTATCTATTATAGTAAATATAATTTTTCATGTTTTATTATTGTATAATTATGATAAAATAACGTTTATTTTTTGATGTATAACTGTAATCATGTCTTTATTTGTAATAATACGATATATTTTATTACATTTTTTCCCTAGAGAATTTTCATCTTTGGAATTTGAGATATAATTAAAACCAAGAAAAAATAATTGTAGTTCTTCATCATTTCTTCCATAGGCTCTCACAATGCTTCCTTGAAATTATGATTCCCCAAAATGGATTTCACTATCCAATATTCTTGATTCCTCATAACATTCACTCTCGTATTATGAATTTAGGTAGTATCTTCATTATATAACAAGAAATTATCAAGATTTATTTTTGGATGGTGATTATAATGGTTGGGAATGGATTATGATTCCTTAATAGTGATAACTAGTAGAAAACATATACTTTAGATAGATTGGGTGGATATTTTGATGCTTTCGATTGGAATTGTGCGTCGTCACTCCATGTGATGGTGATGTCATACTTATTGTATTACATTCCCACTTTCAAAAGGTTTCCAGATTTTATCACTTTAATCAATGATGTATAATCCATGATTGAAATGGGGTTGTGGGATGATTTTTCCTCCCTCTATATATTTCACCTTAGATATCACCACTTAGTATAGGTATCCCTCACAGATTTGAGTCATTTTTATGTAACTCATTCATGGTTTCATCTTAAGGTGGAAACTAATTTACTATGTTGCTTATATCACTAAAGGTAAGAAACCTTCAATAACAGTAGATGGTATCATTAATAATATAGGAGAATATATAGATATTGAGTTTATTTTTAATGGAGAAATTCTTCTCTATTTGAAATCAGAGTCATCTCATATGAGGAACCTTATGCCAAAATAAAATCCATCATGTGTTGTCTATGAGGTAGTTGGCGCTAGGGGAATACATCTTATGTGGTTTTTTATCTTAGGAATGTGATGTTTTTCTGTATTTTGTAGGGATTTCAGGACTAGGTTATAGGATTAATGTATTTTTTGGATAGGTGGGTTATGTTTTCATTATAACATGGGGATAAGTGGGTTATTGGTTTAACATATTGTGGGGAAAGATGGGTTTCATGTTGAATGTCTTGTGGGAAAAAATGGGTCACTAGTTTAACATCATTTGGGGTTAGTTTGGTCACAAGTTTAATGACTTCGGAGTAAAAATGGGCGACAAGTTTAATGTATTGTGGGGATAGATGGGAATTGTTTAATGTCTTGTACGGATAGATGGGTCACATATTTAATGTCTTTTGGGGACATATGGGTTAATATTTTAGAATCTTGTGGGGATAGATGGTTCATATGTATATAATCTTTTTGGGATAGATGGTTCAAAATTATAATATCTTATGGGGATTGGTGGGTAACATGTATAATTTCTAGTGGAGATAGGTGGGTTAAAGGATTAACAACTTTTGGGGATAGGTGGGTGGTTACGTGTGTCCCCATGGGGGAAGATTTTACACTAGGAATTTTTTTATTGTTGGGGTATGATTACTGAACATTAGGGAGGTACCTCGGATGAATTGGTTTGTTGGGATTGAACCTCAAGGAGGATTCTACATACCATGTATTAGAATAAAGGATTAAAACTCGCATAGTATGATGATGTAGTTTAAGGTAATGTGATAAAATAGTTCATGTTGTTTAATATCATGTGGTATGTATAGTTATGCAATGAAAGGAGATTAAACAATGGATAGTGTGGGGCTTACACATGAATGATTATAATAGAAGAGATATCATCTGATGTTGGGGAAGGAAGTTTCATACCATAATTGTTACACATTAGGAATCATGTGTTAATTAAACAAGGTATGAGGTGTGGGATCATCCCATGCTTTTAATACATGGGGCATGATGTGTTTATAACACAGTGTAAGGATATTGTTTGGCATCATCTGTTAAGGATGTTTTTTTGCAATATTATATCATTTTACTAGGATGTTGCGTATGAGAGGGGCATGTGCAACTATTTTACTTGGGTGATGTTTAGAGTAGCGGGGGTTTGAATAGTTCTTACATTGTTGGGAGATTCCCGGGGGATTTTAGGAGCTTAAATGTTTTACATTGGGATTATATGTGGATTCTAGCCACTGAATCTATATTATGAATATGATCTACCAGTGTACTTAAATAGATTAGTTATGATGGGGTTGGGTCTTATACATGGACGTTTCTTGGGTAATTCTAGGAGCATCGAGGGTATGAATGGGGCTTACATAGTTGGGGGGTTCCATGGTTCTACTACGAGAAACCTTAATATGGGTGTAATTACACATGGAAGTTACATGGGTGTTGTTGGGTGAAGTAATGGCGGGATGGGGATTATGTGTTATAAATTTCCATGTTCCTCTAGGAGAATCAATTGTGTGAATAAGGCTTACACATTAGAGATTCATGGGTGTTGGGGGTATCATCTCATGAATATCACATACAGTATCTCATTTTCATCACATAAGGCATCCTGTTTTTATTACACAGGGCATTCCATATTTCTCTACTAGGGTAATTTCATAGTTTATTGACATGTGAAATGAAATTATGTGCAGTTTTTATGCATTGAGCTTCCCATTCATTCTTCCTCATGTTGGGTTAATAGGTAATCTCAATCCACTGATCAGTCAAGAAACATTATTGGGGATTAAACCTATGAAGGAGGCCCATGATGGATATTTTGGGGTAGAAGGGATATATGTGGGGGCTTTCACTATAGGGATTCCCATTCTTCTCCATCACATTGATTCATGAGGGAATTTTAACCCACTAATCGGTTGAAGAAAATGATTGTGTATTATATCTAATGAGGATTCCCATGGTGGTTGTTTGGTAGTAATCTCATGATCAATTCGTGAGGCATATTATACCTGATACATAATTAAACTCATTATTTTCAAGTGAGGAATCTTATTCTCCTTAAATATGGTATACCACAATTTAACATCAGGTATTGAGGATGAAGCATGTGGTCTCATGATCACCACATGAGGTATCTTACACTAGATATGTAAGGAATATTATATATTTCACATGAGTCATCCTATTCTTTTCACATTGTGTATAGTATAGTTTAACATCTTGTAGTGAGGACTAATATATAGGACATTCCTTGAAAATACTAGCATGGGGATTATGCAATAGCATCACTTTCTGGTTTTTTGACCTCCAGGCCCGGAAGCCATTGAATGGTACCGTAAGCCACCTGATGACCTGGCCTCAGACATTACTCCCAATATAAAAGAAGCTCCCAAATAGTCTTGATGGCTAGTGGTTTGTTTGTGGGAGACTATTCCATCATGTTAGAGTGAAATGCACTGAAAGTAATCAAATCAGTCAATAGTGGAGGTAGTAAAAAAACTAGACAGAAGATAAACATCCAATTTATAAATATATAAATAATTCCAAATTTAATCTCACATAAAAATGATGTGTAATGTCATGTCTATAAAAATATGGAAAAATGTATTCAAGAATCCAGTTGGTTACATGAAACAAATGTTCCAAAATGATAAAAGAACAATCTCTAGACATCGTCCCAAGTAATTCTTGATCTTATGCTCCCATTCTCCTAAGAAATTAACAATCATGCATTACACAATGGGATCTTACCTTGATCCGTAACCGAATCCATGAAGTCTATCTAGGTACCCAATAATGACCTGAACAGGGTGGAGATAAAAATCAATAGCCCATTTCCAAGAGTTTCTACAACTTTTCTAGTCTTTCTATAACAAGCTATAGTAGTTTGCAGTATATAAAACATGAATGGATGTAATGAAATTAAACTGAAGAAAGTCAAGAGGTAAAGTCAACCTTCCATTTCTCCCTATAAAAATAGTCAAGATTCCATAAACAAAGGAAGCTGTGAAGCATAAATAAAATTTTCACATCTTTCCATTCTAACAATTTTAAACTGATACCCATAGCAGTGTTATCAGTAATGAATAAAAAATTCCTGCAATAACTTCTCCATGAAATCAAGTGTAGAACAACTACGAAATCCATGTCATATAATCTAGTATATAACATCCATCACAGCCAATCCATATAATAAATTTTTATAACTTCCATTATGGACATGTCATATAAACAAGTGTGTATCACATATATAATGATTGTGTCGTGTAATCAAATGTTTCAAATAAGGACATGCCAGATCTTAGGTCCAGATGACCAATGAATCCACATCTACCCCAAGAGAATCACGATTGAAACTCAGTAATGACATTGTTACATTCCAATGATAATATCAATAGACCATGACTAACATTATTTTAAGAATGGAGGATCCACAGGGTAGTATGGATTGAGGTATCCTAAGGAATTAGGATCCAAGGTGTAAACAGGTCCAAGGCATCCATTACCGCAATTAAGACCCCTTGAGAATAAGTGTCCATGGTGCTCTATGGAATCAAGATCCAAGGTATACTAACCAAGGAATCCAATTCCATAATCAATTCACCTTCTCATTCATTCTTCATTTCATAACATCTACATTTCTTGGGATCATACAACTCATTTCCACAAATTACATTTAAAAAAATTCAATAATTTAACATTATGTAATCATAAGGAAAATGATTTATCACCATATTCTAATCATCTCAATTAAATTAATTTAGTTTATCAAGATCCCGGAATCAGTGGTGAGCTAACAATCCCATAGTGGGGTGGTATGAAATAGGGATGATACAATGGTTCACCAAATGGGAAGCCTAGGTTTTTGCTTAACCTCCAAAAATATCATTGTTATTCAATGGGAAACCTAATTGGTTCCAATTCACTTAATCAGGACATTAAATTCATATTAATGAAAATTCCATAATTTTTAGTGTTATTTAAAATAAAAATTAGGTTTATAAAATTCCAAACAAGCGAGAAAAGTTATAGACCACCTACCTTAAGTTGGTAGTAGAGAACTCATCCAAAATCAAACTCTGATTCGGTCTTGATTGGAAGAAAAACATGGAATCATAGAAAATCTAGAAAATATGGCATATCAAATTTCACATAAATAACTCCATTGAAATAAATTCAGATGAATAATGACACAAGATGGTCGAAGAACTTACTGTCGTGGATCAAATAAGACAAACAACGGTCAAATCTGGGTCCAAATGATGAACCAAAATAAATCCTTTAATTTGGATTTGAAGGGAGATCCCAAGAATTAGGTTTATCCAGAAGATGAAAAAAAATGAAAAAATCAATTTATTTTATAAGGTTTTTAAAGTAATTTTTTGTCTTTTTCCCTAAAAAATAGCATTGTAATTTTGTCCAAACTGTGAACCAACCATGTTCCCTTTAGTTCCTCAAGGGTAACCTCACATGGTTCACAAAAAACATTTGATAAACTTTGCATAAACTGTGTTGAACGCCTTTGTGAAAACTATAGAGCTTTACGCATGAGCATGCACACCTAGATGAATTGTTTCCACAAACTATGTGGCCTTCTTCTCCCTTATTTTGAACCACAAATGGCTACCCCTAACCGTGAGGCTTAGGGAACATGGATTCTCATAACCATGAGGGAAAACGATTTTTCTTTATCATCATCAAATTTTTATTTAGGAAGACAAGGGGAAGAAACAAGGGAGACAAGGAAACAATACAAGAAACAAGCAACGAGGCACCCGGGAACTAGGGGGTCTAAAGTAATGTAAACCAATAAAGTCTCTTCTTTTCAAATTATCCCTCTCGAGTTACAAAAAAAAAATTAAAGGGATGAAAGTGATGTTAGATCCCAGACTCGCTAATGACACAAGGTGATTCGCAACTCTATTCCCCTCCCGCCATGTGTCTGTCACAATGACTTTGTGGAGGAGAGTGTGGAATTTCCTAAGCATTTAGGATATTGACTAAGATGTGTGACCATTTCCATTCAGAGACTTATAAATAATTAGAGAGTCATTCTCTCCTTGAGTGATCACAATTTCCCTCTGTTCGCAAAGGGTTAGTCCGGTGAGGAGGGTTTTGGCCTCTACCTAAAGCGGGGTGCCTTTCCTATATAAATTAGTGAAAGCTATCACAACAATTCCACCCATATCCCAAACCACACCCCCTCCTCACATATCGCCTAGCTGGCATGAACCATCCGAATTGAGCTTGTATCCCAAGGCTAGAGGCCGCTAGCATATCAACAATTTTTCTTTAGAAGTTTCATTTCAGGCACCAAAAAATCCCCAACCACCCTCTAAAATAGTTGTGATCTCATTAATTACCTGCATTAGGTCAAAATAATTCCCTTATACCGATAACATAATGATCCATAACTCGTAAGAAAACCCAAGGTCTTACAATCTTCTCCCATAAAACAATTCATCCCTAAATTTCCCTTCTATTAGTGGTCAATAATCGCTAGAGAATATCTTCAACCACTAAAAATTTACATCCAACTCCCACTCCTAGGCCTCATCTTATAAAACAACGTACTTTCAAAACTCTCATACTAGAAGAACTAACCATTCTCAAAACACCTTCACGCTCATGTCAGTGATACCAATACGATTATCCTTGAAAGATGCATCTACCTATAGCTCTATCCCATCTCGCTATAGAGTGTGAGAAATGTATGAGTTATAATAGTGCAACTGAGATACATTGAAGACTTCATAAAATTACATTGTACATTGAGTTAACTGCATTTGATAGGATACCAAACCAACTCTCTCCATAATCTCAAATGGCCTAACATATCATAGGTAAATCTTACAATTTATTCTTTTTCCATCTATGTGCAAACTTTGATGAGATACATAAAAAAGACCAAATCCCTGAACTTGAACTCCATTGGTTTTTGACAATGATCAGCATAGGATTTCTATGTAGACTATGTGTTACCCATTTTTTTAATCAACTATACCTGCTTTAAAGATTCCTTAATGAGACAAGGTTTGAGTGAAGCTTCTTCTCCTGAATCTAACTAGTTCCGGGAAGAACGACATGGCCTAACCGAAAAATCCCCATAAGGTTCCATCTATATAGTATCCTAATGGCTATTGTTTTAGGAGAACATAACTAGTGGTATAATACTTTCCCATGATCCACCAAAATTGGAAATACATTCTCTTATAATGTTTTCAAGCACTTGAATCGTGTGCTATGACTAGCCATCAATATTTGGGTGGAATTTCATGCATATAATCACTTGTGTACCCAATGAACTATATAAAATCTACTAGAAATGTGGTGTAAAATTGGAATACCTATCTGATACCATGTAACGAGGAACCCCATGTAGTCTCACTATCTCTCAGATATAAATCTATCCAAGATAAAACACTAACAAGGTCTACCTAGTGTGTAAGAAACAAGTGACTTTCATGAGTTGTCCCATAACAACCCATAAATAATCACTAACTCTAGACAACCTCATAAACATGATCCGAAAATTGATCACATAATTACCCCATTTCCACTCGGTAATGGGTATCTATTGTAAAAGTTTGTTTGTTCACTGATGTTCTGAATTCACTAGCTTATAGGTGGAACAACTCATCAAAATATTATCAACCTCTTGTTTCATTATTGGGAACCAATATTGGAGAGACATGTATTAGAACGTCTTGGTAATGCCTGGATGAACTTCCAAAAAATGATCCATGAAATTCTCACATCAACTCATTGTGTATGTTTTGTATATCCTAAAGACAACCATGAATACAAGTAATTTTATCCTAACCAATTTTCTAAACATGAGGCAGGTCCTCACCTACCACACTCTCCTATTGGACTAAGCCCTCAAAATCTATTAACTATAACATCATAATTCTCTCCAGAATATTAAAACATATAGCTAAGTATGAAGAGATATTATACACCTGAATATCCAAAACCTCCAAGATCATCTCATAAATAATTTCTAGAAGGTAACACTCACTTCAAACCTCCTAAACTCACAGTCTTAGATTCCTACTACTCAGTGCATCAAAAACTACATTTACCCTTCTACGTATTTTGGAATGCTCAAATTCCATATACTATTGGTACTCAACCAACCATCATTTCATCAACTACATTTCAAACTACCTAAATATATACCTTTGTATTTTTTTGGTTTGTGTACACCACACAATTCCCTCTCACTATGTAATGCCATCAAAAATTAACGGCATGCACAATAATGGATTACTCAAGATCATGCATCAGGTAATTCTTCTCATGTGGTCTCAACTGACAAGACATGTACCCCATGGATTTCTCATAAAACATCAGAACTGGTCATACATCAATACATTATGCAACACAATAAACATGTTATCTCATGCTTCACTCTGACA
This sequence comes from Viscum album, assembly GCA_963277665.1. NCBI lineage: Eukaryota > Viridiplantae > Streptophyta > Magnoliopsida > Santalales > Viscaceae > Viscum > Viscum album. The sequence continues at coordinate 2,026,253,296 of OY728146.1, read as the reverse complement.
AAATCAAGACCAGTGATAAAGTAATTCTCTATTTTAGATCCTGAAAGGTTGTCTCACTGGTATCTATAAATACAAACTTAACAAAATTCTTCTTCAGTCGCATAATAGTTTTTTCTAGTAAAGATAAGAGATGAATCAAATTCTTATAATATCCATATATCCATAACAACATATGTAAATCAAATATGTGATTATGTTTCTACTAAGAAACTACAACTCTCACCTTCCCTAGGCCAATTGATAATATTGTCTCTTAAATAATAAGACCCAAGAGGTGAATCTCATCCATATAGAAGTGGATCATTATGATATTATTATGTAAATAATTCTATTTTAGTGTATCCAAAATTATCATAATTTGTTTGACATGGTCGTGAAGATTGTTATAATACACTAAGATATATTCCATGAATAACACCACAAACAAATTTGGACAAGGAAAGAAATATCGGTTCATCAGTGCCATTAAAAATGATAGCATGTTCATGAGACCGAACAACATAACTAGATACTCATATAGATGACACATGATATGAATAGATGTATGATGTATTCTTGAAGGTCAGTCACACAATTGATGATAACCATATCCCAAATCAATCTTGGATTAAACCCAAGCCCTCAGAGCTAGTTAAATATATCATCTATCTATGGTAGGGGATAACTATTGATAACCTACAACTGGTTCAATTTCTGATAATGTAGACATAGCCTAAAGTTACCATCCACCTTTTTACAAAATCGACTCGTAAACCTCAAATATAAGTAATGGGTTGTATAAACAACTAGACTTTATTAACTCTTTATCTCATTCAACTTCCCAGTAGTGATTCAATAATAAGGAATGCATATCGGTGAAACTCATAAAACCGGCTCAATAGAGAAATATACCTTTATGTTAAGAGGTAAACAATAAAATTCATCTCAGAGAACATCCATAAAATGATCATCCACTATTGATAAATGTAACACCCCGAGATTTTATGAGATATTTTCCTTTTAATTTATTTCATATCTTTTGTTGTATGCTACACCAATATTATCTGGCACTATACACAACACCCTATTAGCTTGTAGTATATGCAACACTATTCTTGGATTGTGTTACACACAATTTCAAGTTCGTTTGATTGTAGTTATTCTACGAAACATTGAGTGTATATATATATATATATATTCAATTTATTAATGAAATATGGTTGGATTTTTTTTATACACAACAAAAAAGGATTCTTTCACTACGCGCAACCCTGACTTGGCTTGCATTGCACACAATTGTGACCTTCCTCGATAGCGTGTGTTGTAAGCAATACCGGGTTTCACTAAACAACGATATATTATTATAATATTATTATGAACTAGCCGTTATGAATAGTATTGATTAAATTTTGAATTTTATAACATTATAATTCATCTTACACATTTTCTAGAACATGGTAGAAGAACAAAATAAATTTTTCAAGTAAAATAAGTATTTTTCACATAATGTAGTTTTGTCGCCTTTTGATGGCGCACCAACTTTAAATATAGTTTTTGACATGTTTATATGTTCAATTTGACAAAATAAAATTCTTCTTCACAATCAGGATATTAAAATTTACTTTGGATAAAATTTTCATATTATTCTGACAACTTTCATATTTTAATGAATAGTAAAAGCACGCTATATTTTATCTAAAAACAACTTTTTTTATCATAAAACTTTATATGGATAAATTATAATATTTAATGGTTTTAAAGTATAAATAGAATATATTTTTACCACTTAATATAATTTATGTCACTAGAATTTATTTAACATTGAAGTCATAGGTAAAATCATTTCAATCTTTTGAAATGTTTTAACTTTTAAAACTCGTTTTCTTAATAGCGGGATTAATTTTAAATTAATTACTGCAACTTCTGATTTTTGAATTTTGAAAAATGGATTCCATATTTGGAATCAGTAGGTTCAAATTAGGTTAATAGGCTAGTTTTATTTTGGGCACTATGAATAGTTACTACGGTAATTTTTATTTACTTCAGTTAAAGATAAATCGGGTTATTAAGGGTAAACCTAATATTATAAAATTTCCCTAACACATGACAAAATTATATTTGATGACTAAAAGACGACCCATATGACCTAAGGGTCGGATTAAATTCATTTTATAGACTTTTGACCCTGAAAATAATTTAATTATTATTAAAACCAAAGAAAGTGACAACATGTCACTCTCTTAAATATTATATGTATAATAATTTTAATATAGTGGTAAACATCATAAAACATTGAACATGAATATTATCCATAAATCTAACAAAATTATATAAATCATGTGAATTTATTTATAATATTTAGGGATTAAATAATTGTCATTAATGGTGACAAAATAGTGATGCTGAAACCGTTTATTTAGTGAAAAATTAATAATATAGTTTTTATTAAAATAAAAATATCTATCAAAAGAACCATAAATTTGACCAAACATTATTGGTCAAGTATAGCTATACCCTAATCATCCAAGGGTCTATTTTTGTACCACTTGGAGCCTTATAAAACCGATTATGACATTTATATTATTTTATTTTAAATGATACCAAAGATGTCAACTTGATAATTAAATAAATATAACAATTTAGATGTTTTTATTTTAAGATGATAAATTCATGTAAGAATATTATTTGCAAATTTATTATATTTATCTTCATCATAAGATTTTATTTTAAATTTTTATGCAAAAAATAAGTATATTAAATAAATATACAAAAATGTTGCAGTAATTATTTTATTAAGAGATATACCAAATAAAAGGATCTAAAAATATCAAAATAAATATTATATGAACTATTTAATGCAATACAATAATTTTATAGATTAATATGACATGTTATGAATCTAGTAAAGCTTTTAGTTCGAATATATCTTCTGTGAGGAGTTTATTTAAATTCAAATAAATGAATAGTGTCAAAATTGACACTATTGTTATTTTATAAAAATAACATAATATAAAATTGTTTAAAAATTACAAAATTATTTAAAAATTATAAATTAAAATTTATATGGTCCAAAATTATATAAATTATCCAATTATAGAAGATTCACAACACATATGTAGTTATTTATAACAATTTAAAATTTAGAGCCTTATTACCAGAAATAAAATTAAATAGATTAAATAATGATAAATCAAGTTGATAATGTTTAAAATAAATTCAAAACATGTATAAATTTTATTGGTTTAGGATATTACAACCCTATCTCATCAAAACATTATATTTGAGTAATTTTGAGGTTTTTATGTGGGTTTTGAATTTATTATAAATTAATATTTCTTATAATTCCAAAGGTGCCCCTCTCCTCCATTATAAAAGGGAACCTCCTCCCTCTCCTCCTCACACCATTTTGAGCCTTCAAGTTCATCCAAACCCTGACCATTTCCATTCTCAAATTCCCTATAAATATTATATAGGTCCTGGTCTTCTTCAAAGGCCAATATTAGTGCCCTAAGAGGAGGTTTCAAAGAGGCGTGTAGAATAAGAGGTAACACCCATTACCGATTCTTTAAAATTTATTTCTTCTTCTTCTTCTTCTTAATTAGTTGTTTCATTATTAAGTAATAACATCAGTATCACTAATATACTGATATGTTATTATATATATGAAACAACCCTATTTAACCTTCTATCCATCCTACGGAAAACAAAATCACCGCGCGTGCGTACGTACGGAATATCATCTCCACACCGTGGTGTAATCTGTTTTCCACCACCACCTTACTTGGATGGGTATAATGGTGTAAATAAATAACTATATATGAATAATATAAAGTGATAATGATTCTGAAATATTATACAAACACTTCAATACAATTCCATGATCATGGGAATGATATCATCGTTCGTGCGTACGTACGGACTACGGTCTCCACGACACGATGAGATTCATTTTCCATGTTAACAATTCTAGAATGATTATAAAGTATATATAATAAGTAATCATGAAATATATGACATAATAATGCTACTGTATTGATTCACATATATATATATGTATGTCATCTACTTAATTTCATTCAATTCAATAAGGAAACGAAAACAACGTTCATGCGTACATACGACCTGCCGTCTCCATGAACGGTGTATTTCTTAACATTTATCGATCTATTATATATATGTATATTTTGAATATATATTATATATAAATCATTTTTTATATTCTGGAATTAAGTAATCATTATCTAAGTAATCATATGAATAATTACAAGTCAAAACACGGACGACAAATGAAACGATTTTACCCAAAACAATCTTTAACATGGAATTTACAAAAGAACGGGTAATATAAAGTCATAAGTGAACCATATATGATATCATAACAAAGAATATGATTCTCTAATAAGTCAATGACATTATTTAAATCATTATACAGGTGGTTCGAATACATATGAAGCATATCAGACCTAAGGTAAGGGATAAATTTTCAATCTCATTTTTTATTCGAGATTGCTTATACGTAAGTATTTACTGGGGTTACGTTTATCATCCATGACCATGTTTTCTAAAAATGTTTTCATAAATTGTTTACTATTCTTCCATTAATTTTTAAAGTCATTTTTACCTTTTATTGACTTTTTACCACGTTTTATGAATGGAATCTTTCCTTTAGTTACCATATAAGGTACTTTTTGACTTTTCCGACAAAAGTATGAGGAGAATGTTGTTTCTAACATATAGGGCGTGAACAGATTTTTACGGTTTCATATCTCCTAATTTTAAAGAATCTTCCTCTACAAGTTTTCATGGTTATTTTCAATAAATTCATTTTCTTTAAAAATTGTGTGGAATTTTGTGAAAAGAAAATGATTTTGAAGGAGAAAGGATATTTTCCTCAATAATTCATTTCAAGTGTTTTATCAAAACCATTTTCCATCTAAGATGACATTATTTCATATATTAATGTTTCAAGTATAATGTCTCTCTGATTTAAATGGTTTAAATTTTCTTATGATGAAATATCCATTTGTTTTATATGGATTATGTGATGATGGGATGATGTTTATCAAACCCATTTTATTCTTTGGGTTATGATGAATGCTTTATGTTTATTTTGTGGCACGAGTAAGAATGATTTCATTATGAGATGGGTGGGACCTATATATCCCTCCAATGCATTGGGTAAAGATTTATATATCATGATATAGCCATGACTAGAATGGTATGTTAATGCGGTTCAGTTTTATAGGACTGGATCGAGGAGTGAACTCGATTCAGAAAGGGACATTGTCCACTAAGCTGGTCTTGGCAGCAATGCCTTGGATACTATAGAAATCATAACATGTGCTTAATGGGTTCCATAATTACATGTTTTATTCCCATGCCATTTTATCATGATTTATGTTCCATTATGATCTATGCCTTATGTACTTCCATGTTTTATGTCATTGCTCAAGAATTTAATGTTTATATATTATGTTCATGTTTAGAAGTTCATATGTATAGGGTTAGTTTTATTTTCTCCATGCTTACCCTTACTGAGCATTTGAGCTCACCCTTTATATGTTTTATTTTCCCCAGGATATAAAGAAATGTTTTAGGTAAGAAAACAAAAACGGGATGATCTTTATGGGAGATATTTAAGATCTTTCACCACGATTAGAAGATTTTGTTCGGCGTTTCCAAAGACACTAAACTATTACCGTCCTTGTATGTCTTTTTTTGTTATGTATTAAGTATTCCTCTTAAGTATTTCACATAAGTAATGTAATGTACATGTACGTCATGCTTTGGGTCTCTACAGTTGGTATCAGAGGAAAGGTTTAGTTAACCTTTGGAAACTAGGATGCGAAAACTTTAGTGAGATCCCTAGAGATATTTCTAAGGTATGTCTAGGGATGTCCCTAAGGTTTCGTATAACTATAGGTTATAGTTCTAGAATTATGTTGACGATCATTAATAGCCTAAGGTGAACCTAGGGTGTCATGGATAAAGAATGTGTGATAAGTTAGACATCCCATAAGTGACTTTTTATGATTATATGGTTCTTCATTATTTTAATTGTTTCATACACTATGATTTCTGGTCTTAGTAAATGGAGGGAATGAGAAGTAATTTAGTTAACATTGATTCCAATGGACAAATTGGTGACTATGATCAACAAAATTGTGTAACATCTAGAGAGAAAGATTTTGTGATTATGTCGAATTAGTAGTCTCAATAAATGATTGACAAGGTGAAGTTTAGTTGTATTCCTAAGTCATTAAATAATAGGAAGATGGAATTTTATGCATGTTATCATGGTGCGTAACATAGAGAAAGGAAGATTGAGATTTCTAAAGAAGGGAAGAAGAACCTTGAGGAATTACTCAAATGGAGGAGAAGATGCTATCTGTGTGGAGAAAAGGGTCATAGAGTGAAATAATGTTATGGAGTTCAATGTCTTATTTGTGGAGAACATGGGAATTACCTAACTCAATGCCCTGACCTAAGAGGTTACTTATAAATCAAGGAATGACCAATTCTATGCCAATAATTGAAGAGGATGGATTGAATGTTTTATGTATTGGAATTAAAGAATAATGTTTTTGAAATACTTTTATGGTATATTAAAATATCTATGTACTGTTCCATTGTGGTTTTCAATAAGAATATGGTACCGGTAACCATGTAACGTGATTTTGGAAAGTAGATGATATGCGAATAATGAAGGGATAAAGAGAAAATGAAATTTTTAATAGTATTAATGAGCCCATGACTGATATAAGGACAATGTGATATCATGGTTTGATTATATAGAAATTTTGGGACATTGGTATGTGGAAAGGGTTAACTTTTAACAACATTCATGTTTTCACTAAGGTTCAATGGGTATTTATTTTTCAAGAGAATACGTGATTAAGGTGTTCACATGTTTGGAATGTGACCAACAATATGTATCGTATGATAAATGATGGTATTCACATGCTCGGTAGATGAAAATTCTAGTAATCATTTTTTATATACTATGAGATTGGACAGATGTATTTTGGATAAGTATAAAGATTGGAATGGATTATTTTGGACATCAGATAGTATTGGTTGAGTGTAGAACGTTTTTTGATATTACTGTAGAAATGTTATAATAATGTTGTTTTAGAAAAAGAGTCAACCTGCAGGACAGGTGACAACCCGTCGCGCCATAAAACGTTGTGGGAATCGAACCCACAACCGAAGTGCAATAGGCCTTTATCGCCTACCACTGGCCTACAAGAAGTCTCTGGTTAGTAGAAACCTGTTTTATTTTATTAATTGGTATGATAGATGAAGTATAAGTTCATATTTGGAATCATATATGATTAACCTCAACATCGATGGACTTATGTATATTTGATAACTTTTTCTAACCTTTTATTTGAAACAGATGGAATGACCCATCGTTCTATCACATGATCTTCTAACACTTCACGAATAAAAAAATCAACTTCATTTCTTTAAGAGATGAAGTGTAAATTGTTCACGGCATGAACAACAGTGAGATTGTTCCAAAATCATGTAAGTATTTCTTTTAATTCATCAACTTTATGGAAATGATCTTGAAAACCAAAAATGTTGTCCTAGTGCTCTTATATCTGATGAACCAGATGGTACCTTAGAACATCACAAATTTATGGCTTTGTGATTGTCGGCTTTTTCATAGCCATGTTCTCTACCACTCTCCATCAGAACATGATGGTTAGATTTCTCCTCCATATCCATATTTTCACCTTTGTTCTCTTATGTGGAAACCCTCTGATGAGTTACTTTGGGTATCCGTTATGTTTCTAACGTTCCTTTTTAAAATTACGTTTTAGTATTTCTTTTTAAGATGTGGGTTTATATAAAAGAAACTCTCATTTAATAAACCATTTATAACCCCGATTAGTTTCGAGGACGAAATTCATTTTAACGGGGGTAGAATGTAAAACCCCCAGATTTTATGTGATATATTCCATTTAATTTCTTTCATATCTTCTTTTGTAGGCTACAATAAGATAATATTTCACTATACGCAACAACCTATTATCTTTCAGTACACGCAACACTATTCTTGGATTGTGTTACACACAATTTTAAGTTTGTTTGATAGTAGTTATTCTACGAAACATTGAGTGTATATATATATATATATATATATTCAATGTATAAATGAAATATGGTTGGATTATTTTTATACCCAAAAACAAAGGAGTCTTTCACTACATGAAACCTTGACTTGTCTTACATTGCACACAATCGCGACCTTCCTCGATAGCGTGTGTTGTACGCAATACTAGGTTTCACTAAACAACGATATTTATTATAATATTATTATAAACTAGACTTTATGAATAGTATTAACTAGATTTTTAATTTTATAACATTATTATTCATCTTACACATTTTCTAGAACATGTTATAAGGACAAAATAAATTTTTCGGGTAAAATAAGTATTTTTCAAAAAATGCAGTTTTGCCACCTTTTGATGGCGCACCCACTTTAAATCTAGTTTTTGACATGTCTATAAGTTCAATTTGACAAAATAAAATTCTTCTTTGGAATCAGGATATTAAAATTTTCTTTGGATAAATTTTTCATATTATTCTGACAACTTTTATATTTTAATGAATAGTAAAAACACGATATATTTTAACTAAAAACAACTTTTTTCATCATAATTATTTGTATGGTTAAATTATAATAATTAATTGTTTTAAAGTATAAATAGAATATATTTTTACCATTTAATATAATTTATGTCATTATAATTTATTTTACATTGAAATCATAGGTAAAATCATTTCAATCTTTTGCAATGTTTTAACTTTTAAAACTCATTTTCTTGATAGCGGGATTAATTATAAAATAATTACTGAAAATTATGTGTTTTAAATTTTGAAAAATGGATTCCATATTTTGAATCAGTAGGTCCATATTATGTTAATAGGATACTTTTTATTTTTGGGCACTATGGATAGTAACTATGGTAATTTTTATTTACTTCAGTTAAAGATAAATCGGGTAGTTAAGGGTAAACCTAAGATTATAAAATTACCCTAACACATTCCAAAATTATATTGGATGACTAAAAGTCGACCCATATCACCTAAGGGTCGGATTAGATTCATTTTATGGACTTTTGACCATGAAAATAATTTAATTGTTATTAAAACCAAAGAAAGTGACAACATGTCACCCTCTTAAATCTTATATGTATAATAATTTTAATTTAGTGATAAACTTCATGAAACTGAAAACATGAATAGTATCCAGAAATCTAAAAAAAGTATCTACATCATGATAATTTATTTATAATTTTTAGGGATTAATTAATTGTCATTAATGGTGACAAAATAGTGATGCAGAAACAGTTTATTTAGTGAAAAATTAATAATATAGTTTTTATTAAAATAACAATACCTATCAAAAGAACCAGAAGCTTGACCAAAAATTATTGGTCGAGTATATCTATACCCTAAGAATCCAAGGGTCGATTTCTGGACCATTTTGAGCCTTATAAAACTGATTATGACATTTATATTATTTTATTTTAAATGATTCCAAAAATGTCACCTTGATAATTTAATAAATATAACAATTTAAATGTTTCTATTTTAAGAAGATAAATTGATGTAAGAATATTATTCTGAAAGTTATTATATTTATCTTCATCATAGGATTTTATTTTAAATTTTTATCCAAAAAATAGCTATATTAAATAATTATACAAAAATGTTGTAGTAATTATTTTATTAAGAGATATACCAAATAAAAGGTTTAAAAATATTGAAATAAATATTATATGAACTATTTAATGTTCTCCACTAATTTTATAGATAAATATGACAGCTTATAAATCTATTAAATCTTTTATTTCTAACATATCTTCTGTGAGGATGTTATTTAAATTCAAATAAATTAATAGTATCAAAATGGACACTATTGTTATTTTATAAAAATAACATAATATAAAATTGTTTAAAATTTACAAAAATATTTAAAAATTATAAATTAAAATTTATATTGTCCAAAATGTCTAAAATTATCCAATTATGGACAATTCACAACACATAAGTAATTATTTATAACAGTTTAAAATTTATAATCTTATTACCACAAATAAAATTAAATAGATTAATTAAGGATAAATCAAGTTGATAATGTTTCAAATAAATTCTAAACATGTCTAAATTTTATTGTTTGATGAGATTACAACCCTATATAATCCAATATTCTGATTTGTGTCATTTTTAAGGTTTTTAAGTGGGGTTCGAATTTATTATAAATTAATATTTCTTATAATTCTGAAGGTTCCCCTCTCCTCCCTTATAAAAGGGCACCTCCTCCCTCTCCTCCTAACACCATTTTGGAACTTCAAGCTTGGCCAACCCCTGCCCATTTCCCTTCTCAACTTCCCTAGATATATTCTAGAGGTCATGGTCTTCTTTAAAGACCAATCATAATTCCCTAAGAGGAGGTTTCAAAGAGGCGTGTCGAAGAAGAGGTAATACCCATTACAGATTCTTTCAAATTTATTTCTTCTTCTTCTTATTATTCTTTAGTTTTTTCATTATTAAGTAATAACATCAGTATCACTCATATAATGATATGTTATTATATATATAAAACAACCCTATTTCACCTTCTATCCATCCTACGGAAAACAAAATCATCGCACGTGCGTACGTATGGAATACTGTCTCCACACTGTGGTGTAATCTGTTTTCCACCACCACCTTACTTGGATGGGTATAATGGTGTAAATAAATAACTATATATTATTATTGTAAAGCTATAATAATTCTGAAATATTATACAAACACTTCAATACAATTCCATGATCATGGGAATGATATCATCATTCGTGCGTACATACGGACTACCGTCTCCACGACACGATGAGATTCATTTTCCATGTTAACAATTATAGAATGATTATAATGTTTATATAATAAGTAATCATGAAATATATTACATAATAATGCTACTAGATTTATGTCTATATATATGTATGTCATCTACTTAATTCCATTCAATTCTATAAGGAAACGAAAACAGCGTTCATGCGTACGTACGGCCTACCGTCTCCATGAACGGTGTATTTCTTTCCAATTATATATATGTATATTCTGAATATATATTATATATATATCATGTTTTATTTTCTTTAATTATGTAATCATGATCTATGTAATCATATGAATAATTACAAGTCAAAACACGGACGACAAATGAAACGATTTTACCCAAAACACTCTTTAACATGGAATTTACAAAAGAACGGGTAATATAAAGTCATAAGTGAACCATATATGATATCATAACAATGAATATGATTATGTAATATTTCAATGACATTATTTGAATCATTATACATGAGGTTCGGATACGTAAGAAGCATACCGGACCTAAGGTAAAGGATAAATTTTCAATGACATTTTTTATCTGATATTACTTATACGTAGGTATTTACTGGGGTTACGTTTATCATCCATGACCATGTTTTCTAAAAATGTTGTCATAAATTTTTTACTATTATTCATGAATTTTTAAAGTCATTTTTTCCATTTATTTACTTTTTACCACATTGTATGAATGGAATCTTTCCTTTAGTTACCATATAAGGTACTTTTTGACTTTTCTGACAAAAGTACGAGGAGAATGTTATTTTTAACTTATATAGCATGAGAGGATTTTTACGGTTTCATATCGCCTAATTTTCAAGAAGCTTCTTATACAAGTTTTCATGGTTATTTTCAATAAAATACTTTTCTTTTAAAATTGTGTGGCATTTTGTGAAATGAAAATAATTTTTAAGGAGAAAAGATATTTTCCTCAAGAATTCATTTCAAGTGTTTTATCAAAACCATTTACCATCTAAGATGACATTATTTCATAAGTGTATGTTTCACTTATAATTTCTTAATGATTTGCATGGTTTCACTTTTCTTATGATGAAATATCCATTTGTTTTATATGTATTATGTGATGATGGGATGATGTTTATGAAACCCATTTTATTCTTTGGGTTATAATGAATGTTTTAAGTTTATTTTGAGCCACAAGTAAGAATGATTTCTTTATGATATGTGTGGGACCTATATATCCCTCCAATTCATTGGGTAAATATTTATATCTCATGAGATAGGCATGGCTGGAATGGTAAGTTAATCTGGTTCAGTTTTATAGGAATGAAACGAGGAGTGAAATCGATTCAGAAAGGGACATTGTCCACTAAGATGGTCTTGGCATCAATTCCTTGGCTAATATGGAAATCATAACATGTTCTTAATGGGTTCCACAATTACATGTTTTATTCTTATGCCATTTTATCATGATTTATGTTCCATTATGATCTATGCCTTATGTAATTCCATATTTTATGTCATTTATGAAGAATTTAATGTTTAAATATTATGTTCATGTTTTGAAGTTCATATGTGTAGGGTTTGTTTTATTTTATCCATGTTTACACTTATTGATAATTTGAGCTCACCCTTTATATTTTTTATTTTTCCCAGGATATAAAGAACGGTTTTTGGTAAGAAAACAAAAAGGGGAAGATCTTTTTGGGAGATATTGAAGATCTTTCACCGTGATTAGAAGATTTAGTTCAGATTTTCCAAAGACACTAAACTATTACGATCCTTGCATGTTTGTTTTTGTTATGTATTAAGTATTCGACTTAATTATTCCGAAAAAGTAATGTAATGTCCATTCACGTCATGTTTTGGGTCTCTACAGTAAATCTTCGTGAGACGATCCTTGATCATATAAATATAAACTAGAAATTTGGGCTATCATCCCACATAGCCATGATTTTGTTGTCCGACACTGCTTGACTGGACATCTCATTTACCCATTTTAATAAACATTCCACCCACTGGTGATGTGAAATTCACCCTTTAGAGATAGAAATAAACATGGTGTCGATAAGAAACTATCCAATCCGTCCCATGTATAATTTCAAACCCAGTAACATAAAGGAAAAAATATCCCATATGAAGTGACACCCAACTAACTAAAGGAGGAATCCCTGAACCGGTGTACATAATCTATTATCATCCCAAACCGAGTATACAAGGTCCATATTCCATCATAAAACTAATCAAAAATCCCAAGGATCTTTAAAAGACATACATATACGAAACCCTGAGATTCGCCTGTATCAAAAAAGATAAGACACCATAATAGAGGCTACTATGGTCATACATATCACCCTAGATGGCTCGGTGCTCCACTCCTCAGGTGTAGTATATATATAGAATATATGTGGCACAAGTTGTAGCCTTAACAAATAACCTCACTACACAGAGTGGGTCCACTATACTATCTAGTTACCACTGGTGTGTAGCTTCCTCATCCATAAACACCACCCAATCATGAACAACTGGTATTATCCCAACTTCCAGCCTGATGCAAAGATGCTAAAAATGATACTAAACCTACTGTTATAGCTGATACACTTAATCTAATTTATGGAGGGAAGTACTTTCAAGACTATTGTACATGGACCATCATGAAACATTTCCAGCACTCGACTAGGTTTTTATTGCACTGAGTATTCATATTCCCCCATCTTCCACATGTATGACATAATAATAGGATACCATCACTAACAGTATCGATAATACTCCAATCATGAGAAGCCTCAAAATTAAGCTTCCAACCACAGGAAGATTAACCATTGTGTTTAGAAACTAAACTACCTTACTTTTTGACCCCAGCATTCCACAAGTTATGCATACTATTAATTGCATGATTTACTATTCTAATAATAGTCATTACACTGAACATGTTGACATATGATCAAAGGGAATGCCTTAGACCTTCCTCAATGAATCTCACCCACAATGTCTAATAATAAAGATAAATCAAAACAAAAAAAATAAAGACTATAAAATGGGACAAATACACCATAACTGACCTCACACCCTGCTCAAGACACATAAACTCACTATCCCTATTATCTCAAAGGGTTTCAGGGAAAACATAGTCATAAAACATGGATTGGAAATCCCTAAAAACCATATCTCATATGTTATCAACCTAATTCAAAACATCCCACTAGCTCTTAGAATCTCCCGGAAGAATAAATGTTATGAGCCTCACTATCCTTTTTTGAGGTGTCTCTAGATTCTTGGAAATCAAAAAAAATATTATCAATCCATAGGTAAGTATACAATGGGTCCATCCCCTAAAAACAAGGGTGGATGTTTTTATTGGAACACACGTTTTATCTCTTCCAAAGATGAGGTTGGATGTGGTGATCCCTGAAATGTCTACATATGGCATAGAGAACACATGATGAATTGGCCCTCATCACCTGTATATGATACTACTATTGGTTCTTCAACTAGATTTATGGGAGAATCTACTGGAATAGCCTATTCCACTTCCATTGGAGGATGTTTTTCTCCACCCTCCTAGTGCAAAACTAAAAGTCGTCATGGTGGCATCTCTCTAAAATTCCAAACACACACCTCCACAAATATTAATAACTATAAAAGTTAATATAAAAGTATATGATAGGTTGAATACCTATTATAAATAGATAACACCCTTATTCCTCTCTTAAATGCAGGACATCATAAAAAGAAAAAATCACAATTATCACTACTGACACTACCTACTTCCCACACTAAGTCAAGGTATATGGAAATTTCTCCATTTCACAATTTCAATTTCAGTTCAATTCGTATTTATATAAATATTCCCTCTAAATTGTTAAACAAAATGGATCACCAATTATAATCCACAAGTGCCCGAGAACCTCATGAACTAAAGTGTGGGATCTACCTAATCCATACAATAACATCTTCTAGTTAATTAAAACATTTATTCATGAATCAATGTTCCATAGTTGACTATTTAAGGTGTTAGATGTAGACTAAGAGGGAAAAACTATTTTTTATGAAAGGAACACTAATAACCAACCATGTTTCTCAATTACCTGGACAAATAATTTTTCATAAAATTAGTAAATCACATAAGGCTCACATAATAGTTCCATGCATTCATGTAATGCATACTATATGGTATGGCATATGCATTCCATTTGAATTATAACTGGTTCCAAAAATGATACATGAGTAGTAATACCCACATCACATCAGGAAATGAAAAAATAAAAAATCGATACCATGCCAATAATAACATCATAAGTCATGTTAATCACCAAATTATGTAATCAGATAAATTTTAAAATGGAAAATATATAAAAAACATCTTCCTTTCATAGAAATTTATGTTTTTCTTATATGTTGATTAGCTACTCCCACGAACTACTAGTTTCCAAATTCAAATACATTCCTAATATCATTTCCATTATTAAAGAATAGTAACATATAAAAAAATTATATGATACCACTTTGTAATGTCCCAATTTGAGAGACATAGAATAGTTCCCCAAGCTGGTGGGTCACATGGCCTCAAGCGAACCTCCATGTATACCAGAGGCTACTAACTAAAAGTGAGGTCCTATGATGTGTCTTTGGGGAGACTATTACCATAATTAAGATGGTAATGTTGTGTTAGTAATCAAATAAATCAATAATATAAATATAAAATCAACCATATAATAAGTTAAACATCCAGAACTTTAATATTTAAAAGATTCCATAAATAATATCACATATAAATGATGTGTCATTTCATGTCTCTAAAAATAATGAAAATAGGTATACAAGTATCCAATACAATACACGAATCAAAAGTAGAAAAAGTGAAAATAGCTATATTGATATAGCATCATGAGCAATACATGGTCTTATGCTCCCATAATCTTATGAAATGAATATTCAACCATCGTATGATTGATGATTTACTGGATCCCTACCTATATCAATGATGTCTTCCCAGGTACCAAATGATGTCTGGAATAGAGTGAGAGATAAATTGTGCTGGCCACCACTAACCTTGTCTAAAACATGTCCAGTCTATGTACAATAAGATAATTTAGTGTGCAGTATATACAACAGGTATGGCAGTACAAAAAGTAAATTTAAGCTAGTCAAGTGGTACATCAATCCTACCAAGGCTCCTTAAAAAATATTCATGATTCCATGAAAAGTGTAGCTATAAATCAAAAACAAAAAATTTACAACTATCCTATCTAAAAATATTAAAGTAATACCCACACGAGTTCTATTATTAATGAGTAGAAAAAGTACACAATGGATTCATTGTTTAATCAACTGTAAAAAAAAACTATGGCCATGCCATATACTCATGTATATAATATACATCATTTCTATTCTATATAATCAAAGTTTATAACATCCATCATATCCACACTGTATAAATAAATGCGTATCACATCTAAAAAGTTTATGCAAGGTAATCAAAAGTGACAAAACAAAATGGAGCAAATCCAATGAATAGAGGACCTAGGAATCCACGTTATGTCCTAGGATAATCTGCATAGAAACTCAGTAAAGACTTGGTTGGATTCCAAGTATCATATCAACAAACTATATCTAATGTGAATCCAATAAATCCAAATTCACCGGGTAGAAAGGCCCAAATAATCCCATAGAGTTGGCATCCATGGAGAAAAAAAAATCCAAGGAATCCACTACCACATTCCAAACCTTTGGAGTAGAAACCCCCCCCCCCCAATATAAAATTTTATTAATCCATTTTTAGGAAAAATGGGAAACCAATGTTCACAGACAAGACCACTACGTGCTAAAAGAGCTCACAAAATTATTAAACACGAGAATTAGATTACTCGAGTTAGCTACCCTATAAAGTTCCCAATGCAGCGGACTAACCTGGGTTTTTGGGTCCTCTCTAATTAGCTCTTCAAGGTGGGTAAGCATCGTATTTACTGTCTGGATGAATTCTTATGAGTTGATTATGCTCTGGTTGAAGCCTCGGGCCAGAATTCGATCTTGTTTGTCTATCCACATATCTTGATCCTCGTTGGCGTCAACATGAAACCTTCATTCGTAAATTCTTTTGATCTCCTCTTTTGAGACATTGGGACAAACAAATTTGTATAAATATTCTTCCTTGGAGTGTAGAATCAAATTCAAACACTCCATCGGCTCTTCACATTCCCCTTTCATTAGTGCTTTTCTCTCATTGTTCTTCTCATTCTTGGCCGACCTTGTCTCCATCGGCTTTGGAAAATGGGAGTCATCCTTGCGTCCCTTTGGTTTTTCCTTCGAACCACTATGCATTTACCAGAATCCTGAAATCTTTTTTTCCCTTTCTTCCTTTGAGGGTTGTGAGGCCCTTTCCCATGAACACATTCCATGCTATCCACCGAGTGTTGACTGTAGCTCTCATCTCCTGAAAATTATTCCTCTTGATTCAAGGGGGTTCTTGAACCTCCATGCCCTCAAAGCGGTTCCCTATCTTAATCCCTGACCCTGATTTGATGCCACTCTACTTTCCCGGAGACTCCCCCTTTCCTGCTTTGTTCCCCCATCCATTCTTCTTACCCCCATTACCAGCCTTTGGTACTGGGTTATCACCAAGTGTGTTAGGGTCTAAGGACCCCAAAACAGACTCTCCATTCGGCCTTTTTTGTCCACTTTGAGTCCCTGATTTAACCAGCAAGCCAGTCTCCTGCTCCATATCCTAACCAAAGATATGATCATATCCTCATCCCATGAACTACAGGTGCTTGTTAGTGTTATCCCATCCCTGACTAGGGGTTCCAACGGTAGCCTGGGCATCCCCTGCAGTCCCTTCCCTCTCACCATTGGAATTCGGTATACCCACTACCTTCGCATGAGTTCCACCTCCCTACACAGACTCCTTGCCACCGTCTTGTACAAGAGTGATTCTCAAATCCTCTTTGAGGCGGGCAAAAACATCTGCTACCTTCGGACCTGACAACTACAACTTCACATGCTTTTCTGTATCTGAGGGAACCGCAGAATGATCCTCCCGGGAGATAGACTCCACTCTCGTACAAACCTATTGCACGACCGATTACAATACCTTTGAAGCAGCACCACTCACCTCCTCACGCTTTCCCATGAATGTAAAATCTCGAGCCTGTTGGCCTACGGGTTTCACCTAAACTTCATTCCCCTCACTTGGACTTACCAGTGGATGAGACTGGGGTTTCTGGTCCTCCCAGTTCTTAGCTAAGACACTGGACAGGGCCACCGGCCTGGCAAAAGCAACTGCATGGTGAAAATTCCTCACCACTACCTCATCCACAAGTCCCTTACAAGCAGTTCTGAAGCCAATGGATGTCTGAACTACCTTAGCCGCATGCTCCTGCATGACACTGGGCTCCTCATCCTGGACAGGAGGAGCAGACAACACCTCCCTAGACCCCTATTTGCATGAGCCTTCGACAGGTCAAGCACCCCCACCCTCAACCTGGACCGTGACACCTTCATCTGTCGCTGGAATTTCCATCAAAACCATCGCCAATGACCTCTTACGACACTCCACAAAATTGTGAACCTTCCTAGTGTAGAAGGAATTGAACGACGACCACGATTCATAGAGAATATTTTGATCATACCTGTATTGTACCTCAACCATGATCCAAACCCTATCTAGAGGAGGTCGGGAGAGATCCATTTCGACGCAAATACATGCCACAATCGGGTGGAGCATGGAATCAGTCCACCAATTAGCATAAAGGAAATGGCCAATTGAATTACCTATTGAACGTAGGAGAGCCAGATTTTGGAAGGGCAGTAGAAATCCTGGAAGTTGTATACAGATTTCTGAAGAAGATGAGTCGTGATTCAAGTGAACGTCAAATGTCCAATGATGTAGGTGGAACTGAACCCCTCGAAAGGATTTGCTTGCATGAGACCACGCCATAGCAAAATCATCCTCGTCGGCGAGGAAAATTAGAAATTTACGTGGCCCCAGAAGACCGACAACTCCACGATGCCCTAACCCCCATGCCTCATTAACTTACTGGTCGAACAATTCCACCGAAGGTTGTCGGCGAACGAACATAGCAATGAGAGCCATGGAAAGAAGCGACGAAGTTTCGGAGAATTCATGGGAGGAAACCAGAATCACCGGATGGTCATTGAAGATTCCCGGGACCTTCGGAGCAACCATTGTGCTTGGGAAGAGAGAACGTTGCACTAGAGGAAAACCCCCATTCCAGAGATCATGCCCCTCCCCCTGAGGAGGAGGGGCTGTCACCGCCACCATGAAACCTAGGGAATCTCCCCCTGAGAGGGTTTCCGTCTTTGGAGTAGAAACATTAATGGAATTCTATGGAATTAGGATCCGTGGAGGACTGACCATACAATCTACTAGCATAATTAATTCATCATCTCATTCATCCCTTATTTACTTTTATGTATATTTCACTAGTTTTTCCAACTCATATCATCAATTTAAATTAAAATAATTAAAACATTAAATATCATGTAATCACATGCAAATAGAGGAATCACCATCTCCAAATAATCTTAATTCTATTAAATTATTTTCACAAAATCCCAAAATTATTTGAGAGATAACACTCACTCAGTGGGGTGATATAAAATATGGTAGATACAGGGGCACAACCAATGGGTTTTTATGTTGGGGTTAATATCCTCTAACAATATCAAAGTTTTTAAATAAGAAACCTAATAGGTTAGAATTCATTTAAACTAAAAAATCAATTAATTTTAGGGGAAATTCCAGAAAGATTGTCCTGTAAAAATACGATATTTATAAATCACAAAAAAATTATTAAATGTTATAAAAAATATATTATTGGTTCGAAGTAGAGAAATCATAAATTATAGAGCTTATATTTTTTCCATATTAGAAGAAGAAAATAATGGATGAAATTATGGAAAATAGGGAATATCTTATTGCACCTAAATAACTCCATTAATACAAAGTCAAACAAATAATTGCATAAAATGAATGGAGAACATACTGACATAGATCCAAAGAGACAAACAGTGATGGAATTTGAGTCTGGACAATGAAATAGAAGCAAAGCATATGATTTGGCTTAAAAGGGAGCTCCCAAGCATGAGGTCTATCTTATATAGGAGAAATGAAAATTAAATTTAGGTTATAATGATTTTTAAGGGAATCTTGGATATTTTTTCCAAAAACCCTCGGTTGCATGGTTTGGAAAAGTGGTTGGCCGAATCATGTGCCATCCATGCACCATTCAAGTCCTCAATGGGATCCTCACATGGATTATGTACACAGTTAGACTAAATTTGTTAAAACCATGATGCACGCCTCAAAAAAAATATAGTGCTTCCCAAATGAGAATGTGCCCCTAGCTGCACAGTTTCCTCAAAATGTGATGCCTCCTACTTTCCTCTATCTATACCTACATTATTACCCCAAACTATGGATCATAGGTCACATTGTTTCTATTAGCAGTGTGGCATAGATATTTTTAATTAGAAGTTAGGTTCCGAGCTCTGAACAAGGCACGAACACTGCCAAAACTCCATTGATATCATTAATTACTGACATCTGGTCAAATCCAAGGAGTTAAAAAAACATAAAGATATATACCTCTTAGGAAACCCCAGGATCTTATAGGTATAACTCTTCGTTGTATTCATGTGATAGGTGTAAT
Source organism: Viscum album (assembly GCA_963277665.1). Taxonomy (NCBI): domain Eukaryota; kingdom Viridiplantae; phylum Streptophyta; class Magnoliopsida; order Santalales; family Viscaceae; genus Viscum; species Viscum album. The sequence continues at coordinate 2,026,232,786 of OY728146.1, read as the reverse complement.
GCCCTGACCCCAGTTACCCAAAGTCGGTGCATTACTTCGTAACATTGGCATGATCAAAAAAGATCAAATCTCGAAATACCGATTAGTTTAGTAGCCTTAGAAACACTAGATACATTCATAAACGTTACATTACATCATAAAGTGAAAAACTACAATAACATAGTCTCCATTTTCCACACTCATATCCCCTTCAGACTATCCCTATAGTTCATTCATAAAATACTTCTTCACATCCTGGAAAATATTAAAACATTGAATGGGGTGAGCTCAGATGCTCAGTAAGGATAACAATATTGCGGAATCTTTCATAAATAAACATTAACTTTTAAGGCAATGTATAACTAAAAAAAGCCTTTTAAACATGAAATTAAACATAATATGGCAAAAGTAAAATGAGATAATTCCATTTACTTATTCACATGGATATTCTACTAGTCGAATAATCACATGCAATATCAATAACCATTTTCATAATGATGGAATTCATAATGCCAGACTATCATAACCACGTAGTAAAGGCCTCGTGCCAAGACCACAAATAAGATTTTGTCAAGGCCTCATGCCAAGACACTAGTTTGTCTCATGAGACGTGCCAATGCATCGAGGAGCTATAGCGGGCTCCATCTGTCACTTATTAAGTCCAATGCATTCCTCATATGAATAGGTTTAAACATATCATAAACCATAACATAATCGTATCACAAAAAACATGCATAAAGGAAACATAACATTTACACATTTCAATCACAAGATATCAATACAACACATTTATATAATAAAAACGCTTTCAAATCCATTTTCAATACCAAAATAAAATAAAGTAAAAACTTTTTATTTATTTTTCATTAAAAAAAGTGATGGCTTGTAGAGGAAGCTGAAACTCAAATAATGGTCACGACGGCGGAGAAGTCGTTGTCGCCGCATATGTACAGAAAGAAAAACATTCCCTTTTTTTGGTTTAGTAAAACACTTCGTATAAAATTATTCCTTTTGAATAAATGTAAAAGTCAAAGGGGTTTATACACTGTATAAAAGAAAGTTGTGTATAAAACCAAATATGACTTAATGAAAGGAGATTGAGACGAAGTCCTTAAAAAGATCATTTTTAAAATAAAATAGATCTATTATGTGTATTCACTATAGGTACACATAAAGAAAGTAAAAATACAAAATAGGACATAATAATATCGTGACATAATTTGAAAGCTAGAGATTAACCCAAAGAATGGAAGTTGGGTTAAGAAATTCCATTACCTTATGTCCGACTTGACTCAATCGTTCTTTAACCTCCTGAATAATAAACTAGAGTTAATTTCTATTTAAGTAGGAACCTTTTTCATGTTCATTATTCCTTTTATGTCACTTATTACCATGTTATTAACATTATGTAATTATTTAGGTTAATAACAGTCATTTTGTCGATCTTTGGTACTTGAGTCAAAAATAAACTTCTTATAATTACAAGTTTTTCATGTGGTGAAATATCCATTATATCCTGAATTATATTAATTATGTAGATATCATATATATCATATATATCCAGTATATACATTCATTTAGAATATTACATAACATTTAGAGGTAAGAAATGAAATGCACTGTTCATGGAGACGGTAAGTCGTACGTACACATGAACGCTACTTTCATTTATATTTCGCATTTAATGGAATGAAATCATAATAGTATAAAGGTGTATTATAATTCCAGTATAATAACATATATAATATCATTTACCCTATCCTTTATACATCCCACATATGACATTAATGATTCAAATCACTTTGAGGGGGTGGTAGTTCGCACTTCCTTAAATGAAAATATCGCATTTACCCATAATGGAAACCATAAAGGTATTCCATAAATGAAAACTACAGAAGCTTAGTAAAACATAAACATATTATATATCATATATAAATATAGTGACATCTTAATGGCCACCTTTGAAGGTGTTATATGAGTGTTGAACAATCATCGTTTCGTGAGGCAGAAATTCGCCATCCACAGAAACAGTATGTTCTTTAACTATTAGATATAGGTGTGTGTATGCTTAGCTCGAATAATTCGTATAAAAACATCCTAGTATATTGAGGATAATTCTGTTGTAATAAAAGAAATTAATAAAAAGAGTTTAGTGGGTTGGAGAAGCAAATTAAAACAAAATAACATAGGAGAACAGATTACCTTAAAATCGGGTAACTCTTTTTGATTTGAGCCAAAGGCTTCCTTGGGAAGAGTTCTTCCCAAAATAAGGCTTCTAGGAGTAATAGAGGGAAGTTGGGAGAGTATTTGGGCAGAGTTTGGACGATCCAAAAGGCTTTGAAAGTGTGAGTGAGGTGGTAGAGGTGGGGGCCTTTTATAAGAGGAGAGGAGGGGCACTCTTGGAAAGATTGAAATGTTACATTATTATGAAATGGTTTTTCGGATTATAAAGGTCCCAAACATATATATTTTTAGGATATGGTGATACGGGTTCTAAATATACTCATACAATAGGAATTTGACAAGTGTAAGTCTTATATTTTACATTACCTTTTCATTTTATTTAAATCGTTAAATAATGAGGTCATCGTTGCATCATCATGATGTCATAAATAATTTAATTTATTTAATTTATAAAAATTATACAAAAAATACTATGATTTATTAAATCTTATTATATTTCCAATGACTATTTATAGTCAAAAATATGACTTGTATAACCCCATGTAAAAATTGTTTTAGTAAACCATTTCATGTTTGTGTCTTTTTTTACTTTAACATTAAATAAAAGGTATTTATGTCATTTTCCAACTAAAGTGGCTCCATGGGGTCCCCAAGATGACCCATGGATTTTCTTGGTCTGCCATGGAACATAAAATGAGGGTAGGACATGTGTCATGATCATCTCATATTATTAAAACATTATTTTTACCTTAAACTACACTAATTACCTCTAATCGCGACTAAGAACTTAAAAGTTACTATTCACCAAAAAATTATTTTAATCTCATTGAACCAAATTTTACTTCTTAATGACAACCATGTATGTTGGATTTTTGAAATTCAAAACACAGAAGTGGTAAAATTTTATTTAAACGAAAAATCAGTTTTTATAAGTACCACTTAGTGGTTTCACTATTCATCAAAAATTGAAGTTTTTCAGAATAATGCCAGAATTTCACCCTAAGCTATAATTGATATTCCAAATTCAAAAATGATGTATATTTTAAAAAATTCCAAACATATAAGTTAAATTAATTAATTTTATAATTATTTCCCACTGTCACACCAAATAGCGTGTTTCTAGGAAGCAATATATATCAAAAGATTGACAATTGTTTATGTCAGATTTCAATGTTAAATTAATTCTAATGACCACCATTGGATAAAATGGTAAAAATATATTATAATTATACTTTAAAACCACTAAATAGTATAATTTATCACAATAAATTATTTAGATTAACAAAATTGTTTTAAGTATTTTTCACTATTCATAAAAAATTGGAAGTTCTCAGAAAAATACCAAAAATTCAACATGGGCTAATTTCGATATTTCGAATCCAAAAATGAAGTCCATTTTAAAATATAAAATTTCTATAATTTTAAAAAGTTGGTATTACTATTCATAAAGGCTACTTTGATTAGTCGCGGTGTGTTAGAACTCGAAGTTGCGTACAATGCAAGCTATTGCATTATTTAATGAGAAGCGTATCATGGAAGCTTGGGGTGTTACATTCTCCCCTCCTTCAATAAATTGTGTCCTCGCAATTTGAAATTTTTCTTTGAAAATAAATGGTTGAAAATAGAAAATACCATTGTGGAAACCCACATCAGAAATAAGGTTAATAAAAATATAACTTTGAAAAAAAAAAGAAAGATAAGTACAAAGGTCACCCGAGATAGCCCATACTAGGATTCTTTGAAAATATGGATATGGAAGAAAAAAAAACCATCATGGTCTGATGGAGAGTCGTAGAAAACTGGATTAGGAGAAAGTTAACCATAAGAAAATCACAAACTTGTGATTGGTTAAATAGTCATTGAATCCCCAGTTGGAAAAGTTAACCGGCAACGTTTTTGGTTTAGTTACCTTTTATATAGTTGAGGAATTTATTTAGTAGATTTACTATGAATGTAAGGGAATATACATACTTGTTATGTAGACTTTCATTCTTTAATAAATTTTTACCACAAACCCATCTTTCACTCTAAAAGGTAATAGATCTCAAAAATATCCAATTTATCCTAATTGTATAAGGTTCCAAATATTAACACATACCATTTAGATTAGTAAAACTATTTTGTAATAACCAGGGACTTCTTGTAGGATCGTGGTAGGTAATAAAGGCATGTCGCACTATAGTTGTGGGTTCGATTCCTGCAGCTTTGTCTAAAGCGACGGGTTATGCCCCACCCTGCAGGTTGTCCTTTTTCTAAAACTATAGTATTATAATATTCCAAAAATAATTTTCATAAATGTTTTAACCTCAAAGTTCATCTTAATCCATTCCAACCTTTATAGTTATCCAAAATACCTCAGTCCAGACTTTCTCTAAAAGGTTTCTAAATTCCAAAACAAATTGTATCATTAGATTCCTCAAACAAGGTAAAGTTTCTCTTATTGTCACATAAAAAAATATGATTACCTTCATCATATTAAATCCTTAATGAAAACAACATGTAATGCAGTACAATCCTTATATATATCAAATTATTCTTATAACCATAATCTAGTTCTTGAGTCCAAAAACACAAATACAATAATTATTCAACTTCATCTGTAGTAACAGCATAATCTTGGCCTTGATCCCTTGGCCTTTTCTGAGGTATGTTTTCCTGACGCTTAGGACATTCAATTGCATAATTCCCCATTTCCCTACAATTTTAGCATTCAACATTGATATCTTTTTTCTTTCCCTTGCAATCAAGCGCCTGGTGACCTTTTTCTCCACATTTATAACAAACTCCCATTCCTTTTAGGCAAGTACCGGGGTGATTCCTCCCACAATTATCACATAATGGAAAATACTTCTTTCCCTTTTACCTTTATTCGTCTCTTGTTACACCGTTCTCTTCTTCTCTTGCATTACTTTATTTTCATAAGACTTAGAGAATTCCTTTTCTGTCTTGATAGCACACGAGACTATATCTTCGTATGTTGAGAAAGATTGTGATACTAAAGCTCGACGGAGAAATGGTTTTAACCCATCAAATAAACGATCAATCTTACTTCTTGGGTTACGTATATAATCTGCAGTATGCCTCACTAACCTTGTAAAGTTATCCTCATACTTTGCGACATTCTCATCCTCCTTCTTCCTCAAACATAGAAATTGCCTTTCCATATCTGCTCGATGGTCATGTGGAAAGTATTTTTCTAGGAAAATTTACTTAAACTCCCTCCATTACATACTTGATACTTCTTCATCTTCCTCTGTGTTTAGAATCAGCGACCCATCTCCAGTGAGGCGATAAACTGCCATGATAACCTTTTCCCTTTCACTACTCCCCAAGGCATGGAATAATTTCTCTAAGGAGTTTATCCATTTCTCAGCTACTAATAGATTTTTACCCCCTTAAATGTTGGTGGTTGTTGCCTCATGAAGCGGTCTAACATTGATCCTCCACGTTGCGGATCAGGGTGCTCCATACGAGTAAGGTTATTATTCATAACCGGAGTGAGTTGTCCCAGTATGGTAATAATTTGATCAGCACCAGTTGTATCTCCAGCTCCATAATAATTATCTTGAGCAGGAGGGAAATCCCTACACGAAGTGCGTGCATTGATACGGTTTTTATTCCTTCCACTAGGTGGAATTTTTAAATAATGGCATAAACTAGATTAGTTTATGAATCAAAATACATAATTCCAAACTTATAAAATACTTAACATAAATTGAACTATTTATCGATATAATCCATAATTATAAAAATGTTTTCTTTGAGGAAGTATATACTCATAACCCTTCATAGTGGTTTGTAAAGAAAACAAGAATTATACTAAGAATATCCCCCGGGAGTCTCGTAACCAAGAGTGCAGCAAGGCCCGTTGTCGTGCACCAGTTCCCGTTCGAGTCTAGCTAAAAGCAGTGTTTTCGGGTTTTACCCCTAGGTACATCTGTGCCAGAGCCGCCTCTACCTTCTTGTATCCATACAGGGATGTACTGCTCGGAAAACACACAAAATCTCTATAATACCAAAATTCTAGGAAGTTCATCTATTCTAATCCTGAAAGTCTATCTTCAGGCTATGTGCTCTAATCATAGTTTACCTAAATCTAGCTTCCAAGGTTAGTACTAAACTGCCTTTGATACCAATTGTAACGCCCTGACACCAGTTACCCAGAGCCGGTTCATTACTTCGTAACATTGGCATGATCACAAAAGATAAAGTCTCGAAAGACCGATTAGTTTAGTAGCCTTGGAAACACTAGATACATTCATAAACGTTACATTACATCATAAAGTGAAAAACTACAATAACATAGTCTCCATTTTCAACACTCATATCCCCTTCAGACTATCCCTGCAGGTCATTCATAAAATACGTCGTCACATCCTGGAAAATATTAAAACATTGAAAGGGGTGAGCTCAGATGCTCAGTAAGGATAACAATATTGTGTAAGCTTTCATAAATAAACATTAACATTTAAGGCAATGTATAACTAAAAAAACCTTTTAAACATGAACTTAAAAATAATATGGAAAAAGTAAAATGAGATAATGCCATTTACTTATTCACATGGATATTCTACTGGTCGAATAATCACATGCAATATGAATAACCACTTTCATAATGATGGAATGCATAATGCCAGACTGTCATAACCACGTAGTCAAGGCCTCGTGCCAAGACCACAAATAAGTTTTTGTCAAGGCCTCATGCCAAGACACTAGTTTGTCTCATGAGACCTGCTGATGCATCGAGGAGCTATAGAGTGCTCCACCCGTAACTTATTAAGTCCAATGCATTCCTCATATGAATAGGTTTAAACATATCATAAACCATAACATAATCATATCACATAAAACATGCATAAAGGAAACATAACATTTCCACATTTCAATCACAAGATATCAATAAAACACAGTGATATAATAAAAACACTTTCAAAACAATTTTCAATACCAAAATAAAAGAAAGTTAAAACTTTGTATTTATTTTTCATTAAAAAAAATGATGGCTTGTAGAGGAAGCCGAAACTCAAATAATGGTAACGGCGGTAGAGAAGTCGTTGACGCCGCTTATGTATGGAAAGAAAAACATTCCCTTTTTGTCGTTTAGTAAAACGCTTCGTATAAAAAAGATTCCTTTTGAATAAACGTAAAAGTCAAAGGGGTTTATACACCGTATAAAAGAAAGTTGTGTATAAAACCAAATATCCCTTAATGAAAAGAGATTGAGACGAAGACCTTAAAAAGATCATTTTTAAAATAAAATAGATCTATTATGTGTATTCACTATAGGTACACATAAAGAATGTAAAAATACAAAATAAGACATAATAATATCATGACATAATTGAAAGTAGGAGATTAACCCAAAGAATGGAAGTTGGGTTAAGAAATTCCCTTACCTCGTGTCCGACTTGACTCGATCGTTCTTTAACCTCATGTATAATAAACTAGAGTTAATTTTTATTTACTTAGGAACCTTTTTCATGTTCATTATTCCTTTTATGTCACTTATTACTATTTTATGAACATTATGTAATTTTTTAAGTTAATAACGGTCATTTCGTCGATCTTTGATACTTGAGTCAAAAATATACTTCTTATAATTACAAGTTGTTCATGTAGTGAAATATCCATTATATCCAGAATTATATTCATTATGTAGATATCATATATATCATATATATCCAGTATATACATTCATTTAGAATATTACATAACATTTAGAGGTAAGAAATGAAATGCACTGTTCATGGAGACGGTAAGTCGTACGTATGCATGAACGCTACTTTCATTTCTATTTCGCATTTAATGGAATGAAATAATAATAGTATAAAGGTGTATTATAATTCTAGTATAATATCATATATAATATCATTTACTCCATCCTTTATACATCCCACATATGGCATTAACGATTCAAATCACTTTGATGGGCCGGTAGTCCGCACTTCCTTAAATGAAAATATCGCATTTACCCATAATGGAAACCATAAAGGTATGCCATAAATGAAAAATACAGAAGCTTAGTAAAACATAAACATATTATATATCATATATAAATATAGTTACATCTTAATGGACACCTTTGAAAGTGATATATGAGTGTTGAACAATCATCGTTTCGTGAGGCAGAAATTCTCCATCCACAAAAACAGTATGTTCTTTAACCATTATATGTAGGTGTGTGTAAGTGTAGCTCGCATAATTCTTATAACAACATCCTAGTATATTTTGGATACTGTTTTTGTTATAAAAGAAATTAATAAAAAGAGTTTAGGGGGTTGGAGAAGCAAATTAATACAAAATAACATAGGAGAACACATTACCTTAAAATCGGGTAACTCTTTTTGATTTGAGCCAAAGGCTTCCTTGGGAAGAGTTCTGCCCAAAATGAGGCTTCTAAGTGTAATATAGGGAATTTGGGAGAGTATTTGGGCAGAGGTTGGCCGAGCCAAAAGGCATTGAAAGTGTGAATGAGGTGGTAGAGGTGGGGGCCTTTTATAAGAGGATAGGAGGGGCACTTTTGGAAAGATTGAAATGTTACATTTTTATGAAATGCTTTTTCGGATTCTAAAGGTCCCACAATTATATATTTTGAGGATAAGGTGATAAGGGTTCGAAATATACTCATACAATAGGTTTTTTGAAAGTTTATGTCTTATATTTCACATTATCTTTTCATTTTATTTAAATCGTTAAATAATGAGGTCATTGCTGCATCATCATGATGTCATAAATAATTTAATTTATTTAATGTCAAAAAATTATAAAACAAATACTATGATGTAGAAAATTTTTTTATATTTCTAATGACTATTTATAGTCAAAAATATGACTTGTATAACCCTATGTAAAAGTTTTTTTAGTAAAACATTTCGTGTTTGTGTCTTTTTTTACTTTAACATTAAATAAAAGGTATTTAAGTCATTTTCCAACTAAAGTGGCTCCATGGGGTCCCCAAGTTGACCCATGGATTTTCTTAGTCGGAAATGGCACATAAAATGAGGGTAGGACATGTTTCATTCTCATCTCATATTATTAAAACATTATTTTTACCTTAAACTACACTAATTACCTCTAATCGCGATTAAGAACTTAAAACTTACTATTCACCAAAAAATTATTTTTATCTCATTGAACCACATTTTACTTCTTAATGACAACCATGTATATCAGATTTTTGAAATTCAAAACACAGAAGTGGTAAAATTTCATTTAAACGAAAAATCAGTTTTTATAAGTACCACTTAGTGGTTTCACTATTCATCAAAAATTGATGTTTTTCAGAATAATGACAGAATTTCACCCTAAGCTATAATTGATATTCCGAATTAAAAAATGATGTCTATTTTAAAAAATTCAAAACATATAAGTTGAATTAATTAATTTTATAATTATTTCCCACTGTCACAACAAATAGCGTGTTTCTAAGAAGCAACATATATCAAAAGATTGACAATTTTTTATGTCCAATTTCAATGTTAAATTAATTCTAATGACCACAATAGGATAAAATGGTAAAAATATATTATAATTATAATTTAAAACCACTAAATAGTATAATTTATCACAATAAATTATTTTGATTAAAAAAGTTGTTTTAAGTATTTTTCACTATTCATAAAAAATTGGAAGTTCTCAGAAAAATACCAAAAATTCAACATGGGCTAATTTCGATATTTCGAATCCAAAAATGAAGTCCCTTTTGAAATATAAAATTTCTATAATTTTAAAAAGTGGGTATTACTATTCATAACAGCTACTTTGATTAGTCGCGGTGTGTTAGAACTCGAAGTTGCGTACAATGCAAGGTATTGCATTATTGAATGAGAAGCGTATCATGGAAGCTCGGGGTGTTACAATAGGATATTAGGAGTTTCATGGAGTTTCAGGAATTGAGAATGTGATTTCAATTCTTGGAATCTCCTTCAATAAATGATGACATGAGAAGGGATATTTATAGGAACTGTTGTAATTTGAATATATGTTTCGTGAATGTTACTATCATTGAGATATGTTTCATGAAATTATGAACTTTGTCAAGTGGTCTTCATGACCAGTCATTCCTTGTGTGCATGTTGACACATCTAGTTCTATGTGGAAGGGTGACATCGGTGAGCTAGAGTTATACTGAGTGGAGGTTACCATATTCCTCCAAATATGGTGTTTCATGAATGACTTCCACATTCATGGATGCTTGATCTTCATATAATTTTTTTTGAAATTTTTTACTTTGTTCCAGAATCACCCTTCCTGACTGTTCTCCAAAGTCTAACTTTTAACAATAATAACATTTAATCCATAAATCATTTTCACTATATAAATGGTCAGATTGAATATTATGAAATGAACTATTCTCCAAGATCATGTTTTTTAATCATTTCTTCCATAATTAGAAGAATTTTTTCTTATTCGAATTGTGTAATTAGTAAATGAAAATTCACAAGTCCAATTCAATGAAAAAACATAGATGAACAACTGTATCCTATACTGAGTTTCCTCTTATTACCAAACCTTATAATTCTATTACATTGATATAAATTCTTGATATATGATCCATTAACATATATTATACACCCTTCCTATAATTATAATCATAGTTTTTCTATTTAATTTTATCTACCTTGATATGTTTCTATATAGATCTCACATTCTTCATTATTTCATTAAAGAGTTTTGGAAAACTAGACTTCATTTCCCAAGAACATCTAAATAGATTGTAAGAAATAATTTTATGTCCAATGAAACATATGGTTCGAGTTATATTATTAGATTAATGGTATTATTATATATAAATTCGAACGTATATAGATATTGGTCCCACATTCCATGGATGTTAAGTGACCATGAACTCGCTATATCATCTAATTTTTAGATAGCCATTTGAAACCACCCATATAAATTTATGTTGATAGAAAATGATCAAATATATCGTTATTTAGAGACTTTATAAGACACCCATAAAATCTTGGCATGAAATGAGGGTGATTATTATATAAAATTGATAGGGGTTCACTATGAAGCCACAAAACAACATTTATATATAATATTACAAGTCTATTAAGGTTTAGATCTTTCTCTATTAATAAGAAATTGAAAATTTTATATGAAAATATATAAAAACCCACATTACATCATTACTCTGAAATTTATTAGAAATTACAATAATAATGTCCATAGAGATATTATCCAACTTCTATATTGGTATCAGGAGAGAATTCTATAAAAACATTTGGATGTTCCACTCTACCTTTACTTTTGTTCATACAAAGGATCATGACACATAGTTGTAAATTTTCCCATTATTATTATCACATAAAAAATGTTCTATTAAATAAATTTACATTTAATTTATACCAATATGTATAGATAAATTTGATATATGACATTCCTATAACAATTATCACTTTAGCATAAGTATTTTCAAAATACAATATCTCCATCCAAACCTTAATACTACATCGTTAAAGATTATTTCTATCAACATTATGAAAGATTATAAATTCTTGACCTTTATTTTATGTCATTGATATGTCTAAGGTGTGTGGGAATGATTATATAAGGTTTGAAAGAATATAAGGGAAGTTTAGATTTTTTTTTCATCCTATATCATGTAATGATCATTAGGAGTAGTGTCGTGATAAATTAATTTTGAAATTTGTTATCTTGTCGCTTTAATTGAACCATGTGGTTTTATCATTTGGTGTGAATAATGTGTTATAATATTTAACTTGGACATGAGTTTTTTTGTTTTTTTTTCTATATTCATTGAAATATATTACAACATGGTCTGTTTGGTTATTTTTTAAAGTTCCCTTTGTTATTTATAGTTTCACTATGGAGTGGAGAATTATGTTATGTATGTCTAGGTAGTTAGTTCTCTTTCTTCTGGTCATTCAGGGTTGGAAACTATATCTTCTTCATTAATTTTTTTGGAATAAATGTGGTTTAACCTCAATGATTCAATGGATATCTTACCATTATTTTTGGATATGGATTTCTTTTTACATTATTTCCCCAATTTAATTAATAATTTTATCTAGTATTATAATAAATTCCGGATCTATCTAAAATGTTAACATGATTCCTTTCCATCCTTCAAACCCAAGTACATAGGTTGTGTATATTTAGATATCTCAGGAAATCCTTTGGTTGGGTTAGTACCTAATATCCATGAGATCAATATCTTTGTGATATAGGGCAATTTAATCTCCTATTATTATTTATAATTTCATTTCTCTTTCATCTTGGGGAGTATATAACTATGGTTTTAGATATGTTTTGTATATGTTAGGTGAAGTCATGGATGGATTTTTTTATTATTGGGTGTTAGGGACTTCCTCGCATGTTCTTCTATTTGTCATAATATTCTTATCATAAATCATTTATTAAGATCATCCTATATTTGATTGAGATTCAGGATTCAAACATGATCCATTATTTCTTTTGAGATGGAATATTTAACAATCAATTTTTATTATTTCATTTGTTGTCAAAATTATCCTAAATATAAAAATTTATAATATTAACGAGAATAGGGTTAAGGGGGTTATTCTCTTGTGATTTAAAATATTCTATGTTATTACTTATGCCTTGTTGTATTTTATTTACATTTATGATTGTGCAGGAATTGTTTATTATTAAATGATATGTTTTATTCATTTCCATAAATTATTAATCACATAAAGAGATAAATTAATTGGTTTTATGGAAACATTTGAGCTGTGATTTTGATTATAATATAAGAAATTATAAATAAATGTAGAATAATGATTAATAATCTGTTCATCAAAGCATTCCACAACAACATTTTCCTTTTTTCAAAGTTGTATATGGGGTAAATCTTATTATAGTGAGATAGATATTGACTTTTTGGTGTGGTTTTCTTGGATTTTGTTGTTTGGTTATTTCAGTGGTACTAAATGGTGGGTTTTTATATCATTATAGTGATTTTTTATAAGGTTTCACAAAACTAGACCTTTTAGCTTGATACCTCAATAAAAATTGAAATGTTAGAGTATATATAATTCCTAGGGGGTAAAATTATTAATTGAACCAAATATATGACCTCATAAAATATTTCCATGGGTTATACTGATCTCTAGGTGTGGTGATTACCAATTTTCTAAGTTTAATTGAATTTTTAAGATGGTGAATTTTAATTTTTTTAACATTTATTACTTAAATATTTTTTATCCTATAACTATATATTAGTAATAAATCTATAGTAAATCTTATATGTAAATTATGACATAGAGGATGGGTCCAAATTTCATTAATTCACCCAGTATTGATGAAACCAGCACATATATCTTGGACCCTTGTCGATTAATAAAAATAAGAAATAACATAAAAATTAATTTATTTATAAACCCAAATCTATGTTATTATATAATTATTAAAGTTTCTACATAGCATTTTTCATTTTGGTCATCAGCATAACACTAGTTAGGGAGAGTGTAGATGGATAGGATAGGTCTTCGAGGAGTCAACATTGTATCAAGGGAGTTTGATCAGATATGAGATGGAATCGATGACTAGATTACATGATGGTGATGATGAGTTCCATACTAATAATGATAGATTAAAACAACTTTCAAGTTCCATGTTATTGGGATTCAGTCATGGCTTCATTCCATGTTATTTATGATAGATTATTTATGAATTTATCACTTAAATAAAGGATTATTATTATCACCTTAATCATTTAAAAATACCAAACATGCTATTTTTGGAATTTTTATTTATTGATTAAATCACATAAATATTTGAATTTAATCATGTAAGGATTCACCATGAAACATTAGTGATGATATCCTACTCTATAATTTTATTTATACCCTCACACGTTGTTTAGTACTCAATAAAGTAGGATATCATCACTAATTTTTATGTGAGGTGATGTAGTTTTGTCTCATCTGTCGATCATATGATGGTATAGGTTAGTACTTATTTTATCAAATGATTATCATGGGTCAAGGTGTTAATTTCCATTTAGGGTTTTATTATATTTTTAATGTGTTGATGAATTTAATGGTGTTGTAAATCTTTTATTGATGTGATAACTTTATTGGGGAGTGGGTTCCCATTATATTATTTTAGTGATGGTGTAGATGAATAGATCATAATATTGGGTGTTTCAAGACTCATGACTATTCATACACCCATGACCTAAATTTGAGATTTGAATTATGGATGTGCTATCAAAATCATATCTTTTTGTTTTTCTTTCCACTACTGTCCCAAGATTCTCATGAGGTATAACCTGAAAGGACTGTATCTGAGATGAATGGTATGTCTTTTCATCCCAATGTATTCTAGTTTTTGATTATATAGGGATCTTTCCTTTTCATAATACTATATACCATCTTTTCCCATAGAATGATATGATTTTTTCATGCATATTCTATGTAGTTTTAAGTAATTATATTGAGTATGTTTATACTCATACTTTCAGGGGTGATTTGTTCACATGACTATTGTATGTGTGGATGATACAGGGTTATAAAATTATCTTAGTTGATATAGAGCCCACATTACTTGTGTATATATGATTAATAGGGAAACTTGGGGATGTATGTTGCAGAATTGTCATTCATAATGGTGTTATTGACTACTACAGATGGTGACTGATCATGGAGTTAATTAAGTAAGGTAAATCCTTCTAGTTTCATGGGTTTTTTGAATTACCTGTTGGATGTATAGTACCTTTTGTATAATAAAATGTGACATAGTGCTGGTATTTGATGTATCCTTCATGTATTGTATATATTTATACTATTCTAATATATTTTTTCTCATGTTGTTCTAGATTTTATTCAATATAGATATGTGTCTTATGCAGGTTGATATAGGATAAGACCTCCCATATCGTTTGATATTTTTACTCAATACTGGACAAAATCCTTCGGCCTATTAGAGGTGGGATTGGGATGGAACACTTGTTATACCGCTAGACCAGGTAGGTCCCTAGTGGGACAGGTTGTGTTAGAGGGTTGTTATATTTGTTGATTATTAGGGATGATTATTGGATTTAGTAGTAATGTGAGTAATGGGTTGTGAATTTAGGGAAACAATGTTAATGGGGTATTGAGTTTGGTTATCATATTAGGGAGACTATAATTAGTGCAGTATCCAATGTATCTTTTTTCGTCAAATTTTGTGACCTCTTAGCAATCTTGGAACTCTATGACACAATTAAACGGTACAATAATGATGTTACAAGTGCTGTATATAATTAAATTGTGGTCTTTATGTTCATATCATGTCAAATTATCCAAATATTCCTTAATCGTTAAGGGTTCTTCAAATCAAATCAAGGGTTCTACCCGCTAATAGCTAGAATTTTTGTGATATCGATATTGTGAAATGCAAATTATAGTATCTGGGCCCACATATATCGATTAGAATGATATTAGGCATCTAATTCCATGATTTTATTAATATATATAATTATTCCATTATTTGATGTAGATTCTATCCCCTATGAACATAGTGAATATTTTTTGATAGAGAGGATGGAAGATCTTGTTGAGTTATATAGGATTGACTAAATGGTGGATATTTAAGGTGTTTTATGATGATGATGGACTAATGGGTTTTTTAGGAGGTATATATCCTTGGGATTCATAGGTTTTTCTAGAGTCTAAGACTCTTGATTTCGTTAGGTTCAGACATTCACAGATCATATGATGATTTCAACATTGAGATCCTTATAAGAAACTATGATCGATTTGTGTGAGATTTTTTTCATTAAATCAGGATGGTAATGAACTATTTTATTAGATTTTTAGAGGTTTTCTTATGAAATAATATTATCCAAGGATTTTGGATCATCTTCAGGGTAGCACAACCACATCAGAGTACGCAAGGAAGCATGCATACCTCATGACATGTTCTATGGATATGCATCATGGTGTAATTTTTTCAGATGAATTGTTTGGTTAGGGACTATATAGGATGGTTTCTCAATATAAAGTTGTTTTTCCCTTGAATTTTACAATTTGTAGATACCCTTAATCTAATATTTACAGTTGATTATTCTGGGAAGGGATGAGAACAATATTCTATAATATACTATAATTCCACTTGATGATAGTCATAGTTGTGTCATGGAAGGATCTCCATGTGATATATAGGATTGACAACAAAGACCTCCAAACTGTAAGCATATTTTTCTCCCATGGAGTTTTTAGTGAAATTAAATGTGGTGTGAGGGTGTTCATAGATGAATGATGCTTTGATCTTGTTCTATAGTCACCACCCATGATTTTCTCCCATAATAAATTGGTTGTGTCCAAACATAAAAATTTTAAGATTTACATGATGGATAAATATGGTCAGGAAATATTAGATGTAGTTTGTAGTCTGATTTATGTCCTCCCTTCAAGGTCACTCATATTGTATGGTGTGTGAATGATTTATTCTTATTTCACCATATGGTTCAAATCTTGAGATTATATTATAGTTCTTAGATAGATTGTGAATCCCCCACTAATAGATTTTTTTGTTTAGTCACCCCTTTTATTATTGTGAGTTTTTTATTAGTGGATAAATATGTTTTTATAGAGATAACCTCCTCAAATAGATAAGATATTGTGGTTATTACCTCCAAATATATTAGGTACTAGTGATAGAACTTTGTGGTGATGAAAAATTGGGTAAATGGGGAGACATCTAACCCTAATAGTGAGTTGGATTCCCTACAATGTGGTGAGTGGTTCCCACCCTCAAGAATTTATATTCAGTTACCATCATATGGAAATCATAGATATTTTTGTTCTGAATATAGATGAGACATAACATACTTTCAATATAGAGCATTACCTGAATTCTTATAAAGGTTTTGTGTAATGATGAACAGTATTGTGGTTTTTAGGAGAACTAAGACTAAATCCTTTCTTCAATTATTTAATTGAGAAGATTGATAAGGTGTTTCGGTATATTTTACAAAATCATTCCATATAAGTACCCACTATGTAGTAAAATGTCATTATTTTATATTGGGATTCAATGTATAAAATCTGAGATCATAAGGTTGAAACTGTGGTGGTTGATGAGATCCTAGTGTCATAGTTTTGGTATGATGTTTGAAACTTATGGGGGATGATTCAGTTCCAAGAATATAGAAAATGCACCTAAACTGCTAGCTTTAGAGTGGTTGATTTCTACATTTATAGAGATGCATTACACATAGTTGATCAATAATGGTGGCCCACACTCTTTATTCGTGTGAGAGAAACCCATTGTGGTGATTCTGCATTAGTAGTATCATATGATCAGATATTTTTAGGTAATGGATATCAAGGGTTTTTTTGATGGTGGGGAGTATTTCACCTACTTCCCCAAGATGATAGGGTATTTCTCATGCTGTTTGTATCAAATACGAGGATACAAATCTGAAGTAGAAATCACCCTAGTAAAGTATGTCCCTTAGTGTGGTATATCAAGAAGATCTTTATGGATGACCAATAACATGAAATATCTAATTATATAATGGTAGAGAAGGAGGTTATCCCTGGATTTTTTGTTCAAGTCCTATTGAGTTTTGACTAGTTTTATCCAAGGGTCTGGGGACAATAGAGTAGGCTTATCTGAACATTTAGTACTACCCCCTTCATATATTGGTGGATTTGGAGTCATATGGTTGGTGGGTGTGTGGATTATATTTTTAAGGTTGGTATTGTTCCTTATGTTCATTTTGGGGTTATTTTATGAGAGAATGACAGCAACACATGTAATGACCCAAACATTAATCAAAGTAATTTCTTTCTTCTTATGATAATGTCATATAGTATAAATCACATAAAATCACCTAGAGTTTATAATAAAAACATTATAAAAGAATAATTAATGATATAAGAAATATTTCTAGATTTTAATAAACCTATTCTGATAAAATAGTCACTTGATCATAGGAATGGTAATATGACCCTTTTGAATACTAAACTTGCTAAATGGATATTAACCCCACCTGTGAAAGTTTAAATAAAATTTAATTATATCAAAAATAAAATTATCATATAATTATATTGTATAGCAAGTAATTAAATGTTTTAAACATTATTAATTATGTTTTGGAATTTTTATAATTCATAAATATTTAATTACATTTTTAAAATTATTTTATTAATTTAGAAGAAAATTTATTTTAAAAAATGTATCCATAAATTAATATTTTTTATTTCTTTTTATTTGAAGATAGTTGTATAAGACCTTATGTTTTTTTTTGAATTGTTACAAAAATAGTTATAGTTTTAAAATATTTATTTTCCAAGTAAATGATAATTTTAATTAAAATTAAATTAATTATATATATATTCTTTTCATAAAATCGAGGTAATTTTTTAATTTTTCATGTCAAAAAATTGTAAGGTATAAACTTTTTTATTTTTATAAATACATGAATTTTTATGAATAATAACATACAATTATTTTCGATAAATGCTAAATAGAGAAATGTTTTAGTCATTGTTGATGTTAGGATGATGTAAGAACCATACTATCGAATAATAATTCATTATGTTAATATATTTATATATAATTCTCAAACTATTCATTGTATTGACCCAAAATAATGAGCTAATCAATATAATATTGAGAAACCACCCCTCTCTTCCACTACAAATACCACCCCTTACACCCTCTTCTCCTCACACCTATCAAGATTTTATCTTTATCCAAATTCAACCCAATAATATTCCCTATCCACTCTCAATTTTCCATTAAAAAATGGTAGTATCAAATGGACACAACCTTTTCCTTAAGGAGGTTCGCAATAAGGAGATATTTAATAGGTAAAATCATCTTCCTTTTAATTTTAATTTCTAATCAATTTCACTTATTTTATTATCTCCTCATAAACAAACCATATAAAAAATGAATGATAACTCCAATATTTTTTATATACTGAAATTATATCTTGTTAATTTAATATCAATCATCATTCTTATTTTTTTTTCTCTCTCTCTCTTATTTTAAAAATTAAACACCATCTGTGATGTGGAAATTAACCGACATTATGAATGTTGAAATTTTATTTTCCATTAACATCTTCAAGTATGTTGATAAAAAAACTGATTGTTAAAACATATTTTAACTTTTATTTTACAAACCTCTTTATTTTAGGAACTGACATATATATATAATAATAAATGATAAAACAAAACGAGTTTGCTGTGATTGAAATATCGCCAAAATTAACCTAAAACGGTCATTGTTAACATATATAAAATGATTCATCCACATACCACATAAAAATTATTATAAGATAATTTAAACTTCTATAATATAATTACTAATATATAATAAAAAATTTGGATATTTATACTCATTTTATAAGAACATCCATTCATGTATACAAGTTAACTGATCGAGAAAATCATGAAACCGAATGCTCTCAAACGAATAAATTAAACTCTATAAGTCCTTAAAAATCTTATAAATGAATTGGATAAAACCATAATCAATAAAATCCATGTATAAAGGTTATATATTTTTTAATTAATGAATATAATCTGATTATACATGCAAATAAGGTGAATAAAGAATTAAAACTAAATGTAATGGTAATTCTAGAACCTAACTCTCTTTCTATAGTTTATCCCTCTTTCATCCCATTTGCAGTATGGATATTTATGAAATATCATTTCTTTATCATTATACTTCCATTTTGGTGTATAGATTTTTTCTAATTTATTTTTACAACAAACACAATTATTTCCAAAAGAATTATTCTTAACAAACAACTTTTACATCTCGATATTATTTCTTCATCACTCATGGTTGATGATTCTTATATCAAGTATGTTATTCCTTTATTCATATAAGAAAAAAAGGTTTATTAATTTATTCATTATGAAATGAAACCAATTTCTTTCCATGGGTTATTTTACTTCCATGTTTGATATATGTTCTATGAAAAATGCATGATAACTTAAATGTTATGATATGACGGGTGAACCTGGAATTATATAGCTCAATGTAAATGTTATTATGTGATAGGTGTTCCCAGAATTATATAGTTATCCAATAAATTTTGTAATGTTGTGTATCTCATTAAAAAATAGGTATATTTTCATGAACATTATGTTATTATTGTTCAAAAACTATGTGTGGTAGTTGACCACTAAGGCATGATGTTTCATTTTTATACATTTCCACATTGAATGACTTTTATTAGTGATTACTATCGTTATTATGATCATAAGACTATGTAATGATGATAATGATTATTATAAACCCATTTTCTGTTTTTTAATTTTCTTATCTATCATCTTATCTATATATTAGATTGCACTTTTTTTATGAATTTCCAAATGTGATTACATGTACTAAGGGAAATGTGAAGGAATCTAAGAAGATTGAGATGAATGAATTAAATAAATGTTTTTGTTTTATTTTTTAAATGTTTTTATGGTCATAATTTTCTAAAGACACTAAAACATTGGATACCAATTGTGTAAATATTTTATGTTATTGTCTTCAAAATGATGTAATAAGATATTTATTAAAAACAGGTTCTCTATAGTTGGTATCAGAGTGTGGTTTAGTTAATTTAGGAATTTGGATTACAGAACCTTATTGAGAACCCATTGTTTGAGACTAGGTATAAGTAATCACCCATGGATCTTTGTTTTATAAAATACTAAACACATGGATCTCACAATATATGTCTTTAGATTTAATTTCATAGTGTAATAAATTATTTATTCCTAACTTGTTGACTTATATTTGGTTCCAACCTTTTCTATTTGTGAAAATAGTGGGATCCAGGAGAAACGAGGCCAATAACCGATGTGGGGGACAATGTATTGATTGACTGAATGACTTTCACAATATTTTTGGGAGGTGGATTTCAAAATTTCATGAATATTCATACGTAGTTGTCAAATTTTATGATCAATAACCATATTGATGTGGAACATCCACCTTCACATAAGAAGGATAAACTAGAAAACAAGTGTTTTATACTGCTAAGAATTCTGACATTTAGTACATCTTATGATCCACTTGTAGAGAAATAGTTGGTCAACATGATATAGATGTTCTTTTCTATTATTTACTATTCTGATATAGAGAAGGTGAATCTTGTTGTTTATCATCTAGATGGTGAGTCCAACCAATGGTGGGTCTTGATTTAGAACACCAAGCCAAAAGATTAAATTAATGAGATGGAGTAATAAAACCTGAATATAATTTTTCATAATAAGTATTTCCCTCTAAAAATTTATAAAATATAGATGATAATTCATAGAGATGAAGAAAAAAAGAAGGCGAATCTGTCGTGTCTTCTAAAGAAAATAACCTAAGACTATCAAGGTATTCATTGGGTTATCAATAATGATAGAAAAATTGAAAGATTATTTACTGGTTTAAAACCTAACCTTCAAAAGTCTAATTCAATTAAAGATTTTTGGATTAATGAAGTATTTTTTCTATGTCATCTCAATTTAGAGATGGTGTTTTTAAAATGGTCCCCTGGATATGGTGATAGGAAACGAAAGATGGAGTTTCAAGATGGAGTGTCCCATGAAAAGGGTCGAACGAAAAATCAACCACCCATATGTTAAAAAATTTGTGAAGAATCATTATGTGAACTTCGCCAAAGGGATGGGAAAAGGATTTTAGTGTGGAAGTGATGGACACAAAGCTCATGAATGACTAAAAGACATGAGGAAGTGGGATAATGTGGTGGAGGAAAGGTTATAACCACCCCTAGAAATATTCTACAATTGTAGATAGAATGGAAACTATGAAAGCTAGTTCACTAATCCTTGAGCCCATATGGGTAATCAGTGTCAGCTGCCTACAAATAAAAATGAGCAAGGCAATGCCTTTTCCACTACTGCGACTGAAGTGGTGAATGAAAAAATGTCATAAAAGGTACACTTATTATTCACTAATGAATGGAAAAGTATTATTTGATTATGGTATTACACATTCTTTTATATCATGAATGTTTATTAGAACTATTTATTCAAGCCCTTGAAACATTAATATAGAGATATATATAAAAAAAATATTGGGGTAAGAATTGAAACCCTAGTTTTTTACTCTTCTCCTATCAACATATAGGGAAATATTATTCTAGCTAATCTGGTAATACAAACCTTTTTGGAATATGATGCTACAATGGGGATGGATTTTCCATCATTATAGAGTAAATATCTACTATTAAGAAAAAACCCTTTTCATATTCTGAACCATCCCTTACTCCTCAACAAATTTATGTAAGATCACTAATAACCTTTTGAAAGTACATCAATGTTATGGGTTTGGTTACCTATGAAGAAGCATAACTCACACAAATTTTTTAGTTAAAAGAAGTTTTCAAACTAGGGGAAATTACCATCATGATGGAATATAGTAATTTATTTTATGAAGAGTTACCTTGACTTCCCCTGGATCATGAGGTAGAGTTCTCAACATAACTCATACCCGGAGCTACTCCTTTCTCAATGTGTCCCAATATGATGGATCCTATCGAACTAGAGGATTTAAATAATCAGATAAAATTTAATTTAGACAAAGGGTCCGTACACCCTAGGGAATTACCTTAGGGTACATGGGTTCTCCTTTTCAAGAAGATTGGTGGATCAATGTGGTTGTGTATCCATTAAAAATACCTCAACAAAATCAACCTGAAGAACAAGTATCATATTCCAAGGATTGATGACTTATTAGATCAGCTACAACAAGTTCGTTACTTCTCAATGGTGGATCTTTGTTCTAGGTATCATCATTTAAAGGTAATGAAAAAATATATTCAATATACTTACTTCCGTACAAGGTATGCACACTACAAGTTTTTGGCGATTCAATTCGGACATACTAATTCGCCTGTAATATTCATTGATTTGATGAATAGAGTTTGTAGACATTACCATTAAGAAAATTGGATGTTTTTATGAATGATATTCTCATCTACCCAAACAGAAAGGTGGAACATGGAGAACAATGAAGGCTTATGTAGGTGACATTAAGAAAGAAAAAGTAGTACACAAAATTTTGAAAGTGCGACTTTTGGATGCCACAAGTCACATTATTGGGACATGTGATCAAAAGTGAGGGAATTTATATAGACCCTTCAAAAACAATGGAAATTTAGGAATGTCCTCAACCATATAAGGTCATAGAAATCAATAGTTATCTAGTCTTAGTAGGGAACTATTGACGTTTTTTGTGAAATTTCTCATGAATTTCTAGCCTAATAACAATGTTACCAAGGAAAGGGGTAATGTTTTCCTAGATGGAAGACTGTGGGGATATTTTCAAGGAGCTAAAGAGAAGTCTTATCATTGAACCTATACTGATATTACCCATAAGTGGAGATAGTTTTTTGATATATATTTATGCTTCATAGAAAGGATTGGGTTGTGTAGTCATGAAAAATGATAATGTGATATCCTATGCCTCACGACTGTTGAGGATCCATGAGTAAAAAAACCTGAAACATGATCTAGATCTAGATGTTTTGCTTTTTTTCCATGAAAATGTAGTGAAACTACCTCTATGGTGAGAAGTGTGACATATATACCAATCAACGGATCTAAAATTATATACTCACAAAAAAGGAGATCAACATGAATCAATAGAAATTGTTAGAGATAATCAAAGACTAATATTTCTATATTCACTATCATCCTAGAAAGGTGAATAAGGCTACGGATGCTCTTATACGAAAAGTTCATATTACACTATCCATGTTGTGGATTGAGAAAGACATTATCTTTAGTGATATGAAAATGATGGATTTTGAAATCATAATGATAGGGAATATATTCTACCTTGACCAAATGATTTCATACCCATATATCCATGATAAGATTAAGGAGGAATAAAAGGATGATCCTGAGTTACAAAATAAGGTTAATAGAGTAAAGGAAGGAAATATGAATGATTTCTATTTCGATGATGATGGTGTGATTCGGTTTTGAAAGAGACCGTGTGCCTTCATCACCTAGGATAAAGATGGATCTATTTGATAATTCACATAGCTCAAATTTATCTATCCATCTTGGTAGTACCATGATGTATCGTGATCTCCGAGAACAATTATTTTGGGACAACATGAAGAATAATATTTCTAAGAATATATCAAGATTATTGATATGTCTTCAAGTTAAATCTGAGCAAAAAAAGACCAAAGGGATGATACCACCCTTTCATATACCCATGTGGAAATGTTAGAATTTCACTATGGACTTTGTCACGGTTCTCCTATAGATATCCAAAAGAAATATTATGACATGGGTTGTAATGGACTAACTCACAATGGATGACCAATTTATTGCTGTTTGGGAAGACATCTCACTTGAACAAACATCTATGATATATGTGAAGAATGTGGTAAGACTGTTTGGAGTTCCACTCTCGATTATCTCTGATCATGATCCCATGTTCACATCTAAATTTTCTAGGAGTCTCTAACATGCTTTGAGTATTTAATTAAATTTCTATATGACCTATCAACCCCAAACTGATGGCCAAACTAAAAGGACTCTTTAGTTTTTCAAGGATAGGCTAAGATCATTCTCTGTATAATTTAAAGGTAGATGGGATCATCATATCCCATTTTTTGATTTCTCACACAATAATATCTTCCACTCTAGTATTCTAATGGATCCATATAAATCTCTAATGGAAAGCGATGTAGAATACCAACATGTTGGGATTAAGTTGGTGAAAGAAATCAACTTTGATATGATCTTATGCAAGAGCTCACAAAGAAGGTTTAAGCCATCCAGAAACATATCAAAGCTACTCAGAATCAAAAAAAGAGTGATGTTGAAAACCGTCATAGGGACTTGGAGTTTGATATTAGAGGTAAATTATTCTTTCAAATATCAGTATGGAAGAGAGTCATGCAGTTTGGAAAGAAAGGTAAATTAAGCCTAAGGTACATTTTCCCTTTTGACATACTTGATCACATAGGATTCATGGCTTATAGACATTTACATACAAATAATATGGCTGATGTTCTTGATGTGTTCCATTATCACTCCTGAGGAAGTACATACCAGATCCCTCGCAATTACTCAACTCAAAGGTGCTACAACTAGAAGATGATATCTCTTATGAGGAGAATCCAGTAATGATTGTAGACCAGAGAGATAAGCTTCTACAAAAAAACAAACCCACCATGTCAATGTGTTTTGGAGAATTCATAAGTATGATGATGAAACTTGGGAACCAAAAGAGGTGTTTCCGGAGAAGTACCCTCACCTTTTTATGTAAAATGAAATTTTGAGGGTGAAATTTTAAAATGGGGTTAGAATTTAATGACACAAACTTTATTCAAAAGAATTTATTTTTCCTTATAGTAATTTTATTAAGTATAAATCATATAAATTCACTTATAGGACATCAAAAACATTATAAATGAATAATTAATTAAATTAGGAGAAAATTTATATGTTATGAAACATATATTGATGAAATTGAAAATTGAACATAGGAATTGTAATATGGACCTTATGAATAGTAAAATGGAAAAATGAATAGATACCCCACTCATGAAAGTATAAATAAAAATAAAGCATAATATACATTAAATTATTGATTAATTATATCATAGAATAAGTAATTATATGTTTTAAAAGTTATTAAATAAGTGTTTGTATTTTTTTTAAGTCATAAATATTTTATTAATATTTTTAATTAATTTAATAATTTAAAGGAAACTTTATTTTCACAAAATTTATCCATAAATAAAAATTTCAATTTCTTAAAAATTTTATGACAATTTTATGAGACCTTATGTAATTTTTTAAAGTGTTACTAAATCACTTATAATTTTAAAATATGTATTTTCTAAGTAAATAATGATTTTATTTAAAAAATAAATTAATCATATTTCAAAAATTATTTTCATAAAATGGATTTATTTTTTGAAATATGGATGTTGAAAAATGGTTAGGGGTTGTTTTTGGTATTTTCTAAAATACATGAATTTTTGATGAATAGTAAAATACTATAATTTTTTATAAATGCAAACTATCTGATTTTTAGTCAATTTTGATTTAAGTATGATGAAAGCACCTTAATATAGAACTATAATTAATTATTTTTATATTTTTTTAGACAATTCTTGAACTACTCATTTTCTTCAAAAAAATAATAATCTAATGAATATAATAATGAAAAAATACCCCTCTCATCCACTATAAATACCTCCCCTAAAACCCTATTCTCCTCAAACCTTTCAAGCTTTGAACCTTGTCCAAATGATTCCCAATACTGTTCCCTAACCCATCTAAAAATTTCAAGAGGTCTTGGAGTAATCAAAAGACCAAAACAATTCCTCTAAGGAGATTCTCAATGAGGAGGGATTGAAGATGTAAAATCCTCTCCATTTTTCGTTTTATTTTTTTTAATTTCATATATTTTATTCTATCCTACCAATCATATCATATAAAAATCGAAAGATAACTCTAGTATGTTTCATATAATTTAATTCTATCATGTTAATGTATGATCCATCATCAAACCCCTTTCCTAATCTCATATTTTAAAAAATGAAAGCATCACCATTGATGTGTCAATTAACCGATATCATGGATGATGCGCTTTCATTTTCCATTAATGCCCTCAAGGATTTTAATAAAACCATTTTAAAGGTTTAAATATATTTTAATGTGTATGTTACAACCCTATTTATGTTATGTAAGTAACATATATACATAATCATAAATGATATAATATAGTGAGTTCATTATGATCGATGAACCACAAAAATTAACTTAAAAAGACCATAAATAACATTTATATAATGATTAAACCTCATAAAATATAATGAAATTTTTTATAAGATCATTTAAAATTATTTAATATAATTAAAATCCTATAATAACCATTATTTATTTTTATCTTCATATTACACAAACGTTCATTCATGTATACAACTGAACTGATCATGAAAATATTGAAAATGAATGCTGAGGAATGATGAAATTAAACTCTATAAGTCATCATAAAACACATAAATGAACTTTGTAAAACCAAAATTAATAATTTAAATGTATAAAAGATTATTTATTTTTTAATTAATGAATATAATTTGATTACATAGTATATTAATTTGAAGAAAGAATTCAGACTCAAGGTATAGGGAATTCTTGAATCCAACTCTCTTTCGTTGGGTTTTCCCACTTTTGTCCCATTTTCTGAGAGGATATTCCATAAATATACTCTATTCATAATTATCTTATATTTTATGGGATATAAATATTTTCTACATGAGTTTATGACAAACCAAATTTTTTTCCAAAAGAACACTTCTTTAAAAAACACCTTTTACTTCTCGGTATTGTTTCTTATTTACTCAAGTTTGATGATTCTAATATCAAGTATGTTGTTACCTATTTAATTTTTGAACCCAAAGTTTATTAATGTATAGTTTTTTAATGAAACTGATTACATTACATGAGTTGTTTTATATCCATGTCAGATATATGTTCTGTGTTTCATGCATCATAATGTAAATGATATGATGTGATAGGTGTGCTCGGAATTATATAGTGCAATGTAAATGTTATGATGTGACGGGGGTGACCATATTATATATATCTTAATTTAATTTGATAATGTGATGTATCTCTTGAAAAAAAGTTAAATATGCATGACCAGGATGTTATCTTTTTTTACAACTATGTGTGGTAGTTGACGACTGAGACATGATGTTTCATTTTAATGCATTTCCACATTCCAAACTTTTATTTATGATTCCCCACATGATTATGATCATTTGACTGTGTTATGATTATAATGATTATGCTCACCCCATGATATGTTGTTTCATTTCATTATTTATCCTCTTATCAGGAATTTAACTCACCCATTTATTGATGTATATAATTAGGTGATTACTTGTACTAATGAGAATATGAATACCTCTAAGAAGCTAGAGAAGAAACAATAAAATAAATGATTATGTTTTATTTTGAAAATTTTATATATGGTCCTAATTTTTCCCAGACACTATACCTTTGGATCATCTTTGTTTAATGATTTTATGTTGTTGTCTTTAAAATTATGTTATAAAATTTGATAGAAAATTTAGTGTCGCTATAACACAACTAGTTTATTTTTTATAGAGTATATGAACATGTTGGATATTAGGAGTTATATGTAGTATCCTTGTAGATGTTGATATTTATAAATATGGAAATTTTCATCTTGTTCTATGACCAGGTCACATTATCTCATGTTCTTTATGTTAATGAGGTAATATACAGGTTTGTATAGGTCTAGATGAGTATGCTATATGGAAACACTTCCAGTGTAAGTGTAAAAACATTATGAAGTTCTCAAGAATGTATTAGAGTGTAAAAGTGTTATTATTATATGATATCCACTAAAAATTTACTTTAATAGTGGACATTGGAGCACTCAAACCAAAGATAGACATGTAAATAAACCATTTATTGACTGTATTAAATGGTTTGTTGATTCATTTCATCTCATGTGGTGGGATAACATTTATATTATAAAAGGGTTCTAGGTTTACTTAATTTTCACGAATTTCATACAGTGGATTCTATTTTTACTAAGGTCTTTCTTGATGATGAGCTAGAACCGATGACCTTCGTAATGTAAGAGGATCATCCCTTAATAGATATTGGTGTACCACATTAGTTTAGAACATGAACCTCTTATAATGAAAGAAGTTCATGAGAATATGGATAGATTATTACATTAGGTAATTATATGATATTCCTAATTGAGGAACCTTGCATTGTTTTTATGGGATGAATTTTTTAGGTGGGTATAACATAGTATACCTACTGGAAATACAGTCTTTCCCAACGGTTCAGAACCGTTGGTATATGTTATACGAACGGTTCTGCAAACTGTAGGGAAGTAAGCCGTTGGGAAAACTTTTCCCAATGGTTTACAGTGAACCATTGGTATAGGGTGGGGAAAAATTTACCTATCCCAATGGTTGTGCCAAACCGTTGGGATAGTTTTTCCCAAATGTTTGGCTTGAATCGTTGGGAATGACCAAGCACTATCCACTTTCCCAAATGTTTAGAAACCGTTGGGAAAGGTTTTTAGAAATGGTTTATAGAACCGTTGGTAAGAAAAACTCAGAGATGCTATGCCAACAGTTTGAAACTGTTGGCATAGCATATGCTATGAAAATTACACAGCAGCTCTACTATTTGCACAACAGGTCTCATTTTGTTCATTCCCTCTCATTTTCAATCCAATTATTGTACCTGCAATAAACTAACACATACATATACAATTATTAGACCTTCAATAACCAACTAACACATACATATAGAGAACAAATTCATACACATTTAACATATAATGCATCCTAGAACTATACACATCCATAATTAAATTAGAATTCAAAAAATAATTACAAACATACATAATTCATTTAGAATTCAATTTAAAATTTAGATGACAATTATATGTGGAATCCGGAATTCAATTAATAATTTGATCGGTTTTTCGTATACCACATATTTTTTCCTGAAATGATTTCCATTTTAAACAAAATACATACACCTGGAGTGATACCGGCCACACCGTGCCTCGGATTGAGGCGACGTTAACTCGTACACATCAAAAGTGACACATCTATCATTGTCCTAAAGTATCAACATATTCCAAAAGCGTTTGATCGGTTTTCCATAGGCCTGTTGATGTTTTTCACATAAAATGGTGTCCTTTTGAAACAAAAGATAGACACTTCGAGTGGTGCTGGCCACACCGCATCTCAGATTGAGGTGGGATTGATTTGTACATGTCACATATGACCCATGGATCATTGTGCTAATGTATCAACACAATCACAATCTTTTTAGTCAGTTTTATGTATGTACTTAATATGTAGTCCATTTTAAACAAAAGAGAGCCACTTAGAGTTATCCAGGCCACACCGTGCCTCAGATTAATTTGGGTTTGACTCATACACGTCACATATGACCCATGGATCTTTTTACTAAAGAATCAACACATTTCGAATGCGTTTGGTTGGTTTTTTGTATGTCAGTTGTTGTTTTCACTTATAATCATGTCCATTTAAACAAAATAGAGACACTTTGAATGGTTTGGGCCACAATGTGCCTCGGATTGAGGCGGGTTTGACTCATACACGTCACATATGACCCATGGATCGTTGTGCTAACGTATCGACACAATCTGAATGCGTTTGGTCGGTTTTCCGTATGCTAGTTGTTGTTTTCACATAAAATGAAGTCAATTTTAAACAAAAGAGAGACACTTTGAGTGGTGTTGGCCAACCCACAACTCTGATTGAGGCTAGGTTGACTCGTACATGTCACATATGACCCATGGTTCTTTCTCTTAATGTTTCAATGGAAACCGAATGCATTTGATCGGTTTTCCATATGTACTTAAAATGTAGTCCATTTTAAACAAAAGAGAGACACTTAGACTGATCCCGGCCACACCATGACTCGAAAAATCCTAGGTTGGCTCGTACATGTCACATATGTCCCATGGATCATTGTGATAAATTATCAACAGATTTCGAATGTGTTTGGTCAGTTTTTCGTATACCAGTTGTTCTTTTCAATTATAACCATGTCCATTTTAAACAAAAGAGACACAGTTAGAGTGGTTCCGGCCACACCGCGTCTCGGATTTAAATGGTGTTAACTCGTACACGTTTAAAATGACCCTTGAATCATTGTCCTAATGTATCAACACAATCAGAATGCATTTGGTTGGTTTTCCGTATTCCAATTGATGTTCTTCACTTAAAATGATGTCCTTTTGAAACAAAAGACAGACACATTGAGTGGTGCCGGCCAAACCATGTCTCATATTGATGCAGGGTTGATTTGTACTCATCTCATATGACCCATGGATCATTGTGCTAAAGTATCAACACAATCAGAATCCGTTGGGTCAATTTTCCATATGTACTTAAAATGTTGTACATTTTAAACAAAAGAGAGCCACTTAGAGTGATCCCGGCCACACCATGCCTCATATTAAGGTAGGGTTGACTCGTACACATCACAAAGTACCCATGGATAGTTTCCCTATAGCATCAACACATTTCGAATGCGTTTGGTCAGTTTTTCGTATGTCGGTTTTTCTTTTCACTTATAATCCTGTCCATTTTAAACAAAAGAGAGACACTGTGAATGGTTTCAGCCACACCGTGCCTCTGATTGATGCGGGGTTAACTCGTACATGTCACATATGACCCATGTATCGTTGTTCTAAAGTATCGACACAATAAGGATGCATTTGGTTAGTTTTCCGTATGCTAGTTGATGTTCTTCACTTAAAATGATGTCCTTTTGAAATAAAATACAGGCACATTGAGTGGTGTCGGCCACAACATGTCTTAGATTGAGGCACGGTTGATTTAACACGTCACATATGACCCAGGTATCGTTCTACTAAAGTTTCAACAGAAATCGAATGTGTTTGGTCGGTTTTCCGTATATACTTAAAATGTTGTCCATTTTAAACAAATGATAGCCACTTAGAGTGGTCCTGGCCACACCGTGCCTCAGATTAAGGTGGAGTTGGGTCATACACGTCACATATGACCCATGGATCATTTTCCTGAATCCTCAACACATTTCTAATGTGTTTGGTTGGTTTTTCATATGTCAGTTGTTCTTTTCACTTATAATCCTGTCCAATTTAAACAAGAGAGACACTTTGAATGGTTTCGGCCACACTGTGCCTCATATTGAGGTGAGGTTGACTTTTACACGTCAAATATGACCCATGGATCATTGTGCTAAACTATCGACACCATCCGAATGCGTTTGGTCAGTTTTCCGTATGCCAATAGATGTTTTTCACTTAAAATGATGTCTTTTTTAAACAAAAGATAGACACTTTGAGTGGTGTCATCCACACCGTGTCTCATATTGAGGCGAGGTTGATTCGTACATGTCACATATTCCCCATGATTCTTTCTCCTAAACTTTCAATGGAAACTGAATGTGTTTGTTCAGCTTTCCGTATGTACATAAAATGTTGTCCATTTTAAACAAAAGAGAGTCACTTAGAGTGATCCCAGACACACTGTGCCTCGGAATAAGGTGGGGTTGACTCATACACATCACATATAACCCATGGATCGTTTTCCTAAAGCATCAACACATTTCGAATACATTTTTCAGTTTTTTGTATGTCAGTTGTTCTTTTCATATATAATCCTGACCATGTTAAACAAAAGAGAGACACTATGAATGGTGTCGGACACACCATGCCTCGTATTAAGGCGGGGTTTACACGTACACATCACATATGACCCATGGATCATTGTGCTAAAGTATCAACACAATCTAAATGTGTTTGGTCATTTTTTCGTATGTTAGTTGATGTTTTTCACTTTAATTGATGTCCTATTGAAACAAAAGACAGACACATTGAGTGGTGCCGGCCACACCGCATCTCTGATTGAGGCGGGGTTGATTCATACATGTCACATATGACCCATGGATCGTTGTGCTAAAGTATCAACACAATCAGAATCGGTTTGGTCAGTTTTCTGTAAGTATTTAAAATGTTGTCCATTTTAAACAAAAGAGAGCCACTTAGAGTGATTCTGGCCACACTGTGCCTCTGATTAAGGTGGGGTTGAATCGTACACGTCACATATGACCCATGGATTGTTTTCCTAAAGAATAAATACATTATGAATGCGTTTGTCAGTTTTTCGTATGTCAGTTGATCTTTTCACTTATAATCCTGTCCATTTTAAACAAAAGAGAGACACTATGAATGGTGTCGGCCACACCGCGCCACGGATTGAGGTGGGGTTGACTTTTACACGTCACATATGACCCATGGATCGTTGTGCTAAAGTATAGACACGATCTGAATGCATTTGCTCTGTTTTCCATATGCCAGTTGATGTTTTTCACTTAAAATGATGTCCTTTTGAAACAAAAGGCAGAAACTTTGAGTGGTGTCAGTCACACCGCGTCTCTGATTGAGGCGGGGTTGATTCTCACATGTCACATTTGACCTATGGTTCATTCTCCTAATGTTTCAACGGAAACTGAATGTGTTTGGTCAGTTTTCCCTATGTACTTAAAATGTTGTCTATTTTAAACAAAAGGGAGCCACATAGACTGATCTCGGCCACACCGTGCCTGGGATTGAGCCCGGGATGCCTCGTACACGTCACATATGACCCATGGATCATTGTGATAAATTAAAAATAGAATCAGAATGTGTTTGGTCAGTTTTCCATATGCCATTTTTTCTTTTCACTTATAATCATGTCCATTTTAAAAAAAAGAGACACCGTTAGAGTGGTATGTTAGTTGTTTATTCACATTATTCAAATACACTAAAATTTACATTTAAAATGAGAATACCATGAAATTAATAGAAGATAAAACTTTTAATAAAAATCCTTGTGGAAATATTAAGGTATACATGATTTATGGGAATCCTCATGTGTCTTTTAGTGGAGTGGTATTTACATAAAATCTTGTGGACATTCATATAGAATATTTTTATATAATTCATAGTATGGATTAGATTGTAGTTTATCATGCTATGAAACATTTAAGATCTAATAATGTCATGCCCAATGAATACATTCCTTTTATAACATACCAAGAATCAATGATATTGATTAGATGTATAAATTTGATTTACATTGATTATCAGGATGAAAATAAATAAAATATATATTATATATCTTCTATTAGTAAATGATATCATGGAGTGTGGTGCGATGTCCGAGGAGGCTGTCTGGGGGGTTGTTCGGTGGGTGTCCGGGGGGCTGTCCAGGGACCCAGGAGGGGGGTGGGGGGTTGTGGAGGGGGTTGTCCAGGGGTGTTTGTGGGGTTGTCCAGGGTCCACGGAGGAGGGTGGGGGATGACTGGGGGGATGTCTGGGAGCTGTTTGGGGGGCTGTCCAGGGGCTGTCTGGGGGGATGTCCGGGGACCAAGGAGGATGGTGGGGGGGTTGTCCGGGGGCTATCGAGGGGGCTGTCTGGGGTCCAAGGAGGATGGTGGGGGTTTTCTGGGGTTCAGGAAGGAGGGGGGTTCCCAAACACACAACCACTAAAAGACAACAACAGCAATGAAAACAGATAATATATAATAATAACTCAACTCCAATACTATACTACGAGTCTAGATAAAACCAACAACTAGAATAGATTAAATATCAAATCTCAGTAATATTAGTCAAAAATGTAATGGATCAATTTTTACCACACCACCATCATCACCATAATCATCACCCTCATCCTCTTCCCCATAATCTTCCTCACACTCCTCAGTGCCCTCCTCCTCACCCTCGCCCTCGTCCTCGCCCTCGCCACCCACCTCACACTCCTCCTCTCCATCATCTTCCTCATCAGACTCCTTGCCATCATCATCATCAAGCTGTACATCATCCTGACCACCACTAGAACTTCCACCCGGTGCACCATATATAGAACGTATCGACAACATATATTCATCAAAAGCTGGGCTGGCCTCTGCTAGAAGTGTTGGACGTAGAACTTGAATAAATTTCATAAATGCACTGTTTTCCATAACAGACTGTTCTACAGTCTCTGTGGCCCTTTTCCCATCCTTTTCTGCCTGTGCCCTAACTTGATATATCTTGGTGGCACTACATCACTTACCTGAGGAGGGCCAATATCTCGTCGGGGCTATCCTAGGTCGGTAGCGTACTCTTCCAGGATGCTCCTCTCCCAACACCTGATGTAAGTGATCTGTTGGCCCAAAATTGTCTGGTTCTTGTGCATCGAGGGCCTCTAAAGAAGCCTGTTACAAATATAAATATATAATTAAGTTAAAAAATAGATATTAAAATATAAAATCAACATATTAAAACTCACAATCTGCTATTGAGTAGCTTTGTTGACGGTACTTCCATCCTTTTTCCGTCTATTCGAGCAAAATAGTTTTTCTCGAGGCACACGTCCTTCAATATTTTGTATTTGCCTCTAAAATGACGTTTACAACTAATGTTATATGAAAAATTTATCAAGCTATTAAATAATTGAGGAAACAGAAGAAAGTGTAAGTCGTAAAGAAAACTTATAAACAATTGTCATACCTGCTTCCTCTCATGATCATGCATCGTTGTGAGTGCCAGTGTGTGGAGGTATTTTTTTCAATCAATGTTCTTTTTATTTTTTCCAGATGATTCCTAAATAAAATTTGAAAATGAAACAAATAGTATTAATGAAAAACATGAAAGTTATTATTTAAATACCTCAAATGTAATTAATACCTTAAATTGGGTACATGTTCAATGCGTAATCATCTGACGATATTGCTCTATAGGACAATCATCCACCACTGGTACCAATTCTAACTCAGTAAAAACTCTAGAAACCCATCCAATATACAAATCATGCTTGTAGGCTCTCCAAAGCTCGGCTAAATCCTTTAGACGTTCCATTCGGGCACCCTCGCCATCGGGAAAATTAAATCAAAGATGACATAAAATATAAATTCATATAATTAAAAAAATAATTCATGGCCATAAATAGAACATATTTTTTTACCCATATCTCTTCCCAAGCTCTATCCTTGACCTCATGATGAAAATGTCTCCATGATAGCGGGATGACGGGAATGATGTCGGAGTATTTGGAAAGAGTTTCCAAAAAACTCCGACATTGCTGCCCTGTTTTATCAACCATTAGGTTGTATTCATTATAATCCACCATAACCTGTGTGTGGTGTTTCCACACCGAACACATGCGTGTACTCCCCCGCCCATGCCTCCTGTCATTAGATGTATCTTTCATGAAATAAACACAAATATTTTATCAAAACAAGTTATAATGAAAATAAATATTGCTATAAATATTTATTAGGGTTCTATATATATACCTACACTGGTCTGATCGATGAGCGCTGTTGGATCCACAGAATCTTATGGAACACCCTATGGTGGAATAGGAGTTGAAGACGATGGAATATAGAAGCTTGGAGAGATAGAAGTAGAAGGAAAAGAAGATGGGACAGCTGTATGACCAGATTCTGACTGGGGAGTGGGAATCATCATAGGATTTGAAAATGATGGGCCAAAAGATGCAGAAGGAAGCGAAAACATGGGAGGCTTAAATATCCCATGTGTCCCTAATTACACACTAGGATCAAAATGTGGGAAGGATGACATGTCAGTGGGAGGGGTATGGTCTAGTCGGGTACACGCAGCTGCTCGTCCACCTCGAGTACGAACCCTCCTCGTACCACTGGCCTGAGTACTATGACCAGTACTAGGCTCCCCGTCGAATAACTGTTGATGTATAGGTGGATCCTACAAATATGTTTACAAAAAAAATAATCACATGACATTATATATTCTTTAAATATATCTATTTGAAATAAAGTACTAACTGCAGGCACTAAGGATGGAATTCCCAACTCCGCCATTCGACGATTGTTCTCCATCATTTTTTTCCTTTGTCTCTCTTCAATTGGCTTCATTACATTCTTTTGAAAACAAATATGTAATTAATTAGAAAAACGAATTTAATGTGTAACCCAAAAAACTAAATATATGAGGGAATAGGGGGATTCATTGGTAATTTAGCTATCAATTGTTTTAGAAGAGCATGAATGGATTTAATAAATCATACAAGTTGTAATATTCACCAAGTTAGAAATATTGTTTGACTAGGTTTCAACACTGTTCAATTACACATTAGAAATTGCAATTCAAATAAAACTGCAACCAATAAACATTTAAAATTCACATAACTGTCAACTCAGCTAAAACATATTTGTGATCAATACTAAATCAATTTGAATATTACCAACCTTAACAACCCAACTCGAGGTAAACCAAAATAATTGAGAATAACGATGAATGATTCTATATATTTTAAACCACAACATCGGGTTCACAATCAACTCTTACAATTGAGCTATTGGAGTCATCAAAAGAAATAAATGGATTGGTTCCAATGGAACTAGGGATAGTGTCAATTCCATCATCATCATCATCGAAAATATGTCTTGTAATTACTTCAACTATGACACCAAATTCAGGTCAAAGTTGGTCTTTGACATAAAAAAATTGTTTATCCATTGATGCCAACACATATGGTTCTTTGGTAGAAAGAGTGCGAGTCATATTAATTACTCAAAATCCAAAATCATAAATAAATGTTCATTGTCTCATCATCGAATAAAACCAATTAAATTTCATCATTGTGACTCGTCCATGAGAGTAATAATTCAATATTATTATTTTCTCAACAACTCCATAATAACCCACATATTCAAATCGCATTCAACTATCTGATGCACTGGCCTAAAAATATATTGTGGCAGTAACCATAACACCTCATGTTGTGTTCTCTTGTTCTTTTCTCGTTTAGTGACAATAAATTTGTACCCATTGGTAACAATTGATTTACAGTCACGAACCACGGTATTAGAACCAAAATCCAAAGCTCTTATTTTCTCAGAGATAGAGTCAGCAGACAAACTCAATACATGTAATATAAATTACTATTGAACTTAATTAAATATTGATATAATTATTTTAAATAGTAGTATTTTTACCTTTAATTTTAACCAAGCATAAAACTCTTTTCTATGCATAGTCTATCTCCTTCTCAAAGATAAAGAACGATGCTTCCTATTTATCAATGTTTTATGTTCTCTGTAGATAAAAAATATCAATAGTTTAACAGATATATATGTGTAAGATATACATAATCATTTTAGTTACCAGATATAGTCATCGAACAAATCACAGTTGAACAAAATTTTGCGATGTGCCATCTCCCGCTCTTCATGGCTTAATGTCTTCAATGTATATGATCCAGGAATTCCTCCTGTTTGAGGATGTGATGGAAAACTGGGTTCAATTTTCTCATACTGTTCTTCTTCATTTCTCATTGGTCTGTTCAATCTTGTAGTAAGATCAGACAAATAAATCGAGCAGAAATCCATACATTCTTGAGCCAAGTAACCGTTCACAATAGAACCTTCGAGATGATTTCTTGTTTCGGACATAAGACATTAATGTGATCATAATTCTTTCAGTTAGATACATCCAACGAAAATAAATAGGTCCTCTGAGAAGTATTTCAGTGGTAATATGGATAGTCAGATGCAACATGCATGTGAAAAATGATAGAGGAAATATTTTCTCCAACTCACACAAAATTAATGGGGCATCTGTCAACATTTTTTCCAAGAATGACATGGACAACTTCTTTGCACAAATATCTCTAAACAAATGGCACAACCGAATAATATCCACCCTTACATTATTGGAAAAAGGATTACGGATTTCTATTGGAATAAACTCATGTAGTAGAATGTGATAATCATGAGTCTCCAATGATTTTTGCTTCAACTCTCTTTTGTTGACCCGTTTAGATATGTTGCTTGAATATCCATCAGGAACTCTAATAGTCCCTATAACTTCAAGAAATTTTTTATTTCCGTAGGTGTCATCACATATGAAGCACATGGAAGTTTCCATTTATTTCCATGGATACGCACAGGATGAAATTCTTGTCTGATGCCCCAATCCACCATGTCACACCGAGATCGTAAATCATCTTTTGTCTCCCCCTTGACATTTAGAAGAACCAAAAGAAACATTTCACATATATTATTTTCAATATGAATTAAGTATAAGCAATGAAATAACAAATTGGTTTACCAATAATGAAAATCAAAAAAGATACTCCTCCTCCTCCAATTGTAACAGGTTTCAGTGGAAATATTATTTTTCTTTTCAGATTTCATTTGACCCTTCCCAAATGAAAAACTGAAATCTTGCAATTCATTAAGCACATCAGTTCTAGACATATGATGAGGTGGATCATCAGTCTCTATGGTATTATCAAATCTCTGATGATTCATTCTATATGGATGATCCTTTGGAATGAATCATCGATGCCCCATAAAACTGAAACTACATCAATGTTTCAGTCTTCTGGATCGTGTATTATTCATACAAACTGGACATGACAGTTTTCCCTTCATGCTCCATCCAGACATCATTGCATAAGCTGAAAAATCATTGATCGCCCACATAAGCGTAGCACGCATCTAGAATATGTGTTTCGAACATGCATCGTATGTGTGCACACCCACATCCCAAATAAGATTCAACTCTTTTATTAAAGGTTGCATGTATACATCAATATCAATGCTGAGATCAGAAGGACCAGATATGAGTATACTAATGAAAGTGAAATGTTTTTTCATACACAACCATAGGGGAATATTATAAATGTGTATAAAAACTGGCCATGTGCTGTGTGAAGTAAGCATCTACACAAACGGATTAAAACCATCGCATGAAAGATCCAACCTCACATTATGCACATCAGCCGCAAAATCAGGATGTTGAGCATCAAATCTCTGCCATGCAAATCCATCTGCAGGATGAACCAACTCATCATTAGTCTTCTTTCTCTCGGTATCATTCCATCTCATTTTTATTGATATTTCATCAGACATAAAATGATTACAGAGTATGGGGATCAATGGAAAGTGCCAAATTACTTTCTGTGGAACGTGGGATGGTGTTCCATCATATTTTGACTACCAGCAGGATGTGCCAAATTTTATACAATCATTTCATTCAGAGGTTTCCTCCCAGAATAAACTGCAATCTTTTTGGAAAGAATGATTTTTTTTCTTGAAAATCCATGTTCCTCATCTAACATCCATGCCATATAGTGGTTTGATGGAATATCTGCATCATTTGGAAGTAAATCCTTCAAGAGGGTAAGATTGTAATCGATTGCTATATTAAAAATCCCATACATTGTTTTCCCATGAAACAATCAGATTAAAAATTCCAGCTTTTTCATTTTATCGCATTGTCAATATACTAGAGTGGTGGAAGCATCATTCAATATTTCACCCTATAAATATCATCATTTTCACTAGATGCATCAGCTGTCCTCATATCGAAGTCTTCTTTGGTAGAAATCCTTTCTTTTTCAAGATGATGAATAAAAAGAAACTGATCATCTAACAAATTCTCCATTGCAGTCCTTTCATTTCGATCATCACGAATTTGAGATTTCATTTTCTCCCCATTGCGATACCACACAAAGTAGTTTGCTTGAAATAGATTTTTGGTTATGTGGTAGCTGACTTCTTCACGGCTCAACAAGGTCTACCAACAAAATTGGAACATGGGCAGTGTATGTGACCACTATCTGATGCATTTTGAAAATAAAAATCTATAAATCTCTCCAAATTGTTTTGAAAATCTCTTGAGATCCGATCGGTTTCATACATCCAACTTCTGTCCATTCTGTAAAAAGAATTTATATAAGTCATTTTGTCATAAACAATTCAATAGGATTAATCTTTAATAGAAAATAAATTTAGGTAAATGATTAACGTTGAATTTTCTAATCGATGTAGTGAAATATTAAAATAATGTGAAGAACAAGTACTCAAAAATTAAATTAAAATTTATTTATATTCATTTTCATTAGGTGTATAAGAGGCACATTCCTCAGGTCCCATCATGTGTTATAGGCTTCCCAAATCATTCACTCATGTTCAATAACTAATTATTGGCACCTCTATGGTGATACCTTTCATTACCCAATTACTTCCCCAAGTCAAGCACACCCCATAGGTTCATTGGGAATATCAATTTTGACCTACATTACTCATAAATTGATGTGGGATTTATATTTATAGATCCAATTAATAACTATTATAACAAAAAAATCAACCACATGGATAATATTATTATTTTTAGGAAGCACATTCCCACAAAATTCAACTGGAAAAGAGTTATTGACTTGATATGTGATAATTGTATTAGGTAAATTCACTATTAATTCATCATTTAATAATTGAGGATTGGAATTAATATTCTTAAACACTTTACATTTTATAAGATATTTCCTATAACTAAGATCGAATAAGGTACTTTAATATTTTCTTGTACTTGTCACCACCCCAACATCAGTATTCTATCTTGAATACCTTATTAAAAACATAATGGTTAGCATGGCCATCATCTATCCTTGGTCAAAGTAATTAATTATTCATAGGCTATCTAAATCATGACACATTATTTTCAATAAAATACACAATAGGTTCAACCATGGACATTCATGGACCTCATATATTCAAATCTATCATAATGGTTCATAATGAGTTTGTGAATTTCCAAATCATATTTCCCTAAGAATGTCTAGCCAGGTATATAGAAAGCCCCGTGTTTGGGCACCATATGATGATCGAGTCAATGATCAATTTGCCATTTTTATATTTATTACTCCTATGTGAATCTATGATAGTTCCACATCTATTTTTAGTATCTATATTGGGATGTAAAAACTTTAAAAACACTCACTCTATCCTTTACAAAACATCCATGAAATTATCCTATGCGTGGAATTATCTTTAGACATATTCTTATGGTTCTCACTAATTTTTCCTCATCCCTATTTACAAATGTTATCATGATCTTTCTATCAAACCAACTATAATAAATGACCATTTTCATACATTTAGATCACATGTTTTTATATGAATATTCATTACACGACATACCAATCCATGCTACAATCATATAGGTCTAGTACCTTTGGAAATTCAGATGAAAAATAAATTAGATCATAAGTGAAACATTCATCTTAGACTATGTTTTTTTACAACTAGAACCATTCTTATACATTTTATAAATATAACCTTTATTCCAAACGTAGGAAATGTAAATATAATAAATGCAATGTTTAGCTGCTCAATAAGGGTAATAAGATATATATATATATATATATATAAACATAACATGAGCATAAGGTTATGAGTAAATAAGAATAAAATTTTAAAACCATACCCTTTATATAATATATCATAAACATGATTCATGGACTAAATTTTTCCCATTCATAAGACATGAATCATAATGTAATCAACAAACATGGGAATGAGAGAATAAAATTGGCATAAGACATAGATATTTGGAAAACAATAAGTATATAAAATTATTTCTATAGTAGTAAAGGTTCATTTAAAAAACTATCATGATTTAATGCGTTTACTCCCCAAATCATTATAATAGTCATGGTTTACTCCCAATACTATCATAGTGGAAAAATTTTCATATTAAACTGGGTTCACTCCACATTGGAGTATTATTTATCTTATGAAATATCAATCTTTTATCAATTAATTGGAGAGGAATATAGGTTCCATCCATAAAAAATCCATAATTTTCATTTCCATAATATCATAAATAATTTATTATAACAATACCCATGAAAATAACCAGTTTTCACAAACATTTATTCTTATCATAAACCATGGAAAATTAATGTGTTCAATAAACATTTCAATATTTAATCATAGCATAACTGAGAGAAAATGAATTGGTTTCATATTCATTTCATCATTTCATCATAGAATTACACATGGAATTGAATGGTTTCATAAACATCATTTTTTCATAATAAATACTGATCCATAGAAATAATAAGGATGATATCAATTCATCATATCCCCTCTAAAGATTAAGTAACATCCAAATATGTCATCTTAGATTTAAAATGATTTTAAAAAACCATTTTTCAACATATCATTAAAAATAAAAAAATTAAACGTTGAATACACTTATATAAAATAAAAATATTTCAAATATATAATATTTTTAAAAAATTTACATTGGGAACCTATAAGGGAAGCATAAAATAATTTAACTTCTACGAATATGGGAAATATAGTTTATGTTGTGCAAGGTAAAATAAAGATTCCTTAACATTTTTGGTAAAAATTCAAATGCTCCTCATTTCAAAAATGATAAGATTATACCTTTTAAATAATTATTTAAAAATTATTTCAAGGGTAAAAATGACTTTTAAGAATAATAATATTATATTTAAAACATTATTTAAAATATTTTTTTCAAATATGGATATGGAAGAAATAATATTTTCAATCGAAGAGAGAAATAATGTCCATTTTATTTAAAAATATTTTTTCTCTACCTTGAGTACATATTTAGGGGGAAATGAATGGAAAACATGTAATTTCAGGAAATAAATATTGTAGAATAAAATTAATGAGTTTTTTTATAGTTATATTATAATATTTCATCATAAAAAATTTAACCATAAACAATGTCAATATGCTATAAGATTTTAAAATATATCCCTTACCACTTTGTAAACTTTTGAATAATAAGACCCATGAAAGAAATAATCTTAGAGGGATATATAAATCTATATATTTTATATAATAGGAATCATAATATACATTGATGGGAAGTGAAATTTCTTCCCTAATGTTATAACCTGCACCCTTGGGACAATATTTGAGGGTCTTCTTTCATCCCAAGTTCCCCTCTCAAAGATCATGGGGGCCCCCGCTGCACCCACAATGGAACTATATCCATTGAATCACTAACTGGACAAGTCCTTCCCCATTTTCATGCACCTTTGGCTGCAGTGTGCCCCCAACCACTTGTTTTTAGGGACCCTTCCTTGGATTTTTCATGAGTTTCTAGTTTCCTAAGAATCTCCCCAAGGTACTTACTCTTCCAATTGTTCATTTATTAATCTGAGATATAATATATAGCATTGTTTGGTGGAACATGTTCCTCCTTAGGTTTACTTTCCACACAATGATTCACCATATTTGTTGATGAACTGAGTAGTAGATCTCAGTGCATACTCTTGTGCACACATTCAGGGTAAGTCTCTAAAGACACATCAATTTCATAGAAAACTGATATGGGGTGTTTAGATTTCATATTTTCATACATTCCATCCATTCTACCAACACTGATCCTCATAAGGATATAAGCTTTGATTTATTCTCCATCATTGATTTGATATTATCCTCTATCATACCCATTGGGAAAAGGGGAATATGGAACATAAAACACTCTGTCAACCCAATCCTTGTCGCACACTGACTACATTCAGTATAAGAGGCTGAATCTTGGTGATGTTTACAAATAAAACATAAAAAAATTACTAGGAGGAGAGATTAAATTCAAATACTAATACCCCCATGTGGATCGTGACCCAGCTGTACAAGAAATTGAAGGGTCTACACATAGAGAATGAGGTCTTCCTATAGATTATGTGATGTTGTATTTTGTATAGATTCACTAGTGTAGAAACCTCCTTGTTAATACTCAATATTACTATTAGTTTTTTTTCAATAATG
The DNA here is from genome assembly GCA_963277665.1 of Viscum album. Lineage (NCBI taxonomy): Eukaryota > Viridiplantae > Streptophyta > Magnoliopsida > Santalales > Viscaceae > Viscum > Viscum album. Next base: position 2,026,188,507 of record OY728146.1, on the reverse strand, counting down.
AATATTCTTGACTACACCACCATGTGAGGATCCTAAACTTACAACATCCACCCACAACTAAGAGATGTGATAAATCACACCAATCTTACTAGAGGGGCTTCTGACATAACACTATAACCCCACATGAACCATTGGATCTCCTCTAGTAATACATAGTAAAACTATTAGTTCCCACACTATGACACCTTTGGAAACCATTTATGATGACTTGAAAACTAGTCCTCATATTTGTTAAGGATATAATTGAACCAATTCAATATGGGGATTTCTTTCATCCCTGACTAGTTCTCCTTCTCCTTGTGAACTAATCATAGAATCAATGATTCTATTACCCAAAATATACTCTAGGTCCTCCCATACATTATTTTTTTTCATTAATTCATCATATATTCCCACTCAAATAGAAATCACTTCAATTCTATGGATATCCCAGAAGCCATTGTGGACCTCTCCATGGTGCGGGTGGAATGTGTTAGTGAACAACCACTTGCTCATAAGCTTAGTCATGATATCAAGGTGATTGTAAATGTGGAACTATGACGTCAAAACCACTTCATAAAAAACCACCCTCTATATTTCCACCATAATCTCATCATAGGAGTGGAACATCTACTATTCACAAGCCTATTTTTCAATGATGTTTTCACCTAATGACTTGTCTTATTCCACTGAATATCCTTTGAGACAATAATCTATACCTCCTTGATGATGTTATAATATTTATTAACGTATGTCTATATAATAATATCCTCCCCATTTATATTATTTACTGGGTTCTATAGAGATTGGGTGGTGATCGGTACATGATCTTTCACACAGTGACCCCCCGTAGTTCTGTGCCACTAGTATTTCCTTGGTGGGATCCTAAAAAATTAATCAGTAATGTATCCATTAGAACTGGGGATAAACACATCATCCCTGATCCTGAATCTGTCTAGTGAGATCATCTAGAAGATAGTATATTCCTTCTCTTCCTTCATTACTAAATCAATAAGTGTGTCATGATCTAACAAGCTCTGGAATGCTTCCCCACTAATAAGGTTTTTGGTTATTCTCCATAACATGATAGCTACAGGAAATCAAAAATAAATAAGTAAATATAAGTAACATATAAGGTGGAGTATAACCCCAAAATAAATTAAAATGAATATAAGATTCTGGAATTTCTAGGGGCTGGCCAACCCTGAAATTGTGAGTTCCGTCGGGCTATTTTTTTGGTAAATATAATCCATATTTAATTGGTATCTCTGATAAAAAGAATAATATATTTGGATTGGATACTACTCTTGATAACAGTGGATATTAATTATTTGCTATAAATCAAATTTTCTATAATAATGATAGGATATGGATTTTAGATCATTGAAATGTTCAAATTTTGTCTATTTTTTGTGGAGGAGTAGATAATTACAAGTATTATTTTCATATCTATTAGGAAATTTTTATTCATTGTTTTCCATACTTTCAATAATAATGTTTAAAATTAATCTATTTTGATTTATATCAAATATCCCTCATTAATTATTAAAGATCCTTGGTTAGTTACAGGTGATTTTAACTCAATCATCAATGAAGATTAAAAACATAGTGTAGAATCACACTATATTTCCCTCAAAAACATCAAATCTCATGTTGAGGAATCAAACCTAATATAGATTAACCTTTTTATAACCAAAATTACATGGTTATAAATAATTTATATGGTACAAAGGCTTATAGAATAGATAGAGTCTGTGTAAATTATGCCTCCAATTACACATGGATATCCATATCATGCATCTCCATGGAATGCCACAACTTTGACCACCACCTATTCCTTGTGCACTCTTATGAAAAAGTTTAGAATCTCCCTCTTTATTTCATATTTAATAATTCATGGAATATCCACCTATAATGAAAAAAAATTCATGATTTTCATGCCGTAAGGGATAGTAGACACAACCCCCTAATTTGGATCTCTAAAATAAATGTTCTCAAATAAAAATTGAAGGAGTGGACCAAGAAATGTTTCAATTTCCTAGATGAAGATATTAATTCCCTTGAATTGTCCCCAGACCTTCTCCAAGAATCCATCACTATAAGTAAATTCTCTCGAAATCTTGATCAAGAAATAATATTTTCCTTTAGAATACAAAATCTTATCAGACATATGGATAGCTTCCATAATGACATGATAAAAATAATGTTTCCCATTGAAGGTGATAGAATCTCGAAATTCTTAAATTCCATACAAAATACTAGAATATCCAACAATACCATTTTATTCTTAAGGATAGAGATAAAATCATCAATTTTAGGCATTCTATTTCTAATTAAATTGTCTCCTTTTATTTGAATCTCTTCAATGGCCCACCTAGTAATTATCACATAATTAATTCATCCATAAAACATATTTCCCTTTCACATTATCATATTGTAATATTTTTCATACAGATCAACCTATATTAATCATAGTTTATCATGTGTCACTATAAGTTAAATTATCTTGTACTTATTAATTGAATCCTTCAAAGTAACGGGAAATTCAATCCTTTATAGTGGTTTAAAAAAATAATTTTATCAAGAAAATCATATTCCCTAGGAGAGTAAATCTTGGTGAACAGTTAAGATTAATTAACCATATACAAGAATGATAGTTTAGATGTACTAGACTAACGCTTTTTAAGGTTATTACATATAGATGCATATTTTTCAAAAACATATCCTAATATAGTATACAGACAATGATTTAATTATAGTAAAACCATTTACTCAATACTTTTCCAATATTTTAGGATATCATATTATACTCATACCATCTCTATGGATTTTATAAGGCTATCTAACCCTAATACCAAAGGTAACTAAACCAATCACCAAAAATAACTAAACATGGAATCAATTCAACTAACTATTCCCAAGCTAAAAATTATAAAAATAATATATTAATATCATGATTTAAATAATACATCTCACAAATAATCACAAAACCAAAATATTTAAAGGCATAATTTCTTATATATTAGTATTATAATCACATTTTACTGCACTATTATACATTTTTCCTTAATAGTGATCCTCAAGTCCTCTTCTAGAAAACCCAAATGATATAATAATCTTCATAACATAGCGATTGGAATCTTTATAAATAGGTGAGATCATGATCTTAGTAAGGGATAACACATAAAAGGCTATAATGGTTAGATCAAAATCATTTGAGAAATCATGAATATGGAAAAATATCTAATTTAAAAGAACATTAATCAATAAGTGTTACCATAAGAATAAAATCAAAAAATATAACACATTTAACAAGGAATGACAAAACAAAACATGACACATATAACATAATCCATAAAAATTATAAAGCAACACATTAAAAAACATAGGATTTATTATCATTGTTAACCAAGCTTCTCTAACCTATTTACTCATAAAATTTTGAGTAGAGATGAATACCACCATACACACCCTTTTTGAACCAACATACATACTTACCTATTCACATAAAATTTCAATATCATGAGAAATAATCCATTACCCTATTCATTACAAGGATAAATGGATCACATGCTTCTAAAAATACATATATTTTTGTTCCACTGAAAAATATTTCAATTTTCACATCATAAATCACCCATGTAAATAAAATAATTTTTGTATAAAAAAAATTTAAATCATTCAATTTTTATAATGAAACCGCGGAAATAAAACATGTTTCAAAAAACATCTAAACAATATGAAATAATATTATGTAATAATCATTTGATGTGGAAAAATTGTTCACCCCAAATAATCACCTAATAAAATCATAAAATGGGGTGAAACATTAAACATAAATATATTGAAAATACAAAATAATAAAAACTAATTTAGGAAAAGGGATTTTTGGAATCATTTTATATTAAATGTTGTAAAAGTAATTTTTACGAGTATAATTTAAAAAAACTTTTTTTAAATAAAGAAATAAAACCTTTCATGAAATGGATTTGGTTCAAAACTATTTTTCCCTGGAAATAAAAAATATAATATTTAAATACCTTTAAATTTTATTATTTTAATAAAAATCATTAAAAATATAAAATTAAAAATGAAATAACATTTTCAAAAAATGATTTTCGAAATACTATAAAAACATTTAATTTTAAAAATAATAATTAATAATGGAAACATAAAAAGTATATAAGATTTTATTAAAATGGACTTGAAATATATTTAAAACCGTTACTTTTAAAAATAATATTTAATAAAACAGTCTTAGAAAATAAAAAAAATTGAAAAAAGGGAAGTGGAAATACTTTAAAAATATTTATTTTTAGGAAGATTCACAAATAAGAGAGCAATGAAAAGTTTATAAATATTATTAAAATAAAATTGTTATTGAATGATAAATCTCTTTATTTTCAAAGGATAGAAAACACTTTTGAACCTTTTGAAATAGACTTGGCTTGAAAACTTAAATTATTTAAATGATTACAAAATATTTTATTTCAAAATAATATATGGGGATTAAATGACTCATTGTATATAAAAACATAAGTTTATACTAAGAAAAGTATAACATTAGTGGAAATTTAAAAATATACACATTGATGAAAAAGCAACCAAAGTAATAATAATTATTCTAAACAAAAATACATTTCAGTCAAACATTAAAATCATCGAGGAAGAAGATTTTCATTGGAAAAGTTATTTACCTTTAAAATAATATAGAAACAAATAATAAAATAATAATATGTTATAATATATTAATATTAAAACATAATAGACAAAGATGAGTTATTATGACCCAAACAAGAGAATCAAGTCATGAAAACTGCTTAAAACCATTATAACTTTTGAATGAAAATATAATGAGAGTTGTAACTTTTAAATAGAACATTAAATGTAATGAATTATAAGTGTTTAATGACAAAAAAAATTAAAATAGGTAATTAATTACACTATTTAAAATGAAAAATGGTTTATAACTTAGACAAGTCCCAACGAATCCAATTTTGTGTCCAACAAAACTGTACAGATTAAGTGATTTTTGAATCAAACATAATTTGAAACATGAAAATTATATGGTTTTGTAAATTAAATGGATTAAATCATGGAGTAAGAAAAAATAAATTCAATATTAGAATATACAAAAAAGAAATAAAAATTTGGTTCATAACATTAAAATACGTCTCAATGAAGATAACTTGAAAAAAACGCATACGGGTTAAGAAACATTCTAATAAAACCCCCTTGAATGAAATTGGTATTTAATTGGAAGTTAAAATACCATTATTAATTATAATATATTAAATAAAATATTTAATTGGTTTTATATACACCTTTTAAAAGGAATTAGGTGCATAATATAATGTGTTCTTCATAGAAAAATGATTTGAGATACAACACTTAACTTGTTTCCTAACTTAGTTGACGACATTATAAAATCCAATAAAAAAATAATTAAATTAATAATATATTTAATAAAATTATTAATATATTTTAAATCTTATATTTTAAATTTATTATTATTTATTATGTTCATATTGTTTAGTAATATCATATGTCAACCATCTAGGAACTTTAACCGTTTTCACATGTTTGATAATGTTGATGTTGTTACCCTACATTTTATAGAAATTAAATACTTAATATATCATTTAAGATTATGTAATATTTATTTTATTTATATATAAATATATTATATAATCCCACAAGGTTTTTAGTTAAACAATGTGAGAATAAAATTGTTGTATGCTAATTCGTTTTATTTTAGCGAATGAAAAAAGATATATCACTAATAAGTTAAATTATTGATATAATATATCCAAGACCAGATAAAAAAATATATTTGATTGTATTATAATAAATATATTTGATCCCATTATCCCATAGTCATCTATAGTTGTATTTTAAATCATTTATTTATATGACTAGTTAAATCAACCCAAACACAATCATACATTAACTCGATTGGTGGGTCTGGCTTACAAGGTGTTTATTTTGACATAATATCATTTTAAAAATAGAATAAAGATGATATTTGGATTTTTTATGTTGGTGAATCATATTTAAAGATGTTTTATATCTAATAAAAAACTAGAAGAACAATGAAAAAACAAAAAAACGATTCTTCGTGAAGGTCGAAGTCGACGCATTTGTACGATTGAAGTTTCTTTGTATTCCTAAGTAGAGAGAAATAGGTAAATATTGGTTATACTAATAATAAAACAATATATAATTGTACTAATGACACATAAGTCAAATATTATTATAGTAAAAAGATATATTGAAGAGTGTGGTTATGAAGAAAAACATAAGAAAGGGATAACACTTATATTGGAGACTTAAAAATTATTTTCAAGTTCCCTTGAAATTAAAGGAATTTTACTGAGTAATGGTGACCATAAGATTTATGATGTCATATAGTGTTATATTGGTTTAAAATTATTATAATTACATTGAGAAATTTGAAGGTATATTTTGGCTTTCAAAGTGTGTAAGTGGTATCCTTTTAGAAGGGATGAGAATGGTACTTTTGAGCCTGTAAGACATTGAAATTTTCTTGATGTTATTCCAAAGTAGGGCGTTCAGACACCGTGTGATTCCGAGCCTTGGTGTGGCCCGAATTAAATTTTAAGTGTTCAAAGTGTATATACCAAATAAATAGAATTACTCATAACCGGTTGCTCATATGGGAAAACTGAGGTCACCGTTGAGTCCTTAGCGTGTCTTTTACCCTAGGAGGGGTGTAACTTTCCTGGGTGCGGCCCTTCTGTGGAAAACGCCAGCAGGGGAATTTTTGTAATATGGAAGCCCTGGGCATGAACGTTACAACATTCGAATGGAGGCTCATATTAGAATTCTGAGACCTCTGTTGCACTCACAATGTGTTTTTTACCCTAGAGGTGGCTTAACCCCGACCCCGCCGAAAGTTCGGGTACGGGGCCTACTGGTGGAGGTTTAAGTGCTTTCTATTTAAACACACCACCCCCACCCTCTTCTCCCCCTTGGTTTTTCTCATTGGCATAATTTCTTCCCAACAAGGGGGAACCCCCTTCAATATTCTCTCTCCCTCTCCAAGACGAGTGGCGGCTCATGAAGATCACTAGTGAAGCATCGGGCTACACCCAGCGAGGTAGGCTCGCGTTTTTTTTCAATTTCAATTCCTGCAACCTGTCAACTGCAATTCATTGCTTTAAAATGTTTTCTAATCGTCGAGAAAATCCCATAGTTCTGTATTACTTTATTTTTTCCCCAAAGATCCTTTAAGATAGAATTTTCGAGACCCGGGGAATTCGAGGTGGCCTTGGGATGTTTTCCGGCCATTTCCCTTCGTTTCTGGGAGTTCCAGGGAGGTCCAGCGGGTTTCCGACGGCCAGCGCAGAGGCCTTTAGGCGGTCCGGGATGAAGGCAGGGAGGCGAGCTCCTCAACGACAGCAGCGGGTTCCGCAGTGGTAGTGGAAGGCTCCTCAGCGGCGGCGGCGGGCTCCTCAGCGGGAGCGGCGGGCTCCTCAGCGATGGCGGTGGGCTTCCCCTGCGGTGCTGAGCTCCCAGTTCGCCAGTGTGGCATGTGGAAGGGGTCATAGAACGTGACCCCTCTTGGGAGATAAGGACACGCTGAAGTCGGGTCTCCACACGGGCCAGCGACCGGACACGAGGTCTGGTCGGCGTGGTGGACCGCGAGTCTGTGGCCGTGCCGTGCGGCTGACCTGTGGGCCGGCGCTGTGAGCTGGGCCGGTCCAGACCAAAGGGGTTCATCCCCTTGACTTCAAACACCCATAACATCCACTATAGGTTTCTGTTTTTCATGTCTTCTATGGCAGTGTAATCATATTCCAGAGATAACTCTTTTGGGATAGTATCGGGAATTTTCAATTCACGATACGGGGGTTCGGTGGCACGGCACTCTCGTTTAATACTCGTCGAGATTCTCCTTTCAGATGGCGCGAACACATATGGAGTTAGTTTAAGGGGATATCAGTGGTGTTGTTACCCTGGCATTGATACGAAGTGGTCCGGGTTGGTTTCAGTCATTGAAGACGGAGTTGAGGCCTTGGCCCCATGGGCCGTCTTTTACGTTGTGAGCATCATTTTGTTTCTTTTTCATCAGATGTCTTTTCGGGGTGAATGAGTAGTCGTTTAATCAATTTTCTGCAAGAGCATCATGATGGTACAGTTATCCCGTCCTTTTTCAAGACCAAGGTGTGGGCCCCACGAGACGCCGTATGGGCAAAAAGTAGTGTTGAATAACTGTTTCGTCAGGAGTCCATTTCCAGCAAGTAAATAGTCTATCTCGCGTGTTTTTTCACAATAATTACAATGGTGTAATCTTTTTGGGTGTACGAAGCCTATTTAGAGATCTCATTAAATTTAGAAACATGAAAGGGTAATTGGTCGGAGGTTTCTTTGACACACTACGACCCAACACACGGTCGCGATGTTAGCGACACCTAGTGATGGCGCGAGTAGCGCAGAGTTATCAGACCAGTTTCGGGTTTAACCTCCAGTGGGGCTAGGCAGTGGGTTCCCTGTTGACTTTAGGGTTTACCCTCCAGCGGGGTTGGGCAGTGGGTTACCCGATGTCCTTTTTTGGGTTTACCCTTCAGCAGGGATGGGCAGTGGGTTACCCGACAACCTTTTTGGGTTTACCCTCTAGCAGGGCTGGGCAGTGGGTTACCCGACAACCTTTGGGGGTTTTCCCTATCGTTTGGTTTGGCAGTGGATTACCCAATGACTTCCTTTAGACTCATCCCCTTTCTAAGAGGCTAGTTTATATCTTTTCTCTATGATTACCGGAGTAGGAATTTTGGTGGTACGGTTTAGCGATGAGGCAGCTTTGACGTGCGGGACTATTGGGTATCAGTGATGGCTACCCATAGAGCTATTCACAACTTATCATGGACTAAGATGGGAGATGGAGATCCACTTATTCACTTGTTCGGGTTTCATGTCGAGCATATATATATATATATATATATATCCTACTTTTATTCCCACTCTTTGGGTTAAGTTACTCTTCTTATAGGAGGGGCAAAGACATGCGGGGTATGACACATGCTTTCCATGTCTAGCTCCTCTTGGTTGGACGAGTCTACTTCCTTTCTTTTGTTGGGTTGAGATACACTCTATTTACTGTACCCTTTCGCTGTTCTTTGTTCTATCTACTGCTCACTGTTTTAGTACCTCCTTGTTGCACCCTTGAGATTTCAGGGTATCCTACAGAGTATCATTATAATCACCTCTATTTGAGATTCGCATGCACTTAATTTGCCTTTACAGACGAAGAATAATTCCATCAGGACTACAGAGGAGCGTAGAGGACACAAGAGCTTGTGTTGTGTTTAGTGGTCGTAGTAGGAATTTCAGGTGTGAGCCTCACAAGTTGTTTACTTTAGTTTACCTGTTGCTGGGTTGTTGCACCTTTCAGGTTGGGCATGTGTTTTACCCGTTTTTTGTTCAGTATATGTCATTACATTTCATCACTTTACATTTTTCTATTTAGAAGTTGATTCATGATTGTGGTTGGGTTATAGTTGTGTGTCCTTTGGTTTCCTTTTTACTCCACACTTTTGCATTGAGTTAGTTTTTTGTGTGTGTACAGGTACTTAGGCTAAGGCCTCCTAGATATTGTTACACCTTCGGTGTTTGTCGCTAGCCCTTGGCCTATGGAGGCGGGGATTGGGGTAGTTCCTTATCGATACCGGTAGGGTCGGGTCATGAAAAAGTGGTATCAGCGGTGGTTCGTTCCTTGTGGCATTGTTCGAACGTCCCTAAAAATGAATTGGTTGGGATTTTAGGAAACAGTGTCGACGTGTATCAATAGTGGATCTCATGCCAGGGAGTCCAGTGGTGGTATGGGTTTCCAACGTATCCAATCACCAGGCCCCTGATAACCCGCTTGTAGACTCGGCATGCTGAGACATTTGTTGCATGGATCATTGGAACATGCATCTGGTAGGATTGAGTCTTTGACTGTCCTTATTGAGTCAGCTCCCCTTTGTGATTACTATTGTGTGTGTGTATATATATATATATATTCTCATTTGATCATGGTAATCCTTGATAACTTTCAGGATTCCCCCGTGACAGCAGCCATCCGGGATAACCTCTCCAGTTCATGACGACGATCCAGCGAGCGACGATGTATCAGTTCAGGGACCATTACGTGATCCCCTCCCACCCAGTGATTCAGCAGTGGACCTTCTACCTAGAGAGCTGTAGTTAGTACCAGTATCACAAGTTGAGGTTGAGCACAGGCTGAGTGCGCTATGAGACATTCAGCGTCAGTGACCGTAGAAGTTCCACAGGGACCCAGATCCCCAGGTAGCGGAAGACTGGCTAGAGTCCGTGGACTGACTTTTCAAGATGGTATGGACACCAATGACCCAGATGGTAGCTCTATATACCATCCTTTTCCTCGGGATGGCCGGGTATTGGTGGGGGTTGGTCATGCAGACCCACGACGAGTCGTCTCTAATGTGGGATAGCTTCCAACAGCTCTTTCGGGAGGAGTACTCCCCCCTCTTTTTTACGTTCTGTTCAGATTCAGGATCTTCTGGAGATGAAGCAGGGGGGATGACTTTGGAGTAGTACTTAGCTCAGTTTACTGATCTTATATGCTACTCGTGGGATATGATCCGCAACAGTTACTTCCAGGTACAGAAGTTTGAGAAGGGTCTTCGCAAGGAGATACGTGCTAGTGTAGTACCCATGTGCATCCCTACTTATATCAGGGTGCTAGAGAGGGTGATCATGACTAAGAGATTTCTGGCTGAGGGACGCTAGCTAACAGGGCCTAGTAGTGGCCGCTTTAGAGGAGAGTCTTCGGTGACAGGCAGGTGGCAGAGAGTAGAGCCTCAGTCGAGGAGACCCTTCCGTGAGCAGACTCGGGGGAAAAGTCATACACCGCAGTGGCGTCGTGGAGCACTGGTGCACTCAGGAGAGAGTCGGTTCTATTCCTATGATGGATGGGGTCACCTAGCATGGGACTACCTGACCAGGCGTACCGAGCAGTCGTGGTAGGCAGTGGGCGCAATGCAGTGGTAGAGGCAATGCCGTGACCAGGGATCTCCCAGGCAAGACAGGGTGGTCCTCAGGGAGGCGATGCAGTCAGAGTAGTAGGACCTGGAGGTCCAGGATGTCATTTTGAGTTACTTTCACAACTAAAACTGGGAGGCCCATTCCAGGATCAGGGAGCTGGCGATAGGGGTCATGGGCAGCTTCAGGCTATGGGTGTTTGTGACCCCCTAGTGCACGAGATGGTCAGAGGTACACTTTATGTTTACTCTACGCTTGTTTTAGTACTAGTAGAAATAGGCTCCATCCACTACTTTATATCATTTCTTTTGGTATAGGAGTTGGAGCTTTCAGTAGATTTGCTGACACCTGAACATAGCCTCGAGGTTCCTTCGAGAAGTGCCTCGTTGGTGACCTTTTTCTACATACAGTGTGAACTGCCATTTGGAGGAGGGAGTTTTATGTGGGACCTACTTAGAATCACTATGGAACCTTACAACATCATCCTGGGCATGGATTTTTTTTCTATGGTTCACACCCAGATCGACTTTCATCACAGACGAGTCAAATGTGTGCACACTGATGGGATGAGGTTCACCATTCTAGGTGAACAAGACCTCGGGGCAGAGTAGATGGGTACTCTGAGCTAGAGATGAAGACATTTTTTTCACCAGTTGGGGAGCATGGATTTTGTAGCAACAGACTCTATAGGCACCTAGATCTTGACTGTTGTAGAGAACTACATGGAAATCTCTCCTGAGGATGTTCCGAGACTACCTCTGAGGCGAGAGATGGAGTTCTGCATTGACTAGGAGCCTGGGACTGCCCCGATATCATGTGCAGCATATTGGATGGCACCCACAGAGCTTTGGGAGCTATGAATTCAGCTGGAAGACCTTTGTGAGAAGGGATTTATAAGGCCCATTGTGTCCCTCTGGGCAGCTCCGATTTTGTTTGTTAAAAAGGCAGATGTGAGTCTGCAGATTTTTTGGATTATCATCGCCTGAATCAGAACACGATAATGAAAATGTATGTTTTGCTAAGGATCGATGACCTCTTCGACCAGTTGAGAGGTGTAAAGGGGTTATCCAAGATTCATCTTTGATCCATCTACCACTATTTTCATGTTCATGAGGCTGACATCCTGAAGTTGGATTTCTGTTTTCGATATGGGCATTACGAGTTTCTGGTGATTCCCTTTGGCATGACAAATGCCTCCGCCATTTTCATGGCTTTGATAAACCAGATTTTCCAGCCGTAATTTGACCAAATTTTGGTTTTCATTATTGAATACATACACATCTACTATGCAATGGAGGAGGAGCACGCACAACACTTGAGGATGGTCCTAGACTTACTTCAAGAGCACCAGCTGTATGGGAAGCTCTCAAAGTGTCAGTTCTGGATTCATGAGGTTCACTTTCTGGGGAATTTCATTTTGGAGCAGATATTGGTCATAGATCCCACAAAGATAGAGGTAGTTCTTACTTGTGATCCACCCAAGAATGTTTTAGAGTTGTGGAGCTTCAATGGTTTGGCAGGGTACTATAAGAAGTTTGTGAAATATTTCTCTAGGATTATTTCCCCTTTGACCACATTGACGCGGGAGGGATGACCGTTCACCTGGAATGATCAGTTTCAGAAGGCCTTCAAGGGGTTGAGGCAGAGGCTAACTAGTGCTTCAGTGTTGAGGCTGCCTGAGGAGGGCATTGAGTTTGTGGTGTACTGTGATTCTTCAGGAGCTGGGCTCGGGTGTGTGCTGATTCAGTAGCAAGAAAAGATTGCATATGGGTAGAGGTAGTTGAGACCCTATGAGATGAATTATATGATTCATGATTTGGATCTATTAGGGGTGGTATTCTCCTTTAGGTTATGGAAACACTATCTTCTGGGTGAGCATTTTGGGGTCTACTCAGACCACCAGAGCATCAAGTACATCTTCACTCAGAAGAATTGGAATCTGAGGGAGAGGCCCTGGCTAGAGATTCCGCAAGACTATGATTTATAGATATTCTACCCTCTAGGGATGGGAAACATAGTAGAAGATTCCCTTATAAGTAAGTCCCAGGCTCTTCTAGGGAAGGAATATTCAGAGTAGTTGGCTTCCCTTCGACTGACCTTGGTGGAACAGGAGGGTACGACTTTTCTACAGTCGATGGTGTTGACTCTGTCTCTCCTTGAGCGTGTGAGAGAGTCGCAACTAGGGGATGCCGATAGTGAGTTACTACATGATCAGATATCCATGAGCGATGCCCTCGATGGGTATTCTGAAGGATGGAATCATCAGATCATATTCCTGGGGCGAGCTGTAGTGCTAGTGGAGATGCAGGAGGAGGTGATGTGGGAGTTCCATGCTTCTCCCTTTGCTGTACATCCCGGTGTGGGGAAGATGTACTGAGACCTTCAACGGCATTTTTGGTGGTCCGTCATGAAGAAGAGCATATCTGAGTTTGTTTCTTAGTGTCTTACCTGTCAGCAGGTGAAGGTAGAGCATCAGGTTCCGACAGGGTTGTTTCAGCCCCTCGATATCCCCGAGTGGAAGTGGGATGGCATATCTATGGACTTCATCGTAGGGCTTCCGCGCACTGCGAAGGGCCATGACTCTATTTGGGTGATAGTGGACCGACTGACGTAGTCAAAACACTTCCTTGCCATTAGGGGGCATAGTTAGGTGGAGAGTCTGGACAGCTGTACTTTCGGGAGATCATCTCACTTCATGGAGTACCATCGACGATCGTATTCGACCGTGACGTGCAGTTTACATCACGATTGTGCCGAGGCCTTTAGGAGGAATTCAGGACTCTACTTTGGATGAGTACAGCTTTTCACCCCTAGACTGATGGGCAGACCGAGCGCACTATCTAGGTGTTGGAGGATATGCTCAGGGCATGTGTGTTATATTTTGGCCTGAGTTGGGAGGATCACCTTCCCTTGGTGGAGTTCGTATACAACAACAGTTACCACTCTACTATCGGCATGGCACATTTTGAGGCCCTCTACGAGAGACCCTTCAGGTCATAGTTGTGTTGGAAAAGGGTTGGGGATACCTCCCTCGTGGGCCTAGTGTTGGTGCAGGAGATGAAGGAGAAGCTGCAGGTCATTCGTGAGATGATGAGGACAGCTCAGAGTAGTCAGAAGTCCTATGCAGATCATCGTCTCAGGCCTTTGGAGTTCAAGTAGGGGAACCATGAATTTTTGAGAGTCTCTCCATAGCGTGGGACACAAGGGTTTTTTCAGGGAGGCAAGATGTATATGAGTTTCATTAGGCCCTTTGAGATCGTGTGCAGGGTTGGTGAGGTCGCCTACCATCTTTCTCTACCCCCACAACAAGAGAGGGTGTGTGACGTCTCTCACGTGTCGTAGCTAAGGAAATACGTGCATGACCCCATGCACTTTATCTACTGGGGAGAGCTGGACATCGAGGATGGAGCCACATTTGCTGAGAACCCAGTGGTGATTGAGGACCGGCAGTAGCGAACACTACATGGACGGACCATTACTTTGGTTTTTGTGCTGTGGCAGCACGGGATGGGGAAAGAGAGCACCTGGGAATGGGAGAGCCAAATTCGGGCTGAGTATCCTGAGTTGTTTTTGTTTTTTTGTTTTTCAGGGATGAAAAACCTAAAGGAGGGAATGATTTAAGAACCTGGGTTTTGAGCATGTAAGATTTTGAAATTTTCTTGATGTTATTCCAAAGAAGGGCGTTCAGAAGGCATGTGATTCCGAGCCATGGTGTGGCCAGAATTAAATTTTACGTTCATTCACACTAGACACACCAAATAAATAGAATAAATCCTAAACGGTTTCTCAGGTGGGAAAAAACGAGGGCACCGTTGAGTCCGGAGCGTTTCGTTTACCCTAGGATGGGTGTAACTTTCCCGGGTGTGGCCCTTCTGTGGAAAACGCCACCAGGGGTGTTTTCATAATTTGGCGGCCCCAGGTGTGAAAGTTACAACTTCTAAACGGAGGCTCATATTAGAATTCTGAGATCGATATTGCACTTATAATGTGGTTTTTACCCTAGAGGTGGCTTTACCTTGACCCCGTTGAATGTTCGGGTACGGGGCATACTGGCGGGGGTTTAAGTGTTTTCTATTTAGACACACTACCCCCACCCTCTTCTCCCCCTTGGTTTTTCCCTATGGACCATGTTATTCCCAACAAGGGAGAACCTCATTCATGATTATCTCTCCCTCTCTAAGGTGGGTGGTGGCGTTGGCGGATCACTGGTGAAGCGTCGGGCTACTCCTAGCGAGGTAGGCTCGTTTTTCTTCAATTTCAATTCCTACAACCCCTTTAAATGCAATTCAACCTGTCGAAATGATGTCTGATTTTCTAGAGAACCCCATAGTTTTAGAGGGATTGATTTTATATTTCCAACGATTCTTTATGATCGAATTTTCAAGACTCGGGGCGTTCGGGGTGGCCTCTGGATGTTTTCTGGCCATTTCCATTGGTTTCCGGCAGTTCCAGGGAGGTCCGATGGGTTTCAGGTGGCCGGCGCGGTAGTCTTTAGGTGGTTCAAGATGGTGGTGTGGCGGCAGGCTCCTCATAAGGGGCGGTGGGCACCACAGCGGCTGCAGCGGGCTCCTCGGCGGTGGGGGCGGCCGACTCCCTTGTTGCTGGTGCGACGTGCGACGGGGGTCACGACATGCAACCCTGCTTGGGAGACAAAGACCCACCGATGGTGTGTCTCCACGCGGACCAGCGACAGGCCATGAGGGCCTGTCGGCATAGTGGACTAAGGGTCCGCGGCCGGGCAGCGCGGCTGACCCGCGGGCCGGCGCTGCGAGCCTGACCGAGCTGGTCCATCACAAAGGGATTCGTCCCCTTGACATCGGACACTCGCAACTTCCACTATGGCTGTCCATTTAGCATTCCATCTGTAGAAGCGCAATCCTCGGCTTGAGAAAATATTTTTCAGATGGTATGGAGAATTTTCAATTCTCGAGAAGTGGGGTTGGTGGCGCGACACTCTTGTTAAGTACTCGCTGGGATTCTTCTATCAGATTCCACAAACACATACGGAGTCCGTTTAAGGAACTGTCAGCGGCATTGTGACCTTGGCGTTAAGATGAAGTGGTCCAGGGTGCTTTCAGGCGTTGATGATGGAGTTGAGGTGTGGGCCCCACGGGCCGTCTTTTAGGATGTGTGCAGCGTTTTGCGGTTTTTCATCAAACGTCCGTTCAGGGTGAATGAGTAGTCGTTTCGACGTGTTTTTACGAGAGCATCACGATGGCGCAGTTCTCTTAACCTTTTTCGGGACTGACGTGTGGGCCCTACGAGACGTCTTATGTGCATAAAGCGGTGTTGAATAAAATTTTCATCTGGAGTCTGTTTCCAGTTAGTAAATAGTCTATCTCGCGTGTTTTTTCACAAGGATTAGAATGGTGTAATCTATTTGGGCATATGGATCCTTTTTTGAGATCTAATTTAATGTGGAAACATGAAAGGGGAATTGGTCGAAGGTTTCTTGGACACACTCTAACCCAACGTAAGGTTGCGGTGTTAGAAACACCCAGTGATGGCGCGGACATCGCAGAGTTATCGGACCAGTTCCGAGTTTACCCTCCAATAGGGTTGTGCAGTGTGTTACCCATTGATTTAAGGGTTTACCAACCAGTAGGGCTGGGCAGTGGGTTACCCATTGATTTTAGGGTTTACCCTCCAGCAGGGCTGGGCAGTGGGTTACCCAGCGACCTTTTTGGGTTTACCCTCCAACAGGGCTGGGCAGTGGGTTTCCCGACGACCTTTTTGGGTTTACCCTCCAGAAGGGCTGGGCAGTGGGTCACCCGATGACATTTGGGGGTTTACCCTCTAGTTTGGATGGGTAGTGGTTTACCTGATGACTATTTTTAGACTCACCACTTTCGATGAGGCTAGTAAGTGGATCTTCATCGTGATTACCAGAGTTGGACTTTTGGTGGTACGGTTTAGCGATGAGGCAGCATTGACGTGTGATACTATGGGGCATCAGTGATGGCTACCCATAGAGATGTTGACAACTTATCATGGGCTGAGTTGGGAGATAGAGATCCCCTTAAGCACTCGTTCGGGTTTCTTGTCAAACATATATATATATATATATACACAACCTACTTTTGTTCCCACTCCCTAGGTTCAGTTACTCTTCTTCTAGGAGGGGCGAAGACACATTGGGTATGCCATGTGCTTTCCATGTCTACATCTTCTTGCTTGGATGAGTATAATTCCTTTCTTTTGTTTGGATGAGCTGCACTCTATTTACTGTACCCTTTCACTGTTCTTTGTTCTATCTACTACTCACCATTTTAGTACCTCCAAGTTGCTCCCTCAATCTTATAGGGAATCCCACTATGTATCTTTATACTCACACATACTTGGGCTTTCCCCTCAATTGGTGTTCCCTTAAAGACGTCGGACAGGTCGATCAAGACTACGGAGGATCGTAGAGGACATAGGACCTTGGGCTGCGTTCAGTGATCTTAGTAGGACATTCAGGTGTGAGAATCACCAGCTATTTACTTTTGTTTACCTATTTTCGGGTTGTGGCACCTTCTAGTTTGGGCATGTGTTTTGCCCCTTTTTCAGTTCAGTATATGTCAGTACTTTTCATCACTTTTCTTTTTCCTATTTAGAGGTTGATGGATGACTGTGGTTGGGTTATAGTTGTCTGTCCTTTGGTTTCCTTTTTAATCTACACTTCAGCATTGAGTCAACTGTGTGTGTGTACAGGTACATAGGCTAAGGCCTCCCCTAGATTACTACACCTTCGACGCTTGTCACCATCCCCTAGCCTATGGAGGTGGTCTTGGGGTAGTTGCGGCTTAGGATAGGTAGGGTCGGGTCGTGACATTCAAGTCCCCTTGAAATTAAAGGAATTATACTTAGTAATGGTGACCATAGGATTTTTTAAGTCATATAGTGTTATATGGGGTGAAAATTATTCTAATTACATGGAAAATTTTGAAGGTGATGTTTGGATTTCAATGTGTGTATGTGGTATCCTTTTAGAAGGGATGAGAATGGTACTTTTGGAAGCACTCAACATTATTCAATAATTCCGTAACACTATTCTGAGGTTAATAGCTCAAAATTATAAAAAGTATATTATTGAAAAATATAAAGTCATTATGTATCTCATAAACTTATTTTAAAACATTTTTTAACATGTTTTGTCCATTTACACTTAGTAATACTATTTTTGCAATTTTTACTTTTTATTGGGTTAACTATTTTTCAAAAATACTAATTAATATTGATAAATAAAATTAAAATTCAATGTGTTATATAATTTGAAATTTTTTATTTTTAATTGGAATAATATTTTATAATATTATTTTTTTATGTGTGAAGAGTTAATTTTAAAACACTCACAATTAATACAGTAAAAACATTTTTAAAGAAATAATGTTTTTATGGTATAAATTTATATATAAGATTAAATTATCATTATTACTAATTTTAATGAAAAATTTTGACTTAATAATAATCAAATTAAATTTATCAGGGATTCATTCAAATCCAATGAAAAATATTTCCATGAAAATACTTCATTCAAACAAAAGACCGATTTTTTTATTAAACTAAAATTATTACTTAGTTCATTAAATGTTATGCATAGTATTTATAATATCAAATAATGTATTAAAATTATCAATTTTATTCAATAAATACATATTTTATTGTTTAAAAGTTTTGTTAGAACTTCTAAGACATGCTTACATATAGATATAATCATAAAAATTATTATTTTCTCAGAAAACATATTTTTCATATAAAAATAAATCATTTAAATCAAATCAGAAATACATACTAACTAATTTTTTACCATTTAATTTTAAAATAGAATGATTTTTATGAAATTTATATTTTAAAATTTATAATTTCATTTTTTTGAAATAAATTACAATATAAATAATATTTTTTTGTTGAAAATAACATCTTTATTATTAATTATTTGTTGACTAAAGGTAATAACATTAAATGGTTTGCCATAATAGATTTTATTATATCATTATTAAAATTTTATTCATAATATATTTTGGATTTTTTATTGAGTTTACCAAGTGACATAGGTTATATAACAGAGTATATATATTAAAGGAACGAAAATATTAGGTCATTACATTGATGAAATTTTGTGTAATGTTTATTAGGTTATAATATATCATTGAGGTATATATAACCCTTAGGTTTAACTAGTGAATTAGTTTAATGTTATTTGGAAATAATATTATTGGTAACACAAGTTAAATGAAACAAATTAATTTTAAGGTTAATAAGTTCATTGATGATGATGTATTTAAGGTTAATGGGAATAAATATGTTATCATATTTTGGGATTATATGGGATTCAAATGTGATTTAGAAACTAATTGAAAAAAGCTATTTTTGAATAATTTCAATATATTTAAAACATTATATGATTAAAGTAAACATATTATTATTTTATAGGATGTAATTTTATTTTAGAAATAAAGATTGATTAAACTTATATAAGAATTTTTTAATCTGTTTTTTATGATGATTCAAGTTATATTGTGAAATTATTAGTATATATTAAAGAATATATGATTGGGTTATATAAATATTTCATAGGTAAATTTATTAGTGATTAATGTTATTTAAGGATAAATTTTCAGTTGATCTTGGATAAATATGGTGTCATATATTTCTAATATTTCATTTCAAATTTGGTCAAGAATATTTTGGTAGTGCTTTATGTTAATCTATTTATCAAATGATTTATATTAAAATTTTGGTGTTATTATTATGATTTTAGAGATTTAGGTACACTCTTTTATTCATATTCTATCTTATATTAACATGTACTAAACATTTTTGTTTTTTTAGTGGGTAGAAAATGGTGGGTGATTATTAATATATTTGCAGATAGTTTGATCTGTTAAATATAACCTTGGTGCTTTAGGAAGAAAAGATTCATCTTGGTTATTTTTATTATGTTCAAAAGAATATGTAACATTACCGATTCAGAATTCACTAATTTGATGCACTAAGCTGAGTTTCCACATGAACTCATGCATACCACCCCATAATGTAGATGTTCTTAACCAGTGGTGAGGGTATTGTAAGTAACATGGGGATACTATAGCCTCTTTACCAGAGTAATCATTGATCGATAACATATAAAAAATGAAAATAAAATCTAGTAACCTAAAAAATTATATCAAAATAGTTTCAAAACAAGGTTCATATCACAACCAAATATTCAATATGTCATTTGATGTTAAAAGTGAAAAAATTGAAGGAAAACAAAAAATAAAGACCAACAACTGAATCCCCAAAATGGGTCCTGACATCATATAAGGGTCTTTATCCATGCACTCTCCAATCCCAACATAACTCCCTATCATAGGGTTTTTTCCCTTGTCCTAACCTTCATCCATGAAATTTGCTCGGGTACCCAATAGCAACCCGAGCATGGTGTGAGTAAAACTTAATAGGCCACAACCAAAGGTAACAACAAAATATCTCATCTAAATAGATAGTGTGTCTTAGAACTAAGTAAATAATAATGTAACAAGACAAATCATGTGTCACTCAATAATAATGTTTACTTTACCCATTTACCACAGTAGTTCCATGTTTCACATTTATTTCATCTTCATTACATAATTCATTTCCATTAAATGTTCTTTGGGTTAGGCATTCAGACTATTTACTCAATAGAATAATCCAATCAGTTACTAAACATAATGGTATAAATCAAGTTCTATATATCTCTTTGGATGACATTTTCATAACATTCACATCACACTTACCATGTATCCTTGATAGATGTATTTTCATCAAATTAATTCATTAGAGGTATAGATCCTTGGTCCTCTTCTCTAACATGTTCATTATAGGGTGCGGTTTAGAGACTCCAGATAACCCGACCTCTGGGAATATATCCTCAAGTACAATACCCCACAAATACCAAGACATTTTCACATTATTATTTACCCATTTACTACATATACCATATCTTAAAACATTCACAATCAATACACATAACATAATCATTTCACTTGAGATTTAACACATATATCCTTCTAATTATTTAACCTAGTAAAACATTTACTAATTTATTAGGATAATTGATTTAACTCATTTCCCCTGTCATGCCTTAACCCATTTGTAATATTCAAAACCATCCAAATGTTAACGCGTTTCACATATTCAACAATTTCCATACATTAAACCATTTGGAATGTTTAACAATTTCTACATATTAACTCATTTATAATGTTTAACAACTTCCACACATTAATTCATTTAGAATATTTGACAATCATGATACATTATCCACTTAACATATTCATCAAGTCTCTCTTATGTTATCCCAGTTGACACATTTATCAACTCATAAGAATTTACCCATTCAACATATTCACCAATTCCCAAGCATTAACCCACTGATGGATTTCATGTACATTTCATAAATCTCTGATCATAATTCTTTTATTATGTCCCACTCAATTCATGTTAAGACAAAAAAAACCATATACCAATATCAACCATTGTAAAAAACCATTATTGGTTCCAATCATAATTCAAACTAACATGTCAACATTTCTATCATGTCTATATTTTAAAATAAGTCAACTTTGTGATTAACACTAGAATTCTCTATATTCATAAATGTTGACTGACCCCATGGGTGTCCCTAAATTAGTCAAATAATTCTCAACACATCCCACAGGATCTTTGAGGGTTACATTTATTAATTTAGAAAACCATTTTACCAAATCCTACCAAAGGAACCAAAAAACACAACAAGAGAAAAGCCAAGAACACAATCATAAATGCACAAATATATAATAAAACCATAAGATATAACTTGTAGAGCACTTACATCAAATTAAATGATGATCAAAACATTAAAAATTTCCTTAGATCTAGATTTAATAACCCCTTGAATCTCCAATCTGTGATCCACTAGAAAAAAGTGGTTTTTATAGCTTCAGGAGAAGATGAGAAAATCTACAAGCCCTAATCCTAAAAAGAGGAGCAAGATTTGGGTTAATGTTACCCAAATCTTCGATCCACAACCAATAATGATCAAAATGGCCAAGAATTGAAAGATATTGATTCCTTGGAATCTTTAGATAGTTTGGTTTGTCAAAATGGTTGATATGATGATAACGGGGAGAAAATTGGATGAGAATTTAAAAATCGTAAGGGGGAGTTTCCTAATTCCTCACTTTTTCATGGGGTGCACAGTTTGGCCGCACAATTTTCTCTAACAGTGTGAAAACTGCGAGACATCCATAAAATGACCTTATTCACCTCTTTTTTTTGTCCCAATCCCCTATAACAACCCCAAACTTCCTCAAACACCTAGTAAACTTTTGTTTGTCCAAAATTAATTGATTAAAACTAAAATTTAAACTAATACAAACCTTCACAACGTCCTAGACCTTATAACCTCCACTCATTATAATTGCTTAACCATGATTCTCTCTTCCCAAGTATCACTATGTTTCCAAATCAAACATATTGGGCCACTAAGGCTGCACAACTGACTACATTTCCCAAGTTTCTTCTTGAACTTTACCATGCTTCCACAAAAATAGAACCAATGATACAGTCTTTTCAAATAAGACTTTCTAGATATGATCTACTATATGAACTGGATGCTCCTTAAAGGATGTGTTAGCCTCAAGATCAAATTCTTTAACTTCAATAACAAGAGATGGGTCAAGTTCAGTCTATTGAAATTGAGACATATCAAAAACACCATCCATATCACTATACCACTATGAAAGATCCAATCAGCTTTCTACCAATCTTATCCTCTCCATGATATCATATAGGCCCATTTACTGTGGGGACAGTATACACTATCTATGAATTTGATGGTCAACAATCTTTGGAGACACTTCAAGAAACACGTGGCCTCAAACCAAAAAAACTCCATGATCAACAATGCGTATATGCATAGGAAATATTCCTATTTTATTCTCTTTCCATAGGTTTATAAATCAACTAAACTTTTTTCAATATCTCCTTCATGATTCAAGGTCCCCGAAATTTTGTGTCTCTATAATCTATCCAACACAACAGAGATCTACATGACCTACCATAGATCTCCTAAAAAAACATCCATATAAATCATATCCTAGTAACTATTGTTATAGGAAACTCAAAAAAAGATAGATTATTTTTTTATGATCCACCAAAAACTAGGAAACAAGATATAAACATGTCCCCTAGTACCTGAATGGTATGTTCGGACTACCCATCCATATACATGTGAAAATCCATATTCAAAAACACTTGCGTACTAAGTACTAACTATATTGCCTTCTATAAATGTGATGTAAAATCTGGATCTGGATCTTAAACTATTTTCCCCGGTACCACATGTGACCATAAAATGTACTCAACATACAAATAACCTAACTGGTTCACAGGGAATGTCACTCCAATCAGAAAGAAATCAGCCACGGAATTCAACTGATCAATGAATACCTATATCTCTTCATTATTTTGAAGATTAATCTTAAGAACCACAAAAAAAACATTTTTACATCATCCCATTTCCATTTTAAAAAGGAAACTAGCTAAAAACCATATAGTGTTTGAAGCACGACATGCACCGACAGATAGGTAAGGAATCGTGAAAAAAACCACAACATATTTCTTTATCAATGGACACTAACACTTAAGAATTCCCTAATACATTTTTCTCAAACCCGGATGCACAACTCACTTCGATGAATGAAACTCACACATCAAATCTTATCGTATAAATTTTTTCACAACAACATGGGAACGAACATAAACAATCCAATCATCGCTAATGGTCCAACTAGAAGGTGACTCCTTGCCTCTAGGATTTTACATTAAATATAACCATTCTATATATTCATGTTGTTTCTCCTTGATCTTTCTTGGGAGTGAGGACTCAACTTCCAAGGATACCAGGTTCATCATCCCCTATCCATCCACAACATCCTAATGCATATCAATAAAGAATGCCATCATTGTTCACTCCGAACATGATTTTTGATCCACATTAGTATAATTCCTCTCACTCAAGGAATCTATAACTATATTTCCCTTACCCAGTGTATAAACCAAATCAAAATCAAAAGAATAAATATATTCAACCCATATTCTCTTAAAAAGATTCAAATCATGATGGGAGAAGATGTTCTTCGGGATTTTATGATCGATATACATTGTGAACAATTCTCCCAACAAGTAATTTAGCCAATATTTCGAGGCATGAACCACCACAACAAACTCAATATCATGTGTGGGGAAATTTCATTCATGACTCCTCAGCTATCGTGACCCATATTCCACAACTCAATCATATTTTCTCAACACTGCTCCAAGGCGAACACCAGATGCATCACAGAACAAGGTATACCTCTTACCTAGATTAGGTAAGATCAGAATTAGTGTAGTTTTCAACCACCTCCTCAATTCTTGAAAGACATTCTTCCCAGAATCAGACCAGTCAAACTTGATCCCTTTCTCAGTAAAACATGAAAGTGGTTCTTTTAAATGATAAAATTTATTAACGAAAATCCTGTAATAATTTGAAAAAACCTAGAATCTTTAGACATCAAAACCATTATAATTATTTTCCCAAAACGCAACTACCTGAACCTTCTTTAAAACCACATATTCACGTTCCCCAGTGATGATGTTCCCAAAGAAATGCACCTTTTCAAGCCAATAAATTAAATTTGGGTAGCTTGTTGTATATTCAATTCTCTCTTAGTGTACTCAGGATGATGTCAAGATTTTTTCCATTATCATCATGGGTTTTAGAGTACACCAAGATGTCCTCATAAAAGGAAACCAAAAACTGGTTTAGATAATGATGAAATATTTGGTTTATTAAATCTATGAAATCTTTCTTTATTTTGGTCAACCAGAATGACATCACCTCAAACTCATACAACTCATACCTGATTCTAAAGGAATTTTGCAGTATATCAGAGGGTATCACCCTCATCAGATGATACCTTGATATTATATCAATCATGGAGAATACTGAATCACCTCTCATATGGTCAAACATATCTTTAATTCAAGTAAGAGGGCATCCGTTCTTAACCATCATCAGATTCATATTCATGTAATCAACTCACAACCACAAAAAACTATTGGATTTCATGGAAAAAGGCCTTTGAGATCACCAAGGTGATATAATAAGGTAAATAAACCCTTTATTCTCCAACTCCTCTAACTAATTATTCATTTCCTAGAAGGAAACTGGGTTCTCTCTCAACATTAACTCTACAATGAACTCCACATCCCTCTAAGGAGGTAGTCTTGAGGAGTCTTCAAGAAAAACATCCTGAAACTGATCCAAAATGTATGGGAAAACATGTTTCTCTTCCCTCCCATCATAAATAATAATACATTCAACTAGAATTGTGAGTTCATCCAACTGCTGACAAATTGGTCATACACAGCATACCCAAAAATCCCTTTCATTGTAATGGATATACATGTCTCCCTCGAGAGATGTGAACATTACCCTATAATGGTAATAGTCAATATGGGATTGGTATAACAAAATTTAGTCCGTACCCAAAATCATATCAAAACCAACATCTCACTCATGAAAAAATACCATAAGAAGTAGTACCCACTAACCTCAAGAATACACCCTTTACAATGCCTGATATTTTCTGACCACACCCTTAATAGTATATCAATTGAAAGACCCCACATGTTTTATCTAATACTAGACACAAAATGACCACAAGTTGAGAATAAATAAAACAATTTGAGGAACCTATATCGAAGAAATTACTAGAAAGTGTATAAGCTACAAGGATCATACTATAATGATCGTTGTTTTGGACTGGATAGAAATACAAAAGGGAAGCTGAGTTATTTTTAAAATAAGGATTCATAATTTAATTTTGAGAGTTGGGGAACTTATAAGTGTTTTTTTGGACTTGGTAAAGTAATTTTAAGTTCATTGGGTGGATAGAGGAGTTTCGGGAGCACTAGACCCAGAAAACTAGCTTTTGGAAGACCTATAGAGGGTGAACGGTTTGTTTGAAACTATACGGCCCACAGTAAGAAATCGTGCACCCGTGGGCAAGTGATGCTGAGACACTTTTCACAGGATTCACATGGTTCATGTTTGGAGGTATCACCTTTACATTGTTCATCACATGGTCTACATACAGTCAGTCTAACCATGTTTGAAAACCCATGCGAGGGGAATTTCTTAAATTGGGGGTGTCACACGATTGGCACATAGTTTTCTAAAATGTGTGGCATAAATTGTGTGGTGTGTGTGTTTTAAAGAAATTTTTTAAACTAAATTAAATTAAAATAAAAATAAAACAATCACAACTCACCCATCCTCACTTGTTAATTATTATGCACCCCTCCCCCTTGGATCACTTGGCATTGCGTAGAACCCCCCTAAGATGAACCTCCTTCTATGATGAAATCAATCAGATATATTGAGTTTTCTCACAAAAATATCCAACATAATCCTTCTTACACATCCCTTTCATGGATTTTTTTCATTTATTTCAGTTCCTGGTAAATTTTAGCTGAAATCCTAGAGTTTTAGGTTAACAGATTATTTGGTTCTTTGTTTCCTTGGGGTAGTGTGAATAGTCTCTTAAGAACTTTGGGTTCGTATTCTAGAAATATCCACTAAAGGCGAGGCGGTTTGGGATATTTCAGGTTGTCGCTACCATGAAAGGTGTGTTTTTCTTCTTTCCATTTGGATTCAAACCTTTTCAATTATAGTCATTAATTTTTTTTAAGGTTCATAGTAATTGTTGTGTAGTAAGTTGAACTTTTTGAAGTGGTTTCGAGTCGCCAGATCGAAGGACAATCTCTTGCATATTCATAGGTCGGAATATATATATATATATATATGATCCTCTATTATGAGTATTTTAATCCATAATAGTGAATATGCATGTATGGGCCTAGGTGTTTCTATTTATATATATGAAACATGTATACATAGGTGAGTGGAGACTAGTATATTCATATAATCATACATGTAAGGATCCCCTTACACAGGTTCATGGCCAAGAGGTTGTGTGCATATGGTCTAGGTGTCTTTATTAGTATGTGAATGTGCATATACATAGTGGGGGAGTAAATTATCTTAGTTAGAATGTTTCAATAGGTAAAATATTTGGTCTGCATCCACCCAAAGGTTGGGTCCCTTCCCATGCCCTTTTATTTTCTGTAATGAATTAACATATTTATTATCACACTTCCCTTACAAATTAATTAATGGAGTATGATTAGATTAAATTTTTCTTTTAATAAATATAATTAAATGTTAAATATGACATATTAATTTTTTGTTATTAATTTGATGATTTTGTAATAAACCCCCTCTAATGTAGGTGTGTTTCCTTGAAGCTAAAAATATAGTGAGTAGAATTTTTATACATTCCTGCTCTCGTTGTTGAAGTTCACTGGTTATACCTTGATACTATGTTTTATAAAAGGAACATTGAGACCATGTCTTATTGAGTTAAGAAATGAGTTACCCCTTTTTAGTACATAGCATGGTATTCCTTGATGTGAAAGTTCTAGCTAACTACCATACTTTCAAATGAAATTTCCTTTGCCTCCTAATCAGTTTACTCAACCCAAGACTCCCCATGGTTGTTTTGACTTATTTACCTTGAAATGGTTTTTTTCATGACTTAGCTCCAGATATGTTTGATTAGGGAAATTGGGTTTGAATGGGATGACTTAAATGAGGTGGTTCCATTTGTTTTATGGAGTGACATTGACAATTGAACCCTTAAAACCATTTTACATGTTTAGGAAAATTTGGTGATATGAATATGAGTACGATGACTCATACCAAATGGCATTTCTTTAATGAATGTCTTAGTGAGGATGAATTGGGTTCCTTGTTTTAAATGGTTTAAATGTAATGAATTCCATGAAATGGATTTGAATATGGATAATGACATACATGCGAAGTCATTGCCTCATGGTAGGATTTAAATGTGACCAATCCCATGTTGATGTTTAAATTTAAATTCTTATGATGTATTTCCTTATGTGTAAATTTGAACATGTTTTTTTATATGTAATTGAAATGGGCTAACGAGATTCACGATAGGTTAATGCCTCATGCATTATATTTTTTGAATGATTATGCCTTATATAGGAAAGGTATCCAAGGAACCATGAGAGTCCTTGGGGAGAAAGATTATGTTAGTTCTATACTAATCATCTAATGATTATGAGAGCTCATGGAGTTGAGATAAAGGATAGACTATGAGCGCTACCCATGGTGATGGATGTCTGTGTGTTACATTCTAAAACATCCAATAATAGTTTCCAAAGGACTATGAGAGACTTGGGTAGAAAGACCAAGTGAGATTCTATCTTGATTTCTATGAGACCGTGAGAGATCTTGGAGTTTGGACCTGGGGTTATAGCATTATAGCTTCCCATGATAATGGATGTCTATGCAATACGTCCCTGTCCAGTAAGAATTAGCATCCCAGGTTTATGATCATTTGGCATCAGTACGTATCTTGTTAATATAGGAGGATGCTATGTATATATATACTATATATATTTATACATATATATATATATATATATACTTCTCGATTATACTCACATCCCAAAAATGAGAGGAAGGTGGTATAGTCTTCTAGTGTCCCTTAGGAACCTGGATGGGTGTTTACTGATTTATGTCGTTCTATTTATTATCATTAGTTATACCTTCACACTACGTAATTAATACCTCATGGAATAGGTCCTGACACTATGGGTTTTGTTCAACTGATATCTCTTGTCACACCATTCTTAGGTACCCTTAGTACCTAAGTAGACATTATATTTTCAAGACCTTGGTTGTATTTTGTATTTCTTGTACTGGGGAGTTAGGACCAAAAGACTGGCCGGGATCTCAGGACGCTCAAGTAGATCACCCAAGGTAATTTTCTATCTTTTTATTATTATTTCATTTTAATGAAAAACAAATTTTATTATTAACTAATTTCAGTTCTATATCATAACCATGTCATGTTTTCATCTGTTTTGTAAACTGTCATTGACCACTTTTATTAAATTGTCATCACTTGTCTTCTGGTCCTTTGTCATTTATTTAAACTGCTTCCCATGTTTAATATTATTTACTTTGTAATACCAATGTTTATCTCTAATAAGAGGGTATATTATCCCCACTATCACCTCTTGATACCCTCACTACTAGTCGGTAGCATCAGGCATATGGGGAGATAAGCTTGAGATCATGGGATCCACCAGTCCAACTACCAAGTTAATGGTCAGTCGGTCCATGATGTTACAGAGTGGTATTAGAGGTTGTTTCATATTATTTGTATTATTATTTTGTGTTGGTATATAGGATACATGTAATTTTTAATTCCTTGGTTAATATTCTTTCATGGGGATGATCACCTCACGTATGGAAAATTACCAAGTGTCCCGGGATGTGATTGTTGTTTTTGTTTTTTTTATTAGAACTGATATTATTTCACCTTGAGTGACTAGAGCATTTTTCTATTTCTTTTGAATTAAAAATATTATTCAATTTTACCCTTGGCCTCATATAATAAATAATTTTCATTTAATGCATCATAATTGGAACTTAGGAAATTAACATTCCATTCATAGTTACATGCCATGTAGTTTCATTATAGATTGCCTAATGACTTGATTCTATTCCTTGAATGATGTACCATGCATCTGTGTCACTTCATTCCATATAATTTTAGGTTTGGTTAATACCTAATCATTAATGGGAATAAAATTTATGAATTTGATAGTAAAAAAGAGATAAATTTTAATCTATAATGTGTATGGGTGCTTTAATGGTTTTAGATGGCCACCCATATAGCAGGACTGTTGTATAATTTATAATGTTAACTTTTGATTTGATTTTGGTTTCAATTAATGGGATCCAATTTTCAATCCACTAAGTGTATGGGAACTTCAATAATTGAGAAATGGAAGCCTATATTAACTAAAAATCCTTTGTATATCTTCGAACATGGAAGTGAATAAGAAGTTTTGGTGATAGTTGTGCCTATGTATATAAATGAAAAATGCATATTTAGGTGATTGGATACTAGTATATGAATATAATCATACATGTAAGGATCCCCTTACACATGTTCATGGAACATGATGATGTGTTCATAGGGGCTAGGATTCCTTATATGTATGTGAAAGTGAATTTTCTCATTATAGGAGCAGAAGCTTCTAGTTAGAAATTGTTAAGAGATGAAATATTCATTCTGGTTCCACCCTAAGGTAGGGTCACTTGCAATTCCCTGTTATTTTAAGTAATGCATTAATGAATTCAATATTTCACTACCATTATCTTTTAATTAATTTTGTATGATTTGATTAAATTATTCATTTGAAAAAGCTAATGAAATGTTAAATATTTCATATTGATTGTGTGCTAAGAATGTCATTATTTTGTAATAAAACCCCACCAATAGAGGTGTTCTTCCATTAAGATAAAATTGTAGTGAGTATTATTTTCATACATTCCTTCTCTACTTTTTGTAGTTATCTCGTTAAACCTTGACACTATGTTTGATAAATGTAATGTTGAGACCTAGAATTATTAATTTAATAAATGTGTTTCCCCTTTTTGGTACCAAGCATGTTCTTCCTTGATAAGAAGGTTCTAGCTGACAGTCAAACTTTTGAATGAAATATCCTTTACCTCATTAGTAGTTTATTCAACCCTAGACACCCCTTGGGTGTTTGTATTTATAAACATTTTAGTGGAATTTTATAAGACTTAATGTGCAATATGTTTGATTAGGATAATAGAAGTTGTATAGGATGACTTTAATGAGGTAGTTCCATTCGTTGGATGGAGTGACCATGAAATTAGAACCATTAAACCCATTTTCCATGTTTTGGAAAATTTGGTAAGAAGACTTTGTGTACGATGACTCAAACCAAATGGAATGTCTTGAATGAATGGATTAGTCATTATGAATTTCATGCCTTGTGTCCAATGGTTTAAATGTAATTATTCCTTAAAATGTATTTGAATATGGATAATGACATACATGGGAAGTCCTTGACTCATGGTATTATTTGAATGTGACCAAGCCCCTGTTAATGTTTTAATTGAAATTATTAAGATGTATTTCCCTATGTATACATGTGAACAGTTATTTTTAAATGAAATTTAAATTGGATAATGAGATACATGAGGGGTTAATACCTCATGAATTAAATTTTGTGAATTATTATGTCTTATAGAGACAAGGGAGCCAAGGGACCATGAAAAAACTTAGGGAGAATGATTATGTTAGTTCTATGATGATCCTCTAGAGACCGTGAGAGCTCATGGAGTTGATCTAAGGGAAAGATCGTGAGTGCTACCACTGGTGATGGATGTTTGTTCAATAAATACTGATCCACACAATAGAAATTTCCAAAGATCAGGAGAGATTTGGTTAGTAATACTATGTGAGATTTTTTGATGATTTCCATGAGATAGTGAGAGATCTTAGAGTTTGGACCAAGGGTTAGACCATGAGAGCTTCCCTTAGTAATGGATGTCTGTGTGTCACATCTCGGTTTAGAAAGAGGTAGCATCCCATGTATATGACCATTTGGTGTATATACGCACCTGGTTCACATAGGAGGATGCTATGTATATATATACTATATATATTTATAAATTTTATTATATATATATAGTTCTCGATCAAACTCATATCCCAGCAATGAGCCAAAGATGGTATAGTCGTCAGGTTTACATTAAGAACCATGAAGGGTGTTAACTAATTTATGAAGTTATATTTATTAAATTCTCTTATACCTATACAATAAATAATTAATACCTCTCTAGATAGGGATTGAAACTATGTGTGTCATCCTATTGATATTTCATCTCTCACCCTACTCGGGTACCCTTGGTACCATAGTAGAACTTATATTTGCATGATCTAGGTTGTTTGATGTATTTCTTGTGCTGAGGAGTTAGGAGAAAAGGGCCAAGCTAGAGCTTTAGATGCTCAAAGAGATCTCCCATGGGGTTTTTTTATCATTTTCTTATTATTAAATTATAATGAAAATAATACTTTAATGGTTACAGCTTTTCGTTCAATATCATCCCCATGGCATGCAGTCATATATTGTATAAATTGGTGTTGGAAACTTTTATTAAATTGTTATCACCTGTCTTGCATTTAATTGTCATTTATGTATGATTATTCTAATTTTAACTATTATTTACTCTATAATACCATTGTACATCTCAAATAATTGGGTATAGTCTTCTCAATATCACCTCCCAGGACCTTTTCTACTAGTTGGCAGCCTCTAATGTACGTGGAGATACACTTCAGGCTATGTGATCCATCGGTCTGGCTACAAGGTTAATGGTCAATCTGGCTAATAAATTCCACATACCACAAACTATCAATGGAAAAGCCTCTCCACCTCTATGTATAGACTGATCTGTGTGAATCAGACCATCCCCACTCCCCTAGACTGCAGTCTGAGTATATGGCATTGTACATCCTTTCTAGTATGGATTATCTTGCCTTGGAGTAAAACATCCACTACCTCTACTGATACAAGTAGTCTAACTCCATCTAACATCCTGATAAGGGGTAATTTATCCCCTAACAGCACTCAAAACAGACCTCGATCCTCCCCATGTGATCTGCTATCAAGGGTTCCTACTGAGCCACCTCACATTCCCCCAACCTTCGGCACACTCAACACTCAATTTGTTTTTGGGGAAACTTACCACACATGTACCCCGACCTACCACACTAAAAAAACTATTTGTGACCACTCTCAAAGGATGGTCCTCTCTTCTAACCACTCTGTGTAGTTCCTATATGATGATAATTTATAAAATGATGCTTCCTTCCACCAGAAGATTCACCACTGGTCCATGTAATTGGATCCACAAACACACTTCTGAAATCCTCTTTTTAAATTCCCTTCTAAAATAAGGGCCTCATCCACCACCTATTCATAACACTTTAAATGAAATATGTTCACCTGAGACTTAATCTCATGTATAATCCCATCATGAAAACATGTTTTTATCATCGCCTCATCTCCTTCCAACACTGGAATGAATCATTCAATTTTTTTTAAATGTCCTTCATATTCCATCACTGGCATCGTTCTCTGGCTTAACCACATGAACTCTACAACCAACTCCTAACTTAATGTCTCCATATAAAAGTTTCCCAAAAAAAAACTCATCGAATTCCTTATATAGCATACCATCCTCCTGGTAGATCTGAACCAATATATCTCACAAACACTTCATCAGTCCCCAAAACTAGTGCACTACTAGCTTAACCCTCTTCTCAGACGAAGTCTTCATTTAGTCTAATATCTTTTGGATGGATTATATCCCAAACCCCATAGCCTTAGGTCCCCCCTCTCAGTCAAATGTTGGAGGTTGTAGCAACTAAAATTCACTGGTCATATCAAACATTCTCTTCACAACCTTCCCTTGATAACATTTTATCATCTGCATAAAATGAAAAATGTTATCCCATAACTGCTCCTCCATTTGGTTACCCTGAACAATTTTAACTTCCTTCCCCAATTCTGGAGGATCATTCTCATTGAAATCCTATTATCTCCAAAAGGGTGGACATTGATGTTCTGAAATGTTCATACATTTCCAAGCACAATTCATAGGACATATAAAATAATTCATCCACAATTTACATAATAGAAGGATATACACTTTCCATAACAACTCATCTCATTTGCATTATTCCGATGAACATCATCACACCTACAACACTAACCTCTATCATCTCTATCATGAGTCATGGATAACATGGGTAAACCAACATACTTACACCTAATTAAATTATAAGAAATATTTTTAAAACCATTACCTCACTTATAATATAAAATATTATCCTTTAGAAACATTTCTATCATTAATGTTTATTACAACTAATGTATTTAACTAATCGACAACTAATTATAACAAGTATTTGAATTATTTTATACCCCTTTATTAAACACAATATTCATACCATTCATTATAATTATTTATATTTACTCATTTTCATAATCTTTATTAGACCCTATTTTCATCAAACTTTCAAGAAATAAAAATTCATCCTACCGTTCAATTCCCACACACTCATCCCATCTGTTCCTATTATGATGCATGACACCTAAACCCTTAGGGAACTTCAATGATGCATGAATATAAAACATCATGTCATTTTGTATCTAAGAAAAATATCATAAAATAGTCAAATCACATGTCATGCAAATCTTTTAAAGGTGAAATATCATTCAATCAATAAGAAACACACCAAGAACAATAATCCCACCCTATGTGACTTGGGTTTTTCATCATATGTGGGTTAGATAATCCCAAGAATGTGCTCATTTCCAAGTCCTGACACATCCTAACCTCTAGTTTACCATCCCAAATAATAATACCATAGAAAATTACATGGATTTGATACCACATTATATCATACCTAACCCAAAATCCACTAAATCGGTGATATGATCTAACTCACCATATGACCTCAAGCATGCCTCCCTGTATGCCAAAGTTCATCGACTAGTTGTAATGGTTTGATAAGTCACATGGGGAGATTTTCCCTTATTAACCATAGTAATCCACAACAAATAACATATATAAAGGTAATAAAATACAAAACCCAAAAACATTCATTTAAACTAGTTTCCAAATAGGGTATAAATCAGAACTAAATTGTCAATATGTCATGTCATGTTAATATTGCTAAAAGTGGTGGAAACCCCCAAATAAATACCAAATGTTGAATCCCCAAAATGATTCCACACTCTAATTATGGATCCTCATTTATGCACTCCCCAAGCCCAACTCAACTCCCTAGAATAGGGACTTTTCCATTGTCCTAACTTGCAACCATGAAATCTTCTTAGGTACCCTATGGTGGCCTGAGCAAGGTGTGAGTACAACATAGTTGGTCACCACCAACAATGTCTACAAAATATCCACTCTAAATATATAGTGCATGAAAGAACTAATTAAATAAAATGTAACAAGAAAACCTGTGAAACATTAGGTAGCAATGTTTACTTTACCCACTTACCATGTTAGTTCCATGTTTATCATTTAGTTCATCTTCAACACTTTATTCATTTCCATTACATGTTCCATGGGTTAGGCATTTACATTATTCGCGCAACAATATAATCCAAACAATTACTAAACATAAGTCTATCAATCAAGTTTCATATCTCTCCATGGATAAAAATTTCATAACAATTACATTATACTTACCTTGGAGGCTCAGTCAAGGTAGTTTCATCAAATGGATCTGTTAGTGGTATAGATCCATATTCCATTTAACTATCCCATGCATTATGGTGTGGGGTTTAGAGCCCCATTCCAACCTGAACCGTGCATGTAGATCCAAAATTCTAGTACCCCACAACTACCAATATATGTTCATATGATTATTATACATTTATCACATATACCATATCACAAAACTTTCATAATCAATACACATAATGTAAACATTTCACATTCCCGTTATTACATAAATCTTCCTTATGATTTAACCCATTAACACATTTACCACTTACTTAAAATAACTCATTTAACTCATTTCCCTTGTAATTCCTTAACCAATTTAGAATATTCAAATATTTACACATGATAACTAATTTTATATATTAAAAAATTTCCATAAATTAACCCTTTTAAAATGTTTAACAATTTCCACACATTAATTAATTTGTAATGTTTAAAAATTTCTATACATTAAATCATTTGGATTGTATAAAAATACCTAGACATTATCTCTTTTACATATTCATCAAGTCACTCTTATGTTATCCTAATCTTAAAATCTATCAAGTCACAAGCATTTACCTATTCAAAATATTCATTATTTCGCATAAATTTTAGGCAGATTTTTTAAATCACATAACCACTACTAGAAATTGACCCTATACCCATAGTTCTGGGAAAAACTATGGTTATGGTTAACCCATACATCCACAGGGGTGAATTTTAATGAACAAACCTATACCCTTGGTTCTCCCAAAACTATGGGTATAAAGATACTAATACTTACGGTATTGAGAAAACCATGGTATAGGTTTCTCAGTGTGAACTTATACCCATAGTTCTCGAAAAGTGTGGGTATAGGGGCACCTATACCCATGGTTTTGGGAGAACCATGTGTATAGGTTTCATGGGGGAAACATTTTTTTGAAATAAGCTATACCCATGGTTCAAAAAAACCATGGGTATAGGTCACCCCTATATCCTTGGGTTCTATAAACTAGGCCAATAGATTTCATGGGAAAATTAATGGGAAAACCTATGATCATGGTTTTTCCAAACCATGGTTTTAGTTTGGCCCATTATTATTCATTAATAATAATAATATTAAATAAATAAAAATAAATGAATTCATTTACATATATAGATTTCTATATATTTGTGTATATAAAAACGTAAAACGTGTTATACGATTATGGTAATGTTGTTTGCCTATAGGCTATAGGTTAAGGGATCAACTCCCAGTAGAGTTATTTTTTAAAATAAGGACCTATACCCATGGTTTGACCAAAACGTGGGTATAGGTGGGTCCATCGAAATTTCTTACCCCAATGGTTTAAGAACCATGGGTATTGGGGTCTATACCTATATTTCTAAAAACCAATGGGTATAGGTACATATCGATGGCTTGGTGTTTAATGGTTCATATAACCAGGGGTATAGCCTATACCCATGTGTTTTTATGATATACCCACATTTTTGAACCATGGGTATAGGTAAAAATTCTAGTTCTAAGAACAATTTCTTTATTATGACCCACTCAATTCATGTTAAGCCAAAAAATCCCTTATACCTGAGTCAAATACTATAAAAATCACTATTGGAACCAATCATAATTGAAACTAACATTTCAACATTTCTATAATGGATCAATTTAAAATTAATCCAATTTCATGCTTAACATTACCGTGCTCTATGTTCATAAATGTTGGCTCACCCCATGGGTGGCCTTAAACCAGTCAAATCAGCCTCAAATCATGACATGGGGTCAATGAGGGTTCCATTAATTCATATATTTAACAATTTTATGAAATAATATCAATTAAACCAAAATAAAATAAAATTAAAAACATGAACACAACCATACATGCACAAATGTATAATAAAACAATAGTATATATCTTGTAGACCAAATATCTCAAATACAATTTTTAACACAGCCTTAATATATTCCTTATATCTGAATTTGATCACCCCTTTAACCCCCAATATAAGAACCATTGTAAAAATATGGTTTTAATTCTTTAGAGGATGATGAAAAAATCTACAATCCCTAATTCGGAAAAATGAAGCAAGATGGGGATTACACTTACTCAGAACTTCAATATGCATCCAACATCGCTCCCAATATCCTAGAATAGAATTAGAATTATAACTTGGAATCTTTATTGAGTTTGGTTCATGACTACGGTTGATAAGAGGAGATAGAGGAGGAAAATTGGGTAGGAATGTAAAAATACTGAGGTGGTAGTGTCATAATTTTTCACTTTTTAATGGGGCGTATGGTATGACCACATGGTTTTCCAAACCGTGCACAAAGTTTTCTCCTTCCACTATCCAAGAATAATTTAGTTCCATGGTTACCTATTATGGCCTACATATTTTGAAAGAAATGTGTTCCAACTATTCATAATTCCACTATCTCGAACCACACTGTTTGGTTCTCTCATCGCATGGTTTTCACTAACTGTGAGACTTAACAGAATGGCAGGATCCCCCTTTATTTCATATCCTAAGACCCCCGATCACCCCAAAAACTCCCCACACACCTAGTAAACATTTTTTTTGGAAACAATTAAAGGAATAAATAAACAAATTAATGAAATACATAACATCACAAGTTCTGATTTCTTATAGAAGAAGTGGATAAATACTCGAAACACATCCAGAAAAAGATATTGTGGGATGAAATAAAGTACTTACATTATCTAACATTATCAGTAAATATGTTAAAAATAATTCTTCAAACTCAATAAAAAGTAATATAAATATATGGAGTCCTATTTGGAAAATATTCTTCTGTTATGAAGGTGCATTTTATTAAACGGATTCAAAATTATGAGTCTCGCAATAGTAAATGCATGGTTTGATAAATATTTATGAAATAATTAGTTATCATGTATTAACATAGATATTAATTACCTTTTCAAATCAAAATATAATTTATGTGGATAAAAATTTATTTTTCAATACATTTTTATATTTACATTCGACTCCATATAATTGACCATAAAATTGTTTTAAACCTTTTTTTATCAAAAAACGAGACAAATCATTGGGGAAAAAATTTAATTAATGGATTAAGGGAGTATAATGTGACACATTAATATATTAAAATGTGTTTTATTTTAAATATATACTATCTTCCATCATGTTCACCACACATATCATCACGCTTATAAAATCTATGATATACTATAAAAATATTATTATTTAATTATTCTTTTTAAAACATAGCCATTAGTTTGGTGGGTATGAATAGAAGTAACAAAATAATGAAATGTATGAAAAAAAATTATTTAAATTAATTTATTAATTTCTATGAAATATCTACTAAATGTTTAAAAATATGAATTAAATCCTATAATTATAATTGGATTTAATGATCAAAAAATCTATTTTTATATAAAAGTATATTTTCTTTATATTTTTTATTTTTTAATATAAAAAACTATTTGAATTTTATAATTCAAAATTTATGATATAAAATTCATTTTTGTGTCAACATATCATAATTATCTTATATTTAATTTTTGAGTTTTTTTAGAGAAAAATTATTTTTGGTTGAATAATAAAAAAACTAATTTTACAAATACATCCCCAATTATTACATTATCCCGGTACATGAATGACATGAATGTTTATGATACATTTTTAATAGAAACAATATCTATATAATAATTCCTATAATTTATTTAAAAAAATACTATTCATATTAGAAATGTATGCTAGATATTTGGGTATAAAACATAATGTTTTTATTCAAATAATTTGTTTTTGAACATACCTTTTAATGATAATGACCTATGAAATTTCACAAATAAAAAAATGAGTATTATAAAGTATTATTATATTTGGTGACTAGTTACAAAAATCATATCATTTCATGAAATATCTTCGATATCTTCAATAAGGATATTTTATTTAGTACACATTATAGGCATAACCTTATTAAACTTTACTACATAACATAGGGAGAGGAAACATAATTAAGGGTGAGTTTAGATGCTCAGTAATGGTAAAAATTGAAGATATAAATCTATGATCGTATTGAAGTAAAAGATAAGAATAAAGGTATTATATTATGACTATGACTAACTAAGTTTATACCCAATCTATAATGAATCGTAGAATGAATATATGAATTGAAGTATTATCATTTCAAAATTCATGAATGTAACACCCCAAGCTTCTACGGTACGTTTCCCTTTGAATAATGCGATAGCGTGTGTTGTACGCAACCTCGAGTTCTAACACACACCACAACTAATTAAACTAGCCGTTGTGAATAGTAATACCTAATTTTTGAAATTATATATATATTATATTTGAAAATGGACTTCATTTTTGGACTCGGAATATCGAATTTAGCCTAAGGTGAAATTTTGGTACTTTTCGGATAACTTTCATATTTTGATGAATAGTGAAAATTACTAAATTTTAATTAAAAACAACTTTTTTAATCAAAATAATTAATAGTGATAAATTATGAATTTTAGTAGTTTTAAAGTATATTTAGAATATATTTTTACCATTTAATATAATGTTGGTCATTGGACATAATTTTACAATTAAACCGAACATAAACAAGTGTCAATCTTTTGATAGTTATTATCTCTTAAAAACACGCTTTTTGTTTTGACAGCGGGAATTAATTTTAAATTAATTTCTGCCACTTCTGTGTTTTGAATTTAGGAAAATTGATTCCATATTTGGAATCAGGATGTTCAAATTGTGTAAATGGGTAACTTTTATTTTTAGACATTTTGAATAATTACTGCGGTAAATATTTTATTTACCATGGTTAACGGTAAATCCGGTAAATAAGGGTTAAAAAAATAATATTATAATAATACTAAATTACCCTAAAACGTGTCTTAACCCTATTGGTTGATACATGGTCGACCATGGGCATCTTTGGGTCTATTTTGGGACCCCATGGATCCACTTGTAAGTGATAATGACACTTTATTTTAATTTAGTTAAAATGAATACAAAAATGACACAAGCATATATCTTTTAGAACAACAATTTTTACATAGAGTTATATATGTTGGATTTTAGATTATAAATATTAATTAGAAATCTAAAAAGATTTCCTACATAATGATATTTTATTTATAATTTTTAGACATTGAATAATTTATTTTATTTATGACACAATGATGATGCAGTGATTACTATAATAGTGAAAAATTAAAATAATTGATATTATAAATACCCAAATAATTATAATATGAAACTTTTAATGAATTAAACTAATTTTATATGCTAATATGATATATTAGGATTGATTTAATTGAGTTTTTTCGAAGTAATCAATCTGTTAGGAGTTTCAAAAAAATCAACTATTGAATAGTGTCAAAATTGACATAAAAGAGTTCTTAAAACAAATATTATATTATTAATTGTTATTAAATTCCTAAAAATCTAAGGTTCGGCCAAGAGACTTATATTATGATAGGTTCCTCATTAATGGACCACTTGGGGGTCGCTTGGATGTATATAGTAAGTTTATTAACCATATTATATAAAAATACAAAGAGACATTGTAAAAGTGAAACTAATTAACTTAGAGTTAATACTTAAAGATAAGGTTAATATAAGTACCCAAACCTCTCTAAATTCTATTGGTTGAGTGGTTTTCGACCTATCCCCACCTTAACCTTTGAATAGTCAACTTTGGAGCCATTAGAAACCGAATATGAATTTATTATAAATTAATATTTCTAGCTTTTCCAAAGGTGCCCCTCACCCCTCTTATAAAAGGGCACTCCTCCTTCTCATTCCTTCACACCTCTAAAGCCTTTTGGTTCGGCCAAACTCTGCCCAAATACTCTCCCAACATCCCTCACTACAACCTAGGGGCCTTAGTTTGATCAGAAAGCCAACCTAAGGAGCCCTTTTGATCAAATCAAAAGGAAGAACCCGAAGAAGAGGTAATGTTTTCACCACCCCTTTTCCAAGTTCATTTCTTCTTCCATTTCTTCTTCCTTTGTTGTTACCATTCTAAAATAATGACTCCAGTATCATTTATATACTATGATGTTATTATAAATATGGTACAACCATATTCAGTATTCAATCCACCCTTTGAATAACATGTCACCATACGTGCGTACGTACGGCTTACCGTCTCCACGTCGTGGTGTAATTGTTATTCAATATATTATTATTTGGATGGGTATAATAATGATGTGTAGCTCATGTAAATAATAAATATAACATATTAATGATTCTGTATATATGATATACCATCCATTTATATATTATTTTAATATCAAAAGAATGATATTGTCGCTCGTGCGTACGTACGGACTACCGTCTCCACGAACGTGATAAGATTCATTCTCCATCATATCCATTCAAGTATTATTCTCATTTTAGGGTTAAAAATAATGTTAATATCATTCTTATTATGAATAAGATATAATATATCCATTACAAACATGTCTTACGTAACCAAACATTTAAGAATAACGAATCGATTATCACCCGAAACGACGATAATACTAAGATATTATTAATAAAGCAATGTTAAAAGATCATATATGATATCATATTAATGTATATGATTCTTGTATAATTTAATAACAATTATTTCACCATTATACAGGAGGTTAACCTACCCCAACAAAGGAAAAGTACAAGGTAAGGGTTATTTCACAATCTCTTCTTTATCTGAGGTTGTTTATACGTAATAATCTACTGGGATCTCGTTATCATCCACATCCATGTTTCTTCAAAATGTATTTCAAAACATTTTTACTATTTACAAGAATATGGGTTAAAGTCATTTATACCCTTGTTTGACTTTTTATAAGAGGTTTATAAAGGAATCTTTCCGTCGTTTTCAAAACAAGGTCCTTTTTAACCTTTTCGACAGAATTGAGGTAAGAATGTTTTTTTTAACTTATACGGCGGGTGCGGTTATTTTCCGCCGTTATAAAATCGTCGAAGCTTTCCATACAAGCTTATAAGAATATTTTCAAAGAAAATGTTTTATTTTATATGGATCTTAAATGATTTCAAAATAAAAGGAGATACTTCTTTAAAAAGAATTTTGATTTCATCTATGTCAACATCATTTGATGGATTTTAAGATTATTTGAAGTTGATTTATTATGATACAAAACTTCTATATTGTATTGAAGGTTTTGTGATATGTTTGACTGTGGATGTGCTATTTTTATACCATTCATAGTTTATTGTGAAAGTATTGACATTTCGTATGCTAGTTTTAATACGAATGTTTATGTTATGTTTAAACCTTTTCATATGGGAATGCATTGGACTTAATAAGTGACGGGTGGAGCCCGCTATAGCTCCTCGATGCATCGGTAGGTCTCATGAGACAAACTAGTGTCTTGGCACAAGGCCTTGACAAAATCTTATTTGTAGTCTTGGCACGAGGCCTTGGCTATGTGGTTATGATAGTCTGGCATTATGCATTCCAACATTATGAAAGTGGTTATTGATTTTTGCATGTGATTATTCGATTAGTAGAATATCCATGTGAATAAGTAAATGGCATTATTTCATTTTATTTATGCCATACCATGTTGAAAGTTAATATTTAAAAGGCTTTTGTTTTAGTTATACATTGCCTTAAATGTTTATTCTTATTTATAAAAGTTTCCGCTATATTGTTATCCTTACTGGGCATTTGAGCTCACCCCTTTTCTATGTTTTATTTTTCCCAGGATGTGAAGAAGTAAGTTATGAATGACCTGCAGGGATTTTATGGGGGGTTAATAGTGTGGATTGTGGAAACATTATGTTGTTGTAGTAGTTTTTTTCATTTTATAATGTAATGTAAAACTTATGAATATATCTAGTGTTTCCAAGGCTACTAAACCAATCGGTCTTTCGAGATTTGATCTTTCTTGTGATCATGCCAATGTTATGTAATAATGCACCGACTCTAGGTAACTGGGGTCGAGGCGTTACAGTTGGTATCAGAGGAAGTTTAGTACAAACCTTGGAAGCTAGATTTAGATAAACTCTGATTAGAGCACGTATACCTAAGATGAACTTTGAGGATTTGTATAGAAGAACTTCCTAGAATTTTGGTATTGTAGAGATTTTGTGAGTTTTCCGAGCAATACATCCTTGTCTGGATACGAGCAGGTAGAGGCGGCTCTGGCACAGATGTACCTAGGGGTAAAACCCGAAAACACCGCTTTGAGCTAGACTCGAACAGGAACTGGTGCACGACAACGGGCCTTGCTGCACTCTTGGTTACGACACTCCCGGGGGATATGCTTAGGATAACTCTCACTATCTTTACAAATCATTATGAAGGGTTTATGAGTATATACTTCCTCAAAGAAAACATTTTTATGATTATGGATTATATCCATAAATAGTTCAATTTATGCTAAGTGTTTTATAAGTATGGGATTATGTATTTTGATTCATAAACTGATCTAGTTTATGCCATTGTTTAGAAATGGCGCCTAGTGGAAGAAATGGAAACCGTATCAATGCACGCACTCCATGTAGGGATTGCCCTCCTGCTAAAGATAATTATAGTGGGGCTGGTGATGCAACTGGTGCTGATCAGCTAATCACCATACTGGGACAACTTACTCAGGTTATGAATAATAACCTTACCCGTATGGAGCACCCTGATCCGCAGTGTGGAGGATCAATGTTAGATCGATTCATGAGGCAACAACCACCAACGTTCAATGGGAATACAAATCCCTTAGTAGCTGAGCAATGGATATTTTCCCTAGAGAAAATATTTCAGGCTTTGGGGAGCAGTGAAAGGGAAAAAGTTATCATGGCAGTTTACCGCCTCACTGGAGATGCTGATCAATGGTGGTCATTGATTCAAAATACGAAAGGAGATGATGAAGTGTCAAATATGGAGTGGAGGGAGTTCAAAGATCTGTTTTTAGAAAAATACTTTCCTCGCGACCATCGAGCAGATATGGAAAGACAATTTCTGAGTCTGAGACAAAAGGAGGATGAGAATGTCACAAAGTATGAGGCTAACTTTACAAGGTTAGCGAGGTACGCTGGTGATTATATTCGCAACCCAAGAAGTAAGATTGATCGTTTCTTTGAT
Organism: Viscum album; assembly: GCA_963277665.1. Taxonomy (NCBI): domain Eukaryota; kingdom Viridiplantae; phylum Streptophyta; class Magnoliopsida; order Santalales; family Viscaceae; genus Viscum; species Viscum album. Next base: position 2,026,144,195 of record OY728146.1, on the reverse strand, counting down.
GGGTTAAAACCATTTCTCCGTCGAGCATTAGTCTCACAATCCTTTTCATCGTACGAAGACATTGTCTCATGTGCTATCAAGACCGAAAAGGAATTCTCTAAGTCTTATGACTTTAAAGCAAAGCAAGAGAAGAAGAGACCTGCTGATCAATCTGGGAATGGAAATAAGGGGAAGAAGGGAAAGGTTGAATATCCATCTTGTGGTAAGTGCGGGAAGAAACACCCCGGTGCTTGCCTGACGGGAATGGGAGTCTGTTACAAGTGTGGTGAAAAAGGCCACCAAGCTCATGATTGCAAGGGGAAGAAGGAAGCTACCAACGTTCAGTTCTACAATTGCAGGGAGATGGGGCATTATGCAAATGCATGCCCTAAGCGTCAGGAGAACTTACCTCAGAAAAGGCCAAGGGATCAAGGCCAGGCTTATGCTATCACTACTGCAGAGGTAGAAGCTCCAAAGGACGTGGTGGCAGGTAATTTAATGGTTTCCTCAAGTTTAGCAAATGCATTATTTGATTCTGGATCATCGCATTGTTTCATATCTTCCCAGTTTGCTAAGAAAATTAGATATTTCCAATTTGATTTAATAAGGGAGTTGTCAGTTAAAACTCCTAAGGGAAGTATCGTTGCAACAAAGTTTTGTGAATCAGTCCCCATTAGAGCACATAAATTTTCTTTATCTGCTGATTTCATCGTCATACCTATGATTGAGTTTGATATAATCCTCGGTATGGACTGGCTTTCGGACTATGATGCGAAGATTTATTGTAAGAAGAAAGAGGTTACGATTCTTGATGATAATGATAAGGAACACCTTATTTTTAGAGCAGAATCATCACCAACTAATTCTTATTTAGATCCACCCCCAGTAGCTCAACTTAATTCAATTATTGGGGAGGAAGAGAATGAAATAACTGTCGGTGAGGAAAGGAATGTTCAAATAGAGGATGTACCTATTGTGAAAGAATTTGTAGATGTATTTCCGGAAGATTTACCTGGACATCCTCCAGAACGAGAAGTTGAGTTTTCCATTGATTTGATTCCTGGATCAAGACCTATATCGAAGACCCCTTATAGAATGGCCACTGTAGAGTTAGTCGAACTAAAGAAACAACTAGAGGAATTGAGTAATAAGGGATTTATTCGCCCTAGTGTTTCTCCATGGGGAGCCCCTGTTCTTTTTGTTAAAAAGAAAGATGGATCTATGAGGTTATGTATCGACTACAGGGAGATCAATGCTATAACGATAAAGAACAAGTATCCCCTACCTCGTATTGATGATTTATTTGACCAACTGCATGGAGCTCAATACTTTTCAAAGATTGACCTTCGATCTGGATACCATCAGTTGTGTGTGAAGAAGGAAGACATTCCGAAGACAGCATTTCGAACCAGGTACGGGCATTACGAGTTTACTGTAATGCCGTTTGGATTGACTAATGCACCCTCTGTATTCATGGATCTGATGAATAGAGTTTTCAAGGAGTATCTCGATGAATTTGTGGTGGTATTTATTGATGATATCTTGGTATACTCCAAAACCTACGAAGATCATGAAAATCACTTGCGCATTATCTTGAAGACTCTGAGGAGGCATGAATTATATGGGAAGTTTAGCAAGTGTGAATTCTGGCTTCAGGAGATTTCTTTTCTTGGCCATATTGTCTCTAAAGATGGAATCTCTGTTGATCCTTCTAAGACCAAAGCAATCCAAGAATGGCCAGCACCTACGAGTATAACTGAGGTACGTAGTTTTATTGGTTTGGCAGGTTATTATCGACGTTTCGTCCAGAATTTTGCCCGATTGGCTAACCCATTAACGAAGCTCACACGTAAAGGGGTTAAATTTGTTTGGACAAAAGAGTGTGAAGAATGTTTCGAAGAACTGAAGAGAAGATTAGTCAATGCTCCTATATTGACTCTACCATCGGGGAATGATGGGTTCGTTATTTATAGTGATGCATCAAAGAAAGGACTTGGTTGTGTCCTTATGTAGAATGATAGAGTTATTTCCTATGCATCACGACCGTTGAAAATTCATGAACAAAACTATCCTACTCATGATCTCGAGTTAGCAGCTGTGATCTTTGCTTTGAAGATATGGAGGCACTACCTCTATGGTGAAAAATGTGAGATTTATACTGATCACAAGAGTTTGAAGTATATTTTCTCACAAAAAGAACTCAACATGAGGCAAAGGAGATGGCTTGAATTACTCAAGGATTATGATTGCACGATACACTACCACCCGGGGAAAGCAAACAAAGTAGCAGATGCTTTGAGCAGAAAAGACCATGGAGTTCTGAACATGATGAGAATTGAAAGGGATCCAATTTTCATGGATCTAGTGAAGATGGACATGGGAATAACCAGGGAAGGTGAAACATCAATGCTTTTTCAAATGGTTGCCAAACCATCTTTACTAGAAAGGATTAAGAGTTCTCAGACCGATGATGAAGAATTTCAGAAGAAGATTAAAGCTGTGAATGATGGGAGATTGAGAGACTTTGTGTATGAAGATGGAATTTTGAAATTCGGGAAGAGACTTTGTGTTCCCAATATACCTGATCTAAAAAGGGAATTGCTGGATGATTCTCATAGTTCCAATTTCTCTATACACCCTGGGAGCACCAAAATGTATAGTGATTTGAAAGAACATTTTTGGTGGGACAATATGAAGAGGAAGATTGCTGATTTTGTGTCAAGATGTATGGTTTGTCAACAAGTGAAAGCTGGAAGGTAACAGCCTGGAGGAGTCATGCAACCGCTTCCCATACCGGAGTGGAAATGGGACAATATTACGATGGACTTTGTCATGGGGCTACCAAAGACTCCTAGAAGGAACGATGCAATATGGGTGATTGTTGATCGTCTTACCAAGTCAGCACATTTTCTTGCTATAAGAGAAGATCTACCCCTGGAACGTCTAGCAAGACTATATATTAATGAAGTTGTGAGACTTCATGGAGTACCCCTATCGATTGTTTCTGATCGTGACCCCCGTTTTACTTCAAGATTTTGGAAAAGTCTTCAGAAATCCCTGGATACTGAACTTCATTTGAGCACTGCTTACCACCCTCAGACAGACGGACAATCAGAACGGACTATTCAAACCTTAGAAGACATGTTGAGATCTTGCTCACTTGACTTTCAGGGTATGTGGGATCAATATTTACCACTGGTAGAATTTTCCTATAACAATAGCTTCCATTCGAGTATACAAATGGCACCATATGAAGCGTTATACGGAAAGAGATGTCGTACACCAACCTGTTGGGATGATGTTGGTGAAAGAAAACTTGTAGGCCCAGAACTGGTGGAGGAAACGGTGGAAAAGGTGAAGGTAATCCAAAATCACATCAAAGCAGCTCAAAGTAGGCAGAAGAGCTATGCCGATAATCGAAGGAAGGATTTGGAATTTCAAGTCGGTGATCATGTTTTCCTGAAGGTATCTCCGTGGAAGGGAGTCATACGTTTTGGTAAGAAAGGTAAATTGAGTCCCAGGTACATCGGACCTTTCGAAATTCTAGAACGAATTGGGGCTGTAGCTTACCGATTGGCAATGCCGCCAAGTCTCTCCAAAGTTCACGATGTGTTCCACGTATCTCTGTTGAGGAAATACATGCCTGACCCAACGCATGTACTCACCTATGAAGATTTAGAACTGGAACCCGATCTGTCTTATTGCGAAGAGCCCATCAAGATTCTTGATACGAGAGAACAAGTGCTGAGAAACCGGACGACGCGTCTGGTAAAAGTTTTGTGGAGGAATCATAAGATGGAAGAGGCAACGTGGGAACCCGAGGAACTTATGATGAAGAACCACCCGAGTCTTTTTATGCAGTAATACCCTAGAAATTGCGAGGACGCAATTATTTGAAGGAGGGGAGAATGTAACACCCCAAGCTTCTACGGTACGTTTCCCTTTGAATAATGCGATAGCGTGTGTTGTACGCAACCTCGAGTTCTAACACACACCACAACTAATTAAACTAGCCGTTGTGAATAGTAATACCTAATTTTTGAAATTATATATATATTATATTTGAAAATGGACTTCATTTTTGGACTCGGAATATCGAATTTAGCCTAAGGTGAAATTTTGGTACTTTTCGGATAACTTTCATATTTTGATGAATAGTGAAAATTACTAAATTTTAATTAAAAACAACTTTTTTAATCAAAATAATTAATAGTGATAAATTGTGAATTTTAGTAGTTTTAAAGTATATTTAGAATATATTTTTACCATTTAATATAATGTTGGTCATTGGACATAATTTTACAATTAAACCGAACATAAACAAGTGTCAATCTTTTGATAGTTATTATCTCTTAAAAACACGCTTTTTGTTTTGACAGCGGGAATTAATTTTAAATTAATTTCTGCCACTTCTGTGTTTTGAATTTAGGAAAATTGATTCCATATTTTGAATCAGGATGTTCAAATTGTGTAAATGGGTAACTTTTATTTTTAGACATTTTGAATAATTACTGCGGTAAATATTTTATTTACCATGGTTAAGGGTAAATCCGGTAAATAAGGGTTAAAAAAATAATATTATAATAATACTAAATTACCCTAAAACGTGTCTTAACCCTATTGGTTGATACATGGTCGACCATGGGCATCTTTGGGTCTATTTTGGGACCCCATGGATCCACTTGTAAGTGATAATGACACTTTATTTTAATTTAGTTAAAATGAATACAAAAATGACACAAGCATATATCTTTTAGAACAACAATTTTTACATAGAGTTATATATGTTGGATTTTAGATTATAAATATTAATTATAAAGCTAAAAAGATTTCCTACATAATGATATTTTATTTATAATTTTTAGATATTGAATAAGTTATTTTATTTATGACACAATGATGATGCAGTAATTACTATAATAGTGAAAAATTAAAATAATTGATATTATAAATACCCAAATAATTATAATATGAAACTTTTAATGAATTAAACTAATTTTATATGCTAATATGATATATTAGGATTGATTTAATTGACTTTGTTCGAAGTAATCAATCTTTTAGGAGTTTCAAAAGAATCAACTATTGAATAGTGTCAAAATTGACATAAAAGAGTTCTTAAAACAAATATTATATTATTAATTGTTATTAAATTCCTAAAAATATAAGGTTCGGCCAAGAGACTTATATTATGATAGGTTCCTCATTAATGGACCACTTGGGGGTCGCTTGGATGTATATAGTAAGTTTATTAACCATATTATATAAAAATACAAAGAGACATTGTAAAAGTGAAACTAATTAACTTAGAGTTAATACTTAAAGATAAGGTTAATATAAGTACCCAAACCTGTCTAAATTCTATTGGTTGAGTGGTTTTCGACCTATCCCCACCTTAACCTTTGAATAGTCAACTTTGGAGCCATTAGAAACCGAATATGAATTTATTATAAATTAATATTTCTAGCTTTTCCAAAGGTGCCCCTCACCCCTCTTATAAAAGGGCACTCCTCCTTCTCATTACTTCACACCTCTAAAGCCTTTTGGTTCGGCCAAACTCTTCCCAAATACTCTCCCAACATCCCTCACTACAACCTAGGGGCCTTAGTTTGATCAGAAAGCCAACCTAAGGAGCCCTTTTGATCAAATCAAAAGGAAGAACCCGAAGAAGAGGTAATGTTTTCACCACCCCTTTTCCAAGTTCATTTCTTCTTCCATTTCTTCTTCCTTTGTTGTTACCATTCTAAAATAATGACTCCAGTATCATTTATATACTATGATGTTATTATAAATATGGTACAACCATATTCAGTATTCTATCCACCTTTTGAATAACATGTCACCATACGTGCGTACGTACGGCTTACCGTCTCCACGTCGTGGTGTAATTGTTATTCAATATATTATTATTTGGATGGGTATAATAATGATGTGTAGCTCATGTAAATAATAAATATAACATATTAATGATTCTATATATATGATATACCATCCATTTATATATTATTTTAATATCAAAAGAATGATATTGTCGCTCGTGCGTACGTACGGACTACCGTCTCCACGAACGTGATAAGATTCATTCTCCATCATACCCATTCAAGTATTATTCTCATTTTAGGGTTAAAAATAATGTTAAAATCATTCTTATTATGAATAAGATATAATCTATCCATTACAAACATGTCTTACGTAACCAAACATTTAAGAAGAACGAATCGATTATCACCCGAAACGACGATAATACTAAGATATTATTAATAAAGCAATGTTAAAAGATCATATATGATATCATATTAATGTATATGATTCTTGTATAATTTAATAACAATTATTTCACCATTATACAGGAGGTTAACCTATCCCAACAAAGGAAAAGTACAAGGTAAGGGTTATTTCACAATCTCTTCTTTATCCGAGGTTGTTTATACGTAATAATCTACTGGGATCTCGTTATCATCCACATCCATGTTTCTTCAAAATGTATTTCAAAACATTTTTACTATTTACAAGAATATGGGTTAAAGTCATTTATACCCTTGTTTGACTTTTTATAAGAGGTTTATAAAGGAATCTTTCCGTCGTTTTCAAAACAAGGTCCTTTTTAACCTTTTCGACAGAATTGAGGTAAGAATGTTTTTTTTAACTTATACGGCGGGTGCGGTTATTTTCCGCCGTTATAAAATCGTCGAAGCTTTCCATACAAGCTTATAAGAATATTTTCAAAGAAAATGTTTTATTTTATATGGATCTTAAATGATTTCAAAATAAAAGGAGATACTTCTTTAAAAAGAATTTTGATTTCATCTATGTCAACATCCTTTGATGGATTTTAAGATTATTTGAAGTTGATTTATTATGATACAAAACTTCTATATTGTATTGAAGGTTTTGTGATATGTTTGACTGTGGATGTGCTATTTTTATACCATTCATAGTTTATTGTGAAAGTATTGACATTTCGTATGCTAGTTTTAATATGAATGTTTATGTTATGTTTAAACCTTTTCATATGGGAATGCATTGGACTTAATAAGTGACGGGTGGAGCCCGCTATAGCTCCTCGATGCATCGGTAGGTCTCATGAGACAAACTAGTGTCTTGGCACAAGGCCTTGACAAAATCTTATTTGTAGTCTTGGCACGAGGCCTTGGCTATGTGGTTATGATAGTCTGGCATTATGCATTCCAACATTATGAAAGTGGTTATTGATTTTTGCATGTGATTATTCGATTAGTAGAATATCCATGTGAATAAGTAAATGGCATTATTTCATTTTATTTATGCCATACCATGTTGAAAGTTAATATTTAAAAGGCTTTTGTTTTAGTTATACATTGCCTTAAATGTTTATTCTTATTTATAAAAGTTTCCGCTATATTGTTATCCTTACTGGGCATTTGAGCTCACCCCTTTTCTATGTTTTATTTTTCCCAGGATGTGAAGAAGTAAGTTATGAATGACCTGCAGGGATTTTATGGGGGGTTAATAGTGTGGATTGTGGAAACATTATGTTGTTGTAGTAGTTTTTTTCATTTTATAATGTAATGTAAAACTTATGAATATATCTAGTGTTTCCAAGGCTACTAAACCAATCGGTCTTTCGAGATTTGATCTTTCTTGTGATCATGCCAATGTTATGTAATAATGCACCGACTCTGGGTAACTGGGGTCGGGGCGTTACAATGAACCATAAGAGTGTGAAATCATCATAAGTCAATCATGACCCAAGATATCATGTCATATAAGTGTGTCACTATCATAAGAATACAAATCATATCATTTTTCAAGGTAAACAACTGCGACCATCATATGATAATGGATCATGAATTAACACATGTTTACCATTTAATAATGATTAATGGACCATCACCTGTTTGACATTTTATACTGAATCAGGGTTCATCACCTATTTCCTTTTTTAAAATGGATATTAAATCATCATTTATTTCCCATTACATTCTTTATTATGAATAATCACATGTTTTCCATAGTAAATCAAGAATGGTATCATGTTTATATTCATTATTTCATGGGATATAAAACTTTACCCTCTACATTGGAGGGAGATCTATGTCCCATCATCCTTGGTTATAAGATAACCACTTTTGTTATTTATGAAATAACGACATCAAAAAAATGAAAAACATACATAAATTTTCCAAATTATCAGAAAATATTCATCATATTAGAACCCTTGAAAATAAATGGGTTTTATAAACATTTCATCATCGTATAACCTGTTAAAATAAACTCATTTCATAAACATATCATTATTTCGTCTTAGTATAACTTGTTAAAAATGAACCTTTTTTTAGAAATATTTTCATCATAAACATAAACCATCTAGAGAAAGAATAATTATGGTGTGATTTGATCATATCCCCAATATATCTAATCAGAGATAAAAGGTTTCCATTATAAATGTAAAATGATTTTGAAAGATCACTTAGAAATTTTATTGATGAAAATACCATTTTCACATTGAAATCCTTAATTTAAAATATACAAAATTCTCAAATATATATGAAAATATTTTTTTTAATAACAATAAATATATAGGGTAAGAATGAAATTATTGAGCGTTCATGATAGTGGTAAAAAATTCATGTCATAAATGTTTAAATAATAATCCTTTCAAAATTTTAGTAAAATTCAAAAGTTACTTATTTGTAAAAAGACAAGAAGATTGATATTAAAACATTTAAAAAAAATAAAACATGGGTAGAAAGGACATTAATTATTATTTTTACAACAGTAAAATATTTCTTTAAAATATATTTATAAAACAAGGATATGGATAAAAAATGATTTATGACCAAAGAGATAATGAATGTTAGTTTTCCTTTAAATATTAGTCTAGACTATTAAGTACATAAATAAAGTAAAACTAAGGGAAAATATCTATTTTCATGAAATAAAAAAATAGAATAAAATTCATGAGTTTCGTTATATATTTATCAAAATATTTCATCATCGGAAACTTAATCATAAATAATCTCGATAAATAATGGGGTTGTAACTTAAAAACATTTCCACTTTGCTTCCTTTAATATCATAATAACCAATAATTAATGAAAATTATATAGATATTAATTTCCCATTATTTTAGTATAATAATCTTAAAATACATTCAAGTGAATTATATACATTACAGAAAAGAAACATGTGGTTAATTCGGCATTTTTTTCCATGGAAATAAAAGTGAGACGAAGATCCCTTTCTACTTTGGAATCATTTGAATCATAATCCCCATTAAATAATAACATAAAATTAAAAAAAATTAGAAAATCTGAAAATAATTATATTCCTCAAATAAAATGTAAAATTGGTAGTATATGCATCACAAAAAACAAATTAGTTGTGAATAAAGCACATGTCTCCCAGAAATAAAACAGGGACTATAAATCTCTTACCTTAAGTCACTACTTCATTCATATAAGTTACAATATCCAATTTAATAAATTTATGTTTATTATAAATATATCACAGAAACATAATCATATTTATCACATAATATATGATTTAATTATGAACTTTTATTACATTCTATTAATAATTCCATGTTAAAATCTTGTTTTGGGAAATAATTACCTTATTTTTTAAGTTTGTTTTGGTTTGGTATTTTTGATCATTTTACATTATCCATGCTTCCATAATATAAATAATTTTATCTATGATATAAATATCATATATATTTAATATTTATTTGTTTATAGTAATCCACTAATGTTAAATATATAAAATTAATTACACCATTCATATAGACGTTAGGTTATACATACACTTGAATGATTCTTCCGTTTTATCAATGTACAAAATGATTTGAAGGTAAATAATATTTTGACATTAAATAATTATTTCTTGTAATATATATCACATATATTCATTAATAATAATATATTTCCTTCCATTTAAAGTGTAAGGTATGGACGAATCATATATCTTCATAAGATGGTAGTCCACCATACACACGAGTGACATTATCATATTCCCACAGAATGAATCTTAAAAATTTATATGTGATATTATAATTATATTAGTTTAATTAAGTCACAAATATATTATAAATATGATAAATTCATTATTAATTTTATCTGTTAGAGGTTCTTATAGAAAATGAATTACATTTGTTAATGAGGTGCTACATTTTCATACACATGATCGAGGGTTTCGTTTACCATTTGATGGAAGGGGACATGGTTATAGGATATTCCATAAACATAATAACATATCATTATATTTTATATAATATTATTATTATATATGAATTATTAGTACATGAATTAGGGTTTTAAGATTACAAGTAAAAAAGAAAGAGGTTAGTGAAGATAATTATGTTCTCTTACAAAGCCTACCTCTGGATATATTGTTAAGGAACATAGGGTTGGTATTATATGAAGGATGTAATCTATTGAACATGGATAATTAATTTTGGTGGATATTTTTATGGTTTTGGTGAATATAAAGGGATTAATATGTGTCAATAACTGAGGAGAGAAAGTACCTTTTATAATTATATAGGAGTGACATTTTTGTAAATATCTAAAAACTATTCAATAATGGGAAGAAACTCTCAGGAAAAGTGCCACAAAAAATATAAATAATGTATTTGATGGATGATGTGGTCGATACACATGAACAACACAAAAAGATCACATGTTTTAAACATTTATTCCCTTAGTCTCTATGTTTACCCATATTTACCATTTTATTTTTCACCACATTAACCTGTTTTTAATTTATTTACCTGGGTAATTTATCCATTAAGCCTAAAAAATGAAACATATTAGATAATTACGTCCCAATAATTCTAAATATTAATTACAATTTTATAAATAATAATCATATGTGTGTTTCAATATTAATTTTAACACATGTTCTATAAAATCACAAAACCCTGTTTCAACCTTAATTGCAGTAATTAATTTATATTATAATTGTTATTCATTACGACCAAAAAATATGTTGTAGTTATATTATAATATTGATTATTATTAATGAAAATATGGAATTATTTCTAAAAAAATCCATTGAAATAATTTATAGGATTTTCTTTAAAATTAAACCCTCAGAGACGATGACAAAAATAGTTTTCCATTGAAAAGGTTCTCAAAATAATAAAATGATTTTATATAAAATTAAGTATAAAATTGATTTCAATGGCCAAAATTGGATTAATAAATATAAAATTGAACTAATTATATTTTTTAATACATATTTCAAAAGGGGAGTTTTAAAATTATTTAAATGAGAAAGAAGTTTTTAATAACAATTTTTATTTAATACTATTCGTCAAAAAATAAATCTTAATAACAATATTTCTAGGATTAACGAAAAGATAATTTTTAGAATTATATTTCAAAAATGAAGTATATTTTACAAAATAAATTTTCTAAATGTGAAAAAAATAATTTTATTATTTTCTCAAAAAACGATTTTAAGATATTTTTTATAAAAGAAATTCACTTTAAAATTATATAAAGACATTATTATAAATTAAGTTATAATTTACCAAAAAAAAATTATCTGTATCTAAAACCATTATAATTAATTTTTAAATTTTTGTTATTTCTATTCATACCACCATGTTTAGTGTCTTGGTTATAGTGGTCATGTTTTAAATAATAATATTATTAGTATGTTGTGGTTCATTAAAACTTAGTGCTTCATATAATACAAGCTATCAAAGAAAATAATTTGTTTTGAAAAATTTATTTATTTCATAAAGTCTCGTGGTGTTACATTAATCATCATTTCAGAGAGTTTGTTTTTATTTTTATTTGTTTTTAAATTCAAATAAGTCACCTTTGATTAAAAATAATATAATTAATTACATGGGAATAAATTATATACATGATTTTGGTATAAAATCATTTTTATGCTTAAAATATTCATTTTTTGAAAAAAAACTTTTTAATATTGTTTTTATAAATTATATTAAATATAATATTTTTCACTTATCGATATTTAATTTATAAAATGGATTCCTATTTCATATCATGATCTTCTAATTTAGTAATTATTTCAATTTCATTTTTATTGAGAATAAATAGTGACCATGGAAAAAGTTTACCGCATCAGTAACAGGTACAATGGGTTGGACTAGGTTCAAAATATGGGATAAAGTCAAAAAATATCTCAAAAAAAAATTCATTTATTTGATTATATGAGTTTATTTATGTCATTATTTTCCTATATTTGAATATATGTTAATTTTGTTCAATTTTCCTTTGATAATGACCTTTATATTATTTTAATTAAATAAAAATTACAAGAAGTTGCATTATTTTCATTTATGTCACTAATATATAGTTATAATAAAAATAAATTATTAATGTTTCTAAAGGATTATTTTTAACATGAATTATTTAGTTTTTATGACTGTAATTTTTTTAAATTTTATAATTTCACAATTACATAAAATTCTTTTGAATTGTTGCCGTAGTGATTTTTTAAGTTGGTCAAAAATAAATGAAAATAATTTCAAAATATTAAAGGTGATGTTTTTGTGATAAGTTAAATTCTTTCATGATTTTTATGAATAACAATGAAATATATTTAATTTTTTAAATATTTAAATTATAACTACATGTTAATGTTTTTGTTTTTAAAGTCAAATTATGTAAATAGTCCCAAAAATGTCTTTAAGGATATTTCATGTTAAATTAAATTATTTTTAATTTTTTAAGAAATTAAAAAACATTATATTTTATAAATTAAATGGTAAATGGTTTATAATATAGTCCAGTTTCCACTAAAACTTTTATAATCACATTATTGATAATTAAAGAGTTATTATTTTGTTACCATGGTATTGCATATTAATCGTTAATGTGGGGTTAACTAAAGAGATATGGTTTAAAATATAATAAAAAAATTCATAAATTTCATTTGATGATTTTATTTTCACCATTCCCTATTGATATTAATATAAATAAAAATTTGGATCTACTTTAATAGATTAATTCATATATTTTATAATATTGTTTCATGTATTTATAATATTTCCACGCACCCAATTTACGTAGGTAACCACTTCTTCCCATATATCTACACTAATTGAGCCTATTTTATGAAAATATATTAACCAAAATGACTTGAAACCCATTTTAATGTAATCATAGAATTATTTTTATCCCCAAACGATCATATTAAGAAGGCTGAAGGTGTAATCCAAAGGATGATACCTGAAGAAGTGGTAATTGTCATTTCAAGTCTATTTTAATATTCATCCATCCTTAACATCATCCAAATATTATATTTTTTTTAAAGGATAGGGCCGAAGCCTCAATTTATTATTTGAAAGCAAAGACCTCTTTAAACTGTGTAGAGGGTGACCCATTACATAGCCCAAAGGCCCAAGGCCAAGTGGCCTGCATACAAGGCTTGAAATCCCATTTAAATGGCCTAAAGGACCCCTCGGTGAACAGTACTGCTACATTACCTGCGCTGCTAAAGTACCTGCTACAGTACCACCACCGCTACAGTATCTGCTACAGTCCCTCTGCCGCTACAGTGAGGTGATATATTTTCCATCCTGATTTAATCTCAAGGATAGTTATGAATACATATTTAATGGATATATGTTATTTTATAAAATAACAATAATTTTTTAAAAATAATTTTTTATTTACCTTCAAACCCTTCTATCAGTTAGAAAATGATTATATCTCTTATGCATATGTGTGGATTATCACCTCCATGAATCCAGGTGATTTTTTTCCTTAACGCATTATATAGATGGTTATAATGATAGATTTTATGAATAAATATTCTATATATGATATAATTAAGATTCTATAATGTTTAATTATAATTGAACTTCCCTTCATTCCATCCATTCAAAAATGAAAACACCAATCATCCGTGCATACATACTATCATCTCCACAAAGTGATTAAATTAATTTATCATTACATACTAAGAAAAGTGGTTTTATAGTGTCTAAAATTAATAAATATATTAATTATAAAATTGTTGAGGTAATGTATACTTTTAAACCATTACCATGTTGTAAGGACCAAAAATCATCATACCAAAACATTCATGAAAAACATAATAGTATACAACATGAATAATGATTATTATGAATAACTATTAGTAAATTGGTGATATTATATAATTAGTGAATCATATAAGGTATTATAATTATTAATATTATTCTATTATAGATTTATAATAAATAAAAATTAATTACACATAATTTAAATAGATCATAAAAAGAATGATGGGACTTGAGATAATGAGTTCCTCATCTCAATATTCTATCAGGGAGACATGTTTCATGTTTTACAACTATTTGTGTTTACATGGTGTATATACCCCCAATTTTAATAAATTATATCTTGAATATATTCATATTAAACGTATTTAATGTTACATTTTATTTTATTTCCTTCAATGGTTTATGATTCAAAAGTTACCAAAGTGTTAAGGGTTTATGTTACCATCTCATTTCTTTTCAGGATTTTCTATGTCAAGAATCTAATTAGGGATATTATATAATCATTATCTTTTGAAACCTATATATTTTCTTATACAATAGTTATTTGTTTTTTTTCATTTATTTTTAAACATTCCTATCATTGGTACTCAAACTGGATTGAAATGTTGTTTTTAATGAAATCTAACATTCATTGTTTTCTTTTGGTTGAGAATATTCATCCTCTATATCTATGATATTAAATTTATTTCCTTAATGTTTTTACCAAAACATTAAATTTTAAAAAGGAAACTTTTCTCTACCTTAGATTTTATTTTAATATTATTAAAATAAATATTTTCAAATACTTTTTATAGAACTCTCTTTTTACTTTTCACAAATGTATAAATAGAGTGTCCTCTATTAACGTATGTGGTGGGAAATTTTTTATCATCGTGTACCTTATTCAAAATTATTATTCCATTACTATTTTTAATTTTTTTATAAATATAATCTAGTTTTTATGTTTTTGGAATATTATTATTATAAAATTACTAAAAGAAAGGGTTTATTTTCACTTTATTTTCAAATAATATTTTAAATTTTATTATAAAAGTGACTTTTATCTGTGTAAAACACATTTATGGATTGTTATGATTCACTGAGGATATTATATTGAGATACCATACACTTCCATTCTTAAGATGTATTATGATGGTTATGTTTTAAGAATGATATTATGAAACCCATTTTTTTATGTGTCAATTAGTCTATAATAAAATAATGATTTTTTTAAATATAATATAATTCCTTTCTCGGGATGGATTATGATTATGTGATGGTGAAATATTTATGAAACTTTTTTCTTTTTTGTAGGTTATGAAAATATGAAATTATGAATGTTTTTATGGTTTATGTACTAAAGTTATGTTTGGTTCTCATTATGTGATAGGTGGGCTTGAAATTATATAATCCTCCAATGAATTTGGTAAATATTGATATCTAATGATATGATAGGAACTAGAATTGGGAGTGATCCTTATTCAGTAAGAGACTGTTTACACTATGCTAGTCCTAGAAGTGTCCCTTAACTGAGGAAAATATGGTTATGGGGAGTGAACCAAATCCACTATGGGAAACTTTCCACTTTGATAGTCTTAGTAGTAATCTTTATCTAAGTAGAGGCTTTTCTAAATTTGTGTGTATTCTAAAAACTTATGTATTATTTTTATGATATTCTATCAGGGATTTTGATTGATTGCAGATGAGTTTTCACTCTTATAACTCGTATCTCATACTAAGGAAAAGTTTTGTGCCATAAATAAAGACTTATTATCAATTACCGAATAAAGATTAATTTATTATGTTATGATCATGATCTCATACACTTATTCTTATCTTATTATTTAATATTATCATTGATTTGTATATCTCATGTTTACACTTACTGAGAATTTAAGCTCACCCTTTCTTATGTTTTCATTTCCACAGAATATAAATATTGATATTATTTAAGATATTTATAAAATAGAATCATATGTGGAGAATTTTTTGGGACATATTTAAGTATTCTTATAGGAAAAATAATGTTTTTATAATGGTAAAAACACCAATTTAATTAGAAATTCATGGGTTTTGTAACATAAAGGGTTTTCATAAATCTCTAAACCACTAATCCTTAAAAAAATTTATAATATAACTGAATCGGTGTTCTATTTTGATATTTAAATATGGATAGTTAAAATTGGGTTGTCCTGGTTTGTAAAATAACTTGCATTTAATGAGTATAATTTTTTCACTAGAACTATGGGTATGGGTCCTAGGTTGTCTCAATATCATAGCTTTCTCACTATAAAAATTTCACCCATGAAAAAATTCATAGAAATAAATAATATTAAAGATATATTTTATAATTTCAATTTTTTTTTACTAGAAAAAATATTTCTTAAACACTGGTCCATGACTGTAACATCATGATGTCTAACATCATGATGTCTTTCCTATAGCATGAAATTATTTTTTTGAAATTATTCATTTCATCACCATAGAGACTGTTATTATTATACATTAATTTATTTATTGATTTAGGACCATGGATATTTTATATTCATAGTTTCTTTTGATTATTAAATTATTATGATTATCTATTCTCAACATATTATTTATTTTCATCTTATGCTCACTTGTGATTTATTTTTATTAGCACTTATGATTACCCTGAATAAATGTTTGAGATCAATCCATATTATGTATCTATTTCCACATATTATGAAGAAAATTATTAAACATTATTTTTTAGAAGATTATAATGTGTAAATTTTTTTTTGATATATTGAAGAATTATTATGGACTGAGATGTTTTATATATGATAAGAAAAAAATTTATTTACCCAAGATAGCCCTGGTATTAAATAGATAATGTTTTGTCCTGACTGTCTAAATATTTAAACCTAAATGTTCCTTTGAATATATTTTATTTAAAAAAAATTAGTTACATTTTAATTATTGATGGTTAAAATTGGGTTTCTTCTTTTTATTTCAATGTTGGTAAGCAACAAAGGTGGTTACTCACACCAGATTCCAAGAGTGTGTACATTGGGTGTCATAATTGGTATCAAAGGATGGTTTAGATATCTTCATATATTTTTATTCCATTAATTTATTATAATTTAAGAGTTATAAATTTCAACAAGGGATAACAATATATATTTGATATTGATTTCAAAGATATAGACAACCACTTTGGGTATTTGATGTAATGTTAAATATTTTAGGGTCTTGGACAAGATAAGATTAGTGAAAGCACTAGGGGTAACTCTATGATATAATTCTAAATATAGTATAAAATCCCAATGTTTTCAAAAAGTAGAGAATGTCGGGTATTCTGTGTAATTACAACCCTGTTTGGATACTAGAAATTGGTTGTGACTATAACACAGATGCACCTAGTGTGATCACCCTACAAAATTATAGTTTAGAATTAAATAAATATTAACTTGTAATGTCTCAGAAATTCCATGTAATTTTTTTGTTATATGGAATTTTTTCGAGACCAGGTTCTAAGACGGTGTGTGATTTTGAGGCTCAAAGTTCGAAAAATGATCCTTCGAAAAATGTTAACTTCTAAATAGCTCGTGTGATTAGTTTTCCTGAAAAAGTTGAATAACCATTAAATGGGTGCCCAAATCAGAAATATGAGGGCACCATTGCATTCAATATGGTGGGCTTACCCTAGGTGTGACATAAGTTTAGTCGGTATAGGCATCCAGTGAGAAAACCTAAAAATTGATTAACCGTTAATAAAATAATTAAATAACATTATTTTATTATTCAAATTATTATAACTCATGAATGGTGACTCTGATTAAAAATCCAAGACCACCATTGATCTTATGTGGGAATGCTTTTCTTATGAAGATCCTAACATTGGCCATTGTAGGAAAACAGTGGCAGTTAGTTTTTTGGTTGTAAATAAAATAATTAAGGAACAATTATTTTATTGTCAACCCCTTATAAAACCCTAAATAGTAACTCGGATTGGTAAAGTGAGAGTACCATTGTGCTCTTGAGGGCGTGTTTCCCTTAGGAGGAGCTTATCCTTGACCAGCGCAGGTCGAGAGTGAAAGAGAGTTTTTTATATTTTTTTTGGTTTATTTAAATAAACATGTGAGCAGGTTTTCTCTAATTTTTAAACCGGTGCTCAGATCAAAGATATGAGGGAACCATTGAACACAGAATAATGAGATTCACCTGGAATGGACCTAACTTCGACTAGAACGTGTCGACTATAAATGTAAATTTTCTGACATTTCAGAAAAAAAAACATAAAAGTTTATTTTATTTGTTTTTCCAAACTGTTGGGTGGTGGAATGTTGGTGTTATGGTGCAACGACAAATAGATGATGAGTGGCATTAAATTAAGCTCAATAATGGCTCTTAAATGTGCATCGTAACAACACATTAAATGTAATGTAAAAGATACGCTATTTCAAAAATGAAACAGCGTAACAATGTGATCATTCAGCATAATAAAAACATTGTAATGTGTTTTTTTAATGGGTTAACATGTTAGAGAAATCCAGATCAAAGGGTGAAATTTCTCAGAAAAACATACAATGGAAATTCTCTCCAATGATGAAAGGAAAAAACCAGGGAGTCCCTAGTGACATCGATTCACTTCGAAGAATGGGACTGCAAAGCATCGAACGCCAACAAAACATGAATCCCCATGTATAGATTGCTTTAATGTAGAACTACGATGTGGTAGGGGTTATTGTTCTTGTGTATTATCTTTTCCCATTCTTCATTATAAAATGATGAACATGGATCATCCCTTGAATAGGTTAATCTTCGGATTTCTCATTAATGCAAGAGGGTTCTCCTTTCTAGGGTTTTCAATTTGGAATGATTATTATTGGAATCTTGAACCTTAAACCCCAAACCTCCCCTTGGTTTCTAAACCTCTAACACGGAGGGTGCGGGATGACACGAATAAGGCCTAAGCCCCAACGCCTTATACATTAATCATTTTTGAACTTTAAAAATGGTGGAATGAAGATTATAAGGCCTTAGTAGAGAAGGGAAACCCCCAAAGAGGCCAGAGGCACAGATGGCGTGAAGAACAGACCATCAGAGGATACCCAATGGTCCGCAGAAGAGCCAAACAGTGCACAGGAAGTAGCCCATGATAGTGGCTATGAGTAGGAGGCAGTGAAACACGAAGGAATGCCAGAGGAAGTGGCACACCATGATGGTGCACTGAAGGGAGTGTCCAGGCCGGCCCATGCCACGGTGAGGCATAAGGAGCCGTCAACCGGGCCGCTAGCTTGCGGAGTGACGCGGACCCTCAGCCGCGTTAGTGGGGTGACTTGTAGCCACGGGACATGGCTTCCAATGGCACATGGTCCCCTGACTATGTGTGGAAGACCCAGCTAGTCGGATTGGCCAACCGTGTGGTGGAGTGCCTTGGACGCGCAACATATCTTTGCTAAAAGAGGAACTCGTCTGCCTATGGTGGACCGGGCAGGGCAGCGGTTCGGACCTGTGTCTAGTGAATCAGACCCCACCCCAATGGGCCGGACCTGCCCCCAGTGGGCTAGACCCCCACCCAGCGGGCCAAACCCACTCATTGTGGGCTGGACTAGATCAGATTGGGTAGCCGGGCAATCTTGCGGGCTGGAACTCCTTCCAAACTATGCCAGGTCCAGCGAGACAGAATGGGCCTGGCCCACTGAAAAGGTCGGACAGAGCCAACCCAGACCCGAACCAGGTTGGTTCGGGTTAGTTGAACTAAACTAGAGCATGTGGGGCCCCCGAGTGGCTGGGTCGGGTCGGTCTGACTGGGTTAGATTGGTCCCATATGCAACCGACCCCCTGTTTACAAAAATTACAATAACTTACATATTGGGAATCTGATTGATTAACCATTTAGAGTGTTATAACCCTTAATAACCTTTATGGTGTTTTGTTTTGACAATGTTATGTATTTTTTTACAACTAATATTTTTGTTGAAAATTGTTTTTTGAGTTACAAAAAGTTGACGTTGTTTGTTATTGAATATTTCTTAAAGAGGATGTTGTTGAAGAATAAGAAGTCAAAAGTTAAGAATGTGTTTCAAACATTCTAAACAAAATTAGATGATGCTTTTCTGATCCTAATGTTCTCAAAAATCATGAAAAGTTTCATAAACAATGTTGTTGAATAATTAGTAAGGAGGTTTGATATTTTTCACAAATCAAAATTCTATGAAAATTCGGAAACTATATTTTGAACCTATGAACCAAAACCTAATTTTGTAACCAAATTCCTGAGAGAAAAAGAACTTTATTTTTGAACCTGATTCCTGAAAAAACAAAAACCTAAATTCTGAACTTGAAAACCAGAACTTGATTTCGGAAAATGATTATTAAGAATCCCAGAACCAGATTTTGAACCTGATTCCAGAAAAAAA
Source organism: Viscum album (assembly GCA_963277665.1). Lineage (NCBI taxonomy): Eukaryota > Viridiplantae > Streptophyta > Magnoliopsida > Santalales > Viscaceae > Viscum > Viscum album. Next base: position 2,026,123,840 of record OY728146.1, on the reverse strand, counting down.
CCAGAACATGATTTTGGAACCTATAAACCAAAACCTGATTTCAGAACCTGACTCCTAAGAAAATAGGAACCTAATTTCTAAACCTGATTTATGAAAAGACCAGAATATGATTTCTAAACCTGAATACTAGAACCAATTTTCGAAACCTAATTCATGAGAAAAGTAGAACCTAATTTATGAACCTAATTCCTAAATAACTAGAACATGTTTACTGAACCTGAAAACCAGAGCCTGATTTCTGAACTTGAAAACCAGAACCTGATTCCTAATAAAATTAGAACCTGATTTCTATACCAAATTCCTAAAAAAATAGAACCAGATTGTTGAACTTGAAAAATAGAATCTGATTTTGGAACCTAACTCTTGAGAAAACCAAAACCTGATTTATGAACCTGATTCCTAAAAAAACATAACCTGATTTCTGATCCAGAAAAACAAAACCTGATTTATGAACCTAATTCATGAGTAATTCAGAACCTTATTTCTGAAAATTTTATAACATGATTTATGTATAATTTGGATCCTGGTTTTGGAAAAATTCAGAACCTGATTTCTAAGTAATTCGGATCCTAATTTCAGAACAATTCGAAACCTGAATTATGCATAATTTAGAACTTGATATCTGTACAATTTGGAACATGATTTCTGAGTAATTCAGAAGCTGATTTCTGAATAATTTGAATCTGATTTATGCATAATTCACAACCTAATTATTTCATAATTCGGAACCTGATTTCAAATTAATTCGAAACCTTATTTCTGAACAATTTGGAACCATATTTTTGTATAATTTGGAAACTAATTTCGACACAATTTGGAACCTTATTTCTGAGTAATTCAGAACCTAATTTGTGAACAATTCGGAACCTGATTTCTGCATAATTTAGATACTGATTTCTGCACAATTCGGAACATGATTTATGAGCATGTATATGAGAAAATCAAAACAAAGATCCAGCATTATCATTTTGAGAAAGATATAAATATTTCAAGAAGGAAAACCCAAATTTCAGCTTTGCGTAAATCCCAGAGAAATTTATAGAGATTTGAATAAATCAAATATTGAAGATTAAATGCCAAATATTTGCGATGTTTTTGAGATTTCAGGAAGCGGGAAATATTTTCAAGATTCCAAACATTGTTTTCTGAGTTTCCTATTAATGTGTACTTAGATCATCTGCTCATTTTAAACTTTTACACATGCAGAAAAGGCAGAGCACTAGAGAATTCAAATTGAAAATTTCCGACCATCTTGAAGAAGTTTTGTTGATTTTTTTCTAATAAGAGAATCATAATCATCTTACCTTGCTATGAAGATTAGAATTTTCATGAAAAAAATTTCATGATTTTTTTAGAATAAGGAACTCAAAACCACAATTACCTTGATGATAAGACCGGTTTCAGAAAATCAAATTCAAGAAAACAGGATGGAATATTCTGAAGGATCATTTGTGGAGTAGCTTCAATAAAGTTCTTATTAGTGAGATTGGCTCATTTGTTATTTAAGATAACATTGTAAACTGAGGGGATTCCATATAATCTTTCCTATCCGGATATATAAGGTGTCTAATGGGAGTTGTCACAAGTTTTATTCACTTTTTTATGATAGTAGATTTCCATAGACCCATGGGAGTGGTAGGGGCAAGGACGCACTACAAAAAAATGACCACTATAGAAGGGGGTATTTTTGAATTTAGAAGGGGTTATAACCCCTTCTAAATACATTAGTGTCGGTTACGAGGAATTACCGTTAATGTGCCCACCTACTATTAGTAGAGGCAGTTTTGAGGAAGCGATGGTAAATGCATGAGGAATTTAGCGTTGGTTACATTAGAAGGGGTTTAAACCCCCCTAATGTTGTTAAACATTTACCAGAAATGGGTGTCATTAGTGGTGTTTATGACTCCAACCGCCTCTAATATAGGGATTATGGGTGGTTTTAACCGCCCCTAATTTTTTATTGCATTAGAGGCTGTTTTAAACAACCGGCCCTAATGCATCTCTTTTTTAAAGAAAAAAAGACCCATAGCCTGCGCATGTCCCCAGTTTGTCTTGGTCCTCCCTGTGCGTGTCCCCCACGCCTATCCCCTGTGTGTCCTGGTCCCGCCTATGGGTGTCCCCCGCACCTATCCCGTTCTCTATTCCCCACCTGTCTGTGTATGCCTTGTGCGTCGTGTGTGTCCTGGTGTCGGTCATGTCCCGTGTCTGTCCCAGTGTCTGTCCTCAGGTCGTGGTGTGTGTCTCGGTGTCTGTCATGGTCCCCCTCCTATATGTGTGTCCTATGTCTGTCCCCCTATGTGTCCTGCATCTTTCCCCAGGTCATGTTGTGTGTCCTGGTGTCTGTAAAGGTCCCTCCTGTCTGGTGTCGGTCCTCATGTCCCATGTCTTTCCCCAATGTGTCCTGGTGTCTGTCCTTTTATACGTGTCTGTCCCGTCCCCAAGTCTTCATTGTCTAGCCCGGTGTCTCAGTCTCCCCGGTCACCAGCTTGAGTCACCTCGTGCACGCGTCCCGGTGCAGACCCCTTATCTTATCGGTCTTCTTCTAAAATGAACATCCATCGAGACTCAAACCACGAATCTCGCAGTATATACTTTGCGCCTGAACCACTACATCGAATGACTTTTTGTTTAATAATACATATATTATTCTATTTATGTATATTTAAAAGTTTATAAAAATATAAATTATTTTCATAATATATTTAAATACATATAATAAGTTTACTAAAATATGAATACATAATAATAAATATATATATATATTAACCAATTTACACATATTATTTATATATATATTAATAAGTTTATAAAAATAAACATTATTAAAACAATATATTTAGATACATATAATATGTTTATTAAAATAAGCATATATATTAATAAAAATACATATATTAACAAATTTACACATATAATTTATATATTAATGTATTTATATATATTAATAAGTATAATAAGATAAAAATTATTTGGAAAATATATATTTAAATAAATTAAATAAATAACATGTTTCTATATTTATATAAATATAAATATATATGTATATATATGTGTGTATTCTACAGACCTCTATAAATTATATATTTTTTCATATATTTATATAAAATTATGCATTTATGTATTTATAAATACATTTATATCAAGCACAAACAAACGCAAATGTGTATTTATATATTTATTTGTAATTTTTTATATTTATTTGAATATATATATATTAATATTTATTTATATTTTACCCAAATATATTATGCAAATATATTATGCAAATATATATATACGTACTATATTTATACGTACACAATTAAAATATATATATATATATATATTACATATATATATGAATATAATATATTATACATTTTATAAATACATTCATATATGTATATAATATATACTATATATATATTATGATTTTTTTAAGAAAATAGTTTGGTTCACAACCCCTCTAATCTATTAAATTAGAGGGGGTTGTGAACCCCCTCTAATGTAAGACATTAGTGGGTGTTCAAGAGGGGATTTTAAACCCCCACAAATTTCTTACATTAGAGGGGGTTTCGAACCCCCACTAATGTCTTACATTGGAGGGGGTTGTCAAACCCCACTATTTTCTAAAAAAACAAATTCCGTATAACACACACACACACAAACGTATATAACACCTCTAAAGTACAACTGAATATATATATAGCACCTCTAACCGAATATATAATGTAGGTAACTAAATATATAACACAACTAATTTTTAAAGTAGTGACAGTTTTAATATAATCATCTCTAAAATCCAACTACATATTAAAAAATGCTAAAAAAAATTAGAGGTGGGTGTGAACCCCCTCTAAATTTGATTATTAGTGGGGGTTGTTCACAACCCCCTCTAATGTTATAGAAAATGAATTTAGAGGGGTTTGTCCATAACCCCCTCTAAATGACCCCATCTTATGTAATGCTTTTTTGTAGTGAGGTAGGTTCTTATATTAAGGTTGAACCTTGTAAATCTTGTGTTCCTTTCTTATTTTACATTTATTGCATGATTTTTTTCCTTACTAATGTTTGGTATGGAAATAAATCTTAACAGGTTTCAAGGGTTATATTTCTTAATGTTATGAATTTTATAAAATGTTAAATAATGGATTCAACCCCCCTTCTCAGTTGTTATTTGATCCTTGGAACTTCAAGTGGTATCAGAGGCAGGTTATCTTGTTTAATACTTATCATGGAGAATATCAATTTTTTCAAAAGTAAAGGAATTCCTACATTCGATGGAAAGAAATATTATGGATATAAAAATAGGTTGATTCCTTATCTCCTATCCCCTGGCCTGGTAGTTGTTGATTTCGCTACTATTGGCTTTCCACCTATTGAGAAAAATGATTCAATGACATTTTCTAATAAGAGAAACATAAAAGTTGATGGAAAGGATATAAATTTTATTTTCACATCATTATCAAAAAATTATAATCTAATGGTGATGGGTCTCATAACATCAAAAACCATGTGGGACCAGCTTGAATGTGTGTTTGAAGGAAATAAAAAAGTCAAGGAGGCCAACGTACAAATCTGGCATAGTAAGTTTGAATTCATCAGGATGAGAGATGATGAAACAATTGAAAAATACTTCACCAAAGTTAATGAAGTTTTATACAGCATCTGGGTATTCATAGAATACTTGAATATTCTTCAATTGTGAATAAACTTATGAAAAAAATTCTAGACATGTTTGATTCTAAAATTCCATCTTTAAAAGATAAATATGATTTATCTTTTGATGAACTACATGACATTCTTTTTTCTTATAAAATAAGGAAATATACAATATTTAATAATAATATGAAAGTTGAAATGGCTTTTGAAGCTATGAGAAATATGAAAATCCAACATGATGATGAAGCTAATCCTTGTGAGTCTGACGATAAGGAAGATGAACAGTTGAATGAAAAAAACATGTCTCTAATATCAAAGAACAATCGAAGAGAAAGAGGAAATTATGGTGGAAAACTTCCTCTCAAATTTTTTGAGTGTGGAGGAATCAGACAAATTGTTATGAATTTCCCTAAGAAGAAAGTTTGGGAATATCAAAATGTTTCTGATGAGAATCCTTGATAGAAGAAGTATAACAAGAATGAAAAAGAAGATAAGGTTCTTAAAAAATGAAGAATAAGATTTATGGAATGAAAAGAAGTATGTTGAGAAAAATGGTTGAATCAGAATCATCTAACAATCATTCCTCAGTAGATAAAAGTAAAGAAAGATTCAGAACCTTCATTGCAAAATCTGAGCAAACAAATGTTTCCTCAGAGAGTGAAGAAGGTGGTGAAGAATTTTTTAGAGAATTTTAGCTAAGATCCCAACATCGTGAATTTCTTGAGAAAAACAAATCTCTAAAGAAATAAATTCATGTGATGAATGAAAATCATGAATAAGTTCATTCTGGAAGTAAGGACGTCATCAAGATGGAAGTTGAATACGTTCAAGTGATTTTAAGTTACAAACATAGAATTGATGAACATGGAAAGTAGATTGAAGATCATAGAAAAAAGATGTAAACTAATGAATAAGATTTCAATGAGTTGAAATCAAATGTTATTGAGTCTAAAAATACCCTAAGGAAGATGAATGAAAACTTCAACTAAGACACTGAAGTAAAATATGAGACTTCCATCATTGCTAAGAAGGCTTACCATGAGAATCGGGTAAAATATTCTCCTATAAAAAATAATGTTTTATTTGATTCGTATAAAATTTTAGTTTATAGAAAAGTACTAGTAAATATTGGTTGGAGAAAGGATGTGAGAAACTTATCAATCCTAAAAAAGTAGAAAACTCACTCAAAATAATAGATGGCCTAGATCCTAAGTTTTCTAGAGATGAAAGAAGTTATCAACCTCAAAAAAGTTTCTATAAGAAAAGATCATACTTTAATATAAAACCATGATTTAAGGGATATTTCTATTGATGAGGAATATATGGGAATAGAGCTTATAATATTTTTCACAATTTATCTCTTCCCGGAAGAAGGTTTGAGTGAACTGGAATAAATAGTAAACACAGAAGGAGTAACTTTCTGTACTCACAGAAAGTTGAAAAGATGAATTCTCAAGATGTCAGAAACATTCCAAAAAAGAATCAATTTTAATATTTGATTAAGTTTGGTGAATATGTGATCAGTATGGACATAATTCTGAATGATGTATGACACTTATTCCAAAACAAGTTACATATGATAAGATTGAAAAGAAAGTTAAAAATAAGAAGGTTTATGAGAAATATTTTATTGTTGAGACAACATTGAAAGAAAGTAAGAGCAAAAAAACATGGATTCTTGATAGTGGTTGTTCTTCACACATGATATATGATATAAATGTCTTGGAACATGTTGAATGTCTTGATGGAGGGGTAGTTATTTTGGAAATGATAGTTCCTTAAAATTTAGGGGAATCAGAACGGTAGTTATTGAAGTCGAGAAATTTAAATATAAAGAAGTCTTTCTTGTTGATGGTATAAAACATAACTTACTTAGTTTAAGTCAATATTATGATGATGGAAAATATGTTATCTTTATAAAGGATTCTAGTATCATCAAAATTGTGAAAAATAGAAAAGTTGTTACAAAGGGAGAAAGAACCAGCGTGAATATCCTTCAATTTAGAGAATCAAATAACTCTTGTTATTTAAGTGCAAAAGATGAAAACAAGTTATGGTACCGAATACATTGACACCATGGGAAAAATAACATGAGTAATATTTCTAAATTTGATACTATTTGGAATTTTCCAGAACTTAAAATAAGAGATGATGATTTTTGTATTACTTTCCAGAAAAGAATGATGACAAACCAAAGTCATAAAAGAGTTGAGATTCAATCTAACAAACCATTTAAGCCTATTAATTCTAATCTATGTGGGCCTATGAGACATAAATAAAAAACAATATTTATAATTTATCAATTTTATTGATTATTTCACTCGGATGGCTAATATCATGTACAAGAAGCATATGTTAGAGGCTATTGAAATGTTTAAATTTTTCAGAAAAGATGTTGAGAAAGAAGTGAGAGATTCTTTTAAGATATTTAGAACAGGCAATGGTTCTGAATTCACAAGAAATAAATTTGAAACATATCTAAGGAATAATGGTATCAAAAATCTGTATAGTTTTCCTTATACTCCATAAAAATATAGTAGCATAAAGGAAGAATAGAATCTTGGTGGACATGCGAAGAAGTATGTTATCAGAATACAAAAATTAAAAATTATTTTGGAGAGAAACTTTTAGCACTACTTTAAAAGTTCAAGATAGATGCGTCTTAAGAACTGAATAAAATATTACTATTTCTGATATGTGGTATAAAAAACCTTCTTTGAAATACTTCAATGTTTTTGTAAGTCCATGCTTCCTCAAAATCAAAAATCTGGACATAAGAATGTTTGATGAGAAACTAAAGTAGGAATATTTATGGGTTATTAACCAAATGGAATAAGTTAAAAATGCTGGAACAAAATTTTACATAAGTTGTTGGAATCATATTATGTGAAGGTAATTGAAAATACAAGTTCCTTTAAAAAATCTATTTAGAATATTGATGAAGATAAATCAGAGAATTCCCACAAAAGTGAATGTGATTCATATGAGTCACATGGGGAAGAAAGTGATGCTGGGAAAGGAAATGTGAGTTTTACTACCTTAAGTAAACATATTGAATCTAAAAATATTATTGGGAATCAAAAGTCTCCATTTCAGACAAGAAGGATGTTGAGATTAGAAAATCAGACTTTCTGTATCTCAAAAGTTGAACGAAAATCAGTTTCAGAATCTATTAAACATAAATAATGGGTCGATTTTATTAATGAAGAAATAGATCCATTTAAAAGAATTAAACATGGTAACTTGTTCCAATTCCATAAGATAAAAATGTTATCAGAAACAAGTGGGTTTACAAGAATAAATTGAATGATCATGAAGAAGTTACAAGAAATAAAGCAAGGGTTGTTTGTAAAGGATATGCACAGGTGGAAGGTGTGGATTTTAATGAAACATTTTCTAATGTTGCATGGTTAGAAACTATTTGAATGTTTCTTGCAGTGGCTTCTCATTGGAATTACAAGCTTTATCAGATGGATGTAAAGCCATCTTTCTTATATGCTGATATTGAAGAAGAATTTTACATTGAACAACCTTGTGGGTTTTTACTTGATGAGGATGAAAACAAAGTTTGAAAATTGAATAAAGCCTTGTTTGGGATGAAATAAGATCCACAAGCATGGTATTCGAAGCATGAAAATTCTTTTAGAATGATAAACTTTTATACAGGAAATATTGATAGAAACTTGTTTGTTAAAAATGTTGAGTATGAAAAATTAATTGTAATTATTTATGTGGGTGATATAATTTTTTCTAGAGTTTAAGAAAAGGTCTATGAAGAGTTTTTTGAAGTGATGGAGAAAAATTTTAAAATTTCAATGTTTGGAGAATTAACATTTTTCTTTGGCCTACCAGTTCAACAACAAGAAAACTATATTTTATTATCCCAATAAAATTATGATAAGGAATTATTATTGATGTTTGGGATAGAAGAATCAAAGGAAGTTTCAACTCCTATCTCCGTGATCACACAGTTGAGAAAAGATGAATCAGGAAATAGTGTGAATCAAAAAGACTTTCTACTGTTTATAGGAAGTATTCTTTATCTTACAGCTTCAAGACCTCATATTTCTTATATTGTGACTCTATGTTCTCAGTATCAATGTAATCCAAAAGAATCAAACATGTTGGAAGTTAAGAGGATTCTGAGATATTCTAAAGGAACAACTTCACATGGTTTATTATACAAGAGAGATAATGAGATTGAGTTTCTTGTTTATATTAATGTCGATTAGTCTGGTGATTGTATTGATATAAAATCAATATCAGGAGGAAACATTTTTAGGGGAATGTTGTGTGAGATGGAAAAGTGAGAAAAAATGTTCAGTAACTTTAAGTATAGTTGAATATGAATTTTTTGCATCTACTCAGTCTTGTACTCAAATGATGTGGATGAAGGTTCAGCAGGAAGATTCGAATGTGAAAGTTTCTAAACCATTGAAGATACTCTTTGATAATCAAAGTGACATTGATCTTTCTAAGAATCTGATACAACATTCAAGATCAAAACACATTTCTATAAGTATCAATTTTTAAAAGATAAAGCTACTATTGGAGAATTATTGATTAAATATATTTAAAATGTATCATATTTCTGATATTTTTTCAAAAGATGACTCAAAAGAAAGGTTTGTTGAACTAAGGTTGCAACTCCATGTTCATCCTCCACCTTTGACTTCCTAAAACTCATAAGAAAATTTCCCCCACCGTGATTTGGATTATGTTGACAAAGGGGGAGAGTAAGTAACAACTTTTCTGCATTGAAATTTGTGTTTAATTGGATTTCTATTATAAAACTGAAGATTTGGTTATCATATAATGGGGGATATAGAAAGAAAATTGGTAGAGGAGGAGAGTAAGTAAAAACTTTTCTACATTGAATGTTTTGTTTACATGGATTTAAATTATGAATATGAAGTTGGGGTTTTCATATAATGGTGGACAGAGAAATAAAAATCTGAGAGGAAAATAAATGTGAGATAGATAAAGATAAAAGTACAGGGGGAGTTTGAGTAAGGTGAAGTTAGAGAGGAAAAGAAAACAGATAAAGAGAAAGATCAAAGTTGAGGGGAGTTTGAGTTAGGTGGTGTTTATCGTTACATGGACACAAAATTTTCTTGTCATCTAGAGATGGAAATCCTTCAAAAAAATTACTTTATATAGTAGTGTGGTGTTCGGACACTCTTTTTTATAAGGGATATGTTTTGGTAAAGTTCATGAAATTGATACGTGAACATTTTTGAGAGGTGAGAACTTCATAACAAGGGTTTCCAACAAATCCAAAGGGGGATATTGAAGAACCTATGTGGTGTTTCATTTTAATAATGTATTGTATTATTTTGACAACTAATAATTTTGTTCAATATTGTTTTTCAGTGATGAAAAGATGAAGTTTTAGGTTGAAAATGATTTTTTAAAGGGGATGTTGTTGAAGAATAAGAATTTAGAAGTTATGAAAGTGTTTCAAACATTTTAAACCAAATCAAGTGAACATTTTTTGATCTTAAAGTTATCAAAAATCATGAAACGTTTCAGGAAAAACTATTAAATAAATGGAGAAGAGGTATGAAATTTTTCACTACGCTAAATTATGAGAAAATTTGGAACTTGTTATCTGAACCTGAAAACCAAAACCTGATTTCGAAACCAGATTCTTGAGAAACCAGAACCTGATTTCTGAACATGTTTCATGAAAAAACTAAAACCTGAATTCTGAACCAGAAAACTAGAACCTAATTTCCAAACCTAATTCCAGAGAAAACCAAAAACATGCTTTCTAAACCTGATTCCTAAAAAACCAGAACCTGATTTCTTAACCTAAAAATAGGATCCTGATTTCGGAACATGATTTCTGAGAAAACCAGAACTTGATTTCCAAACTTGATTCCTGAAAAAAAAATAGAACCTATGTTATATACCTAAAAACAAGAACCATATTTTGGAACCTGATTCGGGTGAAAACCAGAACCTTATTTCTGATCCTGATTCCTGAAAAACTAGAACTGGATTTCGAAAATTGAAAACCAGAACCTGATTTTAGAACCTAAAAACAATAAACTAATTTCAGAACCTGATTCTTGAGAAAACCAAAACCTTATTTCTGAACTTCATTCTTGAAAAACCAAGAACATGATTTCTAAACCAAAATACCAGAACCTGATTTCAGAACCTGATGCTTGATAAAACTAGAACCGGATTTCTGAACCTAATTCCTGAAAAAACAAGACCTGATATCTGTTCCTGAAAACCAAAACCTGATTTTGAAACCTGATTCATGAGTAATTCAGAACCTTATTTCTGAACTATTCAACACATTATTTTGACATAATTCAGAACCTTATTTCTGCACAATTTGGAAACTGATTTCTAAGTAATTCAAAAACTGATTTTTGGACCATTCGTTACCTAATTTCAGAAAATTCAGAACCGTATTTCTGTACAATTCGGAACCTGATTTCTGAAAAATTAGGAACCTCATTTCATAAAATTTTGGATCCTAATTCTTTCATAATTTAGAACATGGTTTTTGCACAATTTAAAACCTAATTTCTGAGTAATTCATAACCCGATATCTTAACAATTAGAAACATAATTTCTACATAACTTAGAACCAAATTGCTGCATAATTTGGAACCTGATTTCGGAGAAATTCAGAACCTAATTTCTAAACAATTCGGTACCTAATATCTGTATAATATTAAATCTGATTTCTAAACAATTTGGAACCTGATTTTTGAGCATTTTTCTGAGAAAATATGAATGAAGATCCATCTTTATCATTTTAAGAAATATATGAATAGTTTAAGAAGGAAGACTAAAATTTCAACTTTGCGTAAATCAAAGAGAAATTTAAGTAGATTTTAAGAATTAAAATATTGAATATTAAATGCAAGATATTTATAGTGTTTTTTAGATTTGAGGAAGTGGGAATGATTTTCATGATCTGCTCATTTTTTATGAGTTTCCTATAAATATGTGCTCAGGTCATTCTGTCATTTGAATCTTTTACACACGTGGAAAAGGTGGAGCACTAGATAATTCAAAGGGAAAAGTTACTACCATCTTGAATAAGTTTTCTTGAGTGTTTGAGAATAGGAGAATCATAATCATCTTACCTTGTTTAGTAGATTTGAATTATCATGAAGAAGATTTCTAGATTTGTTTAGGAGGAGGAAATCATAACCATAATTACGTTTCTGAGAAGAGTGGTTTCAGAAAATCAGATTTAAGAAAACCAGACTGAAGATTCGGAGTGATAATTTGTGAAGCATCATCAACAATGTTCTTATTCTTGGGATTGGCTCATTTGTTCTTTAAGAAAACACTGTAAAATGATGATAGTCAGTATAATCTTTCTTCTTGGGAGATAGAAGGTGTTTAACAAGAGTTGTCACAAGTTGTATTCACTTTTTTATTATAGTAGATTTTATAGACCCATGGGAGTGGCTCTGGAAAGGATGTAGGTTCTCATATTGAGGATGAAACTTGTAAATCTTGTGTGCCTTTATTTCTTTACCTTTCTTGAATTCTTGAGTTTCTTCATTAAGGTAAATAAGGAAATATATCTTAACAGGTTGCAATGGTTAAGTTTATTAATGTTCTGAAACTTATAATAAGATAAACAACTGATTCGACCTATCTTATCGGTTGTTATTTAATCCTTGTAACTTAAAACCCTCACAACAAGATGAATATTTTGGCATACTCTATAGAGGCTTTAATTGAATCTATAATAAGATGAATGACTTCAGAAGTATTTCTCTCGAAATCAAGCGCACTATGTGTGGAAACCCTATAGTTGGATGAGATCTGAAGACTGATAACAAGAGACCCTATGTTCATTAGCTAGGTGGCCCAGTGGGAAGTGGATCTTTGTAACATAGTAGGCCCATGGTAGGGAGTGGATCTATGTGACTCGGAAGACACACGATAATCAATGGGGAGGAGTACCTCAGTATGGCCAAGGTAGGAAGCGACAATCTGTGACCTGAAAGGCTCACAGTGGGGAGCGTCTTTGTGTGGCCCAATATAACTATAGTACTCATCATGGAAGAGTACCACATTAGTCCAAGGGTAGTGGGAAGTATCTCGGTCTTACTCGGTAGTCCCATTTTACTCATTCAGGAGGTGTTCTCCAGCAGCACAAGGTGTTCGATGATATGGCTGATGGTCCTACTTTCCATCCTCCAGATTATACCAGGTGTGATCTGTCTTGATCAGGGATCATGCATCATGATAATTTTTCATGGTTTCATTATGGATTTCATTGTGTTCTTTCCATGTTGGTTCAGGTTCCTTGATGAGTATACTCTTACTCACCCCTACACGGGCTTCACCCACACGTGATGTGTCTGGTGCAGACGACTAACAACATGGAAGAGGACATGGTGCCCTAGGGCCAGTCAGTGCCCAGTGAGATCAGGTAGGAAAGATGTGCTTCTACGGATTCTAAAATATAATCTATACTTACCCATCATGTGGGGTTTTCAATGGAAGTCTTTAAATTGATCTTGTACTTGCACTTGTTGTAGTTGTCTTTTGTTGAGTTTTTGTTTTGGCCCATTTTACTTTCTGTTGTACCTTTACACTCAGTTATTGTTTAGTAGCATGCGTGTTCTCTTTTCTTGTTTTCTTGGAATGTGGTTGTATGTGCATGTACAAGTACTCAGGAAAATTCCTCCCTCTTGCAGGTTGATGCCTTCAGTGCTAGTATCCATCCTCTGGACTTTCGGCGGAGGGCTTCGAGAAGTCACGACACAAGACCTAGGGGATGGGTCATGAGAAAGTGGTATTGGGGGTGGTCAGTTATACCTTAAAGAATGGGTGTCTATTGTTTTTTGGGTAATATTGTTATGTATTTTGAGTTAGACATTCAGGTTCGGGGAGTCCAGGGTTGTTGCGGCGGCCAACGTATCCACACACTAGGACCATGAATTATTCATTTCACCTCTATACATAAAAATACTAGTTTCATACACCATATAAGAATGGACTGTTTCCTCATGTTCTTCTTAAATTTGATTCAACTCTCCAGTTATAATCTATTGACTGTGGTTCATCTTGATTCTCTTTCAAGATGGTTCCACACCTACAACAAATCATAATTCCAGTGTCTGACCATGAGGATGGTCCACAGAGTGATAAGGCTTTGGTGTAGGTATTGTTTCTTGAGTTGGTACATTTAAGTGATGTCCCAAGGATACCATTGCCTTTTCGTCAATAGTAACTGTCGGCACTACTGATAGAGGACACATGTACAATCAGTGCCTTACACGAGTTCCAGTGTTGGATACCCCTCAAGTTCTGAGGCGAGCCTGACTCACAGGTAGCTAAGTAATATCATGAGGTGGTGACTCAGTTTTTGACCTATGTCAAATCACCATTAGATAAAATGGTGGCCCTATCAGTGAGCCTTTTATGTGGCTCAATAGGGTGATGGTGGGGTTTAGAATACCCGATCTTACGATAAGGTGACTCTCTGTGGTTAGAGCTTGAGAACCTTTTCCAAATAGAGGGTTTTTTCATGAAATATAAGGTCTATGGGTAGCCAAGAACTTATACAGCTTTGGAAGTATGACATAATGGTAGTTGAGTATTCATCGAGGCATACCGACATTCCCAAGTACTCGATGAATATGATACGACCAGTGTTTTAGGACTCAGACCTCCAAGAAACTTGTGTTTAGGGACATCAGAGCTAGTGCTATTCCTCTGTGCATTCCAACTTATGATAGGTTTCTCGAGAGAGCCTTTGTGGTTGTAAGTCCTTTTGCTGACCACATACATCCAGTGGATATCAGTAGTATGAAAGAAGTTATCCGAAGTCAGTATAAGATACTTGGACAGGTGACACGTTCCGAGGAGAGGTCCCAAGGAAGGTTATCTACAAATTAGGGCTCACAGGGTGAGTCCAAGGACCTAGGAAGAGGTGATATTTTTTGTAATACGGTAAGGGATATCTCGCTAGAGACTATCTAACCCATTGTGTTGATAGTCAAATGGTGGATGGGCAACTAGGGTAGAAGAAGTGATAAGAACATATGAATATGTAGGGTGGCAGATGTGGTAGAGGATCTAGGAGAGCTACAGGAGGTGGTATACATTTCAACATATTAAAACCTCCACCCCAACATTGTCCACACAAGGCCTAGGGAGGTTAAGGATACAGGAAGGGGTAGCTGAATGCGGTCAAGGAGTATGACCCAAGGGCTCCAAGAATAACTTTAGGTATGGTCTATGTCTACAACTAGCTACTATGTTAATAGACATAGGTGCTAATCATTCCTTCTTGTCACAAACCTTGTTCAAGTCCTAGAGTTTCTGGTTAAACTATTTACTTGATCCCTACATCTGGAGATACCAATGGTAGGAGACTTGATAGTCACACTTATACCAATAGTGTGATCTGACCCTTGAGGAGAGAGTTTCGGTTGGAACCTCTTGGTGGCAGCGTCAAGGCTTTATGAAGTTAGTTTCGGTATGGAATTTTCATCTGTATTTCATGCTCATATTGTCTATTTTAGTTAAAAGGATGTGGTATATCTGCAGCATTAGAAATGGAGGTTTCCTTGGTCAGTAAAAAAGGAAACTCAGGCAGCACAAGAAAATATCATGCATAGGACGGTGTTTCCGATCACTCTTGATTCAGCTAGCCTTACCCTCGTGGTAGTAAATTTTTTGAGTTTTCATATCCCAAAAGTAGTGGAGGAGGGTTAGAACGTCCTTTAAAAATATTTTTCCAAGATTACCTCCTCACAGGGATATGGACTTCAACATAATTTACACCCTGAGATGGCATTGATATCATCATGAATATATCAAATGGCTTTCGTAGAGGTTCGCGAGCAGGGGGCGTATGTAGGGGACTTGTAGAAGAAGGGCCTAATAAGACACAGTGTTAGAGGTCATTTGTGGATTATTGGCACATTAACCAAGTAGTCATGGAGAATGAGTACCCACTACCAAAAGGTTAATGGGCACATCAATTAGCTAAAAAGGAGTGGCCTTTCACATGGATGGAAAGGTGTCCGTAGGATATTTCATCACATGAGACAACAAATATGGCTAGAGTTCCTCCTATACAATGACATAGAGATAGTCTATAATCCAAGGAAGGGTATCATGGTGGAATATTTTATCATCAGATGATCCGATTTTTAGTTGTTTCATGATTAAATGGAGCAGCTATCTGCAATGCACATATCCTCTATGGATGATGATAGAGCAGTTTACCTTCATTCGATTACTATAACTCAACCACTCTTATGGAGAGTTAGGGAGGCACATATTGAGGATCTTGACTATGAGGCCCGACATGATTATTTATCCTATGGAAAAGATTATGATGTATTTTTGATAGGTGGGGGTCACATCATCTTTTTTAGATGGGGAACAGTAGTACCCGTGGTGTTTTAATAGGATATTTTGAGGGATTTCCACACCTACCCATTGGTTGTACATCCAGGAGTCGAAGAGATGTACCAGGATCTCTGATGTCAATACTGGTGGATAGGGATGAAGAAAACGGTGGCCGAGTTTGTTTCATGATGCCTCACTTGTCAGCAAGTGAAGGATAAGCATCAAGTTCTAGTAGTCTTGGCACATCCACTTGTGGTACTGGTGTGGAAGTGGGATGATATCTCGATGGAATTCATGATAGGGTTACGATAAATTTTTAGGGGATGTGATTCTATCTAGGTGATCATTGACAGACTCACCAAGCTGTCTCAATTCCTACCCATCTGAGAGCAGGGATCAGTAGAGGTAATGGGACACCTCTATGTTCAAGAGAGAGTGTGGCTTCACTGGGTTCCCTCGATTATTGTCTAAGACCATAATTATCACTTCACTTCCCAGATTTGGAAGGTTTTGTAGGAGGCATTCGAGACTTAGCTACGCTTGAGCATAACCTTTCACCATTAGAGAGATGGTCAGACAGAGTAGACCACACAGACCTTAGAGGACATGTTTCATGCTTGAGTCCTTGATTTTGGTTGTAATTGTGGGGACGACCATTTAATGGTGTATATTTCATACACCAATATCTATCACTCCACCACTAGAATGGAACCGTACTAGGCCTTGTACAGGAGGCGTTGCAGATCACCTATATTCTGGACAGACCCAGTGGAGTAAAAACACATGGGTCCAGAGTTGGTAAGGGCTACTACTAAAAAAGTGCAGATCATCCAGGTGTAGATGAGGACTGAACAAAGTAGGAAAAAAATATTATGATGACATGATACGGAGACATTTGGAGTTTGTGGAGGGAGACCATGTGTTCTTTCAGGTCTCACCTCGATGGGGATTTCATAGATTTTTCTAAGGCAGCAAGCTATCTCTGAGGTTCATTGGACATTTCTAGATTCTGATAAGAGTTGGAGAGGTGGAGTACCACCTAGATCTACCCCTATAGAGGTACCAAGTGCTTGATTTTTTTTATTGCAGCTCTGGAGGTACATGCAATATTCATCACACGTCATCGACTAGGGCGAGCTGGACATTGATGATGGGGTGACATTTGTAGAGTTCAAAATATAGATAGAGTATCGATAGGAGCATGTCCTTCTTGGATGGCCAATTTCTCTAAGATATGTTTGGTGGCAGCATGGGAATCTCCAAGAGATCACATGGGCGGAGGAGGCTCAGATTCATTCTCAACCCCCCCCCCCCCATTAGATCGTCTATCTTTGTTTTGTCTTACGGGGACGTGAATCCCTAAAGGTGGGGGTAATGTAATGTCTTGGAAATTACATTTAATTTTTTTAATTATATAGAATTATTTAGAGACCATGCGGTGAGACATCATGAAATTATGAGGCATGGAATTCCTAGAATGATCCGTCGAAAAATTTTAATTTTTAAAAACCATGCGTGAGTAATTTTTCTGAAAAAGTGGAATAACCCTTAAATAGGTGCCCATATCCGAAATCTTATGGCATTGTTGCATTCAGGATGGTGTATTTACTCTAAGCCCGAATTAAGTTTAGTCAGTGCATGCCTCGTGTTAGAAAACCCAAAAATGGAATTACTGTTAATGAAATAATTAAATAAAATTATTTCATTTTTCAAATTCTTATAACTCATGAATGGTGACTTGAATTGACAATCTGATACCGCTTTTGAGCTCGTGAGGGTATGTTTTATTTAGGAAGATCCTAAAATTGGCTGGCATAGGCCAACATTGTAAGTTAGTTTTTGGCCATAAATAAAATAATAAAATAAAAATTATTTTATTTTCAAATCCTTGTAACTAAGAAATAGAAACTTGGATTGAAAATCTAGAGTATTGGTGAGCTCATGGGGGTGTGTTTCCCTTAAGAGGAGCTTAACCTTGACCGGCATGGGTCAATGGTGAAAGACAGCTATTTGATCATTTTTTAGTTCTTTTAAATAATTGTGTGATTGGATTTTTTTATAAAATTTAAACTATTGCACGGATCAAAAATCTGGAGGAACCGATGAACTCAAAATGGTGGTATTTTCCTAGAATAAAACTAAATTATACTAGAAAGGGTCCACTGAAAATGTTAATTTTTAGACATTTCGGAAAAAAATTACTTAAAATGTTATTTTATCTGTTTTCCCAACCGTTGGCTGGTGGCGAGGGCAGCACTACAGTGTGGCGACAAAGTGATGAAAAGTAACATTAAATGAAGCTCATTAATGGCTCATAAACATGAAATGTAATGACACATTAAAAAAAATCAAAATAGATATGTTGTTTCTTAAATGAAATAGTGTAGAGATGTGGTGACGTAGCATAACAGAAATGTTGCAACATATTATCTTTTAATGGGTTAACACGTTGGAGAAATTCAGATCAAAGGGTGTAATTTCTCTAACAAACCTATGGCAAGATTTCTCTCTAATGATGAATGAAAAACATCTGTGAATCACCATCAACATCAATGCACCTCAAAGAATGGGACTGGAGAGTCTTGAATGCCAATAGAACTTGAATCCCCATGGATGGATTGCTTAAAAAATGAACTCCAATGTGGTAGGGGTTATTGTTGTTGTGGATTATCTTTTCTCATTCTTCATTCTAAAATTATGAATGTGAATCAACCCATGAACATGTTGATCCATGGATCACTTGTTTATGAAAAAGGGTTATCCTTTATGGGGTTTTATATCATGAATGACTGTTATTATTGGAATCATGAGCCTCAAACCGCAAACCTCCCCCTTGTTTCTAATCCTCTAACACTGAGGGTGTGGACTGACATGAATAAGTCTCGAGCCCCTCCTCCTTGTGCATTCTTTGTTTAAGAAATTTCAAAATAGAGGTAATAGGATTTTGAGGCATTAGCAGAGAAGGTAGAACACCATAGAGGATGAAGGCATAGACGGCGTGAGGAAAGGACCACCGGAGCAGACAAGGTGGTCCGTGGAAGAGCCCACCGGAGGGAGCGCCACGGCTGGGTCAGACTGTGGTGAGGGATGAGGGGGCGCATCCCTAAAAGTTCTTGGTGGAGGTATGCATCCCATAGCTGTGAGCCCTGGATTCTCATGTCATGTGGTCCCCTGACCACATGCAGAAGAACCGGCTGTCCGGATTGGACAGCCGCAGATCAGTGTGCCCGGGACGCACTACGCGTTTGATCTGGAGGATGAACTGGTCCACCTATGGCAGACTGGGTAGGGCAGATTATAAGGACCCGACCTTAAACATTACATAATCTTAAATTAAATGAAAAATTCACATTGAGGATCTTTTTATGTTTATATTTTTGGAGAATTAGGCCATAACTATTACATATCAACTTGAAAATTACATGTAGACACGACTACTCAGTATCCATTTTTTTTAAAAAACAATTCTTAAAAAGAAACATATCTAGTTCCATGTTTTAGACTACAAGACTTTTCATTGATCCCATCCTTGACCCTATTCATCTTTATATCTTGTGGAAGACATTTCAAATACCTGGGATGAGCATAAAAATCTCAGTAAGGGTTATACGATAAGAAAAGGAAACATTAACCCATCAATAAATACAAATCAATGAAACCAATACTTTTCAATCATAACCTACATTATGAAATCATAATATTTATGAATAACACATAGAAATAATAAATCCTAAAGGTAACTTATGGCATTCCTAACATACTTACAGTGTAGTTATTACAGCTAAATAGGGAGCCACATTTGGAATATCAATCACAGTATATTCCCTAAATCTTTTAGGAGAAACATTAATGTTTACCTCTGTCTCGTTACCCAATTCATTGGAGAGCTTATCGGGTTCACGTACCCTAGGTTTATCACGGAACCACTCATATACGCAAAATATTCCCAATAACCATAACATATTCATAACACATAAAACAAACAAAAAGGAAAAAATAAAAATTCCACATTGGAATCACAATATATCATTTCAAGATATTGAAAAAATCAATGCTTTATTAAACCATTTTCAAAACCATTTAAAACAATTAATAAAGAGATTTTTGATTCAAAGGGTCCCATACCACTTTGAATATTTTAAATGAATTATTATTTCAAAACATTAATGTCCATATAAATAAATCATAAAACCATTTTCAAGACATGGACATTAATGATAAATATTTATAAGAATAAATCTTTAAAACATTTAAAACGTTATTTTAGTTACAGATTTTTTATCAAAATGAGAGACTCTTGAATACAAATAATTTAGAAATAACATTGAATCAGAACATTATAATATCATGAGAATAAAGGGATTCATGATATAATATGCTAAAGGATAGTATATACACCATATAATAGTAAATTGGTGTATAACAACAATGAAGTCTCAATGGAACGTAAATTGAGACATAATCCCTTATAAAAACTTTATCTGTAGATTAAGGATAAATAAATTACCTAATAATGTGGGAAAAATATAAATGCACTCAATATGATTGGTTATTCAGTGGAATTAAATTATAGAACATTCACACATATTATTTTTAATCCAAAACCAATGACTGGGACGTTTAACTCAATGAATGGAAATTGAGTTAAAATTACTCTTATAAAGTTCATATAGATGACTTGAGAATTTTTCAATGGAGTTATTATGTGTATAAAAAGTATATCCACACAAAGGGGTGTGGAAATTAAAACATAAATAAATAAAAAATGATTCCACACATAATCATAGCATGACATAATAAAGAATTAGAAGATTAACACAAGGAATGGAAATTGGGTTAAAAAGTTACCTTTACCGATTTGGTAACATACAAAACATACACCCCATGAAGAAAGGAAGATATAAACACCCATAAATAAAATTATATTACACAAATAATATAATCATGGGTAGTACATACACCACACTAAATAACAATAGTGGAAATATAGCATTAATCTCACGGGAATAAAACGTGAGATGAAAACTTCTTACCACGGTGTAGTCTATCGAGTCGTATGACCAAAATTTAATAACCATTAAATTCATCACAAAATACTAGGAATATAATAATAATCATGATAATATATATCATATTTCCACATACAATACACCACATGCAATAAATTACTGGTGAATAATGGAAATCTCACAGAATTAAAAGTGAGATAAGAAAATCCATTACCTTGTGTCCCACTTGACTTGATCGGTCTTTAATCTCCTTAATAATAAACTAAAGTTAATTTATACTTTCTTAAGAACCTTTTTCATGTTTTTTATTTCTTTTCTATCACTTATTACCATCTTATAAACATCATGTAATCATTCAAGTTAATAGTGTTCGTTTTGTCAATATCTGGTAATAGAGTCACAATGAAAACCATAGAGTTACAAGTTGTTCACATGGTCAAAAGTTCATTATATGAAAAATTATATTCATGATTTAGATATCATATATATCATATATATTCAATATATACATGTATTTATAATAGTATATAACATTTGTAGGTAAGAAATGAAATGCACCGTTCCTGGAGACGGTAAGCCGTACGTACGCATGAACGCTACTTCTATTTCTATTTCTTATTTTAATTGCACTAAAAATATAATGATACAAAGTTATATTATAAATACAGTATAATATAATATTCAATATTATTAACTTAATCCTTTATATGTCCCACATAAGGCATTAACGAGTCAAATCACTTTGAGGGGGCGGTAGTCCGCACTTCCTCTAATGAGATTATCGTATTTACCCACTATGGAAACCATAAAGGAGTTATATAAATGAAAAAATACATAATAATAAATAAAACATAAATATATATCATATATAAATACAGTTCCATCATAATGGCCACCATGAGAGGCAGTAGGAAATAATTGAACAATCATTGTTTCGTGAGGCGTTTTTTTCATCCACAGAAACAGTTTGTTCTTCACCCATTAGATGGAGGTGTATGTAACTATAGCTAAAATAATTCTCATAAAAACATCCTAGTATATTTATGATACTGTTTGTGTTATAAAATAAAGTAATAAAAAGATTTTTGGGGATGGAGAAGTAAAATAAAAGAAGTTAAGGGAAATCGTTACCTTTAATTTGGGTAACTCCCTTTGGTTTGAACCAAAAGGGTTTGTTGAAGTGAATTATTCCTTAGGTAAGGCTTCTAAGAGGAGGTTAGGGATATATGGAGATTAATTGGGTAGAGTTTGAAAGATCCAAAAGGCTTGAGAGGAGTGTGGAATTGGTTAGAAATGGTCTCCTTTTATAAGGGAGAGGAGGGGCTCTTTAGAAAAGTGTGAAAACATTATTTTATTATAAACTTATCTTCAGTTTGAAAAGTTTCAAAACACATTAATTTCAAGGATAAGATGACTAATATTTAAAATAAAATCATCCAATATGAATTGGATAGACTCTGGATATTATTTTAGTCTTTATATTCTTATTTATTTAAATCATTTATTAATGAGGTAAATACTGCATCGCTATTGTGTCAAAAATAATTTAGTTTATTTGATGTCTGAAAATTATAAAAAAAATACCATGATGTAGAAAATAATTTTATCTTTCCAATTAATATTTTTATTCTAAATGTTAACTTATGTAATATCATATGAAAATTAATTTACCAAAAGATATTTGATTATGTCATTTTTGTCTTCACTTTAAATTAATTAATCTAAAGTGTCATTATCTTTCATAAGTGGCTCTATGGAGTCCCAAAATCGACCCAAAGATGCCCATGGTCTGAAATTACTCATCCAATAAGGTTAAGACAAGATTTAAGGTAATTTTGAATTATTATAATATTCTTTTTACCTTGAATTACCATATATACCTTTAACTGCGGTAAATAAAAGTCAAAAGTTACTATTCACAAAAATTATTTTCATCATATAAAACAAAATTTTACTTTTTGATATTAACCGTGCCTCTTTGATTTTTAAAATTCAACTCACAGAAGCATTAAAATTTTATCTAAATGAAAAATTCAGTTTTTTTAACTACTACTAGGTGGTTTCACTATTCATCAAAAATTAAAGTTTTTTAGAAAAATACCAAAAATTCGGCATAATCTATAATTGATATTCCGAATTCAAAAATGATTTCTATTTTTCCAAATTCTAAAAATAGATGTTGCATTAATTAATTTAAAATGAATTCTCGTTGTTAAAACAAATAGCGTGTTTTTAAGAAACAATAACTATCAAAATATTGACACTTATTTATGTCCAAATTCAAAGTGAAATTAATTCCAATGAACAAAATTGGATTAAATGGTAAAAATATATTCTAATTAATATTTAAAACAAATTAAAAAGATAATTTAACCATATAAATAAATTATATTAAAATGCTGTTTTCAATTAAAATTCAATATTTTTTCACTATTAATTAAAAACTAAACTTTATCGGAAAAATACCAAAAATTTACACAAAGTAAATTTTGATGTCCCCATTCTAAATAAGTATTTTATTTTCTTAAATAGAATCTATTAAATTTACTAAAACTAGATTTAATGAGGGTTCTCTATTAAAAGATGGTAAATTGACCTTTTAATGTAAATTATGCTTAAAATTTGCTTATTCATATTTTAAACCTCTAAATTTTATTGGATAAAAGTAAATACATTTAAAAAACTTGTATAATCATATAATAGTTAGTTTTTTTCATTCCTACCAATACAATGGCTAGGTGTTAAATACAATTTAAAATAATAATATTATATTATTAATGTGCAATGTAAGATTTCAAAGAAACCTGTTGTTGCGTATTGGGTATGCTATCGAACATAGAAACCCATTTAAAGTAAAATTAATATTTAATTAATAAATATTTATAAATATAAAATATGTCTTATTTTTATTTACCTGGGATATTACATCCTTCCCCCTTTTTGAGAATTGCATCCTCGTAGTTTTAAAACTTGGTTTGGAAACTTCATTAAAAGTCCCACACCAGAAAAGAGTCAGTAAAACTATCACTTTAAAAGAGATAAAGAAAAGTACAATGGTCACATGAGATAACCTGTAATAGGATTCCATGTAAGAAGACATGGATATGGAAGAGAGAAAAAATGGTCAGGTTCTAATGGAGATTGATAGAAAACATGATTAGGAGAAAGTTGACCACCAAAAAATCACAAATTTATGATGTGTTAAACGGTGATTGATTACCCAGTAGGAAACGCAAACCCACAACGTTTTTTTACATTCCTTTTCATAATATGGAGGAATTAATTTACTACATATAATAAGAACATAAAGAAATATACTTACCTTGAAGTGGAGTTTCATCCTTTAATATGTTTCTAGCAATTACTAATCTTTTCTCCAAACAAAGATCATTCAAAAAGACATGGTCACATCAAAAGCACAAGAATCATCTTGTTGAGAATCACATAATCCAAAAATGAAGAACAATATATTTCTCTTGTCTTTAGACATCAACTAAAACCAAAATGTTTAGTGCGAGATCAGATAATACCCAAAAAGGATAATCATTAACAAAAAGAAAAAGTACTCTTAATCTGAAAAATTTGTAAAACAATACACAATGTTCAACCAAGACCATTCAATAAACAACTGTCCATAAAATTATTCAAAAGTAATCCAAACTAATATTAAAACCCAAATATCATAAGTATTTACTTACATGGTATTCTAAGATAAATCTTATCATTTATCTCCAAATAACATCAGTTACTAATAAGATCTCATTTTGAAAAGTAATTAACCTAATCACATATTATCCATGATAGTTTATTCATTTTCATAAATAATCCAAATAATCATATGTCCACAATAAAAACATAGATTCTTCCAAACTAAAATTTCAACCATCATTCCACAATTGAAATCTCAAAGTAGTCTATCTTCTTTAGGTATATAGTGTTTCATCAAATGATATAACGTATTCCACAACAACCTTTATCACTTAATCACTAAATAAATTTTCTATACTAAGTATATCCATTTGATAAAACATAAGTTCAAAAAATCAACTTATTTTTGTTCAACAAAAACATATTACTAAAATACAAAGTCATACTAACCAGGGACTTCATGTAGGCTTGTGGTAGGTGATGCGCCCTTGTCGCCCTGCAGTTGTGGGTTCAATTCTTGCGGCCTTACTAGATGCTACGGGTTGTCACCCATCCTACAGGTTTTGCTTTTTGTAAAACTCAGAAATAACCCTAAAATGTTTTAACCTCAATGGTTTCCTTAAAACTCTCATTTTAATCCAAATTCATTATGATCTCAACATATTAATTCTTGATGTCTTATTTCACCACCATATGATAAAATAAAACAATCCCAAAAATGTAGAACATCATACCATGATCATGGTGTCCATTCGGTTTCATCTTCATCTTATTCACGTAGGTAGAAGGTCCATGCATTGTAACAATTATTTAGAGATCCTTCAAAATAATTATTGTCCTCCATGCAAATAAACCTTGTACAACATGGGTCATATGGGTTTTCACAGAAAAACAGTTTTGTAAAATAATCATGTATGACATATAATTTCAAAACATCTGATAAAACATGATTTCTATAAAATAGTCGGACCGAATTTGAGTTGAAACATTCAATTAATGGTCCTTTTAAAATACCATAGGTATGTTCTTAGAGACTATATTTTAAAATCAAATATAAATAGGTTTCGCAAGGGTCTCATTCTTCCAGACCATTTTTAAAATCATAATATGCTTCAAAATCTTGGGATAAGGTAAAATATTTGAAAATGACTTGATAATATATACCTTTAATGAAAATATGAGAATATTGTGAAAACATGATTTGTCTCAATACAACCCATGATCCATGATGATAATGAGGTATAGTGGAGGTGTTTGATATCTCAAAAAACTGCTTGCAAGTGAGTTTTATGCAAGAAAAAGTTTCACAATCCTCCTAACATGACTTTGCAATAATTATTGCAAGCATGTCATCCAGAAGAGTTAGGAATGTCATTTGAGATCCTCATCCTTCTATTTGAAGCTGACTTTCCTTGATCTGAAAATGTTATTAAACAAGGATTTAACTGAATAATAGACATAGGGACTAACCATGTGTCTAACAAAAAATTTTAATCCCTAAAGTTGTCTTAACCGACCTTTGATACCAACTATAAGGACATGGCCTTAAACATTACATAATATTGAATTAAATGAATAATTTACATTAAGGATATTTTCAGGTTTAGATTTTTAATTAATTAGGCCATAACTATTACATATCAACTTAAAAATTACATGTAGAGACTACTACTCAGTATCCAATTTTTTTAAAATAAAAAAAAAACTCTTAAAAAGAAATATGTCTAGTTCCATGTTTTAGACAGAAAGACTTTTCCTACATCCCATACTTGACCCTATTAATCTTTAAGTCATGTGGAAAACATTTCAAATACTTAGTATGAGCATAAAAATATCTGTAAGGGTTATACAATAAATAAATGAATCATTAACCCATCAATATATACAAATCAGTGAAACCAATACTTTTCAATCATAACATACCTTACGAAATCATAAGATTCATGAATAACACAAAGAAATCATAAATCTTAAAGTTAACTTATTGGATTTAGAACATACTTACGTTCTAGCTATCACAGCTACATAGGGAGTCACATTTGGAATACCCATCACAGTATATTCCCTAAATCTCTTAAGAGTAACATAACGTTTACCTCTGTCTCGTTACCCAATGCATTGGAAAGCTATCTTGGGCTCACCCACCCTAGGATTATCACGGAACCAACCGTACAAATAAACAATTCCCAATAAGCATAACAAATTCCTAACACATAAAACATGCATAATGGAAAAATAACATTTCCACATTACAATCACAATATATTATTTCAATATATTGACAAAATCAATGCTTTATCAAACCATTTTCAAAACTATTTCAAACATTTAATAAACAAATTTTTGATTCAAAGGGTCCCATAATACTTTCATGATTTTAAATAAATTATCATTTGAAAACATTAATGTCTATATAAATAAATCCTTAAAACTTTTTTTAAAACATGTACATTAATGATAAATATTTATAAGAACAAATCTTTAAAACATTTAAAATGTTATTTTAGTTAAAGAGTTTTTAGCAAAATGAAAGACTCTTGAACACAAATAATTGAGAAATAAAATTGAATAATAACTTTATAATATCATGAGAATAAATGAATTCATGATATAATATGCCAAAAAATAGTATATACACCATATATGAGTGAATTGGTGCATAACAACAATGAAGTCTCAATGGAATGTAAATTGAGACGAAATCCCTTATAAAAATGGTATCCTTAGATTAAGGATAAATAAGTTAAATAATAATGTGTGAAAAATATAAATACACTCAATATGATTGGGTATTCAGTGTAAATAAATCATAGAACATTCACACATATTATTTTTAAGACAAAACCAATGACTTGGATGTTTAACTCGGTGAATGGAAATTGAGTTAACATCACTCTTATCATGTTCACATCGATGACTTGAGAATTTATAAATGGAGTGATTATGTGTATCAAAAGTATAACCACACAAAGGAGAGTGAAAATTACAACATAAATAAATAAAAAATGATTCCACACATAATCATAGCATGACATAATTAAGAATTACAAGATTAACCCAAGGAATGAAAATTGGGTTAAAAAGTTCCCTTTACCGATTCGGTAACATAAGAAACATACAACCCATGAAATAAGGAAGATGTAAACCCCCATAAATCAAATTATATTAGAAAAATAATACAATCATGGAAAGTACATACACCACATATAAGTAAAATAGTGGCAATATAGCATGAATCTCACTGGAATAAAAAGTGAGACGAAAACTCTTTACCATGGCGTAATCAATCGAGTCGTGTGACTAAAAGTTAATAACCATTAAATTAGTCATAGAATATCATGAATATAAAAATAATCGTGATAATATATATCAAATGTAAGTACATAATACACAACATTCAATAAATTTGTTGGGAATAATGGAAATCTCACGGAATTAAAAGTGAGATAAGAAAATCCCTTACCTCATGTCCGACTTGACTCGATCGGTCTTTAATCTCCTGAATAATAAAATAAAGTTAATTTATACATTCATAAGAATATTTTTCAAGTTTATTATTTCTTTTCTACCACTTATTACCATGTTATAAACATTATTTAATCATTCAAGTTAATAATGTCCATTTTGTCGATATCTGGTAATAGAGTCACAAATGAACACCATATATTTACAAGTTGTTCACATGGTCAAAATTTCATTATATCAAAATTTATTGTCAGGAATTAGATATCATATATATAATATATATATAGTATATACATGTATTTATAATATTACGTAACATTTGGAGTTATTAAATGAAATGCACCGTTCATAAAGATGGTAAGTCGTACGTACGCATGAAAGCCACATCCATTTCTATTTCTAATTTTAATGGAATTAAAAACATAATGATATATAGTTATATTATAAATCCAGTATAATATCATATAAAATATTATTAACTCCATCTTTTATACATCCCACATAAGGCATTAATGAGTCATATCACTCTGAGGGGGCGATAGTCTGCACTTCCTCTAATGAGATTATCGTATTTACCCACTATGGAAACCATAAATGAGTTCTATAAATGGAGAAATAAAGAATCATAAAGAAAACATAAATATATATCATATATAAATATAGTTCCTTCATAATTTCCAACATGAGAAGAGGTAGGAGATAATTGAACAATCATCATTTCGTGAGGCATATGTTTTCCATTCGCAGAAATAGTATGTTCTTCACCCATTAGATGGAGGTGTGTGTAAGTGTAGTTAGAATCCTTCTCATAACAACATCCTAGTATATTGATGATACTCATGTTGTTATAAAATAATGGAATAAAAATATTTTAGGGGTTGGAGAAGTAAAATAAAGGATGCTAAGAGAAATTGTTAGCTTTAATTTGGGTAACTCCCTTTGGTTTGAACCAAAAGAGATTGTTAAAGTGCCTTCTCCTTTTATAAGGGAGAGGAGGGGCTCTTTAGGATAGTGTGAAAACCTTATTTTATTATAAATTATATTCAGTTTCAAAAGCTTCAAAACACATTAAAGTCAATTATGATATGACTCATATTCAAAATAAAATCATCCAATAAGAATTGGATAGGCTTTGTATATTATTTTAGCCTTTATAATATTATTTATTTAAATCATTTATTAATGACGTAAATACTCATCACTATTGTGTCATAAATAATTCACTTTATTTGATGTCTAAAAATTATTAAAAAAAACCATGATCTAGGTAATTGTTTTATATTTCCATGGAATATTTATAGTCGAAACTATTACTTATATAACACCATATAAAAATTAATTTACCAAGAGATATTTGTTTATGTCATTTTTGTCTTTACTTTAAATTATTTAATCTAATGTGTCATTATCATTCATAAGTGGCTCCATGGGGTCCCAAAATCGACCAAAATATTCCCATGGTCTGCCATTACTCATCCAATAAGTTTCGGACAATTGTTAAAATGATTTTTAATTATTATAATATTCTTTTTACCTTGAATTACCCTATATACCTTTAACTGTGGTAAATAAAAGTGAAAGGTTACTATTCATCAAAAATTATTTTCATCTTATTGAACCACATTTTACATCTTGATATTAACCGTGTCTCTTGGATTTTTCAAAAATTCATCTCACAGAAGCGGTAAAATTTCATTTGAATGAAAAAGTCAGTTTTTTTACTACTACTAAGTGGTTTCACTATTCATCAAAAATTGAAGTTTTTCAGAAAAATACCAAAACATAAGCCTAAGATATACTTGATATTATAAAATAAAAAATGATGTCTATTTTACCAAATTATAAACATAAAAGTTTAATTAATTAATTTAAAATTAATTCTCATTGTTAAAACAAATAGCGTGTTTTAATGAAACAATAACTATTAAATGATTGACACTTGTTTATGTCCAAAGTCAAAGTGATATTTATTCCAATGAATAAAATTGGATTAAATGGTAAAAATATATTATAATTACACTTTAAAACATATTAAAAATATAATCTATCAACATAAATAAATTAGATTAAAACACAGTTTTGAATTAAAATAAAATATTTTTCACTATTCATTAAAAAATTAAGTTTATCGGAAAAATACCAAAAATTTACAAAAAGTAAATTTTGATGTCCCTATTCTAAAGAAGGGTTTTATTTGGTCAAATAGAATGTGTTAATGTGTCCAAAACTATATTTAATGAGGGTTCTCCCTTAAAAGGCAGTAAATCAACCTTTTAATGTAAATTATGATTAAAATTAGATTATTCACTATTTAAGCCTAAAACATTTATTGGATAAAAGTAAATACATTTAATAAACATGTACAATCAAATTGTAGTTAGTTTTGTTCATTTCTGCCTATAAAATGGCTAGTATTTAACTACCATTTAAAATAATAATATTATATTATGAATGTGTAATGTAAGATTTCAATGAAACTCGTGGTTGTGTATCGGGTACACTATTGAACATAGAAACCCATTTAAAGTAAAATTAATATTTAATTCCCAAATATTTATAACTATGAAAAATGTATTATTCTTTATTTACCTGGGATGTTACATAGCTGGTCAGACCCACCTTTAGTGGGCCAAACCCGCCCGCAATATTCCAGACCTACCCCCATCATGTCGGGCAGGATGTGACCAGGTCGCCATGAAACAGAGCGGAATGGAACCCCGGAAAAACCTATATGGGTCCAATTATGCCAAATGGGCCTGGCCCACTATCCGGACCGGGCCAACCCAGAACCGAGCTAGGTCAAGTCGGGTCATTTGAACTGAACTGGGGCTTGTGGGGAACCCGGGCTGGTTTGGTCGGGTCGGACCGGGGACATACACAACTATCACTTTGTTCACAAAAAAAACCAATTACTTACAAATGAGGTGTCTGATTGATAATCAATTTGTGTAATTGGAACCCTCACAATGAGGAGGATATTTTGGCATACTCAATGGAGGCTTTCAAAAAATTTGTAATATGATGAATGGATTAAGGAGTAGTTCTCTCATAATTAAGCGGACTACGGGCAAAAACCCTATGGTTTGATGAGACTTGTAGACTGGTGATAAAAAAACCTATGTGAATCCTCTACGATGGACAAGTGGGAGAATATTTGTGTGACCTGTCAGACCCATGGTGGGGAGCGGCTTTGTGTGACCCGACAAACTCACGTTACTCATCTTGGAGGAGTACCTTAGTATGGATAAGGTGGGAAGCGGCTCTGTGAGACCTGACAGTCCCATGGTTGGGAGCAGCTTTATGTGACCCAGCATACCCACGGTATTCATCAGGGTTGAGTACCAAAATATTCCAAGGTTAGTGTAAAGTAGATTTTTGTGACCCGGCAAGCCCACTATACTCATTGACGAGGAGTTCTCCAACAGTCCAAGATTATGGATGATATGACTCCTGGTCCTACTTTAAATACTCAATATTATACCTGGTGTGAGATTTATTGCTTCTTGATCATTATTTGTGGTTTTCTTGTGGATTAATTTGTTGTCTTTCCTTGTTAGTCTAGGGTCCCTACTAAGTATTCTGTTACTCACCCTTGTACGGGCTTCTCCCGCACGTGTTGTGTCTAGTTAAGATGACTGATGGCTTGGTAGAGGACTTGGTGGCCTAGGATCAAGTGATTCCCAGTGTGATCATACAGGTAGAACGTGTCTCTGTGGATTCTAGCAGCAACTCTATAATTACCCATCCTATGGGATTTTCAGCAAAAAAAACATTACATCAATCATGTACTTTCTCTTATTGTAGTTGTCTTTTGTTGGATTTGTATTCTGGCCCATTTTACTTTCAATTGTACCTTTACACTCTGGGGCTATTTAGTATCACACATGTTCTCATTTACTGTTTCTTGGGATGTGTTTGTATGTGCATGTGTATAGGTAATCATTCAAATGTATCCAACTTGCAGTTTTATGTGTTCGGTGGTAGTTGCCAACCCCTGGCCTTTAGGAGGCGGGCTTGGGGTAGTCACGACACGAGTCCTGGGGGACGAGTCATGACATCACTCTAGTTCATGATGAGTGGTCATAATACTATAAACCTGGATATACACTCCTATGGGTAATCTTTAGTTAATAAAGTTATATTTACATGAATTTATGAATGATTTATTATGTTAATAAATTAATTTATAGAATTTGAGATAACCCATCCTAACGAAACTTATATTGAACAAAGAGTTATATAGGATAAACATAAATCAAATGTAAAATTTTTGAAGAGCAAAAACTTTTTAAGTGGAATATTTCATGTAATTATGATACAATAATTATCATATGGTTTTCATTACTCGTGATTATCTTCTTTTGGATTTATTAATGGTTGGATCCCAAAGGAACCAAGTTAACAATATTTACCATGCGCAATGTGGGGATTTTCCCAATGATTAGCCTAATATGGTAATATCTAGAGTGATAAATCATTTGATTATAATAAAACTATCTTACATGAATTATTAATAACAATGTAAACATAGTTCAATCATAGAATACACCAATTAAGAGAATTCTAGTGTCTCATGGAGGTTTCGGTGACAAAGATGATGAAGAAAAGAAGTCAAAATTTTCTACATGTCATTAAGGTGGAAAAACTCTATAAGAATTTATTGATGGGAATTAGAATTCCCTATCACTGTGAAAATAAACGTCATCATGCTCATTTATTTAAGGGAAAGATAGAAGATTCAAAAAATATTGATTCAATTCCCAGGAAACTTCACCCTGGGAAAATTAATTCACTAATCCAATAGACAATGGAAAAATAGTTTCCAACAACCCCCTGGCCATAGGAACAAGGAAATCCTATGAAATTACTACTTTTGAAGAATATATTTATTTTTTAATCTATACTTTCTAATGTCTTATGAAATGTATGATTTCACAAACTATTTGATATTGAATTATAAATAAAATCACTTATTGGTATGATGATTAAATTATTTTTAAGGTTTGTGGTATATTATTTCATATGTGTCTAGATTATTTCTAATAATTTTTAGTGGTATTGGGAATGTATTTTCACTCTTTTAAAAGGGATCATAAAAATTTTTAAATTTGAGTAATCTCACTATATCAACCCAAGAAAATATATAGATTTTTACTACGAAATTCCAATGGAAATTAATTTTATCATATAGGCATTGATAACCTATCATGAATTTATTAGTAGAAAAAATATTATGTTTGATATATCAACTGAAATTAAACATTGGATCATTCCTATGTTTTGGATACACTCAAATATTTTTCATAGAGATGAAGAATTAAAAATTACAAGAAAATAATTTCTTTAAGTAGGAGAATGTAACACCCCATGATTAAAGTATTTTATATCTTTTAGTACATAATCTATTCGATAACATATTAAATGTGAAACAATAAACCAAAATAAATCATGGAACACTACGTAACTGATAAAATGTAGTCGTATAATTTTTGAGTAAAAAATGTGATAACTGAATTATGATATACATATATCTGTGTGTGTGTGTCTGTGTGTTGAAATAAAAATAATGTTCATTATTAATTCAAATCAATAAATAAAATGTAATTATTTTATCTAAAAAACTAATAATACGGATTTAAAAATTTATATATACCCTTTTAAAATTAGTTTTTATGCCCTTTATTTTAAGATACTAAATATATTGTCGATAAAATATATTATTGAAAAAAAATAATATATTTATAGGATTTGGTTCCCTAGAACCAACTTATATGTACATCATGATTACTTGTAATAATTTTTTACAATATTAATAAACCTTTCTAAAATAGCCAGTGAGAATTTATTCGATCACTAAGAGGGTGAGTGGTTGAATCAGTGATCTTTTATTTTTATGATTTCTTACATAAGAAAACCTTTCCCTAAAGTTAGTGATAAATTAATATTTCGAAAAACATGAAAACAACCAAAACCATAGGAACACTTGTATTTCAAGGTTCACTACTCAGTAAGTGTGGAAATTCCATGGAATGATTTGGAAGTAAGACAAGAACAAAAAACTACTAAAAATAGTCCTTTTATTGGTTACGGTAAGAAGAGAATATCTTTTCACATACATAAAACAATAATCAATCAAAAGTGAATTTTCTCCTCCTAGAGATAAATGATATAAAATGTATTTGTACTTACTTTAAGAACCCTCACCTATAGGCTTCAATATGTTTTCATGATGATACTTGAAATTCTTTACACTTTCACTTCTTACAAGTTCTTCTTTACTTTATTTCATAGATTATTGAAATAACCCGTCCTCAAAATTGGTAGTAAACTATCCATCCATGTTTTTCTTCCTCTGGTATACATAGTTCTATGAGGCTCAGTGTGGAACCATATTTATCTTATTACTTTCGTCTAGCCAATCATATATGTTTGACTAATCACCTTTTTTTATACTTCATCTTCCACCTCCTCAATCAATTCATCCAATAACTTTTACGAACAATCCAAACAATTACAACTAATGGGAAGACTATATCTATTGTTTTTTAGATCAATTCCACTTCATTTTATTGGTCTGATTGACTCTTTACTTTAGTATCACTTTATACAACTACCACTAGTCATCAAATTCTCATCAGAACTTCATCCACATTTATATAATTTCCATTTCACTATATTTTTAGGGTGATGTGTGAATATCATAAAAAAATACCCTATCAAAAATTTTAACACCCCATTCAATAACTTTCAAGTTTTTATCACCTTAAATTTTACTAAATGTTCTAAACTTTCCTTATGAACCAGTGTTGGTGAACATTATTAAAACATCTTATGATATTAGTGAGAGTCATTGAAATTTCATCAATGATATTTGGGATGTTTAATGGTCATCTTTGTTTCATGAAATTTAATATATTTATGAATATTTCCTAAATCCCATTAATATTTCTGTTTGGTATATATACATATAATTATTCTAACAAGTAAAGCTCTAATGGTGTTCCTGCACAATATTTTAGAAACCTCTTAGATGTATCTTTCCTAAAACTTGATCGATCTGATGAATTGTACTAGAAACCAATTACTATTTCATTTTTATGTAATCATATGACTGATGAGCCTCATGGAGTAAATTTTTTTAAATCACATCAAATATATTCTTTTGTATGAGGAGATGGAGATTTACTATTTTCACATTTTTAAAATTTTCAAGAGAATCCAACAATACTTGTATATAAGAAAAATATATATTTCTTAATAAAATTAAAATTGTATTTTTGGATCACTCAATACAATAATATAGTGTTTTCCATCTATTGATCATTTTCATAGACTTCTATTCGTTGATATGAAAATTGAAGTCGAACTGTTGAAAAATGTTGGATAACTACATAAAATTCCATATGTTTCTCACTATCTGATAATATTATATGGAGGCCACTATTCTACAGTTCTTCAAATATTCCTAAGATCAAAAAACTTTATCAATGCATGATCGATATCACTTTATAACAAGTGATCAAATTGGTAAATTTAGTCTATCAAACATCATAAAAAATCAATGTACAATCTTGTTATAGCCATACCTTTGGTTGAAAAAATTTGTTTGATATACTCCATAGATATATATAACATGAACTCTTCACAAATGAATGTTATTGTCTCCATTTAGACTCATGCTAAAATTGTGAAATATATTAACAATCATGATGTCAGGAACTATAACAATGGATTATTATCAATTTTTAACTTCAATAAATAATTTTTATGATGAAACATGAGAGAAAACTTAGATAATCAATTATTTCTAAAACACTATATAATCATCCTCCAGAGTTAGTCTGATATATTTAAGTCGGTATACTCTATCAAATCACCGCTGAGTAAAAAATAAAAATGGTGAGTTATTTTAATAAATAAAAGAAAACACATTGAGAAACCCTTTTTCCTTATAATTCTTCCAAATGCATGTCAAAACATCTTGTTCCCAAGAAACTCCCCCTTTGAATTTTTTTCAAACATGGAGCATCAATAATTGAAGCTTTAATACATGAAAAATAGATAACTAATCCATACATTATAAGACTCTAAGATCGAACACGGTTTAGTAATCAATAATATTTGATCAACAATAACATGTTGTTCATAAGTAGTTATTTAAGAAATTTTTTTATACCCTTTACAATACTTTTCCAAAAAACATTTCAATAATTTCTATTAACTTTTAACAATCACTGTCAAAGAAACAGTAACCTGTAAGAAAATATTTTCTTACATTCACTTCACAAAACTATTATAAGAGTTATAATAAAATGATATCCAAGCTTACCCATTTTAAAAACTCTCATTAAAAATATTATTTTCCTATAATAAGGTAACACACATACCAATGGATAGATTTATGTACCACTTTCCACCCCACCCCCCTGAAAACACTATAAAAAGAAAATATGAGAGGGGAGATAGGTCCCAATTGATTAATCATTAATATAAAGAGGTTAAACACCCATTATGAACCTCATTATATAAAATATTTCCTTTAGTAATGGTTTAGTGAATATATCTTCATCTTTTTCCATTGTAGGAAAAAACTCTAACTTCAATTCATTCCCTTCCATATTCTCTTTCATAATGTGGTATTTGATATCAATGTTCTTTGAATGTTAATGATTCACTAGATTCTTAGTATTATTTATATAATTTTGACTATCATAGCACAATAAAACATGAACCCTTACATCAATTAACAAGTATTCTAATTGTGTCTCCATTCATATATGTTGTGATGAAACTTGAGCGGAACAAACATATGTAACATATATAGTGATGAGTGTTATTGAATTTTTTTATATCTATTCCAACAAACACATATTTCTCCAAATAAGAAAAATCTACCATATTTAGATCTTATATCATCAACACACCTTTAAAATAACTATTTTTGTGACCAAATAGATAAATCTTTCTTGTTTGGTTATTTTTAACCTAAAATAGTTTTCCATTTAATATGATGAAGAATTATTTTTCCTACCATAATATGATATTTCATTTGGGAAATTTGACACCCTGAACACAAGGTAACAACATATACAATATTTTTCATATACTCCATTAGATATAAAAAATATTTCTAAAAAATTTCTAAACTCTTTAGAATCAAACTCTATTCCCTGTCAGCCTTTTCAAAACCTTATGCCCACTGAAATATGTGTAGAAATACGATTTTAATCTTCCATTCCAAACATATTTAGAAGTTACTTAGCATTATTCTCTTGATATTTAAAAATTAATTTCTTCTATATAGGGTATGGTAAGCCTATAATGTATTTAATTTAACCAAACATAGACATTTAAAATAAATTCTTCATCCCCTCAGAAAACCTTTAACATATTAATTTATCATTTCATGTGAATATGATATTGTCAACAAAAAAAACAGAATGAGGGAAACAACATGGTTTTATTATATGTGGATATTATTATTAACTCTTCCTTTCTTGAAGTTCAACTTATTAAAGAATATATCCAGTTTAGAAAACCATGTTATCAAAGATTTAGTTAACCCATATAAATCCTTATTTAACTTTCACACATAGCTTTCATCATTTCAAATAATTAATCCACAGGGTTGTTTAATGAAGAATTATTCATCTACATCCTCATTAAGAAAATATATCTTGAAATACATCTATAATTTTACATATATTCACTATATAGAAATATAAATAAATATTATTTTACTTTTATGTGAAATGGTATCCTCAAAATCAATGCCATTAATTTGATTGTAACCTTAAAAAACCATCCATGAATTTTTTTCTTGTCACATCGCCTTTTTCATTCAACTATTTTCATAACACCTACTTTATTCAAAATAAATTTATATATTTTGGTTTACATATAAGTTCCAAAGTATAAATTTTCAGAATCTGATCCATCTCCTCATTCATTGAAGAAATACACTCTTGATGCTCTAATGCTTCATCAACATATTTTTATTCAACCTATGAATATAGTGAAGTTTATGATACTATCCATGGTGTTATTCTAGTTTGAAACTATTTCATTTGATTTCAAATATTTTTTTTGACTTCTACTTCCTACCATTTACTGTGATGATATTGATTCACTAGATATAAAATGTATTTAAATTACTATTATATTTAATTCTTAATGTTAGTTTTTAACAGACATTGACCTTGGAGATTCTAAAAAAAAGAGTTTCATTATCGATTTTTAAAAAATTGATGTCGAAACTCTAACTAAAATAAAATGTAACAAGTATTTTTACGTATATTTTTAAGAAACAATATCATAGAGAGATTGGTTTATAAATTTCTACAATGGGTTTTCTAAAAAATTAAAGTGGTGTGGCAGTTTGACGTCATTTTTTGGTAAAAACCGGCATAGAAAGGTTTTTTTTTCTTGAAATGACTTATGATGTATCTTTTTAAAAAAATTCTACTTCAAAATTATTTTTATTCGGAACATGGATTCAATTTTCAACATTATTTTTTAATAAAAATTGACATAGAAAGAAACCTTCCATATTAGTTGTTAACAAAATATGATATTGAAACTTCTCTTATTCAGATTCGACATCGGTTTGTTTAAAAACTGAAAAAGAATAATAGAAATATTTAAAAAATATTTAGAATTACTTTCTCCAAAAACAATTAAAAACCTATAGAAATAGGAAAATTCAAGAAACTTAAACCAATTAATGGACCTATAAAAAACA
The DNA here is from genome assembly GCA_963277665.1 of Viscum album. Lineage (NCBI taxonomy): Eukaryota > Viridiplantae > Streptophyta > Magnoliopsida > Santalales > Viscaceae > Viscum > Viscum album. The sequence continues at coordinate 2,026,084,981 of OY728146.1, read as the reverse complement.
TGATATACCAACTTATAGAAAAAATACATTGTCAAGATACTCATTTATTAACTTCAATTAAAAGGGACATAACAAATACAATTGAATCCTTGTAAAACTAAAATATACCATATTAAATAAGAAAACAATTGTCTAAATAATCATTTTTTAACTTTAATTAAAATAAAATTTCCTAATAGTTTAAAATTTAATCATACTTAACAAATTGATTTTGAAAAACATTCAAAGACGGCTAAGTTATTCATTAATATTAAAATATTCATCTGTTAAAATATATAATAAAAGTGAATATAATGAGATTAAAAATATAATATATTTATATAAAACAGAAATCGAAAGTAAAATTTTTATAAAAATATAATAAAAAATCCATGTAAGTACAATTAAAATAAAAAGTATGTTGTGATTTATCAAGATAATGGATTTGTAATTACTTTATTTAATAAAACTCACTCAACATTACTCACATGATTTCTCTTGGAGTTTAGTGATTCATTAATTATGGTGTGTATTATCTTGGATTCTTTCAGTAGGAAATATTTTATAATAGTTAATAAGGGTTGTTTTTTTGTTCTTGAAGCATTAATTGGAGACCAATCAGTTGATACAACTTTCCAAAGATAATAGTCTGGGATATCAAATCATTAATGGAATTAATAGGCAAATAGTATAAGATTACTTCTAGTAGTTTACCAAAATAATAACAAAAATATCACCTTACTTTTAGAATTATTAATGCATGGATTTTGAATATATTTTGACATATATCGTAAACCAATTTTCATGTATTTTTAAATAAATTATATAATAGTTTTTATTTATGATTCCCTTTTTCTAAAATTAATTGATTACTATTATGTGAAAATTTACTTTAATAAAATATTTTCAACTAAAATTGATAATTAGTATACAATATGGAATTATTAGTGTGATTTATATTTTGTTTATATTGATAGATTTATACATTCTTATATTTTTATCATATAGTTTAATGTTGATAAATATATGTTTGTATAGGTTTTTTTAAGTTGGCTGTTATGTCTACATTTTATCAATAAATATAACTATATATGTTATATTTATTTTGTTATAGAGTTACATAACTCAAATAATTTTTCATGTTTCCTTCAGTAATTGATTTTTTATCACTAATATGAGTTCATGGTTTAGTTAATCATGCATTTTTCAAATTAATTATATATAGATATAATTTAAAGGATTCTGTAGTGTGGATATTATTTTATAAATCCATAACCATTTATAAAATATAAAATAAACATATAAAAATAAATCTAATATACAATTTAAATCATAAAATGATTGTCTAAATACTCATTTTTAACATTAATTAAAAGATACCCACGTGGTAATCAAAATTATAATCATACTAAATAAATAGACTGTAAATAAAATGTGATGATGGTTAAGGACTTTATTCATATAGTAATTAACATCATTGAATGGATAAAATGACAATGAATTTTATATGATAAAAAAATATAATATTTCAACATAAAACATAAAATAATTAATATAACTAACATCAAAAAATTTATTCATTAACCCGGTTATGATTTTTTAATAGATAAATCTTAAACCATAATAAAAAAACTCCACCTTTCCTTTTTTATAATCACTTTACAGTTACAAAATATTAACATCAAAATCAAAACCAACATATATTATTTAATATGAAATAAATTTACCATTATTTTCATGAATTGGATTTCATTTGGATCTTATATCAATAATTGATCTTTGTAAAACAAAATATACATAAACTAATTTTTCATATATATATCAACTAAAAAGCCATGTATAAACAATAATAATTTAAAATAAGAAACTTATAAAGAAATTTAAACTTGCTTGTTTAACAATTTGAGAAATTATTTACAAACACCACCTAATAAAAAGAAAAACCAATATAATGTGAATTTATGTTGGAAGAATACATCTAACATCCAATAACCACTATAATATAAAATTTTCACAATTAATGAAATTAAAATTAAAATTATATCATAATTATCATAATTTTTTTACCCATTAAGTAATGGGAAAATAAACACCCTATCGTTGTATTTTTCTAATCTCTCACATATATCAATCACTCTAGAATCAGTATTCAAATATTTTACAAAAATTGAAATTTATTCTGGATCAAAAAGACCATAAACACAAGTGGTTTTATTTTCAATGAGGAGAGTTTGTAGATACATAAAAATAAACTGATATAATAATTCACCTGATATAAGCATTATTTAAGTAATGAAAAACTAAAACATAAATCCTCTTACTTGGAAAATACTTCCACACAGGCACCCTGCAATCCTAAAATATAAATAGATCCATGATATCTTTTTTTAAATATTATAAATGCATAGAATCCTCAAAATATAACAAATGTCATCTAAAACAAAAAAATATTATCCGAGGTAAATGAAAACTAGTGTAACCATATTATCCCATAAAAAATATCATATGTATTTGAAGTTGTTGGTTCATGAACCTTTTGTTTAATTTGTAACAATTTTTTTTATTTCATATAATCCTAAATAAATTAAACATATAAAAACATTATGTGTAATTTTCAATAAAATGTAAATAATATCTACAAAACAACTCATACCTCATATGTTAGATGATGAAGAAAGCTAGACAAACAAATTAAGAAATGACCAAAATAATCTCCAACTCTGGTAACCGCTTTAGTAGGAAATCATAGTTGATTATTTTGATGAATAATAACATATATTTATATTCTTACTTGACACAAATGAATAGGCCGGTAATGTAAAGAATACCACAAAATATGAATTATTTTTTCCACTACAATAGATACATGGGTATATTCAACATACATCTCACAGTATAAGGTCTGGTCAAAATGAGGAGGTGGATGATTTAAGTAGGTAGGCTAGGTATGGAAAGCAAGCTACAAAAGCTACACTGGTTGAGATTATTTCATCCATTTTTAAAGCAAATCGTACATAGCTGATTAAATTTTGATTCACATAGAGTGTTTTTGGTATATCAAAATAGATTTTAAAGAATCTATTTTTGGATATCTTTATTTCATACATTTATTATACAAAAAAAGAATACTGACACCCACCTCATATCCTCTTGTAATACTAGGGTGTTCTAGGTTTATTATAGTAGTATCTTGGATTTTCATCCTGACCTGAGGGATAAAATACTCTTTCATGGCTTTCTCCTACATGACATCCTGAAATGAAAAATTAAAGTTTTACATTTGATTTATTAATTTTAAAAATAAAACCATTCATGGAAAATAAAAAATAATTTATTACTATACAGTTTGTTACATCTTTATATTTATCTCTAATATAATTTTCATTTTTTTATTTCCCACTATTTTCAATTTTTTATGGATAATGGGGGAGATGGAGGACCAAACATCAACTCTTCTAAACCACTACTGTATTTAGATCTTAATTAGTCAATCTTTTCTACAATCATTTTCTCCACTAATAAATGTTAACCACTAAATGTTAATGTATGGGTTTATACATTTTGTAACTTGATATCCTGATGAGAACTAATAGAGTCTTTTTGCACAAAAATAAATTGTTCTGTAACTAAGAAATATGCAATAATTTTAATAATATAAAATAATTATCACACTATAAATGTTTCATCATTTATACAAAATAATAATTAATTCCAGGTATCTATATCTAAAGAAAAACATGAGGCATGGGTTTTCATTCTGTAACTTCCCAAAAACAATATTTTTGTTCAATTTTGTTTTAAAATCTCAAAATAGAACCACCTCTAAAACTATGTTTTTTTAAAAAAAATTCTTGAAAATTGAATGTTATCTATATTTTAACACATTAAATATTAGTCATAAAAAATACATAATATTAAATGAATAAGATAAAATTAAATCAGTTGAGATATTTTACCATTATGGTCTCCCATAGTTTCTCTTTCCTGATATTTTCAATAGACCACCAATGAGGTTATAAAATTCTAAAACAATAATGGCTCACCATTATGATATAGTAGGTAAATTGAATTGAATTTGTTCCAGTTGGGTTATTATTATCAAAAAAATTAATACTTATTCCCTATTCTCAATGATATTTTTATAGTTTTGGGAAACATGCAATCCCACATCTACCAAATATATAAGTACTTTCCTCTATTAAATAAAGAGAAGTCAACTCTATTTTAGGTTCATTAGTAATACTGAAAAAAGACATATACCTTAGTAAATTTCCCACTACATCTATGTTTTTCATTAAAATAGACAAGTGTAATAAGATTCTATATACCTATATATTATAAAAAAAGTGAAAATTAAAAATCAATGATTACAAAAACATGTAAGTAAAAACTAGTTTCATGCATGTGTATGATTCAAAAAACTTTATGATTTCATGATTATTTCCCATAAAATATATTGGTCAAGCAATAAAATATTAAAAATAATTTTAAAATGATAGAAACATTTATTAATTTAAATATCACAGCTATAAAAAATGGTTTAATATGCATAAATTTAACAAAAACATAATGATATATTTTGGGTTTTTTAGTCAAATTTGTTTTACCATAACTGTTCAATATAAAATTTAACACAAAAATCATATAAATTATAAATATATACACAAATAAACATCAAATAATTAGAAAAATAGAGTTTTTACACATATAAATTTCTAAAAATAAATAAAATGTAAATATTTACCTGAACAATTTGGGGAGTGATTTAGTTTTTTATCATATCCCTTCAGCATGATCATTTCATACAGTATAGATCGTGTCTACATTATAGTCATTATTATCATCTGCATATCACATAATGGAGGAAGAGGCCTCATATAATTTTATAACATTTTCATTATTATCATCACCAAAATGAATTTTTACCCTTACAAATGATGGACTACTAATCATTCAATAGATCAATGACATAAAATATTTTATTTTCAGGTTTCACCATGATAAATGGTTCAACATTGCAACTAAAGCAATACTAATAATCGAATGAAAACCCATCATCATCATGCTTAACACCGCTATTACTATAAACCATGTTACACATAAAAATATAAATATAAATTTATTATAATCAATTTATCATATATACTCAAGAACTAAAAATATTTTCTTAATGTATGAGTTGAAATTTATCTTTTTAAATCAAAAAAATGCCTTGCTCTAGTGATGAAAATTACAAAATTCTTTTAATGGTACTCTATTAAACATAATTTTTTGTGTAAAATGTTTACTGATTAATATCAAAACTAGACCATCTCATTACATTAATATATAGTCCCCCTACCATCCATTTAAATGTTTTTGATGCAGATATATATTTTCTAACATTATTTGTAAAACATGAAAAAATGCTCGTTATGCATAATAATCAACTAATTTCCATTTATTTTTATATATCATTACTTTAATTAAACAATATGTGATGATATGTATGGTTGAACCTCAGTTGTGTTGTTCAAAATGTATAAATATTCCTAAATCACTTCATCATGTGGAATGGAATTTTCCTTTAATCCACGAATCCCTAAAACATCATTATCAATTATTAAATTTCAATATATATAGATACCAATATGCTTCACATCCTAAACATAATCCATAAAAACATAATAAGCTCTTCCAATACAAATTTTTGAATAATAGACTCCTCTAATCGATGGGGAATTTTGAAAAATCTCTTCCTAATTTTCATATATACTTCAAAAGGATACATATAACATAAATAAAAAGGCCCACATATTATTATACCTTGCACTAATTAAATCGCCAGATAAACCACTATATCAAAAACCGTAGCTGTAAAATAAATTTCTTATTGAGAAAGTATAAGAGAAAATTTTTTCTCCAACACATCTATAAAATTTGGATAAAAAAATTCTACAAATGGATTTGAAAAAGAACTTAACCTGATGATAGTATTTCTAAATGGTGTTAGAAATAAACCCTAAAATATGATTGGTACTAGTTGTTGCATCAAAACATGACATTATTGAGATTTCATACCTATTAATTTAAAATCCTTAAATCACACAAAATTACCCACATTTGACGAATATTCACTTGTTACTTTAATATCATGTATAAAATAACAAAAAATAATCCTCTCACACTTTATTAATTTTTGAAAAGATGAAGGTAAATATATTTTGTTTCCTTTCATAGTGGTATCTAACTCCAAACATATTCCCAGGGATATTATGTCTAACCTAGACTGAAATTGATAAAAAAAATTATATGCATCTCAAATAATGTTCTAATAAAACTAACACTTATTTTTTATTCAACAATCATAATGTCAATGTTGTGCTTTATCTTAAAAAATCTCCTTTAATTTACTTCAAAAATGAAAAAAAAAATCTTTAAAATATTTTTTGATTAATATAAATTCCATTAATTAAAAAAAGTGGAATAAAAATTTTTCACTCTATTTTGATATTCTTCAGCTGAAAATGGTTAAGGTGGAATATTATATTCTTTTAAACTATTAATTTATATTTTCATTCTATGATAAGGATAGTAAATTCGAAATAAAAATATTTGATGCACCATGTACACTACATTTCTTCCAATATGTAATTGATAATATGAAGTCTCTTCTTAACAAATTATGATTGATTTATATCCGTTTACATTGTATATAGATAAGTTTCTATTTGTGTGAAATGATTTGGTAGTGAAAATTATCATAGAAAGTGAAAGAAAATAATGTTTCTTGTATGCATCAAAAACTATAACCCATGTCTCCCATAATAGTATCAAATAATCAATAAATGGTTAAATATACACATCACTATCATTTTCCAACTATTTTGGTCTATAAATCATCAAGATCATCAGAACATATTTTTCTCTTCATATATATCTCTAGGGAAAAGTTGTAAAATACTAGACAAATAGGACAAGAACTATATTTTGAAACTGAGGATCTAATATAGATTCATTCAATTTATGAACAATCCAATTCAGATATTTCTAATTACCCACCAAAATTAGTGAAATATTTTTTCAAATCTATTCCATTGTTGTGGATCAATAGGCTGATTTATGTTACCATTATAGATGTTCTTGTCTGCATACCTTCTTAGTCATTTTTTATTATTTTAATTTTTAAATAGATTCTTCAATCAAGGGATTATAGGAATGTATAAAATTTCTTTATTAGGAGGTTTGATTCTAGTTCCTAAGAATTAATTATAGCTCAAATTTACATCTATATTATTTCATGTGGAATATTTTCATCAATATTAGATGTTGAATTTTTTTTTATTTCACAATTAGAGATCCAATGTGTATAATTATGGGAAAAAACATAATTAATTGATATGATCATTTATTTCTTCAAAATTTAACATTCTCATATTCAAAAACATCACACATGGATAGAAAATCAAATATTTATTTCGAAGTTTATGTTTATAAAATTCCAATAAATCAGCATATCCTTTCATATATTCATTTGTGGTACGTAGTAAATTTATCCTATTATAATCCATTAATTACCTAAGAACAATATATAATGGAAGAATATATTAAAACATACAATAATTTAAAATATTTATTAATAGATAAATTTTAAATATAAAAACACGTAAACAAATAATCAATTATTGATTACTATTTGGTCTTCCAAAATAACTATACAAAGTGAACATGTCATATTATACATAATTTATCCTAAAAAATAACAAAAAATCATAAATAATTTATCTTCAAATAACTATACATAATTTATCTTCAAAAAAAGAAAAATATTTAATCTTTCAAAATTAAAAAAATTACTTGTAAACACATATACTTAATTTATAAAACATAAAAAAAATAATAACTTATAAAAAATAATCATAAAAAATAGTTTTCATAACAAAAAATGAACAAAATTTATCATACAAACAATTTTCATAACAAACAATTAAACATTTATAAATTACATAAAAATAATTATGAAAAATAGCTCTGAAATTTTGAATAATTATTAAAACAATTTTAAAAAAAATTAAACGAACAATTATAAAATAATTACAAAAAAATTATCATAAGAAACAATTATAAAAACAATTATATGAATAATTATATATAAATAACTAAAAAACAATTATAAAATAGTTATGAAAAATATCTTAAAACTAATTATCAAAACAAATAGTTATCATAGAAAATAGTTAAACATAAAATCTTATCATAACTTACAAAAAATTGTTATAACAAAAAAATATAAATAATTATTTTATAGAAAAAATGACTTAGAAAAATAAGAGTTCGATAATGAATAATACCTAGTGAATACCAATAAACTCAATAGAAGTTGGTGAAAATAGAGTGAACGCTGCGAGATTGAAGAAACATAAGTTCAAAAATAAAGTACACACATAATGAACAAAACCCTTAAATCATGGTTGTGGGTAGACCGCAATAGCTCAAGGATCATGAAATAAGAATAAAGGATGGAATATTAAAGAGAAAAAATGTAAAAATTAGATGAAAATTAACAGTCAATTTATGGTCATTGAGGGTCATCCAATATGTTGGGTGTCATCGTCAAGTCAGAGATAGGGTATCATGCAAAATAAAAATAAGGGTTTGGGTTGTGGATATAATTTTTTAAAGAACTTTTAACAGATATTTTCATAAAACTAATGTTATTCATATTTTAAATGCCTATTAATGTTGTTTTTCTAGAAAACTAACTTTGTAGAGTTTAATAATGACTTTTAATGTCCATTTTTCTAAAAAAATGACGTTATTTTTTTTAATGATTTTTAATGACATTTATCTTTAAAACTGAGATTAAATATTTTCTAATAACTTTTATTTTGGTTGTTTGTGTACACCATTTTTAGACGTATTATCAAATACCTTTTAGCATTGGGTTTTTAAAAACCTGTTGTTAAAAGGTTCCCCCATTACATTTAACATCAATTTATAAAAAATGATGTTAAAATAACGATGCCAAATCCTATATTTCTTCTAGTTATGTAACCATTCCTCATCACTTGAGATAGTTTATTTTTTTTGGAAAAAATCCTTCAATGTACTTGGGTGACAGAGGCTAAGGTGGCAGGACATTCGGGCCGGAAGGAGACTTACCCGTCGGCACCCTAGGTTCCCATAATGCTTATAAATAGAGGGTTACCCCTCCTCATTTGTAGTGAATCTCAACACTTAAATAAAATTAGATCTCCTGCCACCCAGTTAGTTTGGGAATTCAAGTGGTGGTTTGGTTCATAAGTATAAATTTATTCAGAAGAATCATTCTGGTTTATAGTTGTGCGCCAAAATTGGTTTGGGCGTAAAATGGTGTCAGTTTCCCATGTTATGAGTTGGAGAGGGGAGCGTCGCACAATTGGTTTGGTGACACCTTCCTTCTAGGCATAGATAAGCACGCCATCCATTCTATAGTTGCGCCAATGTTGTAAGATTGCCTAGTACACCTATGGGAATGTTATATTCATTAGTGGATGAAAGTTTAACTTCAACAGAGCATCTATATATAGAATAATATGTATTAATTTGTGATAATGAATGGAATTATAAGTCTTTATAGTGTGAGTGGATATTCTGAGTAAGTAGTGATTACACTTAAGTTGCGAGAGCATTGATATTTCATATTATGAGTGGTTGTAAACTAGGAGGGACAGTGAGTCTGCTCTGAACATTGTAAATATTAGTGAGCTTTAGTGGATTTGGTACAGAAGCACATCATTGTTGTATGTTCCTTAGACGTAGCCCAGTGAGGGTGAACCAAGTAAAAATCCTTGTGTCTACCTACTTGCTTCCCTACAATAATGCATCCAAAGCATCATTATCAGATTAATAAAGAACAAGATAAACATTAACAACATAATAAAAAACAATGTGACTCTTATAATATATAGGTAAATATCTAGTGGGGTAGGAATAATTTTTAAATAATATATCTATACCCTAATCCCCCCACCCTTAGGTTTTCTAGGACCTTTTTGGTCCTAATAATTGGTATTAGAGGAAGGATTCTTTTATCAGACATGTTTTCTCTAACATGGTTCAGTTCATTGCTCAAGTTAAAGATTCAGTTTCATCTTATCTTGGTGTGGCATGGAAAAGGGAAAAACATCAAAGAAAAATCATATGTCAGATGGTATTCCTCACTGTGTATGTGTTTATAGAAAAAAATGTGAATCAACTAAATGAATAAAATAGCTTACTGAAATAAGGAATGGATGAATTAGATTGGGAAAATATAGATTCACTCCATAATGATATAGGAACAAGTGAATTGCTAGAAATTAAATTTGATGCTAAAACTATTTATGATGAAGAATTTTAAGGAGGCCACAAGTAGATGTTGACATAAAAAGGGAATTGTACTGGGAACTGGATGAGCAAGTTAAATCTGATGATATCTGAATTCAAGTATTGTAAATTGAGGTCAACAATATAAGAGGTGTAAATCAAAGGCTTATTTACGTGGCTACTGACCTAAGTGGGAAGAATGATTCGCAAGATTAAAAACTTCAAAAGTTGTCTATAATGAAAGAAAATCATCAAGCTAATGTCTAGGGAAATAATCTAAACATAGATAAAATTCAGAATTTGAAAGCCAGAAATGATGATCTTTCTACACTGATATCTGAACTAGTTAAGAATAATCAAAGGCTAGAACAAGAGAATTCATCCTTCTTTGATTTGGATTCCCAAGAAAAATTGATAATAATGGAGAAAAGCTATATAGTAGATAATATCATATGAGAATTGGAAGATGAGATGAGTAGCAGGAGGAATCTCAAAAGAGAACTCAATTCCGAACATGAATCAAGAGATAAAATGTTTCAGATAATGGAGGAATTGATAGAATCAGTAAATAAAGAAATTGAGAAATAAAATGAAAAAGGAAATCCTAAGTTGAAGGATGCATTGCACTTACTATTTGATTGTCCTTCGGCTGGTGATGATAAAATGAAAAGAAAGTATGTTATTTTTGAGAAGAAGTAAGAACCAATTTTTACATTTTAATCACCATATAGTATGAGAAAGTCTAGAATTGTATTTTATTAATCCCCTCCTATGCATGATATAAAGATAGCCATGAATAGTTCTGTAAATGGAAAAAATCTTATAGGTGCTGGAGATAGAGCTAAGATGACATTTAAAGGAACTAGTGACAACATGTTCTATTTCTGTTGGATTCATGGACACACATCAAGAATTTTTTAGAGGCTATGGAATATATTTCATGTTGTCAAAATATAAACATTTCTAAATCTAAGAATAAGAAGAAGCATCTTGAGAAGTCTAAAAAAAGTGTCTCTCGGAAGAAATTATCCATGAAGTGCTTCTATTGTGGAAGAATGGGACACACCGTGAGTATGTGTCGGGAAGCTCATGATCTCATCATCACACGGATAATAGAAGAAGAATAAACATCTCAATTGAGAAACGATTAAATGAGGAATGAATGTAATGGAAGATGTTTCATACATTATTATCATGGTAATTTGGCTAGATAGTACAACAAGAAGAAAGAGTTGAAGGAAAAGAAACCTAGAAGGAGATCCCCAGAACAAGCAATGTACAACGAAAAAGCCTATACTGGAATACAACATGGTAAACTGAAAATAGGTTTACTGTCTTAGTGAATCACAAGGAGCTCAATGATTGCTGAAGCAATCACCTCCTCTATTACACTGACAACAACTCTCTTGGAAAGAACCCGAACAAATATGGAATAAAAAGAGAGAAGACACCACTACTACAACTTGACATTTTATCAGTGCTAAAAACTAACATTAACAGTGCTAGAAAAGTGATTTTAATGATGGCCTAGATAAATGGGCTCCCCTTTATCAGCCCTCTGAAAATCGCTCATAAAGGCAACCTTTATCAGCGCTAAAAAAAGCGATGATAAAGGACCCCCTTTATCAGCGCTCTTTTTAGTGCTGATAATGGTCTCCTTTAACAGCGCTTTTTGGAGCCCTGATAATGGGGAACCCCCCCCCCCCTATCTATGTCGTCATTAACAGTTCTTTTATATCACTGATAAAGGGGTTCCTTTATCAACGCTGATAATAGGTCCCTTTATCAGTGCTCTTTTAGCACTGTTTAAGGTTTCCTTTATCAGTGCTCAGAAAAGCACTGATAATGGCACCTTCCCATCCACCTGCACAACCAGAACCTGCACAGCTGCACACCTTCTGTAGTACCCCCGGTTTCTGGTATGTAACCCTTTCATGATGCTTTTCTTGGTTTCAAATGCTATGGGTGACGTATGGGAGAATCGGGAGATCCTGGAGTAAAGTTTTAAGCAAAGGGGAAGGCCCACAGTAGACACACGGTTTGTCAAACCGTGCAGCCAAACCATGTGTGTCTGACTGGGGAGGCAGTGGCATCTGCATGGCCGGTGCATGGTTAAGGGAAACCATGTGATGAGTCCGTGCGTGAAGGATGGCCAAGGCAGAATGTAACGCATGGTTAGCGCACGGTTTGTCAAACCATGCGGACTAACCGTGCGGTCACTTAAAATTAGATCCTAAAATTGTAGATCTAACTCGTTTTGCCTTTAATTTCCATGTTTAAAGCACCTAAATGGCCCTAACATGGGATTACTCTCCTTTGAAGGTTGAAAAACCTCTCCCAAGTATTCCGGAGGCAATTCGAAGTCTTCTCTTGGAGAATCAAAGCCGGTTTCTTATGGTATGTGATCGTTCTTGATAAGTTTCTCAGATCTACTTAGATCTACTTATCCTATTCTCTTGTTTTCTTAGTTTATGCCTGATATGGGTATATATAAGGGTGTGGATGCCAAATATGACAAAATTTGGTCTTGGTTGTGTTAGGAGAAGTGATCTAAGGAGGTCTTTTGGAGTTTTGACCTGGTGTTCTTGAGCATTCTTCGTCCGTGGTTTGGTATCTCCCTTTTGTTGAGGTAGGTGGCTTCACTCTCGATTCCTCTTTCTTAGAAATTGAAGTATTTGTTCAGTTTTACTTAATTGATTGGGTTTGACTGTGAAATTGTGGTGCAAATCATGTTATAAATCTTCTTTAGTGATGATTTATGGGTTTTGATGAAATTGTGGAAATTGAAAGAATGGTTTGTGAAAAGTGTTTTGGTTTATTGATTTTAAAATAGTGATTTTAAAATATGGATTTGCTTGATTTGGAAAATGGTATGTGGGAAAAAGGTTTTCTATAAAAGGGTTGTTTTACTGAAATGGTTTTGGCATGATTTTTGGGAATGTGTGGTCTGTGTTCATGTTGCATATACAAGGCTTGGTTGAAGTAGGACCTTGTTCTCGGTGCCAAAGGTGTAATGAAACATGGGACTTTTAAGTACGAGTATTTGTTTAAATATGACCTTGTTCTTAGTGAAAAAGGTGTAATGGCAAATGGGGAATAATTACATTGTGACGACTTGGTTGATCGACGAGAAACCACTCATGAGTATGGAACTGTCATAATGATAAATGCATAGTGGATTTCACGGGTTGTGAAATGGTGGATTGTGTGGATTTGTGAGAATGGAATGAATGTGCCAAAATGGAAATGTTAATTTGATTGGAAACTTTGCTTGGTTTCTTTTCTTGAGAAAGATGGTTTTTGTTGGAAAATGACTTTGACATGGAACTTGTTATATTGTGAACTATTTAGGAATTGTTTTTTATAAATTGTTTTATATAAATGTGCTAACATGTTTTATCCTAGAGGCATGAGTTGGGAAGTCATCAGGGAAAACCTACTGAGTTTCATTACTCAACCCCTACTTTGGAATGTTGGTGCTTTTGCAGATGTCATATACTGGGATTTTGGAAAAGGTAAAGTGTCACATGTTTATAGCACCACTTCATGATACTTGGGCTGGTTCATGATGTTGGATCTTGGAGTTTATGGAGCATGAAGTTGTGTGGTCATCTTGTATTATTTTAGTTTTTCTTTCCACTGTTTACTCTATTTTAGTGTTGGTTTCCACTGTGGTACTCTTAGTTGGTTTTTTGATAAAATAAGTGGTTGAGTTGTCTTGGTTTTATCATGCATCATTTAGTTGATTAGTTTGGTTATGGTTGTTGGTTTTGTGGTTTGTTTTTAAAAGGGTAAATCGTCCCTCGTTTGTGTTGAAACCCTTCGGCAGTTATTGCCAGCCTTTGGCACCTTGGAGATGTCGCTTAAGGCCAAGAAATGACTTGTTACACTCTCAAGCCAATGAGAATTGGCGGGTCATTACAAATTGTATCAGCTTGTTTGGTCCTTTCCTAACAAGTGGCCATCGATGTTCTTAGTCTTGGAGTTAAAATTCCTTCTTGTCTATTCCTTGGGTGGTCATCTTAGACAGGAGTAGGATTTTCAGAACTTGAAATGTATAGCATAAAATGACATAGCTAACCCGTTTATGTTGAACATCAAGTTACCAGGGTGTTGGGTACATATATGTTTTTGATACACTTCTAGAATGTTGGAAATCTCATTGTCATGGGTTTATCCAATGAGATGATCATGGCATGAATTATATAGGAATGGCTTCCCACTATAATTGCATAAATCATTTTGAGAAATGGATTATGGTTTGATGCAAAATCATGATTTCTAAAAAAATTTAGCACGTTTTCAAATGAAACATTTTTAAGAGACAATGGTTGATGTATTTTAAAAATAGATTGATTTTCAAAAGGTAGAATTTTTTTTTTCAGAAATGGGTAAATGGGGAAAAGCAAGATGTTCTGAAAACAATGTTGTGATAATGTGGCGATAGAAATTAAAATTTTATGCCTTCAGTTTCTAGGAAGTGAGACTAACGGTGTGCGTTGTTTGTATAGAAAATGGAACCTGTTAGGCGCCGTAAAAACCAAACGGAAGATGCCCGTGAGAATTTGGTTGCACCTGATCCACATGTGAACCAACAGTTGGCCCAAAGCATTGCTCAGACTTTTAAAACCATTGAGTTGGGAATGCAACCGGATACCTTGTTTTCGATATCTGTCACTGCTGAAAATCCAAGGGGAGGAAGTACGGCTATCTTCACTAGAGGAACTTAGAACTCTAACACTATGAGCAAGATGGAATCAGAAAACTTTTCTCAAGGATGAAGAACACATCATAATCAGACCAGAATATTTCTAAAACTTCCTCTGATACCCAAGAGTAATCCAGGATGTTTCTAGTGAGGCTCTATGGGCCACATCATGCGGAGTTATAAGGAACAACCTCGAGAATGTCATAATTGTAACAATATGGGACACCTTCAGCTCTATTGTCATAATGCTATGAGGTCAGGTGTTTGTGACCCTCTTCACAAATGGAAGTGTCAGCAGGAAAATAAAGAGCAGAGCATGGAAAGAATGCATCTTCTTGGAGTTGAGCAAGTTGTAGTGGATGATCAGTTGGGACCCTCCAAAGTGAGAGGTAGGGTTCTTTCAATTTCCACATTGATAAAAGATTTGTTTGATACGTGTGATCTCCTTTCTTTTCTTGCTTCTCATATCGTTGATTTGTTGGATTTACACATAGAAATGATGACACTTTTTTTGAACCTACTAACTCCTCTGGGTCAAAGAGAGTGTCCAGCCTTCCTATGTCGATCATGTTGTTTATTTGTGGATGGGATCGATTTGATGTGGGATTTCTCAGTTCTTGAGATGGATGATTATGATATAATCCTGGTAATGGATTGGTTGGTGGCGTTTAATTCCCACATTTATTTCTATGCGCGAATGGTTTGTTTTGTGAGGAAGGATGGCGTTAGACATTTTTTTAGAGAGGAGAAGAGTGCAAAGCTGGTACAACATATTGGTTCGCACCAATTGTTGGCACAATCTCGTATCAGTTTTAGGTTTTTGGCATCAATGTAAGAGATCGAGGAAAATAGTTTTCTAGCTGTTGTGGATCAATTTCTAGATGTCTTCCCCAAGAACACCTCAGGGTTACCACCTATAAGAAAAGTGGAGTTTACGATTGATCTCCTTCCAGGAACCAATCCTATCTCACTTCCATCTTATAGGATGGCACCAATGGAGTTAAAGGATTTGAAAGTGTATTTGGAAGAACTGGAAAACAAAGGATTTTCTTCGGCCAAGCGTGTCTCCGTGGCAGCACTAGTTTTCTTGGTCTACCTAGTTATTACCGACATTGTGCGTGACTTATCACGACTAGCTTCCCCCATGAAAACTTTGAAAAAGAAAAACAGTGCATTTCAATGGACTGAAAAATTTCAGAGATCTTTTCAAGAGATGAAAATTCTCCTTACATTAGCACCCATCCTGATTTTTCCGGAATCAGGATAGGGGTATGTGGTGTATTGTGACGCTTCTGGGACATTATTGGGTTGATTTCTCATGCAAGGAGACCATGTTGTTTCTTATGGTTCAAGGTAGTTGAGGTTGAATGAGAAGAATTACCCAACACACGATTTAGAGTTAGTTGTAGTTGTCTGTGCCTTGAAGAATTGACATCATTATCTCCTTGGTGAGAAGTTCACTATGTTTACAGATCAAAAAATCCAGAAACACATTTTCTCACAACGAGATTTGAATCTGAGGAAGAGGAGGTGGATAGAGTAACTTCAAATGTTTGACTTTGACATTATTTATACACTGGGTAAGGGAGATTCTATGGCCAATGCATTAAGAAGAAAGTTGTAAGCTCAGTTGGCAAAAGAAGTTTCAGATGAATGGAAGTTGATGTCGGTCTTAGCCAACATGCATGTGGAATGTGAAAACCGAGGTGAAGTTTCAGTTTTCTTTTCAGCTACGCTTGTTCCTGAACTGGTAAAAGTGGTCAAAGAGGTACAAACATCTGATGCGGAATGTCTGATAATGAGTTCAAAACTCAATGGTGGGGAGACCATTGATGGCTGGAAACTAGAAGCTGGTTCAGTTTTGTGTTTCAAATATCAGATGGTTGTAACCATGGGTTTTCAGGAACAACTCCTTCATGATTACCACCATTCAAGATGGGTTGTACATCCTAGTACACAGAAGATGTATAAGGTGCTAAAGGCGTAGTTTTGGTGGAGCATCATGAAACGTAAGGTGGCTGAATTCATCCCACGATGCTTAACTTGTAAGCAGGTTAAAGTAGAGCATCAGAGACCAGCTGGTATGTTACAGTCTTTACCTATCCCAGTGTGGAAATGTGAGCAGATAGCAATGGATTTTGTTACAGGTCTTCCAAGAACGGTCCGGAAAGACGATGCCATTTGGGTGATAGTGGATCGTCTAACAAAGTCGGCCCATTTTATCCTGATTCATAAAACTCATACGATGGAAGATCATTCAAAAATCAATATCTATGAATTGGTAAAGAGACATGGTGTACCAGTGTCTATCTTGTCAGATAGATATCCGAGGTTCACATCTCTTTTCTGGAAATCCTTACAACAAGCCCTTGGGACTTAGTTGACTATGAGTATGGCGTATCATCCTCAGACAGATGGGCAATCCAAGAGGATGATACAGACGTTGGAAGACATGTTGTGGGATTGTGTAATGTATTTTGGTGGATCAAGGGAGGATCATATTCCCTTAGTGGAGTTTTCATACAATAACAGTTATCAGGCCTCGATACGCATGGCTCTGTTTGAAGCATTGTATGTGCGTCCTTGTCGCTCTCCACTATGATGGGCAGAAACTGGTGAAACTTCACTAGTCGGGCGGATCCTTGTCCAGGAAACAACGGAGAAGATTCATTCGATTAGAAAGAGGATGGAGATGGCTCAGAGTCGTCATAAATCTTATGAGGATCATCGCCGAAGACACTGGTCGTTTTCAGTGAGTGATCACGTCTTTTTGAGAATCTCTCCAAGACTTGGAAAATGTCATTTTGGTAAGTAAAGAAAATTATCTCTTCAAAATATAAGCCCTTTTGAGATACTGGAACGGTTTGGAGAGGTGGCGTATCGGTTGGAATTACCACCATGGTTCAGTGCAGTGTATAATGTGTTCCATGTATCTCAGTTGAACAAGTATCAGCCTGATCTTAACCATGTCATCAGATGGAATCACGTTGACCTAGAGACGGATGCTTCGTTGGTACATATTTCGGTGCGGATTGTGGATAGGAAGGATTATGTCTTGCATGGAAAAATTATCATCCTAGTGCGGGTTTTGTGCCAACATGGTCAGATTTAGGAAGCGACTTGTGAACATGAGAAAAAAATGAAAGAGCAGTGTCCAGAACTCATTTGGTCAAGAAATGGTTTTCTACTTTATGAGGAAGGAAAGGCCAATGGTGGGGAGAATTTAGTACCCCCGGTTTTTGGTATGTAACCCTTACATGATGATTTTATTGGTTTTAAAAGTTATGGGTGATGTATGGGAGAATTAGGAGATCCTAGAGTGAAGTTTGAAGAAAAGGGGAAGGTGCACGGTCATCGAACGGTTTGTCAAACCCTACGGCCAAACCTTGCGTGTCTGACTAGGGAGGTAGTGGCTTCCGCACGATCGCACAGTTAATGGAAACCGTGTAATGAGGTCGTGTGTGAAGGATGGTTGAGGCAGATGCT
The DNA here is from genome assembly GCA_963277665.1 of Viscum album. NCBI lineage: Eukaryota > Viridiplantae > Streptophyta > Magnoliopsida > Santalales > Viscaceae > Viscum > Viscum album. Next base: position 2,026,066,482 of record OY728146.1, on the reverse strand, counting down.
AACGCACGGTTAGCGCACGGTTTTTCAAACCGTGCGGTCACATAATGTTAGATCCTAAAATTGAGGATAAAACACTTTTTCCCTTTAATTACCTTGTTTAAAGCTCCTAAACGGCCCTAACTTGGGATTACTCTCCCTTGAAGGTTGGAAAACTTCTCCCAAGCGTTCTGGAGGCAATCTGAAGTCTTCTCTTGGCGAATCAAAGCCGGATTCTTAAGGTATGTGATCGTTCTTGATTGGTTTCTCAAATCTACTTAGATCTACTTCTCCTCTTCTCTCGTTTTCTTAGATCTACGCCAATTATGGGTAGATCTAAGGGTTTGGATTCCAAATATGACAAAATTTGGTCTTTTTGTGTTATAAGAAGAGATCTAAGGATGGTTTTTGGAGTTTTAACCCGGTGTTCTTGAGAATTCATCATCTGTGGCTTGGTTTCTCCCTTTTTGTTGAGGTAGGTGGATTCACTCTCGATTCCTCTTTCTTAGAACTTGAAGGCTTAGTTCAAATTGATTTAATTTCTTGGTTTTTACTGTGAAATTATGCTAAAAAACATGTTATAAATCTTATTTAGTGATGATTTATGGGTTTTTATGAAATTGTGGAAATTGAAAGAATGGTTTGTGAAATGTGTTTTGGTTTATTGATTTTAAAATAGTGATTTTAAAAAATAGATTTGCTGGATTTGGAAAATGGTTTTTAGGAATAAGTTTTTCAATAAAAGGGTTGTTTTGATGAAATGGTTTTGGCATGATTATTGTGAATGTGTGGTGTGTGTTCATGTTTCATATACGAGGTTTGGTTGAAGTAGGACCTTGTGCTCGGTGCCAAAGGTATAATGGGACATGGGACTTTTAAGTGCGATGCTTGGTTGAAATATGGCCTTGTGCTCGGATCCAATGGTGTAATGGAACATGGGGAATAATGACCTTGTGAAGAATTGGTAGATCGATGAGATACTTCTCATGAGTATGGAACTGTCATAACGATGCATGCATAGTGGATTTCACGGGCTGTGAAATGGTTGGTTGTGTGGATTTGTGAAATGGAATGAATGAGCCAAAATGGAAATGTGAATTTGATTAGAAACATTGCTTGGTAACTTTTCTTGAGAAAGATGGTTTTTGTTGGAAAATGGTTATTGTTGGAAAATGGCTTTGACATGGAACTTGTTATATTGTGAACTGTTTTGGAATTGTTTTATATAAATTGTTTTATATAAATGTGATAACATGTTTTATCCTAGAGGCATGGTTTGGGAAGTCATCGGGGAAAACCTACTGAGTTTCATTACTCACCCCTTGATTTGGCACGTTGGTACTTTTAGAGATGTCATATACCAGGATGTTGGAAAAGGTAAAGTGTCACATGTTTATAACACCACTTCGTGATACATGGGATGGTTCATGATGTTGGAGCTTGGAGCTGGTGGAGCATGGAGTTGGGTTGTCATCTTGTAGACTTTTAGTTTGTCTTTCCACTGTTTACTCTGTTTTAGTGTTGGTTTCTACTATGGTACTCTTATTTGGTTTTTTGATAAAGTAAATGGTTGATTTGTCTTGGTTTTATCATGCATCATTTTTTTGATTTTTTTTGTTATGGTTGTTGGTTCTGTGGTATGTTTTTAAAATGTTAAATCGTCCCCCATTTGTGTTGAAACCCTTCGACATTTATTTCCAGCCTTTGGTGCCTTGGGGATGTCGCTTAAGGCCAAGTAATGACTCATTACACTCTCAGGACAATGAGATTTGGCGGGTCATTACACCTGCACAAACCAGCATACCTGCAAAAAATAGCACCTGCACACCTACACAAAATAGCACCCATACACAATATTTTGACAAACAATGCTATATACATTTACTTCACATCTTGAATACAAAAAACCACACTGCTATATACATTACAAACAATGTTTTACATGGTTAAAATTACAATTATCCGACAACATTTATAAACATTAATGTTCTATCCTTTGATATCTATGATCTGCTCTCAAATTTTGTCGTCCACGGTATTTGTTGCCGAACAAAGCATCTGAAGTCAAGGAAAAAAATTCACCTATATTAGAAAACAAATATTATGTTAGTAATACAACAATGAAATAAATTAAAACATTAATATGAAAGAATACATTAATATATAAATGTGAAACTAAAATATGAAAATGATAAACTCAAATGTTTTCATTCTGAAAACAATGAAATGAAATTATGTAAAATCAATATGTTTTTTGATGATTTATCTCATTTAATAAATGATGATTCTTTATCTAATGAAAATATTTACCGGTCACATAGTAACTCAGATTGAGGTGCGGTTGATTCATACAGGTCACAAATGACTCATGGATTGTTATCTTAAAGTATCAAAACAATCCAAATGTGTTTGCTCGGTTTGTCGTATGTTAGTAGTGTTGTTTTCAAAAGTTTATGTCAATTTCAAACTGATATCAGACACTTTTAGCCATAACGGTCACACTGTGTGTTAGATTGAGGTTCGATTGATTCGTACACGTCACAAATGACTCATGGATCATTGTAATAATGTATCAAAACAATCCGAACGAATTTGATCGGTTTTCCGTATGTCACTTGTGTTGTTTTCTGAAGTTAATGTCAAATTGAAACTGATATCAGACACTTTTTTCCATACCGGTCACACCGTGTGTCGGGTTGAGGTGAAGTAGATTATTATACCTCAAAAATGACTAATGGATCATTTTCCTAATTTATCAAAACAATCCGAACACGTTTTCTCAGTTTTTCATATGTCACTTGTGTTGTTTTCTAAATTTTATATCAATTTGAAACTGATATTAGACACTTTTAGCCATATCGGTCACACCGTGCGTCGGATTGAGGTGAGGTTGATTCATACATGTCACAAATGACTAATGGATCATTGGCCTAAATTATCCAAACAATCCGAATGTGTTTTCATGGTATTCTGTGTGTCAGTAGTGTTGTTTTCTAAAGTTAATGTCAATTTGAAACTGATATCAGACACTTGTAGCCATACCGGTCACACCGTACGTCATATTGAGGTGCAGTCAATTCATACACGTCAAAAATTACACATTGATCATAGTAATAAAGTATCAAAACAATCCGAACGCATTTTCTCAGTATTCCTTATGTCAGAAGTGTTGTTTTCTAAAGTTAATGTCAATTTCAAACTGATATTAGACACATTTAGCCATAACAGTCACACCGTGCATCGGATTGAGGTTCGATTGATTCATACACATCAAAAATGACTCATGGATCGTTTTCCTAATGTATCAAAACAATCCGAACGTCTTTTCTTGTATTTACGTATGTCAGTAGTGTTGTTTTCTAAAGTTTATGTCAATTTGAAACTGATATCAGACACCTTTAGCCATACCAGTCACACCGTGCATCAGATTGAGGTACGATTGATTCATAAACATCAAAAATGACTCATGTATCATTTTCCTAAAGTATCAAAACAATCTGAATGTGTTTGATCAGTTTTCCGTATGTCACTTGTGTTGTTTTCTAAAGTTAATGTCAATTTGAAACAGATATCAGACACTTTTATCCATACCGGTCACACCATTTGTCAGATTGAGGTGTGGTCAAATCTTACACCTCACTAATTACTAATTTATCGTTGTAATAAAGTATCAAAACAATATAAATAGATTTGCTCAGTTCTCTGTATCTCACTTGTGTTGTTTTCTAAAGTTTATGTCCATTTAAAACTGATATCGGACACTTATAGCCTTACCGGTCACACCCTAAATTGAATTGAGGTGTGGCCAATTCATACACATCCCAAATGACTCATGGATCACTTTCCTAAAGTCTCCAAACAATACGAACATGTTTTCTTGATAATCCATATGTCAGTAGTGTTATTTTCTAAAGTTAATGTCAATTTCAAACTGATATCAGACACTATTAGTCATACCAGTAACACCGTGCATCGGATTGAGGTTCAGTTGATTCTTACACATCAAAAAGAACTAATGGATCGTTTTTATAATGTATCAAAACAATCTGAATGTGTTTTCTTAGTTTTCCGTATGTCAGTATTGTTGTTTTCTAAATTTAATGTCAATTTCAAACTAATATCATATATTTTATCTTTATCGGTAATACCGTGTGTCAGATTGAGGTTTGATTGATTTTTACACATCAAAAAATGAATCATTTATCATTTTATTAATGTATCAAAACAATCCAAATGCGTTTTCTCAGTTTTTTGTATGTCAATAGTGTTCTTTTCTAAATTTTATGTCAATTTGAAACTGATATCAAACACATTTAGCCATACTGATCACACCGTGCTTCGGATTGAGGTGTGGTCAATTAGTACACATCAAAAATGACTCATGGATCATTGTCCTAGAGTATCTAAACAATCTGAATGCGTTTTCTCATATTTATGTATGTTAGTTGTGTTGTTTTCTAAAGTTAAGGTCAATTTCAAACTGATATCAAACGCTTTTAGCCATACCGGTCACACCGTGCCTCGTATTGAGATGCGTTTGATTCATACATGTCAAAAATGACTCATGGATCATTGTCCTAAAGTATCAAAACAATCCAAATGTGTTTTCTCGGTTTTCCGTATGTCATTTATTTTTTTTCTAAAGTATATGTCAATTTGAAACTAATATCAGCCACTTTTAGCCATTCTAGTCACACTGTGCGTCGGATTTAGGTGAAGTTGATTTTTACACATCCAAAATGACTAATGGATCATTTTCCTAAAGGATCAAAACAATATGAAATCATTTTCTCAGTTTTCATATATGTCAGTAGTGTTGTTTTCTAAAGTTAATTTCATTTTGAAACTGATATCATACACTTTTATCCATATTGGTCACACTATGTGTCGGATTGAAGTGTGGTTGATTTATACACGTCACAAATGACTCATGGATCGTTTTTATAAAGTATCAAAACAATAAGAATGTTTTTTCTCAGTTTTTCGTATGTCACTTGTGTTGTTTTCAAATGTAAATGTCAATTTGAAACTGATATCAGACACTTTTAGACATTCCGGTCACACCGTGCGTCAGATTGAGGTACAGTAGATTTTCAAATGTCAAAATTGACTAATGAATCATTTTCCTAAAGTATCAAAACAATATTAATGTGTTTTCTCAGTTTTTCGTATATCAATAGTGTTGTTTTCTAAAGTTAATGTCAATTTCAAACTGATATCAGACACTTTTATCCATTCTGGTCACATCGTGCGTCGTATTGAGGTGCGGTTGATTTTTACATATTAAAAATGACACATGGATCGTTGTACTAATGTATCAAAACAATCCAAATCTGTTTGATCGGTTTTCCGTTTGTCAGTAGTGTTGTTTTCTGAAGTTAATGTCAATTTCAAACTTATATCAGAAAATATTATCCATACCAGTCATATCATGCATCAGATTGAGGTTCAGTTTATTCTTACACATCACAAATGACTGATGGATCATTATTATAATGTATCAAAACAATCCAAATGTGTTTTCTCAATTTGTCGTATGTTAGTAGTGTTGTTTTCTAAATTTTATGTCAATTTGAAAATGATATCAGACACTTTAAGCCATACCAGTCACACCGTGGGTCAGATTGAGGTGCGGTCAATTTTTACACATCAAAAATTACTAATGAATTATTTTCCTAAAGTATAAAAATAATCCAAATGCGTTTTCTCAGTTTTCCGTATGTCAGTAGTGTTGTTTTCTAAAGTTAATGTCAATTTCAAATTGATATCAGACACTTTTATCCATACTGGTCACACCGTGCATTGGATTGATGTTCGGTTGATTCGTACACATCACAAGTGACTCATGGATCATTTTCCTAATGTATAAAAACAATCCAAATGCATTTTCTTGGTTTTATGTATGTTAGTAGTGTTGTTTTCTAAACATAATGTCAATTTTAAACTGATATCAGACACTTTTAGCCATACTGGTCACATCGTGCATCATATTGAGGTGTAGTTTATATTTACACATAAATAATGACTCATGGATCATTGTAATAAAGTATCAAAAAAATCCGACCACATTTTCTTGGTTTTCCGTATGTTAGTAGTGTTGTTTTCTAAAGTTTTTATCAATTTGAAACTGATATCATACACTTTTAGCCATACCGGTCACACCGTTCATCGGATTGAGGTGCAGTTGATTCGTACACGTCACAAATTACTCATGGATCATTGTCCTAGATTATCAAAATAATCCGAAGGTGTATTCGTGGTTTTCTGTATGTCAGTAGTGTTGTTTTCTAAAGTTATTGTCAATTTAAAATTGATATCAGACACTTTTAGCCATACTGGTCACATTGTATGTTAGTTTGAGGTTCGTTTGATTCGTACACATCACAAATGACTCATGGATCATTTTCCAAAAGTATCAAAACAATCCGAACGCGATTTATTAGTTTTTCGTATGTCAGTAGTGTTGTTCTCTAAAGTAAATATCAATTTCAAACTGATATCAGACACTTTTAGCCATACCAGTCACACTATACTTCGGATTGAGGTGCGGTTGATTTGTACATGTCACAAATGACTCATGGATTGTTGTCCTAAAGTATCAAAATAAAATGAATGCATTTTCTCGGCATTACGTATGTCAGTAGTTCATAAGAGTCTCTCATTAAGTTATTCTTTACTAGAAACTCAAATCATTTCTAAAACCATTCTTCATAATCTATGGATATGAAACATAATAAAGGGTGATCATAGATTCTCAATATGTGTAAAAAATGGAGATATCAAAGATCATATAAAGATAACATAAGTAGTAGTAATTCAACTTCATTATCCAATTTTTTTACATTCTTCTATCAGGTACGCTGCCCATTCATTTCTAAACACATCTATATCATCTTCTGAATAGGATTTTTTGTGACAGTCATAGTAGTACTGAAAAAATATAAATACACAAAGGATTAATAATTATATTAAATGAATTATTAATTATTTTCAGAAATACCTATATAGGGATGCTAATTTTTTCATGAAATATGATCGCTTTCATAAATTAACAAACATAATAACTGCAGTCCTTGTCGTTTGTTTGTTTCAGACACTATAGAAGCATCAAGAAAAACAAGTAATATGTTTTTACATGTATTTGGATAGTGAAATATAATAATATATACCCTAATACTTCTCTATTTTTAGATCTTGTGTGCATTGTCGTCCTTAGGCCTTGGATTCATTCCAGCCTTTAGATGATATTCATACACCACCCTATCATAAAATAATCCTTATTAAAAGGTAATATAAATTATATAACTAGATATTTAATTCTAAAATATTGGATCTATTGTATTAAGAATTGAAAATAACCAACATGTGTGGTTGGTTTGTTGGATATCCATGCATTGAATCCAGAAAAAAAATCTGTGGAGTATCCAAATTGACTGCAATGATCATCCAATGTTCCCTAAAAACACAAAAAGGAATAAGTACTGATAAAAATGACAATATAATTGATATGATGAAAATGTATAGTTTTACCCCTACAATGTTGGTATTAAAAAGAGTCTATCAGTCGTAATTCTGCATTGAAACTTTCCTTGCAGGTTTGACATTAATTCAACCTAAAAATCGAAATCTATTTGTTCTCATTGTGTAGAGATGGTGTGAGGACTAACGATTCCAAATTTGTATTTATGGGAAAATCCCATCAATTGTATTTCATATATATGCCTGTTAAAAATATGAAATGTATTTAGCCATAATTTACATAGCATATCAGCTTTTGTAAAATAAAATCATGAAAACATACCTCATGTATACATTTATAATTGAGGCACCTAGTTAGTTGTATGTGATGATTTCAGCTACAGCTTCAGCACTAACAAAATCTAATGTTTCCTCTTCGTACATATCTTTTTCATAAACAATTGTGTGACTCGTTCCACCTTTCATTTTTGTATCCACATGAGCTTGCAGTGATTTTAAATTCAGATATAGAACGGGCAGGGTGATGGTGCTCTCAGTAGATCATTTTGATCGGTTGGTTGATCTTTTCGAGCCGCTCTTTTGTTTTAGCTCCTCCATTTTGTCCTTCTATAATAAAACTCATCGGTTCATCCATTTTCTAATTTAATATTAATGTTTCTGCATGAAAAATGAATTGTAAATGAATACCTCCTGGTCGACATGTTTTTTTACAGGATTCGACGGCCATGCAACGAATGTTCCAACAGCTTTTTCCACCATATGAATTTCTTCATCATCATTTGGAATGGGTAGCTCGGCGCTAATCTCATGAGGTACATTAATAGACAATTTGACATGACTGGTTAGAAGTGGTCTGGAGTGTAGTGTGTCATTCTGCATATTAAACACCATAGCCCTTGCTACACGGCGATGGGTGGGTGTTGACAGATATAAATCATAGTCATTTTCATCTTGTAGAATATCATTACAAGAAATCTATTAGTGTCTATGTGATTCAAATTTCACAGAAACAAATATTATAACTTTTATTACCTTGGTTAAGTCAGATCATTGAGGGGAATGGCTCACCTCAAATCTAGTGGGGGGTGGGGCAGGATCTTCTCACGTGGGTTGTTCTTGAGTTGTTTGTTCTCTTCGCCTCTCCCCCATAAAAGTTGCTAGCAAGTCTCCCTGACTTTTGATTCGTTCTTCAAGGGTAGCTATTCAATCGCTCATCATTTTCATTTATTCAGTTTATTCATCCTCTTGTTTTTTTCTAAAAATATGTCTGGGGTGTCACCCCAAAACCCACACCTCTGACACGGCCATACTGTTCTGGCTGTTTCAAGGCTGCTGAAAGAATTTCTGTATCCGGTGTGGGTGTTGTTGATTCATGTGACTATGTCAAATAAAAAATATGGGAAAATAAGTAATCATCGTTATGTTATAGTGATTTAAAGAAAAAAAATTATATTATGTCATACTTTCAAATGTTTGCCACACTTTTGGTGTGTTTTCATCTACGAGTTTCTCCTCTTTATTAACACGGTCCTCCTTCCATAGCACATGGAGTGGGATGGAAGTGGCTCGGGATTTTGATTCATCAGTCTACATATAAACAGAGAAACATGGTTATAGTGTTTTTTATGTCACATTAATGTATTACAATACTTTTAAAATACGTGCCAATTGATTTTCAATTGAAGCGTACCCCAGCCTTGCTTTACGGTAGGGGTACACTGGTTTTGCTACCCTTTCTTTATTTTCAGCACTCAGTTGCTGTTTCATAAATAAAAAACTATCAATCAAAGTAATGAATACAAGCAACGTTAAACAATGTGTAACCAAACACAATGTACCTAAAATGTCTAATCCGCACGATGGTTGAAAAATGAATCCCACACTCCTTGGGATATCAAGTGTACATAAAGATGAGGTGGGTACAGCTTGATTTTCCCTTCAGCATCTTTCAGATGATGTTTCATTAAAATGGTGCGAAAGACTCTATGAACCCTTCCTTTCAGTCTTAATACATATTCTTTGTGCGAGACATCTACTATAAATTCACTCTGCAAGAGATGATGAAGAGTTAGTCAATATTTCAGTATTATATTTTATTTTATTTTAATAAATTAAATAAATGATATTATAATTTTACCTTAATATCTTCCCACATTAATGTTTTCATCCCACTGACAACATGGTGCCATGACTCTATATCAATCGGCACGCGTTGTTGAGTGATGATTCCAATGTAGCTACTAAACATGGATTTTTTGGGTTTTATATGTTGGACTCACTTATTCAATCCCACCTCATATTTGATGCCTTTTTATTTTTCCTTAAGGATTTTGGCAAAAACCGTCAAAATATGGCACTCCTATTTTTTTCGTCGAAGTTTCATTGCCTACCATTTCCTCATTTTTTGAATCATCATTATATTCTTATGAAGCGCTAGCATTGTCACTAGGACCAGTAGCAACAGGTTGAGAAACCTGTTGTACCTCAGCAGTGGGACCAGCTACAACAGGTTGAAAGACCTGTTGTACCTCAGCAGTGGGACCAGCTGCAACAGGTTGAGAGACCTGTTGTACCTCAGTAGTGGTTCCAACTGCAACAGGTTGAGAGACCTGTTGTGTCTCAGGATTAGGTGCATCTACAGGTGAAGAATTCATTATCTGCAGAAGTGGTTTAACATTTAATTTAGATCAGATAAAATTAGCATCAAATAGATAATAACATAATGTAACACAATCTATATTACAATAAAAAATATCCTGATTATTGAACACTTTATTTTTAAGGATAAAGGGATTTGACCCCTCTATCGACTATCCATATCCATTCATTATGGTCTCCTCTGGCTTACAAAACGTCGTCTACATTGGGGCCACTATGAAATGATTTTAAATTCCCAATGAAAGGGTCATAGTTCATTAAATTTTCATCTGACACTTCATCTATTTTGGTCGATAACATAAAAATTGACCTTTTTCGGTTTGGGGGATCTGGAACATAAAATACTTGCACTGCCTGTGATGCCATTATAAACAGTTCATCTTTCTCCCCATCCTTAATAAAATCAACATTCATGAATCCCAATTCATTTATTTTAACATCACTCCTGTTATCAACCCACTTTCATTGAAAAATTGGAACATGGAATTCTGTATAATCCAACTCACATATTTGTTTGATGATGCCAAAGTATGACATTTTTTCATAAATTAGATTTCTGTCCTTATCACCGGAAACATTCATCGCCTCAGCCACAAGTGTAACCCTGCTATTCTTCATGGTATTGTCTTCATCATGTTCATTATTTTAAAATGTATAACCATTAACTATATAATAATTGTAAGTTAATACAAACACACTTGGTCCTCCGGCTAGCCATCAAAGTCATTCTGAAACTTACTCTAGATTTTTATCTGACTTCTTAAAAATATGGTCTTGAAACCATCCTATAAACTGTTTATTATGTGTATCTGATATCCATTTTTCAGCACTAGATGGATTCAAATGCCTAATAATTTCTTTGTGGATTTCAACATATGGGTCAACGTCGAAGCTCTTATGAAAAACATAAAGGTGGGCCTGCTCCCGATCTGTAATATTGATTGTGACAACCTGTCTTCCAGAAATTCCTTCACCCTCAAGCCGCCCAGTGTGACGAGATTTTAGTAGGCCAATGATTTCCACACCAGACCGGTATTTGGTAAATAATTCAATGGCTTCCTCAACAATATATCTCTCTGCAATACAACCCTCTGGCCGACTTTTATTTTTGACATACCCTTTCAGAATCATCATATATCGTTCAACGGGGTACATCCATCTGTAATGTACAAAACCACATATTTGAATCTCTCTCACCAAGTAGACCATCAAATGAACCATTATATCAAAAAATGAAAGCAGTAAGAACATTTCTAATCCACATAATATGACGACAATTTCTCATTCCATAATTGGCAATTCCGCCAGGTCTATAACTTTGCTGCATATAGATTTGAAGAAGAAACACAGTTTCATTAATGTATGGTGGACATTATTGGGGAAAATGCAATGTAAAGCAATAGGAATGATATCTTGCATCAAAAAATGACATTCATATGATTTCAGACCTTTTAAATTCAAGCCGCTCATTGACACGAGGTTCTGGATATTTGACGAATACCCCTCTAGAACCTTTATGTCATTCAAGAAGTTGAAAAACGGATATCCCTCCTGCCTCGAAAGAGTGTAAGTAGAATGAGGAAGAAATGTTCATTTTTCACCCATCACTGGTGACAACTCTTATCGTATTCCCATCTCAACCATGTCCAACCTAGCCTTAATTCCATCATTTGTTTTGCAAGATGTATTTATCAACGTGCAGATGACACTATCAAATATATTTTTTTTCTACATGCATAACATCAGGAAAATGTCTAACATACAGAAAATTCTAGTATTGTAATTCAAAAAAAACTGATCTATTTTTTCAACCGATTTTCTTATGGTTATTCAAAGCCGGTTTACCAAAATTAGTGCCCACATTTTTAACTTTCTCAAACAATTGATCTCTTGTTAGTGGATATGGTGTTGTACGTTCTTCTAAACATCCATCGAATGATTTTATCTAAGAACGGTACTTATGTCTTCGGGGTAGAAATCTGAGATGTCCTAGAAACATGGTTTTCAATGAATGTTTCAACCTAATTGATTTCATACCTTGTTCTCAAATGGGACACCCTTGAGTTCCTTAAATTCTATATCCTGACAAATTTCCATAATCGTGGAAGTAATTTATCATCCCGTACAACATGGCTCTCAAATTTATATCTTTATTTCTGCAAGCATCATACAACGTAACACTTAAATCCCACAGTAATTTCAAATATTTGATAAATGGAGTGAAATGAACATCAATATCATTACCCGTTTGTTTTGGTCCTGATTTTAGCATTGATAACATGATTTATTTTTGTTTCATGCATAACCACGGTGGTAAGTTATAATTTACCAGCATTACCGGCCATGTACTATAATTGTTTCCTTGAAACCCAAAACGATTCACTCCATATATAGATAACACAAGACGAAGGTTTATCGACTCGTTTTCAAATTCACTATACTCATGATCAATTCTATTCCACTGAGGAGAGTCTTCTGGGAGACATAGTATCCCATCTTTAATTATTGTATCTGCATTCCATGTCAATTGTCCTATAGTCTCCTCACGTCCATATAGGCGCCTAAACCTTGGAACGATTGGAAAGTACAATACAACATTAGTAGGACTGGACTCATCTTTCTTGTATCGAGAAGAACCACACTTTGGGCATTCTTTAAGTGATTTGTGGTCCTTGAAAAATAGTATACAGTTATTCAGGCATGCATGTATTCTTTCAGATATCATACCCATCGAGCGTAGCATTCGTTTGGTGTCGTATGTTCATCTCGGGAGCTCATTATCTTCTGGGATCATGTCATTCAGGAGAGCATGTAGTTTCGTAAAACATGTGTCACTCCACTCATTGTCTTCTTTCAAGTTATACAGCTTCAGTACGACTAACAATGCTGTATATTTAGTGCAACCAGCATACAATGGCGTCTTTGCACAACTTTTTAACTTCTCAAACGATTTTGGGCAATCATGAATTTCATATTAGACGGTCCGTGTCATTTCTTCAATACGATCTTCATCATCATTCACATATTTAATAACATCCTATATACAGTAATCTTCATTTTTCATGTTTGTAATCATATCAGATGATCCATAAAACGCATTGCTATCCCAGCCACTACCTGCATTCATTATTTCCCCATGTTTATTCCAATATGTATAACTCTGATCTATTCTATGACAGATCATGTGTTCTTCCAACTCCTCTGGATTAATTTGTTTTGAATAACAATAGCATAAACACGGACAAAGGATTTGAGAAGGGTCACATGCATGATCTTTTCCAAACTTGATAAACTCTTTCACACCTTCTTCATACTCTTCTGTCAACCAATTGGCATTCATCCATTAGTTATTTGTATTCATCCTATTTGAAATCCATATGATGAGTATATAGGTTAGGGGGGAAGGAATATGAGTATAATTTAGATAAAAAACTAGATACTTCAAAAATGGTGGGGGTGTGCTCATTAATAGCAACTCTTGGGTGGTTCTTGGGATTCATCCATTCTCTTCCTCTCTTAGATCCCCCCTGGTGAGGGGTGGTTCTTGGGAGTTTTTATAGTGATTTAGTGAGTTCTTCCATCATACTTCCTCCATTACTATTATCCATTATTTACCTATGATTTTGGTTGATTTTAACTAGAATTGTTGTGATGATTTCACTATATCTTCTTCAAATCAATTCAGATGATGTAGATTTTGTTTATATTGGCTAGAGGTTATCCTCATATGATGAATGCACCATGTTTTGTGTGGTTTAGGTGGTGTTGTGTTTCCTAGTGAGTTTTTAAAAGATTATTCCTAATTATATTAAGGTGAATAATTAATTTTAAGTTTCTATTGTTAATTATTTGGGAATTGTGCCTTGAGATGGGGTCTCAATCATTGGTACAAGATTAGATAATGCATGTATAGTCTTGGTTGAGGATGAGTTGATCCTAGTGAGAGGTTTACTCCATTTTTTGAGGTAGGTGGACCCTATAATAAAAAACCATTTTCCAATTTATGCATAATTGTGCATTCATGCATGAGTATATGTGTTCCAGTGAAAGGGATAGAAATCAAGAACAACCAAGGTTAATAAATAGTGTGTTTTTGATCCACCAATAGATAGAGTGAGGGTTCTGTTGAATGTTTGTGATTTTGTGATCATCGATAGTTTATTTATCCATGGATTAGTTGTGTTTATGAGAGTATTAGGTCTGGTATGAGATTTTTATAGCCTAGTTAGGTTTTCTATGGCTATTTCAGTAGGTATTAGAGTCTTAGTCCAAAAGAATATGGATCATATAGTTTTATATCTCACGTATGATGAGGAACAACCTATTAAGGATATATAAGAGTCATGGTGTGTGTGATGAGTAGGATATTATATATAGGGATTGGTGAAGTGTGACATAGAGTATTTCCTCCTTATAATTGGATTTAGAGAACTCCATGTGGAGATATGATATGGTACCTAAGTGAAGTTCATGGTAATATTCTGGATGACTTAGAAAAGGGTATCCAAGGCTCTTAGTGTGAGTTTCTTAGGATGGTCATTATTTATTTTTAATGAGTTTTAACGTGGGTATTAGAAGATGATATAGACTAGACTATCGAGGCCTAGATTGTGTGTTGTGACATTACTATATAGAGATGAGCGTGTGTTGGTATCAATGAGTAGAGATGGGTAAGGTTTGTAGAACCTAGTAGATTCCCTTATAGGTGGAATTAGAATGTTGATAGGTTGGGAATCAATTTCATGTATAACCAAGATGGACTTAAGGATATTATTATGCAAGGATAAATGGAAGGTGACTTTTATAATTTATGGTCAGACCGACTAAGAGATTGGGACATCATATTAAATTCACCTAGTTGAAGTATGATCATCCATGGGGCCCACCTATTGACGATGTGGTTTAGCTATTACGAGAGTTTGGATATCTAGATACCCTCCTTAGATTAATATTTATATGTTTTGTGGCATGAGACAAAATGGATGGTCATTATTTAAGTGATAAGGTGTTGTTTGGACCCTACTTTGAGTGAAAAGGCATTGGTCAAAGGGGATGGGTGTGTGACTTCCATGGGATACACCTATTGATGGTGAATTTTCACTTGTGATGGAGGTTGGATATTGTGATTCCCTCAGATCATTTTTTTATGATAAAATGATGTGATATATAGAAATGGGGATCACTTCGTATTGGTTCGGAGTAGTTCTGTGAGAGGTTGTCTATAGAGATTCCCTCATCGTTTTTTATGTGATGTGATGGTGAGACCCACTGTAAGTGAGAGGGGAGCAGCTACTATGTTGTTTAATTAGAGGATATGTGAATCACACCCAATTTGAGAGGATGGTGGCACTATTATGTTATAAGAAAGGATATGATATTTAAATTGGAATATGGCCCAACCCAGAGAGAGTGGGTAGTGGGCACGAATTGGTAGAAACCCTATTAAAGTTCATTTTTTTTTGAACCCAAGGAGAATAGAGTACAATATAGTGTACAAAATAGAACATACTAAACATATGTCTCGTCTTGTTGGCATGCATCACCTGATGGCATGAATTCAACAACACGGACGGTTCAAACCCTCCTTGGCCTAACTATGGGGTAGTGTCAAAAATCAGAAAAAGATTCATACTAAGGGCCACTAGACGGAGTGAAATACTAATCTAGTGTAACAACCTTTCACAAAAAATACTCTCTCTATTCAGGTTTCTATCACAAGGCTATATTAGGGAGAGATAATCAAGATCAAACAAGTAACCAACCACATATACATGTGTCACGCACACAAGAATCACACAAAATAATCCCACCAAATCACCCCAAGGAAGAATCCCTTTCCTTTTAACCAATATTTCATGAGGAAGCCCCATTCAAGGGCCTCCTATCACATTCAATATAACCAGGGGAAAACATGGTGTGAATAGCTTAACAAAACAACTCCATATACATCAAAATAAGAAAGAAAACAGCTCATTTCATATCAAACAATTATCCTAAAAATTAGACATCTCAAATTAAAATCCATGTAAGGTTAGAAAAGATAGAAATCATTGATTCATAAAGACTTAAATGATTCCACCTTAGAGCCGCATGGTTTGAATAAAACTGTGTACAACTCATGAAACTCAAACTCTTAAGTTCAAAATGAACTAAAAAATTTCTTAGCTTTAAGAGGATTCACAATTACCTATTAACAACATACCAAAATTGTGCATTGAAGGCAGTAGAGGGAGTGGAGGCAGCGGAGGTAGTGGAGGTAGTAGAGGAAGTGGAGGTAGCACAGAGGCATCAGAGAGGTAGCGTGGAGGCAGTGGAGGCAGCGGAGGCAGCGGAGGCAGCAGAGTTGGTGGAGGAGGGGGAGGAGGAGGCACCGGTGGAGGAGGAGGATGAGGAGGTCGCGGTGGATGATGAGGATCAGGAGTAGCTGCGGTGGAGAGGAGGCAGCAGATTAGGTGGAGGAGGAGGAGGAGGAAGATGAGGAGGAGGTGCTGGTGGAGGAGCAGGAGGAGGAGGTTGTGGTGGAGGAGGATGTGGAGGAGGAGGAGGAGGAGCAGCGGCAGAGAGGAGGCCACGACGCGGGAGGAGGAGGAGGAGGAGAAGTAGGCACTCGAGGAGGAGGAGGAGGCGGCGGCGACCACCGTAGAGGAGGAGGAGAAGGAGGCGGAGACTGCGACGGAGAGGAGGCAGTGGCGGAGAGGAGGCAGTGGCTGAGAGTAGGGCTTCCGTGAATGCTTGACAGGGTACGGGGAGGAGGAAGAGGACCCGGTGGATTTTATGAATCCTGCATGGACCTTTATCAGTGTTAGTAAAAAGAACTGGTAAAGGGGGTCTTTATTAGCACTAAAATGAAAAGTGCTAATAAAGACCCCCTTTATCAGCGCTTTTTTAGCGCTGATAAAGGTCGGACTTTATCAGTGCTTTTGTAGCACTGATAAAGAGTTACTTTATCAGCACTTTTCATTATAGTGCTGATAAAGACAGAGTTTATTAGTGCTAATAAAAGCACTGATAGATGTATAAATTAAATAATTTATTTATATCATTATATATTTTTTTTAAATGATATTTATGATAAATATATATATATATATATTAATAATTATAACTCTAAATAAATATATCTCTATTTATACTTATAAAATTATTTGAAAGGTATATTTATATATATATCATTGAGAATATAATAATATATATATATATATTTTAAATATAAATTAATTTAAATTATAAGTGTACATTTTTTTATAACATATATATTATATGGGTAACATAATGAATTATTAATCAATAACACATCAATGTGATATGTAATTATAAGCTATATATAAATGAACATTATTCATGCACATATATATACGCACGTATGATATATTCATCGACCCCAATTCATTGGAAAACACATATATATTCAATAATTTTTATTATATATATATATTAAAACGTATTATATATTTATAAATAAAAAAATACATTAAATATTAACAAATATAATAAATATATATATTAAATATAATGAATTAATAAATCTAATAAATATAATGAATTAATAAGTCTAATAAATCTTATAAATCTAATAAATATATTTTTTATTAATCTTATAATTATTTAATTACATATATTTATATTTAGTTATAACATGTGTTTTTTATTTAATGTAAACAATAAATATTATCAGTGCTAAGAAAAGCGTAGATAAATGTAGTCTTTATCAGCGCTTGTTTTAGCATTGATAAAGGGTACATTTATCATCACTTTTTTTAGTGTTGATAAAGGTATCCCCCTTTATCATCACTTTTCCGTTAGCACCGATAAAGGAAGGCACATGCCTTGCCCGGTTTTGTGGTATTGCACTCCCACTGTGAGTAATAATAATATGTGTTCAATAGAGGAATTACCACCAGCAAAAAACAGTGTGGTGACTCATTTATCTAATAAAACAAATATGAACAAAGAATGCATTGGAAAACGTGAATGTCATGTTCAATAGTGAGAAGTGTAAGAAAGAAGAAGATCCTTGCAATGGAGGAAGGAGAAAGGGAACATGATAAGAAGAGGTATTCTAGCTCATAGAAGGAATCATAAAAAGACTCAGTATGTGGGTATTGAATTCTTAGTCATATGTCTAGAATAGTTGAAGTTGTCTATATATCTATAAGAAAGAATAAAAGGAGTGTGATGCTCGGTAAGAAGGAATCAAAGGTTTGACCCATCAGGATCAATAAAAATCATCTTCTTGAGAATTCATGAAATTCCCCTCTCCCAATGAACATAAATTATATTAACTAAAGATTCATGTGTTTCAAGTTTTAGGGAGACACGATCCAGGGGGATGTGTTATCTAAAGATGTGAAGCGATGAGGTGAAATTCTCCATAGTTTCAATTAATTCAAATTAGGAACGAGAGTTGAAAAATATAGGGATAAGATCAGCACATTAGAAAGGGATTTTTTTATTAACATTATTTCTTATTTCCCACACCAATATTCAACTCATTATCCTTAAAGGTTTTGTTGATGGATCATTACTAAATGCTAAATGCAACCAATGATGATCTTTTTTATGTAAATGAGATGGAGAAGTTTCTCAAACCTTCAATCTCATGTGAAAAAATGATGTAGGAGAAGAAGAATGTTGGTGGGTCTAAATAGTGGGCTCAATAATAGGAAGAGTTTTACATCAAAGGGGGGAATTCCATACCCTAATCAGTTAAAATTTCTCAAAGGGATATGACGGTTAAAGAAATTTCTTGAAAATATAATGATCAAAATAGTTAAATCTCAAGTATAATTTCAGATTCAACAAGTTCTATTACACAATAGTTCTATCATTCAAATTTTTCTCATATGGTTGTGTTCTATAGAAAGGAGAGACGATATGATAAAGAGTCTACATTGAAACTAATGATCACACATAGATATGAATATAAAATTTAGTGGTTCTGAGTTTAATTTAATATATATCAAATGGTATCATGCCCCAGTTCAGGTGTTAATTTTTCATTGAGAGAAGATGGATTGCAGTGAAGCAGCAATAATCATAAATTTCACAATTGAATATTTTTTCTAGACAATGTGCTATAATCTTACTATTTTTGGGATACCAGAAAGCTATAAGAGAATATAAACAATAGTTCAAGATGAATCAGAGAAAAGAAGTTTAAAAATGAAATGACACGGTGGAAGTATTCCTATTGAAGTGATGAAGTGGTAAGAGACTCAGTGGGGGAAAAGGCAGAAAATTCAGATTCTTAAAAAAAATAAGTATGAGGTAGTCAAGTATACATCCCCAAATATGCCAAAGAATCGAGCCGAAATTGACAGGTAGAGTGTCAATGGTGATCAGATGGTTCCAGTCTAGATGAAGAGTATTGTAACTCAACAACAAGCATGATACTCATCATAAGGTGATCCTAAATGTTTCTATGAATGAAATGATGATGAGAATTGGGATTAAGCTATGACAGACAAGATTGTCAAGATTAAGAAATATAAGAATTGGGAGATAGTTTTGAGGCCAGAATATTATAATTTCATTAGGACTAAATGGTTCTATCACAACAAGATGAATCAAGATGTAACAGTGATTCAAAACAAATAACGACTAGTGTGAAAAGGATACTCCCAGATAGAGGGAATATATGTTGATGAGAAATTTTCACCTGTGAAGAGGCTGGAGATAATGATACTATTCCTAGCCATTGCAGTGAAATAGATGTTCAACGTATTCCAGATGGATGTTAAATCTGCATTCTTGAATTGGTTTCTTGAGGAAGAAGTTTATATCGGGCAGTCAGATGGTTTTATCATTCATGAGGATGAAAACAAGGTTTACTAGCTGAAGAAGTTATTATATGGGCTGAAATGAACACATAGATCATGGTACTCATGTTGTGATCAGTATTTGTAGAAGATTGGTTTCCAGCGTGGTAGATTTGATTGAAATCACTATTTCAAAAATGACAGTAATCTGAGTATGTTGTTTCTGGTTTATGTCAATGAAATATTATTTGGCGGATCAGATGTAGCTCAGTGAAGACAGTTTTCTGAATTCTTGAACAGTGATTTCAAAATGTCAATGATTGGAGATCTGACATTTTTTTATTTATAGGTGTCATAGGAAATGAATGGCACTTTCATTTCTCAATGAAAATATTCCAAGGAGGTTTTGAGAAGATTTGGAATGGAAAATTCCAAGGAGATGAAGGATCTGGTTGCTACCTGGATGAAATTATCTAAATATGATTATGGAAAGCTAGTTAATATCATATAATACAAGTAGATTATTGGGAGTTTACTATACCTAACAACATCAAGACCTAATATTGTTTTTTCTACCAGCCAAGTAGTGTGATTTCAAATAAATAACAAGGAAATCTATACTCTTGTATTGAAAATAATACTTTGGTATATTAAGGGAACTATGGATTTCGATTTAACGTATGATAGAAAATCACAGCTAGATCTATTAGGATAAACATATACAAATTGGGCTGGTTCAGCGGATGACAGGAAATCAATGTCATGATGTTCTTTTTATCATGGTGGATTGTGTATTTATTAGTTAAGTAAGAATAAAGATTTCATTTCATTGAGAACCAAAAAATATTAATATATTGTGACCAATCAAGCATTCACACAGTTATTCTGGATGATATAGAAGATTGATGTTATGGGAGTTGAAGTGAAGTCTTCGATTGGAATCCATTGTGATAACTCAAGTTATATAAATCTTATAATAAATAAATTCAATCACTCAATGGTGTATAATATTTTCTCCATGAGAATATTAGGTCTACTGATATTCCATTTTACTTTAATATGTGAATGGAATAAAATAGTGTTATGATCACCTTCTTGAATCCATTTGATTCTTGATTGATCATGTGCCATGTTTTCCTATGGAATAATCATATCATTGAAGATATTCTTCATGTTCATAATATCACAAAAAAATTATCATTCCATGAATTCTCTGAACATAATTCAAGAAGTTCAATCACTACATTTATCATCTCTAGGACTTCATGTCAGGGAGTCCTATTCCATTTTCTCATATTGATAATAATTTATAAGGTGTCTAAATTTTTTGTGTAGGTATGTTCAAGAGTGCCCTGGAAAATGTATACTCTAGAAATCCCACACCATGTGATGGAAACCTAGGTCCTCCATCAAAAACTGATATAAAATGAAAGTATCACCTCTAATATTTCAATACTTTAGAAAAATTTGATGGGGTAATGATCAGATAAGAACCTCGAAATATGGGAGACTTTAAAAACTAGGTAGAATAAGATTTAGTGATAATTCTTCAGAAATAAATCAAGACGAATCTAGGTCTGCTTGTCTTTCCTATTATTTTTACACCATGTGAACTGATCAAATGCATAAACAAACATCTATTAACCAATTTTTATCCCTAAATATTATGAAATCATGACCAAATTTTTGGGGGAAGGATCCTCCTCCAGTCTTTTCTTTCTGGCCCACTATGGAGTTGAAATCTTCTCCCACCAACCAATGTGTAACTCCCAGATCAAAGGAACCATGATCCTTCTCTAAAGACTCTTTGGCATGAGCCTCACATTTATAATAAACAAAATAAAAGAGAAGAAATAATATATTGAAGTAATCTTGGTAGTCACATACTAATTTAATGCAGAAATTAGCTCAAATGAGATATTGTTCATCCAAAACAACTAAATATGGAAATTATGAGGTTTGGAATGCATGTAGTCTTTCACCCAAATCATATAAGAGAATTCCAGGATTTTAGAAAATTGTTATTGTTGTTTCAATATTGCAACCATAGATGTATAATTATTGTGAAGTATATTAGAAGTATAGTCGATCTTAACTCAGGATCCTAGAATATATAAATACCATATGAGGAATGAAATCACCAAACATAGTTTTTTTTTGCTGCAGAGACTTTTTAACCCTAGATTTGAGAAGATAAGGGATTTAACTTGGTCTTAGACTATGATATAGAGAAAACACTAATATGAGGTGACAAAGAAGTTTCCCCCAAAAATAAAAGGAAACCATGATCCTCAATTTCTGGTGGGGCTCTAAAATGAACCAGAGAAGGGTGCCCATACACAAACCCATTGGGAGATAACTTTACATAGGAATCGTTATTCAGAGAAGATCAGGGGCCATCAAGGAGGATAATGATTACATTCTCAAACAAAGCATCCTAGTTTAAAGGATGAGTTTGGTCCTTCTGAGCATGTAATATTACATTTTTACCCACAGTAAGAGGAAAGTGATGACCCAGAAGGAACCAGGTCCTAGCAAAAGAAAGAAGTGATGAGGAGCATCTTGTAGGGACCATCAGGGAATGATGGGCCCACTAATTTTGGTTGATCATCCTCCTAAACTGATAGCTTGGATCCAGGTTGTGAAGAAGGTAGTATAACTAATTTTTTGCGAGCTTGATCTCTAATATCATGTCTAACCAATAGTTATGCATTGAAACACCATCATGTCTCCTCTTCATCATGACATTGGATATCCACCAAAAACATCCATGATTATTGATGAAATATCTTATGGAACGAATCCAATGAATAACCATAAACTTGATAGGTAAAAAAGAACCCATTGGAGAGTGAAAAATGAGTTCCTACTACCATTTCTACAAACCATCCACTTGGAGGAGGATTCTCGGTGGGAGGGTCTAGTCTAGGTCGAATTGAATCCAGACATGGGACACTACTTCTTTCTCTAGATGGAGGGTGTTATCATTAGTACATAGAAATAAACCCATAAGGTTTCCTTCACCACATCATAAGGAGACATTAAGAAACTGTAGTGGGATCTTGGAAAGAGATACCCACAATGATTCTTGAGCGGAATACTGGAGAGAGTGGACCTCCATCAACCACAAATAGTGGAAAAATCTCTATCTACCTATATATTGGGGAGTTTTACCCCAATCCTTGACTAGGTCATCACTGTAATCCAGTATTAAGAAATATGTATTCGGATTTTGTGTTGAAACCCTAGATGGAGCCTCCAATCCCAAAGAGTTCATAAACACATAGAAAATGAAGAATGGTGTTTTTTACAAAGCAAATCATTAAAAAAAATTCCATTTGAGATTAGATGATGCTTCCATTAAGGAGGATGCTGAAACAGATAAAATCTGGCATCCCCCTTCTAAGGAGGACCTAAATTCTAAAGGAACTGTTAGAAAATAAGATCCCACAAAATAAAATAATAAACCAATAGACAAAGAACATCCTTGAATAAATGAACAGATATCAGATCTAAACTAGAGATGGAAGGATTCACATCCCCCCACTAAGTTGTTTCTAATAGAGAGGAAACCAAAGGTGATAAGGGACCCAACACCAGCATTTTTGGCAACACCAGTAAGGGACGAACTGGCGGGACAGGTGCAACGATTGGAGAAGATTGAAAACAAATAAGAATGTACATTTTTTTCATCCTACTCATATGATTGGTTTTTTATATGAAAATAATCTTATTTTAAGTTAAATATATGTGAGAATCTTGAACATAACCTAAAGTATCACTCTATACCACCACATTTTCTTTGGGTTATTCTTTTATATATTTAACTCACTTTATATATCTATTATTCTTAATTAACTATTCTATATTCTGTATATATGTCCAACATATATATATACCTAGTGTAATTCACTATTTTTTGATAGTGATATATAAGTTTTTAATGTTTCCCTTCTAATTCCCATTCGAGAAGCTGATGAAAGGGAACTTCTCTATTTTATTTTTCTCTTTTAAATTAAAAATTAGTGGAATGTTTTAAAAATTAAATTTTTTTAAAAACACTTATTTTTATATAGAAACCCATTTATTTCACTTTTTGTCTTTTAGAAATTATTATGCTCTTTCCCTATTTAACATCTCTTTACATATTTCCAAAGATCCTTCTAAAAGTTCTATTTCCAAAGTGATTTCTCTAGACTTTTTCAATTATTCCCCTCCCTAGGACATCATTTTTCATGGATTATGGTTGTTAACATCCAATAAAAATTGAATATTTTATTTCATGAAAATCATTATAATATCCCATTTGGATATGATTTATGAAATAATTATGAAACCCATTTCATTCTTGTGATAGTACTTTTTTTTATGCCTTCAGCTTGATTTGTTGAATTGGCACACATAAGCATGTACATGTTATGATGGGTACACCCTGATTGTGATGTAATGAATTGTGTCATTTTTTTTTTCTCATGATATGTTATTTATGAAATTAGGGAGTAAACCTAATTTTTTACGGGACTATGTTGACCATGTGATGTAGTCTAGGTGGTTAACCATGAGTTATACTTATATCATGTTCTATTTTTTGATTGTTTCTTATATTTCCATGATCATATGACACCATGTTCTTTATTTTATGATCCCATATTAGGATTCCCAATCCTTGTATTTATGATATCATGTTATTACATTTTGTTAACATCTTATACTTTTCCATCATGTTTATTTTCATTCTAGGATTTCTAGCGTTCCCATTTTGTCTATGTATTCCCAAGGTTAAAATATGTTGTTTTTGGATCTCAAAGTGAGTTAGGATTTCATTATTAATATTAGAGTAGAGAATTTTTTTTGTTTCATGGTGATGGTTTATGTACATTGTATTTTGAACACCATAGTATTCATGATCCTTGTTTTTTATTTAATGGATAATTGTGTTATAAATCATGTAATATTGTGTGAAAAAGGTTTGGGTTGATGTAGTTGGTATCTGAGGATGGTCTAGATTTTTTGGGTACTAGTAATTAAATAAATTTTTAGATTATAAAATCAAATAATAAAAAATACCCATGGATAACCAATATTGATACCTTGAGACTCATAATTTTGGATTTAGTTCACATTTATAAATTATTACATCAATAATCAATGTTCCCTTTTTCATTCTTGTTATTTTATGTATTATCATCCCAAATTTTATTTCATTAAATTTAATAAATAGGATTAAATATGAGAAATCATGCCATTTAACAATGTGATAGGAAATATAATCATTTCCCTAATGATATTCCTAACCTTATGGGGGAGGGACATGATAACTTCATGGAATTTCTGGCTCAACTTTCTCAATTTATAAATAATAACATGAATCATGTGAAACACCCTCCTCCTAAAAAATAGTGATTTGGGGTCATGTAATTTATATGAAAAGTGATGTGTAACTTTAATAAATATTTTCATCCCCTTATAGTAGAATTTTTTTAACTCTATTGGTAAAATTTTCTATGTTCTCCAATGATTGGATCAGGGGAAGTTTGTACTTGTTGTCTACAATCTTTAAGGGGAAACTAATCATTGGTGGTCACTAACCAAGAACATGATATAAAGACCTAGACTTATTACATTACATAATTGTGAATTGTAGTCAAGAAATAGATTCCTTTCATATTGAGGATCTTTTATGGTTTATAGATTTAGAGAATTTTTATATAATACATACAACACATTCCACATTAATACAAAGTGGATACCATAAAATAGTATTCATTTCTTCCAAAATATAAAACATTGCAAATAAAACATACTTTCTTTGAAAAATATTCATAACATTTGACATGGATTCTTTATTTGACTTAAACATCCTTATAACCTGTGAAATCATTTAATAACATGGAATGATAACAAAAATATCAATAAGGGATATAAAAATATGGAAAGAACACATTAGTGTAAGAATACTTGTAATGTATGAAATCCTTTTCAAAAGATATAATTTTCACCCATTTATACTTATGTTATGAGACATCATATTTCAAAAAGATTCCCAAAAAAATAAGAATATAAATAGAACCATAAATGTATCTTGGGGTCGTACTTACATAATATTTTAACCCACTTAGATACCTTATAATTTGTAACCCTCACGGCTACATTACAATTTGTGTAACCATTGCAGTTACACATAGAGTAACCATACGGTCATACTCTAACTTAAACATACCCAATGCATTAGAGAGAGATATATGTCCCACCCTTCAACATAAAAAATTCCCAATAACCAGAAAATTGTCATACAAAATGTATTATTTCATAATAAGATTGATTTTGAATTTCGTAAAAAAAAAATTTAAAAGAGGTTTTTAAAGAGAAAGTCTCTTATAAATATCATATTATTGATGTGAGACTTAATAGAGTGGATGTAATATGTATATACACAATAAATACAACTAATTTAACAAAATATAAACAAAATTCGTCTAAAAAAATAATACCACATAAATAATGAAGTAGAATGTTAACCCCAAGAATGAAAATCGGGTTATGAATTCCAATACATCGGGTATGTATTACTTCAACCTTATTTAAACCTTTTGTATAATGGTTATAAAAGTGTTATTATTATCATAAAAAACATATTTATCTTTATAATACATTATATAATAATTTCATTACGTTATTTTACCCTTTAATTGTTAGTATTTTGTTCCTCTAACATTTTTGGGGGTGTTCTTTATATGATTTCCATAATCGGTTCATGGTTGATATTCTTGTCGATAGGAAGTGAAACTATAGAATTGGAATAGTATTGTATTTATATATTTCTAGAACCATAAGTTATACCATTTATCATTTTTAATTCTAATATGAGGATGATTCATATGTTAAAACATTCTTGATATCTGTTTAGGTCATTTTGGTTATTCTTCGACCATAAAGAATACATTTTGTTTTATATATTAATAACATGTGTAAAAAATGATTCCAAAACCTTATATAAGCTATAATACATAAATTATAATCATTTTAAACCATAAAAATGGTTGAATTATTAGTATTTAAGGAAGTAAAAGAAATTTAAATCACATCGACCACGATGTCGGTAAAGGGACACATCACGGATAGTGTTTTAATTTCTTGAATAAGTGAGAGAAGAGAATAAGTATAATGGTGAGTCTTCTATAAACATGATAAAACACATAATATGTAATATATTGGATCATTAATGCCTCTTGGATAAGGGGATTTTAATAAATAATAATAATAGAAAAGAAAATGAAAAGAAAAGAAAGAAAACAAAAGAGGATGTTTACCTCTTGATCTCTTCTCTTTGAGCTATTTATTGAGGCCTTCAAGTTTGGGATTTTGGTGAGACCAGCAGCACTAGGAATTATAGAAGAGCCTTGGGAGGAGCATTATCTAGAACGTAGGTATGTATAAATTCTTGAGAGGTGTGGGAGGAAGAGGGGAATTGGGGTGGTATTTATAGTGGAAGAGAGGATGTATTTTACATTATTTTAATCATTATTATAATATTTTTGCTCAAGACTATTAATAGTCTTAATTAATGTGACCTAAAATAGTAATAATGGAATGTGAGTTATAACCATGTCGGATTAAATCATTTATGATGTCATAAATATTGTATTTTATTGATAATTTGAATATATGGTATTTTGTCGTACTTCACTATTCATCCAAAATTCAAGAATTTTAAAAAAATCAAAAAAATTCACCCTAACCATTTTTTAATGTGTATAATTCATGAATGATCACAATTTTTTTAAAATAATTTTTCATATATTATTATTTTATTTTTTAAATAATAACATACATTATTCAAAAATTAATAATTTTAAAAATATAACTACTTTTATATCACATCGAAAAATTAATCAAGATGTCATTATCCTTAAGTCGTATGAAAATAAAATAACAATAAAATTTACTATTCATTAGGATCATATTCCTATTCATATTACTATTTATAATGGTATGTTACTATTCCCAAAAATCAAGTTGGTTTTATCAGACTCCAAATAACTTACTAACCACAATTATAGATGGTCGTTTTACAAAATTCAAAACATATGTAGAGAAATTATGATTAAAGTATAGTTAGAAATATTTACTTAAAACAAAGTTTCATGGAATTCAATTTAATTTTAAAACCTTGGGGTGTTACGTTATCCACACCTTCTGGATATTCCATCCTCACAATTTTATTTACTGATTAGACAAGTGAGGGTAACTTTCTATCATATCATTTTAGACTATCATGTTTCTTCTTCAACCATGTGGTTTCTCTACAATACCTTTTCCAGGTACATTTCCATATTCCACAATACTTGTTCCCTTCAATAAATTATCTGAACTTGTATCTCTTCATAAGAAAGGTACTCTTCGGGATGAACTACTTCTAGGATCAAGACATTAGTTGAATCTGGTACATACTTTCTCAACATCGAAACATGAAAAACATTGTGTACCTAAGTGAAATTTGGCGGCCAAGATACTCAGTAGGGGGCTGGTCCAACATTCTATAGAATTTGTTAAGGAACAATGAACCATGGACTTAGCTTTCTTTTCTTACCAAAACGCATAACACTTTCCCATGATGGGATTCTTAAAAAACATGATCACCTACCTTAATGGAAAATTCTTTCCTCCCATATTTTTCATAACATTTCTTTCTGATCTGAGTTGTCCTCATGTGTTGTTGGATCATCATCACTTTCTTAACTAGTTCCACTATCAATTTTTGTCCCATCAACTTCCTTTCCACGACTTCATCCCAAAAATCCGGAGTTCGACACTACTTCTAAAACAACACCTCAAAAGGTGCCATTAGTATACTAGAGAGAAAAATGTTATTATAAGAAAACTCAACTAAAGAAGTATATTGATCCCAACTTACCTGGTAGTTCATTAATGAAGCTCGAAGCTTATCCTCCAAAGTCTGAATGATTCGTTCTCACTTCCCATCTGATTGGGGATGAAAAGTTGTACTGAAATTTAATTCTATGCCCAATGACTTCTGAAGTCCCTTTAAAATATTTGAGGTGAACCTGGGATCCCAGTCAGATACAATGGAAATAGGAACTCCATGTAACCTGACAATCTTATTGAGGTACAGTTGTGAAAGCAGATCCAAAGGCATTATATCTAGAGTAGAAAGAAAATTTATAGAGTTTATCAGTGGATCAACAAGAACACAAATTGTATTGTTACCTCGATAAGTCTTCGGAAGTCTTACCACAATGTATATGGATACATTCTCCCATTTCCACTCTAGCACTGGAAAAGGATGAAGAATCCCCTTTGATAACTGCTTCTCTACTTTAACCTGTTGACATGTCAAAAATTTCATAGTAAAATATGAAATATCTCTTTTCCTTCCTTTCCACCAATAATACTCCTGATGATCTCTATACATCTTATTACTACCAGGATGAACTGAAAATGGATTACTATGAGCATCACATGACAAATATTTCTTTAACTGGGAATCACAAGTAAAACATAACCTTTTACCAAATCTCAAAATGCAAGATTTATCAAGGTTAAATTTTGGAAACTTACCCATTTTAACAAATTATACCTTTTCATATAGCTCACATTCT
Organism: Viscum album; assembly: GCA_963277665.1. Taxonomy (NCBI): domain Eukaryota; kingdom Viridiplantae; phylum Streptophyta; class Magnoliopsida; order Santalales; family Viscaceae; genus Viscum; species Viscum album. The sequence continues at coordinate 2,026,036,991 of OY728146.1, read as the reverse complement.
TCCTTATGTGCTTGCTTAATTCTGTCTGATAATGATGACTAGACTGAAACCTGAAACAAAATTGATGTATTTCATGCACCAACAGCATCTAATCCAAAATTCATCAAATAATTAATCAATAGATCATGTTCCAAATGTAACATGGTAAATAATGTATGATGTTTTTGACTCATGGAATCCACCACTTTGTTTGATTTTCTTAGAGGGTAATTGATCGAGTAATCATAATCCTTTATCAGTTCAAGTAATCTTATCTACCACATGTTTAATTCATTATGATTGAATATATACTTCCGACTTTTATAGTCGGTATATATTTCACATTCGACTCCATATGAATGATGACTCCAAATTTTCAAAGCAAAAACCATAGCTTCCAATTTCAAATCATGTGTGGGATAATTTAAATCATGAGGTTTTAGTTATATTGAGGAAAAAACAATTACCTGATCATTCTATATCAAAACACAACCAAGACCCTTCAATGAAGAATCGCTATAGATGACAAAATCACTATTTCAAGAAGCTGAGGCCAAAACCAGAGCATTCACCAATCTCCTCTTTAGTTCCTGAAAACAAACATCATATTATACTATCCAAATATATTTAACCCATTTTCGCATTAACATAGTTAGTATTCTAGATAATCGTGTAATGTTTTTAAAAAGCTTTCACTAATAACATACTAATCCAATAAAATAGAGAATCTTTGTAACATCTGTGGGTCTTGGTTATTCTTCAACCACATTTTTTGGTAGGATCAACTGTTTTTTTCATTCTGATTTACAATGTTCCCAAGAAAATGAATTTGTTGCAACAAAAAATCAAACTTTCTGAATTTTCTATAGATTTTATTTTCCTTTAATATTTTTAAAACAACCATGAGATGTTTTTCATGCTCCAAAATATTCTTAGAAAATACATGAATGTAATATATAAACACAACCAAAAAACTTATCCAAGAACTCATGAAATATTCTATTCATATGATTCATGAATACAGTGGGTGCATTAGTTAACCGAAACGGTATAAAAAATCATAATGCCCATAACTAGTAAAAAAAGAAGTTTTCCAGATGTTATCTTCTTTCACCTTCAGCTGATTGTATCAGGATCTCAAGTAAATCATGGAAACATACTATGATCTCTGGATCTGATCAAACAAGTCATCACTACGAAAAAAGGATACATTGTTTTAACAATGATGTTATTAAAAGCTCTATAATCAATGCAAAGTCTCATGGAACCATCATTATTTTTAACAAACAAAATAGGAGAACCCTATGGTGAAGTTCTAGGATGAATGAGGCCTTTATTAAGAAAATACAACAACTGATTCTTCAATTCAACAAGTTCCATTTCATATATTCTATACGGGGGTTTTGAAATTGTCTTAACATCAAGAACTAAGTCAATTATGAATTTTAATTTTCAATCAGGTATGACACTAGGTAACTCATCAGTAAAAACATCAAGGTATGCATTTACCACTGGAAAATCATTAATCTAAAATGTTCCCTTAATTTTGACAATATGAGAAAGATAAATTTCATTTTCATCTTTAAACAATTTCTCATCTTCCCTATATGTTATAAATTTTATGGATTCCTTCTTGAATAAAAAAAGAAAAACTTTCTGAAAAAAACCTTATTTAGCTGTATAGTCAATCTTAGCATGATAAACAGAAAGACATTCCATTCCTAGAATGACATTGAACTCTACTAATAGAAAAAACAATAATGTTTGCAGATAAATTCTTTCCACAAAAAAACAATAGAAATATTCTTATAATTCTACTTTTCTCTAATACGACCCCATTTTTTAACAATAAGTTTCGGTCTCATTTGTTGGGGTGATATTTCCATTTTAATATAAAATTTCCTCAAAAATAAAGGAATGTGTAGACATCGTATCAAACAAAACTTTAGAAAAATCTAAGTAAACAAAAAAGGTACCAAATAAAACATCATTGGATGGCCTGGAATCTACTAAGGATCTCATTACACCTTTCTACTAATAGTCTGGATTCGTTGCATCATTTAGATCTCTCTTTGGGAAGGCATTTTGATAATGACGCATCTCACCACATATAAAACATTTTACAGTTTTCTTATTAGGATTAGTCTTAAGATCATTTTCATTAAAATCATGGGTCATATGTCCAAACTTACCTCATTTAAAACACTTCCCAGTTTTGGTAAAACTTTTACCAGGGTGCTTCTTGACACACTTTTCAAAAACTAGGAATTGGAACTTCTTACCATCAGATTTCATTTGACGATTCTTACACATCTCTTGACATTTAGACCTCTTATTCTAATTATTTTCAAAAATCATATGATCATCAGCAAACTCCATATCTACCCTCTCATCACATTAAAAAATATTTTCATAACTTTTCAAATAATGGGAGGCCAACACCCTTCAATACCTTGGATTCAATCCTGAGTAAAAGTTGTTGATTTTTTTTACCATGATCCAAAATAATATTTTGAAAATACCTCATCAGTAGGGTGAAGTTTTCTTCAAACAAATCCACTTAATATTCTTCTTATTTATTCAATTCAAGTAATTGATTCTCTATCATATTCCACACCACCGTCGGAGTATATTTTTCAAGGAAACAACTTTTAAATTCATCTCATTCTAAGGCTTCAATATACTCTATATACCTGATATTCTTACCATTGACCACCACTGATCAGCTTAACCTTCAAAATAATAAATGGAAAGACATACCTTTTGACAATATGAAAATCCCATAACATCAAATATCTTTTCATGTACTTTAATCTTTCTTTCAGTCATTACTGGCTAAGGAGATCCATAGAAAGTTGAGTGTGTTGTGTCATAAAATGTTCCACTATTGTCATGTTCCATTATGGTACCTCCTTTTATTCTCATGAATGGATTCCATCACCATTTGTTTCTTATGTTAGCTGAGCCATTACTCTAAAAAACTTCTCAGTTCCAATCCCTACCATTCTGAGTAGTAGATTCAGAAGGATATCTTTTTTTTGGTGCCTCTCTTCTTCGCATTCCATATTTCTTCTGCGAACAACCATTTTGAACAAACATATCGTAGGCAAAAAAAGGTAATAATTAAATTTTATAACATTTCAAATTAATTAAGGATTAAAAATCATTTATGGTATTCTATTAACATCACCCAAACCTCTAATGTTATCTAAACCATCCTTTGATACTAACTATAAGAACTTGACCTTATTAAATTACATAATCATGAATTTTAACCAAGAAATTACTTTATTTGATATTGAGGATCATTTTTGGTTTAGAGTTTTAGAGAATTGGGATACAATACATACATTACATTCCACATTAATATAGATTGGATATCTTAAAAACACTATCAATTTCTTCCAAAATAAAAAACTTTTCAAATAAAACATGATTTCTTGGAAAAATATTCATAAAATTTTACTTGGATTATTTATTTGTATTACAAATCCTTATAACATATGAAATTAATTTAAAATATTGGTATGAGAACAAGAATATTAGTAAGGGATATAAAAATAAGGAAAGAACACATTAGACCATGAATACATGTAATGTATGAAATAATTTTCAAAAGATGTAATTTTCACCCATTTATAATTACTTTGTGAAACATGATATTTCAAAAATATTTCCACAAACATAAGAGCATAAATAGAACAATAATGTTATCTTGGGTAATTACTTACATTATCTTATAACCCTCGCAACTACCTTATAATTTGTAACCCTCACAGCTACCTTACAATATGTGTAACTATCGCAGTTAAACTTGGAGTAACCATACGGTCGACCTCAAACATACACATACCCAATGAATTGGATGGAGATATAGGTACCACCATACATCATAAAAAATTTCAAAAAACCAAAACATAATCATACCACATTAAGAATTGTATAAAAACATTTCTTTTGAATTTTGTAAAACCAAATTTTAAAATGAAGGTTCATTATAAATATCATATAATTGACTTGTGACTTAATAGAGTGGATAGAATATATATATATACACTGTAAATTCACATAATTAAAAAATTTATAAAAAAAATTATTCACACAAAAAAAATTTAATACCACATAAATAATGAAGTATAATGTTAACCCAATGAATTGAAATCGGGTTATGAATTCCCTTACCTCGGATTTTTCTTAATTAATACTCATTTAAACCTATTGTATAATGGTTAAAATAGTGTTATTGAGATATTATAGAAACCTATTAACCTTTCTAATACCTTATATGATAATTCCATTACACTATTTCACCCTTTAATTGTTAGTATTTTGTTACTTGCATTGTTGTGGGTGTGTTCTTTACATGATTTCCATGATCGGTTCATGATGGAATTTCTTGCTGATTGGAATTGAAACCCAATAATTTGAATGGAGAGGTATTTAAATATTTCTATAACCATAAATTATACCATTTATAATTTTTAATTCTCACATTAGTATGATTCATAAGGCAAAACATTTTCGATATTTTTTATGTCATTTTGGCGATTCTTTGATCGTAAAGAACACATTTTGTTTTATAAATTTATAACATGTGTATGAAATGATTTCATTATATTATATGAGATATAATACATAAATTATAATCTTTTTAAAATATAAAAATGTTTTTATGACCAGTCTATAATGAAGTAAAATAAATTTAAATCGCATCATCCATGATGTCGTTAAATCGACACATCACAGATGATGTTTTAATTTCTTGAATAAGTGGGAGATGATAAGAAGTATAATGGTGAGTCTTTCATAAACATTATGAAATAAATTATATTTAAGATACTGGATCATTAATTTTTCTTGGATACGGTTAGGTGAGGAAAGAAGAATAGTATAGAAGAAAAAGAAAAAAAAGAAAACAAAAGAGGACTTTTACCTCCCGATCTCTTCTCCTTGAGATCCTTATTAAGGAATTTAGTTTTGGCCTTTTGGTGAGACCAGTAGCTCTAGGAAGTGGTGAAGAGCCTTTGTTGGAATATTCATAATAACTTAGGTATGTCTTAATTCATGGGAGGTGTGGGGGGGAGAGGAGAATGAGGGTGGTATTTATAGTAGAGAAGAGGAGGTATTTTACATCATTTTAATAATTATTATAATATTTTAGCTCAAGACTATTAATATTATAAGTTAATGTGACCCAAAATAGTAATAATGGAATGTGAGTTCGAAAATATTGGGATTACATCACGTATGATGTCATAAATAGTGTATTTAACTGATAATTTGAATATACAGTATTTAACCTTATTTCATTATTCATCAAAAATTCAAGAATTACAAAAATATCCCAAAAAATCACCCTAATTTTTTTTCGATGTTTAGAATTAAATTATGAACTCCATTTTTATAAATTAATTTTATAAATATTATTTATTAAATTTATAAATAAATTCATAATTTATTAAAAAAATTAACAATTTTAAAACAATAAATGCTTGTATATCGCATTAAATAATTAATCATGATGTCATTATCATAAATCCATAAGAAAATAAATTAATAAAAAAATTACTATTAATTAGGGTCATATTACTTTTCATAAGGGTATGTTACTATTCACCAAAAATCATGTTGGTTTCATCAGACTCCAAATAATATACTAATCACTATTTTAGATGACTATTTTTTGAAATTAAAAACATAAAGGTGGAAAACATATGTTTAAAGGATAGTTATAAATATATACATAAAACAAAGTTTCATGCATTTAAATTTATTTTTAAATCCTTATGGTGTTTCATTATCCCCACCTTATGGAAATTTCATCCTTGCAATTTTATATACTTATTAAATAGGTGAGGGTAACTTTCCCCTATAGCCTTTTGATACTCCCATGTTTCTTCTTCCACCATGTGGTTTCTCCAAAAAACCTTTAACTGGTGGATAATCTTATTCTACAATACTTTTTCCCTTAAATCAAGAATATGAACTAGTTTTTCTTCATAAGAAAGGATCTCTTCCTAACTAAACTTCTTCTGGGATCAAGGAATGATATAAATCTAGCACATATATTCTCAACATCAAAACATGAAAAAAACAAATTGTGTACCTAAGATACATTTGGTGGAAATCGACTCATTAGGGGACTGGTCCTACTTTCTCTATAATTTAGTCAGGTCCAATAAACCACAGATATAGCTTTCATTTTTTACCAAAACAAATAAAACTTTTCGATGGTGAGATTTTAAGAAAAATATGATCACCTACCTCAAAAGAATAGTCTTTCTTGTTATTGTTTGTAAAAAATTTCTAGCTACTCTAAGTTTTTCTCATGTTTTGTTGGATTATCTTTACTTTATTATCCACTTTCTCTACCAATTCTTGACCCATAAACATTTATTCCCCAGCTTCATCCAAAAAATCTAGAGTTCAATACAGCTTCCCATAAAAAGCCTCAAAAGGTTCCATCTGTATATTAGAGTAAAAACATTTATTATAAGAATACTCAACTAAAGAAATATGTTGATCCCAACGTCCCTAATACTCCATTGAACATGATCTAAGCATATCCTCCAAAATATGAATCATTCATTCTGACTGCCCATCTGATTGAGGATGAAAAGCTATAATGAAATTTAATTCTATGCCCGACGACTTATGAAGGACCTTCCGAAAATTAAAAGTGAACCTGGGATCCCAGTCAAATACAATGGAATGAGGAACTCCATGTAACCTGAAAATCTATTTGAGGTACAGTCGAGAAAGCTTATCCAAAGACATTATATCTCAAATAGAAAGAAAATGTGAATATTCTATCAGTCGATCAATTAAAACCTAAATCTCTTTGCTACCTCAATAATTATTAGGTAGTCCCACCACAAATTCCATTGATAAATTCTCCCATTTCTACTCTGGCACTGGAAAATGATGAATCATCCCCTTTGATAATTTTCCCTCTTCTTTAACTAGTTGACATGTCAATCATTTCACAGAAAACTTTGCAATATCGCTTTTCATTTCATCCAACCAATAATACTCTTGAAGGTATTTGTACATCTTAGTACTACCAGGATGAACTGAAAATGGATAACTATTAGCTTTAAACAACAAATATTTCTTCAACTGGGAATCACGAGGCATAAAAAATCGTTTACCAAATCTCCAAATGCGATCATTATCATGGTTAAATTCTCGAAAATTACCCATTTTAACCAATTCTACCTTTTTATATTGCTCACGGGATTCCTTCTGCACTTTCTTAATTCTGCCTAATAATGATGACTGTATTTAAACACGAAACAAAATAGAGGTATTTCCTACACCAACAACTTATAATCCAAAATTCATCAAATAATTAATCAAGGGATCATGTTTCAAACTTAACATGGTTAATGATGTAAGATTTTTTCGACTCAAGTTATCCTCCACTTTGTTTGCTATTCCTGGATGGTAATTGATTGTGCAATGATAATCCTTTATCTTTTCAAGCCATCTTATCTTCCCCATTTCTTATTCCTTATGAGTAAATATATACTTTATAAAATTATGGTTAGTATATATTTATAATTTGGATCCATATAAATGATGCCACCAAATTATCAAAGTAAAAACCATAGTTTCCAATTCCAAATCATGTGTTGGATAATTTAACTCATGAGTTATTAGTTGTCTGGAAGAATAAAAAATTACCTGGTCATTCTTCATCATAACACAACCATGCCCCGTCAATGAAGCATTAATGTAGATGAAAAACTCACCATTTTGGGGAGGCAAGGAAAAAACTGGAGAATTCTACAATCTATTCTTCAGTTCCTGAAAACAAACATCACATTCTTCTGTCCAAATAAATTTAACCGCAATTTGAATTAACTTAGTTTTAATTCTAGATATCTATAAAAAAAAATTTAAAACCATTCAGTAATAATCTAGTAATCCAATAAAACTACGAATAAATGTAACTTTTTTGGGTCTTGGACATTCGTAAACTGCTTTTGTTTTGGTAGGATAAACTATTATTACATTCTTATTTTCAATTTTCCCAAGAAAATAATTCTATTGCAATAAAAAATCACACTTTCTGAATTTTCCATATATTTTATTTTCCTTTAATGTTTGTAAAATGACCCTGAGATATTTTTCATGCTCTTATTTATTCATAGAAAATACTATAATGTCATTAATAAACACAGCCAAAAACTTATCCATGAACTCATGAAATATTTAATTCATAAGATTCATGAATACATCAGGTGAATTAGTTAACCCAAATGGAATAACAAAAAATTCATAAGGATCATATCTAGTACCAAAATTTGTTTTCGAGATGTCATACTTTTTCACCATCAACTAATGGTATCTGAATCTCAAGTCAGTCTTGGAAAATTACAGAGCTCCCTAGAGCTGATCAAACAAGTCATTGATATGAGAAAAAGGATACTTTTTTTAACATTGATGTTATTCAAAGAACTATAATCAATGAAAAGTCTCATAGAACCATATTCATTTTTAATGAACAAAATAGGAGCTCTATATAGTGAAGTGCTACGATAAATGAAGCCTTAATCAAGAAAATCCAACAACTGATTTTCAATTCTAGAAGTTCCATTTGATCCATTCTATATGGGGGGATTGAAAGTGTCGTAACATCAAGAACAAAGTAAATTTTGAATTTGACTTCCGGATTAGGTTTGACACCAAGTAAATTTGTAGGAGAAACATCAAGGTGTTCATTTACCACTGGTACATCATTAATCAGAACAATTCTTGTATTTTCAACAATATGATAAATATAAATTTCATTTCCATATTTCAATAGTTTCTTAGCTTCATTATATGTTATCAATTGTATGGGTTTGTTCTTGTATAAAAATAGAAATTCTTTCTGAAAAAACAACTTCTTTAGATTTATAGTCAATATTAGCATGAAAAACAGAGATCCACTCCATTCAAAGAATGACATCAAACTCTACTAAGGCCGAAACAATAAGGTTTTCATGTAATGCCTTTCCATAGACCACAATAAAAATATTATTATAATTTATATTTTCTATAATATTTACACATGATATTTTAACAATAAGTTACAATATCATTTTATGAGGTGATATTTTCAATTTACCAAAAAATCCTCAAAAATTAAGGAATATGTAAACCCCGTATCAAATAATACATTAGAAAAATATGAGTAAACAAACAAAAAACCCGATACAACTTTTTTGGATGGACCTAAATTTGTTGATGTAGTCGCAAAGGATCTAACTACACTTTTCTGCTTACATTCTAGCTACTCTGAATCATTCATATCTCTATTTGGGCAGGAATTTTTATAATGAACCATCTCACCACATTTAAAACATTTTACAGTTTTCTCATAAGGATTTTTCTTATGATCATTTTTATTACAATCTTGGGCCATATGTAAAAACATAAAACATAGAAAACACTTCTCAGTTTGGGTAAGCCATTCCCAAGGGTGATTCTTGTCACACTTTTCATAAACTACGAACTGTATTTTCTTACTATCAGATTTATTTGATTAATTATTACCCTTCACTTTCCATATGGACCTCTTGTTATCATTTTTTTAAAATGCATACAACCATCAAAAAACTCTATCTCTACACTCTCAGAACATCAAAAAAATTTCTCATAACTATTGAATTCATAGGAGGCCAATGCCCTTCGATACCTTGGCTTTAATCTTGAGTAAAAGAGGTTTATTTTTCTATCAAGATCCAGAATAAGATTTGGAGCATACCTCGTTAGCCGAGTGAATTTTTATTCATACACAGCCGCTGAATCTTTCTCTTTTTTTTCAGTTCAATGAATTTATTCTCAGTCCTAAGTCTCCCCATCATAGGAAAATATTTTCCAAGAAAAATAATTTTAAATTCATCCTAATATAAGGCATAAATATCCTCTATATCCCTAATATTTGTTACCATTGACCGCCAATGGTCAGATTCACCTTCAAAATGATAAATTTCAAGACTTACCTATCTGAACATCCCATAACATAGAATATATTTTTAACGTCTTATACCCATCCTTTAGACAATAATGGGTCAAAAGATCCATTGAAAGCATAACGGTGTTGTCTCATAAAATGTTCCACTATTTTCATGTTCTAATGTGGTACCTATAGTTGTTCTCTTTCATGGATCCCACCACCATTTATTTCCGACATTAGCTAATCCATTATCGTCACAACTACTTGGTTCCAATCCCAACAATTTCGGGCTATAGATTTGGAAGGATATTGTTCTATCAATGCCTCTTCTATTCATCTTCCCTGTTTCTTATATGGACAACCGTTCTAAAAAAACATATATTAGTTACAGAAACATGGTAATCATTAAATGATATAACACTTAAAATTAATCATACAGTAAAAATAATTTATGGTATTTTATTAACATCACCCTAACCTCTAAATTTATCTAAACGATCCTCTAAAAGAAACTATAAGGACCAGGCCTTATTACATTACATAATAGTAAATTTTAGTCAAGAAATCACTTATTTTTAAATTGAATATATTTTATAGTCTTGAGTTTTAGATAATTGGGATATAATACATACATTACATTCCACGTTAATAGAGATTGGATAACATAAAAACAGTATTCATTTATTCCAAAATATAAAACATTGAAAATAAAGCATTATTTCAATGAAAAATCTTCATAACATTTAACATGGATTCCATATTTGTCTTACACATCCTTATAAACTATGAGATAAGTTAAAAACATTGGATTATCACAAAACTTTTATTAAGAGATATATAAATAAGGAAACGACATATTAGTCCATGAATACTTGTAATGTATGAAATCATTTTCAAAAGATATATTTGTCACCAATTTATACATACATTGTAAAACATGATATTCCCAAAATATTCCCAAAAATATAAGAACATAAATAGAACCATGAAGGTATCTTGGTACATTACATATATAATCCTGTAACCCTCTTGACTACCTTATAAGTTGTAGCTCTCACGGCTACCTTAAAATTTTTGTAACTGTCGCAGTTACACATGGAGTAACCTTACTGTCCACCTCCAACATACACATACCCAATGCATTGGAAAGAAATATAGGTTAAACCCCTCATCATAAAAAAAATCCCAAGAACCAAAATATAATCATACAACATGAATAATTTCATAAGAACATTGATATTGAATTTTGTAAAATAGAATTTTAAAAGAGGTTTTTAAAAGGAACGTCCCTTATAAATATCATATAATTGAAGTGATACTTAATAGAGTGGATGGAATATGTATATACACTATAAATAAACAATATTAAACATTTTATAAAAAAATTCATCTCACAAACAATTTTAATACCAAATTAATAATTATGTTTAATGTTAACCCAAAAAATGGAAATCGGGTTACAAATTACCTTACCTCGGGTTTTTCTTAGTTCAAAATCATTTAAACATCATGTATAATGGTTAAAAAAGTATTATTAATATATTATAGAAACATATTAATCTTTATAATACCTTATATTATCATTTCATTAAATCATTTCACCCTTTAATTGGTAGTATTTTGTTCCTTTCCTAGTTTTGTGTCCATTCTTTACATGATTTCCATGATCGCTTCATGATGGATATTCTTGTTGATTGGAAGTGAAACTCTCGAATTTGAATGTAGTGGTATTTAAATATTTCTAGAACAATATGTTATACCATTTATCATTTTAAATTCTATCATTATGATGATTCATAAGTTAAAAAATTATTTATACTTGTTTAGGTCATTTTGGAAATTCTTCAGTCTTAAAGAACTCATTTTGTTTTATAAATTAATAACATGGGTAAAAATGATTCTAGAAAAATATATAATATATAATAAAAAATTATAATCTAGTTAAACAATGAAAATAGAGTCACGACCAGTCTTTAAAGAAGTAAAAGAAATTGAAATGACATTGTCCACGATGTTGGTAAATTGACACATCACGGACCGTGTTTTAATTTCTTGAATAAGTGGGATATGTGATAAAGTATAATGGTGAGTCTTCTGTAAACATGATGAAATCCAGATTATTTATGATACAAGATCATTCATGCCTCTTGGATAAGGAGATATTAGTAAAGAAGAATAATAGAATGGAAAATGAAATGAAAAGAAAGAAAATAAAAGAGGATGTTTACCTCTTTATCTCTTCACTTTGATATCCTTATTACGACCTTTGGTTAGGGCCTTTTGGTGAGACCAGTAGCTATAGGAAGTGGGCAAGATCCTTTGGAGGATTATTGGGAATAAGATAGGTAGGTCTCAAGGATTGTGAGGTGTGGTAGGAAGAGGGGAATGAGGGTGGTATTTATAGTGTAGGAGAGGAGGTATTTTACATTATTTTAATCATTATTATAATATTTTTGCTCAAGAATATGAATAGTATTTATTCATATGACCCAAAATTTTAAAAATGGAATTTTATTTTGAGCCAAATGGTCTTACATAACTTATGATGTCATAAATAGTGTATTTAACTGATAATTTGAATATATGTTATTTTACCATATTTCATTGTTCATCAACAATTCAGTAATTTCTAAAAAATCCCAAAAATTCACTCTAACCATTTTTCAACGTAAAGAACTAAAAATTGAACTCCATTTTTGGAAAATAATTTTTTAAATATTATTAATTTACATTTTAAATAAAATAATACTTCATTCAAAAACAAAGAAAATTTAAAACTATAACTACTTTTATATCACATTGAAAAATTAATCAAGATGTCATTATCATAAAACCCTAAGAAAATAAAATAATAATAAAATTTTATCTTCATTATGGTCATATTAGCATTTGTATTACTATTTATAAGGGTATTTTACTATTCACTGAAAATCAAGTTGGTTTCATCAGACTCCAAATAATGTACTCATAACAATTGTAGATGACTGTTTTTTGAAATTCAAAACAAAGAAGTAAAAGAATATTTTATAAGGGTAGTTATAAATATCTACTTAAAACAATGCTTCATGCATTTAAATTTATTTTTAAAAACTTGGGGTGCTACAAAGGAATCACAATGAGAACATCAATTCCATGGAATGGGAAGGATTTTAGAAAATATTTTTCAATAAATATTTTCCCAGAACTCTCCATCTTAAAATGGAGGGCGAGCTCCTTGGACTGAAAAAATGGAAGATGGTTCTATCAGGGCATATGAAGAAAACAACAAAAATATTTCATAGTATTAATTTATATTTTTCATCAAAATTGAAAGTATGGTGGTCCACTCCCTGATTTAATTAATGTCAATTCTATGAAAATATTCCGTGATTCAAAACTTTTGTAGCTATGTAGAGAATCAACATTATTCCCTAAAGGTCGAGATAGATATTGATGACTATCAGTGGTCTAATCAGTATAGAGATAATAAATTATAAAATATAGTTTTATTTTGGAGTATTAGTGGATAAATCCCATGTATGAATGAAAATCCAACTACCCACATGTAAAAATGTTGGAAAAATAATCCTAGAAAATTCCTAAAGGGAACTGGGAGATGGTTCATATATGATATATAGATGCATTATACTAATAAATGTCAAAGGAGGATAATGAATCCCACTAATATGTTGGAATAAAATACGTTTTAGATTAATAATAAGCCTATAGTCATGTGTTTAAACTGCAAGGAACATGGGAACTACAAAAGAAAATTCCCTAAGATAAGGGTTTTTAAATATAATTAGTTACAACAACTGCCAAATCATAGAGAGAAAGTATGGGGATATGCTACCACTACTACTAAGGTGGATCCTGAAAATAATGTAGTGATAGGTATGATGGTTATTCATTCAAAAATAGAAAAAGTAGTTTTTTATTTTAGTTTTACACATTCTTTTTTATCTTTCAAGTTTAGTATAACTATTCAAACACCACCTCAAAACATGGGGGTTGAGATCTTTATGTGAATAATAAATGGATAAATTATTTTATCACAAGTATATTACTAATCCTCAATCATTTTTTGTGCACTTGACCTCCCATAAAATATCATCTTACTTACGTAAGTAGAGTTTGACATTATAATGGGTATGTATTGGCTATCCTTTAATATATCCAACAATAACTATTAAGAGGGTGATATATCTCTTCACATCCAAGGTCATCCCCTAATTTTGTAAATGTATAAGGAGTAGGATGAATACCCTTTGAAATATTCTTCTCAAGTGTGGATATTATTTCCTTATGATAAATCATATCTAGCTAAAATTATTAAGAAAGGGGAGAGAATAATGCTTAAATTCATGTCCATTGTGATATAATCTAAAATCAATATGGAGGATGAGAATTATTTTAATATTGTGATAAATACATTGTAAAAAAAGAATATATATTATAATTATAGAAATTGTCAGTTCTATATGAAGGAATTATAATTCTTGGGGCATGTTGTAATGAGAAAAGGTATATCTATGGATCCTTCTATGATAAAGTAAATTGAGAAGTGTCCCTGATAAAAATATATAATGGAGATATATAGTTTCCTTGGACTATTTAGGTATTACTGAAGATTTGTTATAAATTTACCATGATTTTAAATGCTACTAACCAATATGACTCAGAATGGGTAAAGTTTGTATTGATTAGTGAATGTGAAAAAATAGTCAATGAATTAGGAAATATTCATAGCACTGCAGCAGTACTAAAACTACCCTCATGTGTGGAAATATTATTCATATAAAAATATGATTCAAAGAATTTAGTATTCTATATAATCATTAAAAATGGTAAACTAATATCTTAAGCCTCAAGGACGCTAAATTTTCATGAGAAGAATTATCCATCACATGATATGGAGTTCAATGTAGTAATATTTGAAATGAAAATATGGTGGTAATTTCTCGATGGGGGGAAGTGTGAGACATATATGGATCATAATTTCCAAAACAATATATTCTAATAGAAGGATATTAATAGGTTATATAAAATATGGTTAGATATGATCTAGGATTACGACAACTCAATCCACTACCATACTAAGAAGGTGAAAAAAGTGGGAGATGATCTATGTAAAAAATATCTAGCATCCTTATAAATTATAGTAATTGAGAAGGATAAAATCATATTATAATTGAGAAGTATGAAAATTGGAATAATAAAGGAAGTAAAATAATCATTCCTTTCTCAAATTATTACATAACCATGCCTTTTTAAATAATATAAATAATTCCCAAAGAGATGATGTGGAAATTCAGAATAAGGTAGAAGCTATAAGAAAAAGGAAATCCTCAACATTAAAAATTGATAAAAAAGGATTTTTAAGATTTGGTCATCACTATATGTACCATTAAATCATAATAGAAATAAAGAGTTGTTTAATGACTGTAAGAAATTGACTCAAGTTAACTAGGAAAGTCCCCAAAGGTGGTCCGCCACATGGTGGGATACGTAAAAGAACCATAAGTCCCATATATTACTAAATTAACCTAAATTTACAATGTGGAAGAAATGAAATAATATTGAAAATATAGACAAGTCAATCCAAATAGGGAAAAATATAATGATAAATTAGACTAAACTAACTAGTATCCATGTGACCAACTGTCACCACTAAACCATCCCACTACGGAGGCGATGAATGAAAAGAGGCCCAGGAATGCTACAATATAACCATCCATTACCTAAGTCCTTAAAAATAATTTATAAACCATCCAATTTAAAAATTATGTACTGAACATATATACCATTAGGACACCACCAAAGAATCTATACAATTTATAATATCCAGAATGCAAAAGTTCTAAAATTAAAACAAAATATAGTTTATAATGAATTTATATAAATGAAACCATTTTTTAAATAGTCCATTATATTACATAAGTCCATAACATATTCATTAAATTCAATAATATTTCAAAAATAATAGAAAATAGTGTAAGAATAGGACAAATCAACTATGGATACACTATAAGATAAGCATGTGAGAAAATATGTGAAATAATCCATCATGTGATCAACAATGTATAAATGAAAAATAAAACCAATTGGGATATATCCTATGAGAATAAATACTAGAAATAAAATAATCTTAAACCATTATTATGTTGGTTTTATCTGATATTTATTCATTCCATATTCTGTTGATATCATAAATCCTATGGTGGAGTTATATAAACACTAGAGTGACATGTCTATTTCTCAACACACCCAAGGTTCCCAATATGCTAACTCTATCAAATCCATTTAAAAATAAATCCTCAAATTTAATAAATACTTTCATTATCAAATCAAATATTTTTTTAGATTAAATCACTTCGAAAATTTTAATCCTTTCCAATAAATCTTTTCAAATGAAAATACATGAATTTTGAATATATAACCCCAAGGAATTCACTAGAATATATAAAAATTCAAGAATTAGAATCACATTCATAGACAAACATACATTAAGAATGATGGAATCTTATACACCATCAAAAATAAATATTTGAAACCAAAATATCATCCTTAAAAAGATATGGCATGAACAAAAACTATAAACAATGAAATAAAATACCAACTGATCATAATATGAATCACAAACACAGCCAACGTCGCTGATGTGACCAATGTAACTGAAGAAGTAGAAATACCACTTACTAGGGTTATGTAACACAACCACCTTGGTGTTATAATTCCCAAAAGAGTATTTCTAAATGAGGGAGTTCACCCAAAGCTTCCCAAAATCTCAATAGGGAGGTCTACACACTAGATAACAAAAATGTTTATGCGTACAACATGGTTAAAATTTATGAACCCAAAGAATTCACATCGTGAAACTCTTTAATGAAATGAATTACATTAACATCAAGTAGATTGAAAAAGGTGTCTCCTCAAGTTAAATGAAATCTAGATTGACTCATTCATGATGTGAAATGGTTTCCCGACATGTAAAATTTAAAACTCTAAACATCACTCACCACATATTCCCAACAACAGAATGGATTTTCCATATATTGAATCAAAAAAATAAATTTGGGACCATCTCAATTTATATAATTATATTAACACCATTTCATTTCACTACTATAGTTATATAACCATTTTACAATAAATTCAATAATTATTCACGAGTATATGTCCCTAGAATCATGACACGAACGCCCCCAGAACACTAGAATTGAACTTTATATCTCAAAAAAAGGGACATTAATTAAAATAATAAAATTATAGTAAATAAAATATAAATATAAATGGTTCTTAATAACATAACTAATGAATTTAATTTTTTTATACAAGATGTTAAGTTCATATGAAGAGAGATTATGGAACATACGGTGAGAGATCACTCTGAACAACCATATTTCCTTGGGTTGTGTTTTCTATCAATTTACCTCACTTTATATCTATATTAATCTTAATTGTTTATTATATATTTTATATATATATATCACAACCATATATATCAAGTATAATTCACATTTCTTTGATGGGGATATACATGTTTTTAAAAGGATCCCATCATAATTCCTTTGAAAAATTAAATTAAAAGGGAACTTATATGTTTTCTTCACCGTTCTTAAAGTACCATTAAAAGAAATTTTTTAAAACATCCATGGTTTCTAAAAACACATATTTTTCTATAGATAAAAATTTTAGTTCAATTTTTGTTTTATGTAAATTATTATTCTGTTCCCCTCGTTAAATATAGGTAACTCTTTTCCTAAAACCCTGCCAAAAAAGGTACATTTCCTATGTGATTTCTCTACTCATTTTTATGTAATCATTTCCCGTGTACATAAATTTTCATGGATTATTCTTATGAACATTACAGAATTATTAAAAACTATTTTTAATGGAAACCATTATGATATATCATTTTTTTATTATTTATGACATGATTTTGAAATCAATTTATTTCTATGGGTCATCCTTTTGTTAGTGCCTTATGTTTGATTTATTAAAGTGGAATGCATATGCATGTACATGTTATGATGGATGCACCAATATAGTGATCCAACTCATTGGGTAATTTTTTTGTCTTAGGAGATGTTATTTAAGGGATTAGGGAGTAATCATAATCCATGATGATACTATGTCCAGCCTGTGTTGTTGTCTAAACGGTTTGCCTTGACTTATACATATATCATGTTTTATGTTTCTATAGAATTCATATCTTTCCATGATCTTATTAAATTATGTTATTTATGTTGTTAAACCATGTGATTTTTGTGAATCCATTTAATTATGATTCCATGTCACTCTTTTTGATTAACATGTTGGGCTTCTCTATCATTTTTATTCCTTTAATATGATTTTGAACTCATCCATTTTGTCTATGTACTCTTCGGGTTATCCAATGTAGTTTTAGAAAATCAAAAGGAGTTAGGATCTCATTATGGAGATTAAAATAAAGTTGTTTTATTTTAGTTTCATTATGATTATTTATATACCTATTCTTCTAGATACATGAGACTTTTTTGTCCATGGTTTGTATTTAATGGATAATTATGTAAAAAATAATGTAATAATTTGTGTAAATGTTTTGGATCACCATTGACTATTTCATTTAGTTTATATAAATATAATTTAACATATATTTCAATAATATATTTAACCCTCGAGGAAACATTCTTATTAGACTATTCTAGAACGTTTATATCTTCATAGTCAATAGTGTTTCTTGTTTCTTTGTTATATACCCTATAACATCTACCATTAGAAGGGTTTCCAAGAATTATTCCATAAACACATCTCTAATCAAGATTCCAAATTTTATCACCCACGACTTTTATAATTCAAGGACTATCGAATGTCTTTTTTTATTTCAAATTTGGGGTTTCTTTTTAATATATCTTCTATGGATTCATATCAAGCATTGGAATGTAGATACATAAAGTCTAAATATGTATTGTCACTCCAATTTCCTTCCTCTATAAGAATCGATAATTGTTGTGTTTAATCAATATAGTTCATTCCACATAGAATAAATTAATATTTTTTTAGAAAAATCATTTTTGTGGTCTATATGGTTACCTAAAATCATGATTAATTCCATTAATTTTAGGAAAATCTCTAAACTTGTCATTTGTATATTAACCACCATTATAAATTATAATATTCTTGAAAAAAATAATAGAATATTTTTTTCCTCTTATCTTAAAACACATTAACAATTTTAGAGACATTGATTTATGGGTCAAAATAATAATATGTTTAATATTAGTAAAATCATAAATAAAGTAAATAATGAAATTACCTCTATTTTTTGAATTTTTTCTCATGGGCTTGTATATGCCATAATGTATCAACTCAAAGTGATGACATCAATTTATCTCAATGTTCTTGTGTATTGTGTTTGTAATCATCCCTTTATGAATCTCTTTTCTCATGTTAGGAACATCATGAATACTCTTTTTCTTTGTTATATTTCTCATATTCCTCTAAAATGTATATCGCAACCTTTTATTCCGTAACTAATCTTATTCTATCATGATGAGATAACATGATCATTTTATATCTCCAACTTGAAATAAGTTAACCATGGTTTTTTTTCCTATCATAATAACATTTCCAGCTTTAGTTTATTTTATAATGAAACCATATATTATCAAAAACCATGGTAACCTTTATCACAATGTTTTTAAACACTCAATAAATTTTATTTCATTTCATTAACAAATAATACCTTTAGTAGATACAATGTATTTGATTCAGAGTGACTCATTATTTCCAAAAATTAACTTCCCCTTGTAATATTTCAAATTTTTCTAAAAAAAAGACATCTCAATCATGTATTAGGATCACCCGCTATCCTAAATTCATGGTTCCTCACATTTTATATCATTGAGTTTAGATTCAAAAAATAAGTCCTCTTCCATTCCTTTTTCTTACTTCTCATGTGTATTTTTTTATTTTATATATATAATTTTTTATTTCAATACCATGACAAGAAACATTTTTCTATGATTTCTAGGTTGATATCATCTTTAAAAAATATTTTCCAATGGTTGGAATATATTTTGAAAATTTATACTAACTTTTTCATCTTTTATACTTTAAATTGGTTGAATCCCACTCAAACGCTTCTTCTAGATTCATCTGGATTCATTTTTGCCTTGATGATTGAAGTAACAGATCTTCTATACATACCCAAAGCCTTCATGGTTCCATGAATATCCATGTAAATCAAATTTTTATTAGTAACATACATACTATATAATATTATGTATATTACTACAATCATCATTCTTACCATCCAATTTGGAACTTTTTTCTATACCAAAGTTTTGGTAAGATCTCAATGACTTATTATTATATTTATATTTATTATCATCCTTAATGTAATCTCCAGTAGTAACATATTTTTGTTTAAACTTTTTAACTTTATAAATTTTAGTAATTTCCACTCCTCTTGTTTTGGCTACGTACATAGTCTTCCTAAATTCCTTTTTATTTTTACTATCTTTTCTAATCTCTCTAAACATTGAGGATTATTTTAGGGGATCCTTTTGATGTTTACTCTTCCCAAAACATTCACCAAATTCTAAAACTTATTTTGGGAATTTGTCTGTTTCTCACTTAGCATCAATATTTTTTTTAAAATAATTTCATGTTCTTTATCCTTTACCATTATATTTTATTCAAGTATGATCTTGAGATTATTAATTTTATCATGTAATCTCTTCAAATAATCAATCTATTTTAGTATCCTAAATTTTTCTCCAATAAAATATTCCTCAGTATTTTTAAAAAAAGGTATTCCTTCAACTTCTTGTCCTCCCTTTCAAATATAGAAATATTTTTTGAGACATTATTTCATCTATATCTTAGAAATAAACTCTATTTTAGTTTCTTTTTATTATTTATATTCATAAATAATTCTTTCATCATTGATGAACTTTTAATCAGTCCATAATTTAAATAGTAATTTTTTTGTAGCATCATCACTGGAGTTTTTAGCTTCTTCTTCACTTTCATCATCTTCCTCACACTTTAAACAAATGTTTCCCTTTTTTATTTTTGAGAAATTATTTAATTACCCCTTATATGGGACTTGTATTAGTCTACCTTATTTTTTAGATCATCACAACTTTTTATCCTCTCCATCACTCTCTTCATCTTAGTTATGTATTGGATAATTAGAAGTAACGTGTTTTATGGATCTGGACCCAAAACATTTCAGATGTAAATTTTCTTTTTATTTATTTATGTATATTTTAAACTTTTTATAAAATAAGGAAATAAATTCAAAAAATTTATCACAAACCTAATTTATAGTATTAGAGACACTAACATATTATTCAATAACAACATTATTAGATTTTATTTTCTTTTCGACCATGAAAGAAACTTCACAACCATTTGTTTCCTTCATCATAATAACTATTTATATTCTTATTTCATATGTTACAAGTATGATATATAGATAATAAAGATAAAGAGTTTTAGGATATCTGGGTTATAAGGATGACACTTTGGAATCATATTTATCAAGAATAACATTTAATATCATTTCAATAAAGGTAGATTCTTTAAAAATATCACAAAGAAATATTATAGTGCTTACAATGTCATTAACTATTGTAAAGAATTAACTAATAGCTTCATTACCCATCTTAATATCATCATAATTCGATCACCATATTTTTAAATCAGATTTATTTACTTTCATATTTCCTTCATTGATGTTATTTAGATTTTCTAAGATGAATTTAACTATTCCAATACCACTGACCCGTATAAATTCACTTTTATTGAGTGAGGAATGTATATCCTTTTGGATCACTGATCATCCACTGTATTAGTTTTATCAGTAGTTGTTAAGGAAACACCTTATACAGGAGGTGTGAAACCATTTGTAGCAGCTTTATGAACATTATCTCTAATGGAAAAATGAAAAAGGAAACATTTTATCTTTCCAAATATGATAGTTTTATCCATCCCAAATAAGAGTCCCCTTACTGTTAAAAATTTATAAACATCCATGGAAACCTTCTTTTTCTATCAAATTAAGTAACATTTTATTAAAGAAAGCCTTCCCTCTAAAAAAATTGAATAGAGTAATCAAGATCTATGTGATCAAAAAGAGGGGGGATGAATCAGTAGACATTGTTGTTATGTTTCATCAATTAAGAAACAAACTCATCCTCCTATTAGTGAGGAATGACTCCATTAGTAGATTAGTAAACAAGCACAACCAGATAAACATAGGTTTTTTAGGGTTTAGTACACAATAATAGTAGCTAGTCTTTATCATGGTTTAAAAGTATTCCATGACCACATGAACCACTAAAATATTTATTTGGTGTTTACATTGATATTGGAATATCATTTAACATGTGTTTAACTATATTCATATGATACTGCATTTTCTCCTCACATAAATTGTAATGTCCTTGTTCCATGTGCTGACAAAAAGTACCCCATACCTGGTTGGTCACATGGCCTCAAGAGAATTTCCTCAAACACCATAGGCTGCCAGCGAGGGCCTTGGATGTGATAATAGGGAAACTATGCCCTCATTGGTAGATCATGCACAGAATAATAACAAATAATAAACAGTAGCAGAAGAAAAATATCATACGACAAGTAAACAACAGAATACTAAAAGTAAATAAAAAACAAAAGAACATATATATAAATGATGCATGTCACAGATGTCTAGAAAAATATCCAAAAAATCCAAAATGATGAAAATAAAGTAATAAACCAATTTCAAAAGAAAATAAGTAAACTCCAGCAGCATCACAATCCTCATCTTGGTCCCATGATCTCCAGCTCCGTAAAAATCAAGTACCTGATGATGAAGGGCACTTAACCATATATATACATTCCACCAAATAATCTATTTAGTTCCAAAATAATTACCAAAACAGGGTGTGAGATGAATCATAGTAGGAAACCACCACAAGATATGTGCCTAACTGTCAGTGAGTATATATCGAAGGTAATACTGGAAATGCAGAAAATAACTAGTAGTATAAAAAACTAAACAGTTCTTCAGTTTTTATTTAAATTCATTAACATATAATGTTTATCATTTAATCAAGTGAGTATCAAAACATGTATCTCATAACACTATCTAATAGGACCAAATCCAAGATTGTAATTTTTTTGGGGAAAATCATCACAAACATTCAATATTTATGTTAATCCTCTGGGTCAATCACACAGTCTAACCCCTCTGAACATGTAATGAAATAAAAAGAAAATACAATTTGAGGAAGCACTCACCGTCAATTCCCCCTATGGTCTTTCTACAACTACTACAGACTCTCTGGGGAATCAATCAACATTAATACCCGCCCCTCCTCCTCATGGTCTCATAACATATACTATAGACCCTATGAGTGATCACTAACTGTCAATCCCCCTTGTGGTCTTGTAACATGAAATATAAAAAACACTATGAGAAAGCATACAACGTCAATTCCCCCTGTGGTCCAACTACACAAGGATATCACAGCCCAATGAAATTCAATCATGCATATATGATATAAATAATCCTAAGGTAATCTAAAATACTTCATGGATAAAAAATTCTAATGTATATCACATCATTTAACAAGAAAAAATGGAAATTAGTTCCATCTAATTAAACAAGGTAGGAAAACAAGGTCTGCCTCATAGGCATCCTGGACCAAATGGACCTAAACATTCAAACAAGGAATCGCCCCCATGGGTTGTTCCATTAGCTTGAAATTTCACTTAAAACAATAATAAAATACCCTTAATCCAAAAATTAATATAAGGAGTATAAAACATGGTTCAATTTCCTTAACCTGAAATACCTGATAGATGGGTAATTAGAACATTAGAATATAAACTCAAATAAATATAATAAAAGCCAACAAACCACCTACCTCGACATAGTATGAATAACACTCTTGAATTTTAGGCCTTGAATCTTCCTATAACGTTATAGATCTACAAGAAGGTCAAAATATTTCAACCTTCATCAACTCATGAAGGAAGTGGAATCATGAGGATGGGCTCTAGAAGAAGGATTAAATCACATAAAAGATTCCAACGCAATCGAAGTTGTTTCATTCGGAGAACAGATGATGGATCAGTGGCTCAGAGAATAATTTTAGATTCCTTATGCTCTTTCATGAGGTATGGCCAGAAGAAGACTAATATGAGGGTTAGATGCAACCCCGGTTTGATTAGTCAATTAAAATAAATAGTACACAGTGTGTAGTATTAATGAAGATACGAGTTCTGGAAAAACATTCCCCCTTAAAGAAATTCATCCCCAAATTTCCCTAATAAGGTTGCGAAGATGAATCCTAAAACAGCTCTAGCCACTGCGATCGCACATCGGTCTCCCTCTCTCATATCTCATCATGCACTCGATTGTTCTATCACAAGACCAATAATAGAGGAATATACTTTCCATGAAGAACATTCGTGTTTTGATCAACAATCCATATAGGATGCTCCTCAAATGATCTATACACCTCCAACTCAACCTCCTTGTGTTGAAAAAAATGAGATGGGTTTGATAATTAACATCATAACTGAGAAACATGGAAGTCTTAGTTCATAACCTATTACCTATGAGATAACTACAACCGATAGGAAACTATCCAAGCTCTCTCCCAAACCTCAAATAACCCAACATATATTATTTAAATCTTTCCTTGTATCCTAATTCTTCTATGTCCCAATCATGGTGTGACAAGTAGGACAACCTGATCTCCAACATCAAACTCTAGAGGCCGTCTTCGTCGATCAAAAAAAGACTTCTGTCATGACTGTATAGTAGCCATACTCTTCTGAATCAACTCCACTTGCACTGTGGTGTCCTAGAAAATATTAGGTTCCATCATAGCTACATCTCTTTCCCCTAGACAATATAGGAGTGATCAGCCTGTCCTTCCGTACAAATCCACATAAGGTTCCATCAGAAATGTTTTCTGAAAACTATTATTGTCGAAAAACTCCACCAGAGGTATTTTCTTCTCCCAAGAACCTCCAGAATTGTGGAAACATGCTCGAATCATTTCCTCCAACACCTAAATCATGGGCTTGGACTAGCCATTTGTTTGGGAATGGTATGTTGTACTCATAAGTACCTGTGTACCCAAATCCCTATGTAGTTCCTTCCAGACCTAAGAAATAAAGTGGGCATCTCTGTCTAGTGTGGATCCCTATGAAACATTACAATCTCTCATATTTAAAACCTTACAAGATCATCGATAGTAAATTATACTTGATAGATAAAAAGTGTTTAACATTTAGGAGTCTGTTAATGACAACCCAAGCTGCATCATTCCTTCAAGGAAATCTCAGAAGCCTTATCATGAAATCCATCACGACATCATTCCACTTCCACTCAGAAATGGCTAACTACTGTAAAATCCATACCTATCGTTTTTTCCCCTCCTTCATCTGCTGAAAAGTTGATCATATCATAGAAAAACTAGAAAAATCCATCTTCATAACTTTCCACCAATACTAACGGTGTAAATATTGATAAATCTTGGTGACACCAGGATGAACTTCCCAAACTGAGGAATGAAAATCCTGCATCATCTCCTCACCTATGTCTTTTGACACCCATTCACGTCAATGAAAATGTCAGACCTCATCCTCACCTATGGTTCACCCAAGAGTACAGTCCTCTCTTGAAACACTCTTCCATAGAACTAGGCCATCAAAATCTGATAACCACCTCATTAAAACTTGATCTAGAAGAGTAGTGGTAATAGCTATAGAAGAAATAAAAGTCTACCCTTGTCTGTCATGCACCTCCAAATGAACCTTAGAGAAAATTCCATAAGCTTCCACTGACTACTGGCCTCTTGAAATGCCTTTATCTGGGTCCACCTACTCAATGCATCAACCACTACATTGCCTTTCCCAAGCATATAGGAAAGCTCAATGTCAAAAGACTGAAGGTACTCAACCTGCCTTCACTGTCTCAAATTTAAATCACACTGAGTAAAAATATACTTGAGACTCTTATGGTCGGTGTAAACCAAAAAATACTCTCCCATAAGATGATTTCTCCAATGGTGCAAGGCATTTAAAACTGGGCTTACTCACGACTGTTCATCAGGTAATTCCTCTCATGTGGCCACAACTGTCGAGACTCATACGCAATGAATCCTTCCCCCTGCATAATCACTGCTCCCATCCCAATACCTGATGCATCACTATAAATGTTTTTAACTCTTTTCCTGGATATGGTAACACTAGTATTGGTTCTGAAGTCAACCTTCCCTTGATATCTTGCAAAGAATTACTCATGATAATCTAACCACGATTACTTCGAAGACTTCGTAGTCAATCCCTTCAATGGCACTGCTAAGCATGAAAAGTATTGAATAAAGATATTATATTAACCAGTCATATAAGGCCCCAGCCTTAAACCTTGTTTAATCTTGAGTTATTGCAAGATTACACATTGAGGATCATTTCAGGTTTAGAGTTTTAGAGAATTAGATCATGAAACTTGCATTACATTCCACATTTAAACAAAGTGGTTACATAAAAGACAATATTCATTCTTCCCATCAACAGAAACATATTTAAAATAAAACATGGATTCTTTCTTGACACATCCTTGACACTATCATCACATCATGTACCCTTCCCTTGACCTGTGAAAAACATTTCAAAAACATGGGATGAGCATAAAAAGCTCAGTAAGGGATATAAAAATATGGAAACGAAACATGAGTACATGTATACATAAGAATTAAATCATACTTTACCCATAAAACATAAGCACTTTAACATACCTCA
The DNA here is from genome assembly GCA_963277665.1 of Viscum album. Lineage (NCBI taxonomy): Eukaryota > Viridiplantae > Streptophyta > Magnoliopsida > Santalales > Viscaceae > Viscum > Viscum album. The sequence continues at coordinate 2,026,010,293 of OY728146.1, read as the reverse complement.
TAAAATCATGAATAAATAATAAAAATCATAAGACATAAAAGGTAACTTGAGGCATTCATAACATTATTACGTAGGGAGTAACCCTCTTGGTTACGTTTGGAATACCCATCACAGTATATTCCCTAAATCTCTTCGGAGAATCCTTAACATTTCACTCCTTTGCGTTATCCAATGCATTGGAGAGCTATATCGGGCTCACCCGCCCTTAGTCTATCACGGAACCACCCATCTTTAAAATAATTCCCAAGAACATCAACATAATTGTATCACATAAAACATGCATAAAGGAAACATAACATTTCCACCTTTCTATCACAAGATATCAATACCACACATTGATATAAAAATATTATGAAAACCATTTTCAATACCAAAATAAAAGAAAATTAAAACATGGTATTTATTTTTATTTAAAAAGGTATGGCTTGTAGAGGAAGCCGAAACTCAAATAATGGTCACGGCGGTGGAGAAGTCGTTGTTGCCGCATACGTACGACAAAAACATTCCATTTTGTCGTTTAGTAAACGCTTCGTATAAAAAAGATTCCTTTTGAATAAATGTAAAATTCAAAGGGTTTTATACACCGTATAAAATAATGTTGTGTATAAAACAAAATATGCCTCAATGAAAGGAGATTGAGACGAAGTCCCATACAAAGACGGTATCCTTGGTTTAAGGATAAATCAATTACATAATTATGTGTGACTAACAAATACACCAAATATAAGTGGATATTAAGTGTAAAATAATCAAAGTACATTCACACATTTTCAAAGGATGACATATTCAACAACTACATGTTGAACCCAAAGAAATCGAAATTGGGTTAAGAAGTTCCCTTGACAGCCTAACGGCGTCACATCAAAAAAAGGTATCTCATAACATGGACATAAAATTCAAATCAATAAGTATATATGAGAACATATTCCAACATAACAATATGTAAATTAAAAGACCCAACAAAAGAAGTCTTTTAAAAAGTGGAGGGTGAAAGGTTCCCTTACCGACATGGGTATCTTTCGAAACATACGCCCCGTGAAAGAAGGACAATAAAACATTGATGTAAATACTCATAAATGAAGGAATATTACACAATGATTAAAATAATGGTCAGTACATACACCACTCAGAGGAAATTGTGGCAAATGTAGCATAAATCTCACAGGAATAAAAGTGAGATGAAAAATCCCTTACGAAAACTCGGCAGCCTAACGGCGCCACTTAAAACTTCCAAAAATGGATTGATGAGATAAAATAGGGTATCTCATCACATTACAATAAAATTTACAGAAAGAGGAATATAAAAGAACATCCCCCATCATAAAAAATGAGGAGATTAAAATAAGTGACATAAAGGAGAGTACTTAAAGGGAAAGAGATAGGTTAGATCTCTTACGAAAATTCGGCAGCCTAACGGCGCCACTCAAAACTTCCAAAATGGATTTATGAGAGAGAATAAGGTCTTTCATCATATGAACATAAATATTACAGTAAGAGTAATATAAAATAACATCCCAATCACAAGAAAGTTGAGCTTATAAGGAATGACATAAAAGAGTGTACTTAGAAAGATAGAGAGGAGTAGGATCCCTTACCTCAAGTCCAACTTGTCTTGTTCGTTTCTTTATATTCCTGAATAATAAACTTTTTTCAATTAATAATTTCCTAAGTACCTCCTTTAGAGATTATTATTCAGTTAATATCGCATACTATAATGTTATAATAATTTTTTAATAATGTTAGTTCATATCAGAAGTTTTTGTGGATGTTTGGTACATGAGTCAAAAATGAACTTGTTCGAAAAAAGTTTGCCCATGTAGTTATAAGTAAATAATTTCCATAATAGTATTAATGATTAAAATATCATATATATACAGTAAATATTCATTTTATACTATTCCATATCATTTGGAGAAAAAAACGAAAAGCACCGTTCATGGAGACGGTAGGCCGTACGTACGCATGAACGCTACTTTCATTTTTTTGTCATATTAATTGAATTAAAACAAAATGAGAGAGATATATATATGTTATAATTCTAGAATTATATCCATAATTTAGATGTAATATATTACATATATATCCATTATATATATGTACTTATTACATAACATTTTGAGATAAGAAATGAAATGTACCGTTCATGGAGATAGTAAGCCGTACGTACGCATGAACGCTACTTCCATTTCTATTTCATAGTTAATGGAATTAAAACATAATGATACATAATAGTATTTTAATTCCAGTATGGTATCATATATAATATCATTAAATATATCCTTTATACATACCACATATGGTATTAACGAATCAAATCACTTTGAGGGGGCAGTAGTCCGCACTTCCTTAAATGAAGATACCACGTTTACCCATAATGGAAACCATAAAGGTATTTCCAAAATGAAAAATACATAAGCTTAAGGAAAACATAAACATATTATATATCATATATAAATATAGTTTCATCTTAATGGACACCTTTGAAGGTGTTAAAAGAATGTTGAACAATCATCGTTTCGGGAGGCAAAAATTCGCCATCCACGGAAACAGTATGTTCTTTAACCATTAGATGTAGGTGTATGTAAGTGTATCTCGAATCCTTATTATAAAAACATCATAGTATATTGAGGATACTGGAGTTGTTACAAAAGAAAAGAATAAAAAGAGTTTAGGGGCTTGGAGAAGCAAAATAAAACAAAATGACTCAAAAGAAGACATTACCTTAAAATCGGGTAACTCCCTTTGGTTTGAGCTCAAAGGCTTCCTTGGGAAGACTTCTGCCCAATGTGAGGCTTCACGGAGTAAGAGAGGGAAGTGGAGAGACAACATGGGAATAGGTGGGCCGATCCAAAGGCTTTGGGAGTGTGGGTAAGGTGGTAGAGGTGGGGGCCTTTTATAAGAGGAGAGGAGGGGCACTCTTGTAAAGTTACAAAATGTTACTTTATTTTCAAAAGTGTTTCAGATTTTAAGGGTCCCAAATTGATTTATTTCGAGTATAAGGTGATAAGGGTTCTAAATAAACTCATCCAATAGGTTTTGGACATGTTTAGGGCTTAGATATTACATTATCTTTCCATTTTATTTAAATCGTTAAATGATGAGGTCATCGCTGCATCATCATGATGTCATAAATAATTTAATTTATTTAAGGTCTAAAAATTATAAAAAAACTACTATGATGTATTAAATCGTTTTAGTTTCCCAATGACTATTTCTAGTTAAAAATATGACTTGTATAACCCCATGTAAAAAATATTTTAGTAAAACATCTCATTTTGTGTCATTTTTACTTTAACATTAAATAAAAAGATATTTATGTCATTTCCCAAACAAAGTGGCTGCATGGGGTCCCCAAGTTGACCCATATATTTTCTTGGTCGGACATGACACATCTAATTAGGGTAGGACATGTTTCTAGGTCATTTCATTTTACTAAAACATTATTCTTACCATAAACTACACTAATTACCTCTAATCGCGATTAAAAACTTAATAAGTTACTATTCACCAAAAAATTATTTTTATCCCATTGAACAACATTTTACTTCTTAATGACAACCATTTATGTAGGATTTTTGAAATTAAAAAAACAAATATTGAAAAATTTCATTTAAACGGAAAAATCAATTTTTATAAGTACCACTTAGTGGTTTCACTATTCATCAAAAATTGATGTTTTTCAGAAAAATCCCAAAAATTCACCCTAAGCTATATTTGATATTACGAATTCAAAAATTAAGTCTATTTTACAAAATTCAAAACATATAAGTCACATTAATTAATTAAATAATTAATTCCCGCTGTCAGAGCAAATAGCGTGTTTTTATGAAACAATAAGTATCAAAAGATTGACACTAGTTTAAGTCTGATTTCAAAGTGAAATTAATTCCAACGACCAATATTGGATTTAATGGTAAAAATATATTCTAATTTCACTTTAAAACCAATTAAAAAGATTATCTAATCATATAAATAAATTAGATTAAAAAGGCGTTTTGAATTAAAATACAACATTTTACACTATTCATTAAAAAATGAACTTTATCGGAAAGATACCAAAAATTTACACAAAGTAAATTTTGATGTCCCAATTCTTAAGAAGAGTTTTATTTGGTCCAATATAATGTATAAGAGTGAACAAAACTATATTTAATGACGTTTCTCCATCAAAAGGCGATAAGTGAACCTTTAGTGAAAATTAGGGCATATACGCCTAAAATTGAATTATTTCCGTATTTTAAGCCTTTATATTTTATTGGATAAATGTAAAAACATTTAAAAACATATATAATCATATTTTAGTTATTTCTATCCATTTCCACCAATACAACGGCTACATGTTAACTACCATTTAAAATAATATTATTTTATTATTAGAGTGCAACGTAAGATTCCCAAGAAATTCGTTGTTGCGTGTTGGGTACGCCATCGAGCATAGCATCCCCTTTAAAGTCATATTAATATTTTATTCACAAATATGGATAAATATGAAAATGTCATATTTTTTATTTACCTGGGGTGTTACATCCTTCCCCCCTTTTGGGAATTGCGTCCTCGCAATTTTTAAAATTGAGCTTGGAAACATCCTTGAAAGTCCCACATCCGAACAAGAGTCGGTAAAACAATCACTTTAAAATAAAGGAAGATAAGTACAGAGGTCACCCGAGTTAACCCATACTAGGATTTCATGTAGAAAAACATGGACATGGAAGAAAAGGCAAAGGGTCATGTTCTTGAGGGAGAGTGATAGTAAACATGTCTAGGAGAAAGTTAACCATAAGAAAATCACAAACTTGTGATGGGATAAACGGTATTTGATTCCATAGTAGGAAAAGTTAATAGACAAATTTTTTTTAAGTTACTTTTTATTGAGGAACTTATTCATAAGGAAACATAATCACTTATCATGTTGACTTTCAACTTTTACTAGATTCCTTAATCAAACTCATATTTTTTTCCAAAAGACGAGTATTTAGGGAGACTTGTTCGCATTAAGAGTACTATAATCAAATTTTAGAGAGTCACCTAATCCACAAAATAGAACTATATACTTCCCATGTATTTAGACTTTAACCAAAACCAAAACCAAAATGTTTAGTACAAGATCAGATAATCCAGAAAATGATAACCCTTTATAAAAAGAAAATCTATTCTTAATCTCCAAAATTTGTCCAAAAAAACCCAAAGTTCAACGAGGACCATTCTATAATCAATTTGTCCATAAAATTATTCAAAGTAAACCAAACTAATATTGAAACCCAAATATTTGAAGGATTTAGTCACATAGTATTCCAAGTTAAATCGTAACATTTATCTCCAAACAACATCAGTTGCTCCTAAAGTCTCGTATTGAAAAGTAATTAACCTAATCACATATCCTCCATGATAGGTTAATCATTTTCATAAATAACACAAAATAAACATAATCTTAATTCATAAAATCATATAACTAAAATGAATCAGTCAAACTAACCAGGGACTTCACGTAGTCCAGTGGTAGGCGATAAATACCCGTCGCACTTTGGTTGTGGGTTTGATTCCCGCAGCTTTGTCCGACGCGATGGGTAGTCACACTGTCTGCGTGTTGTCCTTTTTCCAAAACTATATAATTCTCAAATCATTCCCCAAAAATGGATAAAATCATCAAAAATAACCATAACATAATTTAACCTCAATTTTATCTCATGCCTTTCACTTCAATCATAACATATAGTTACCCATAATTACCTCAATATTAAGGATCATATATACCCAAATGGTTCTTTATAACTATGTCCACAAAAGAAAAGATAACTATTCCTTGAATAAAATTTTCATATATTAAACCTCAGGGTTACACATAATATAAAAAGTCTTCTAATGTAACCCCATCATCAAAAGAGACTTAATACACTTAATAATTTCACCATAACTCTTGAAGCCCTTATATGTTGACATCTTACTCATTCAACAGTCGTCATGATCCATTAACCATTACTTTCCCACTTATTCCAAAATACCTCTTTCCTACATACAAAATCATGAATCATATCCTAAGATTCCAAAATAGGAAAACAATAGTCATGAAATAATACATACCTTTGATTGGTCATTGTTAGTTTCTTCATCCTAAATCGGAATGGCATTATGTATTGGTAAACGAACATTTTTACGCTCTTGGTGATCCCATTCACTAAACTTCTTCATAGGACATGTGTTTTCATAATGACCACGCACACCACATTTAAAACATTCAATTGATCCCTAAGAAAGAACTTCTTTCCCTTTCCTCGAGTCAACTGGATGATTCCTTTTTCCATGGTAGGTTCTTTCTTTATGACCTTCATTTCCACATCTATAGCATATTTCTGTCCCTTTGAAACATTTTCCTATGTGTTTCTTTCCACATCTTTGACACATAGGTTTTTGAACACACATACCTTTATGATTATTAACTGTACTTTTGTAGGGATATGTTTCTCGCATATATGATTCCTTAGAAAAATCACCAAGGTTTAGGTGGTAAATCATGACTCCAGATAGTTGGTTGAGGATAATCACAAGATTTCTCATTACAGCTCTCATATCATTCAGTTTCTTGCTCAAAAAACTGTCACAATTTCCTTCACATCCACTGTTACTTTGGTGCCTACTAGATCCATCCATTTACTAAAACCCAAAAGGTCAGTGTGAATATATCAACAAAACCATCATGTACTAATGAGGAAGATAAACACTAAGATATACTTACTCATTCACTTTATCTAAAACTATGACTCTTTCTGAAATCTTAACCATTATGGTAATGTCACTTATGCTTAAAAAATACCATAACCTCTAAAGTTATCTAAACCGACCTTTGATACCAACTATAAGGCCCCAGTCTTAAACATTATTTAATCTTGAGTTATTACAAGATTACACATTGAGGATATTTTAAGGTTTAGAGTTTTAGAGAATTAGATCATGAAACTTTCATTACATTCCACATTTAAACAAAGTGGTTACATAGAAGACAATATTCATTCTTCCCATCAACGGAAACATATTTAAAATAAAACATGGATTCTTTCTTGACACATCCTTGAAACTATCATCACTTCATGTACCCTTACCTTGACCTGTGAAAAACATTTCAAAAACATGGGATGAGCATAAAAAGCTCAGTAAGGGATATAAAAATATGGAAAGGAAACATGAGTACATGAATACATAAGAAGGAAATCATACTTTACCAATAAAACATAAGAACTTTAACATGCCTCATAAAATCATGAATAAATCATAGAAATCATAAGACATAAAAGGTAACTTGAGGAATTCATAACATTCTTACGTAGGGAGTAACCATCTTGGTTACGTTTGGAATACCCATCATAGTATATTCCCTAAATCACTTCGGAGAAACCTTAACGTTTCACTCCTTCGTGTTACCCAATGCATTGGAGAGCTATATCGGGCTCACCCGCCCTTAGTCTATAAAGGAACCACCCGTCTTCATAATAATTCCCAAGAACCTCAACATAATCGTATCACATAAAACATGCATAAAGGAAACATAACATTTCCACCTTTCAATCACAAGATATCAATACCACACATTCATATAAAAATATTATGAAAACCATTTTCAATACCAAAATAAAAGAAAATTAAAACATGGTATTTATTTTTCTTTAAAAAAGGTATGGCTTGTAGAGGAAGCCGAAACTCAAATAATGGACACGGCGGCGGAGAAGTCATTGTTGCTGCATATGCACGACAAAAACATTCCCTTTTGTCGTTTAGTAAACGCTTCGTATAAAAAAGATTCCTTTTTAATAAACGTAAAAGTCAAAAAGGTTTATACACCGTATAAAAGAAGGTTGTGTATAAAACAAAATATGCTTCAACGAAAGAAGATTGAGACGAAGTCCCATACAAAGATGGTATCCTTGGTCTAAGGATAAATCAATTACATAATTATGTGTGACAAATTAATACACCAAATATTAGTCGATATTAAATGTAAAATAATCAATGTACATTCACACATATTCAAAGGATGACATATTCAATAACTACATGTTGAACCCAAAGAAATCGAAATTGGGTTAAGAAGTTCCCTTGACAGCCTAATGGCGTCACATCAAAAAAAGGTATCTCATCACTTGGACATAAAATTCACATCAATAAGGATATATGAGAACGTATTCCAACATAAAAATATGTAAATTAAAAGACCCAACAAAAGAAGTCTCTTAAAAAGAACAGGTTGAAAGGCTCCCTTACCGACATGGGTATCTTTCGAAACATACCCTCGTGAAAGAAGGACAATACACATTGATGTAAATACTAATAAATGAAAGAATATTACACAATGAGTAAAATAATGGTCAGTACATACACCACTCAAAGGAAATTGTGGAAAATGTAGCATAAATCTCATAGGAATAAAAGTGAGATGAAAAACCCCTTACGAAAACCCGGCAGCCTAATGACGCCACTTAAAACATCCAAAAATGGATTGATGAGATAAAAATGGGTATCTCATCACATTAAAATAAAATGTACAGAAATAGGAATATAAAATAACATCCCCCATCATAAAAAAAGTGGATATTAAAAGAAGTGACATAAAGGAGAGTACTTAAAGAGAAGGAGAGAGGTTAGATCTCTTACGAAATTTCGGCAGCCTAACGGTGCCACTCAAAACATCCAAAATGGATTGATAAGAGAGAATAGGGTCTCTCATCATATGAACATAAAAATTAAAGTAAGATTAATATAAAAGGACATCCCAATCACAAGAAATATGATCTTAGAAGGAATGACATAAAAGAGTGTACTTAGAAAGAAAGAGAGGAGTAGGATCCCTTACCTCAAGTCCAACTTGTCTTGTTCGTTTCTTTATATTCCTGAATAATAAACTTTTTTCAATTAATAATTGCCTAAGTACCTCCTTTAGAGATTATTATTCAGTTAATATCACATATTATAATTTTATAATAATTGTTTAATAATGTTAGTTCATATCAGACGTTTTTGTCGGTGTTTGGTACATGAGTCAAAAATGAACTTGTTTGAAAAAAGATTGCCCATGTAGTTATAAGTAAATAATTTCCAGAATAGTATTAATGATTAGAATATCATATATATCCAGTAAATATTCATTTTATACTATTCCATATCATTTGTAGAAAAAAAACAAAAATCATAGTTCATGGAGACGGTAGGCCGTACGTACGCATGAACGCTACATTCATTTTTTTTGTCATATTAATGGAATTAAAACAAAATGAGATATACATATATATGTTATAATTCCATAATGATATCCATAATTTATATTTAATATATTACATATATATCCATTATATATATGTACTTATTACATAACATTTTGAGATAAGAAATGAAATGTATCGTTCATGGAGATGGTAAGCCGTACGTACGCATGAATGCTACTTCCATTTCTGTTTCATATTTAATGGAATTAAAACATAATGATACATAATATTATTTTAATTCCAGTATGGTATCATATATAATATCATTATATATATCTTTTATACGTACCACATATGGTATTAACGAATCAAATCACTTTGAGGGGGCGGTAGTCCGCACTTCCTTAAATAAAGATATCGCGTTTACCCATAATGGAAACAATAAAGTTATTCCCAAAATGAAAAATACAGAATCTTAAGAATAACATAAACATATTATATATCATATATAAATATAGTTTCATCTTCATGTCCACCTTTGAAGGTGTTAAAAGAATGTTGAACAATCATCGTTTCGGGAGGCAGAAATTCGCCATCCACGGAAACAGTATGTTCTTTAACCATTAGATGTAGGTGTGTGTAAGTATAGCTCAAATACTTCTTATAACAACATCCTAGTATATTGAGGATACTGGATTTGTTACAAAAGAAAATAATAAAAAGAGTTTATGGGGTTGGAGATGCAAAATAAACCAAAATGACTTAAAAGAAGACATTACCTTAAAATCGGGTAACACCCTTTGGTTTGAGCTCAAAGGCTTCCTAGGGAAGACTTATTCCAAAAGTGAGGCTTCAAAGAGATAGAGATGGAAGTGGAGAGAAAAAATGGGCAGAGGTTGTCCGACCCAAAGGATTTGGGAGTGTGGGTAAGGTGGTAGAGGCGGGGGCCTTTTATAAGAGGAGAGGAGGGGCACTCTTGTAAAGTTACAAAATGTTACTTTATTTTCAAAAGCGTTTCAGATTTTAAGGGTCCCAAATTGATGTATTTCGAGGATAAGGTGACAAGGGTTTGAAATCCACTCATCCAATAGGTTTTGGACATGTGTAGGTCTTAGATATTACATTATCTTTCCATTTTATTTAAATCATTAAATAATGAGGTCATCGCTGCATCATCATGATGTCATAAATAATTTAATTATTTTAATGTCTACAATTATAAAAAAAATACTATGATGTAGGAAATACTTTTAGATTTCCAATTAATATTTATAGATAAACATATGACTTGTATAACCCCATGTAAATTTTTTTTTAGTAAAACATCTCATGTTTGTGTCATTTTTACTTTAACATTAAATAAAAAGATATTTATGTCATTTCCCAACCAAAGTGGCTCCATGGGGTCCCCAAGTTGACCCATGGATTTTCTTGGTCTTCCATGACAGATCCAATGAGGTTAGGACCTGTGTCTAGGTCATTTCATTTTATTAAAACATTATTCTTACCATAAACTACACTAATTACCTCTAATCGCGATTAAAAACATAATAAGTTACTATTCACCAAAAATTATTTTTATCCCATTGAACCACATTTTACTTCTTAATGACAACCATGTATGTCGGATTTTTGAAATTCAAAACACAAAGATGGAAAAATTTCATTTAAACGGAAAAACAGTTTTTATAAGTACCACTTAGTGGTTTCACTATTCATCAAAAAATTGATGTTTTTAGAAAAATACCAAAAATTCACATGAAGCAATATTTGATATTCCGAATTCAAAAATGATGTCTATTTTACAAAATTCAAAACATATAAGTCACATTAATTAATTTTATAATTAATTCCCGCTGTTAGAGCAAATAGCGTGTTTTTATGAAACAATAAGTATCAAAAGATTCACACTAGTTTAAGTCTAATTTCAAAGTGAAATTAATTCCAACGACCACTATTGGATTTAATGGTAAAAATATATTCTAATTTAACTTTAAATCTAATTCAAAAGATAATCTAATCATATAATTAAATTAGATTAAAAAGAGGTTTTGAATTAAAATAGAACATTTTACACTATTCATTAAAAAATGAACTTTATCGGAAAGATACCAAAAATTTACACAAAGTAAATTTTGATTTCCCAATTCTTAAGAAGAGTTTTATTTGGTCCAATAGAATGTATAAGAGTGAACAAAACTATATTTAATGACGGTTCTCCATCAAAAGGCGATAAGTGAACCTTTAGTGAAAACTAGGGCATATACGCCTAAAATTGAATTCTTTCCGTATTTTAAGCCTTTATCTTTTATTGGATAAATGTAAAAACATTTAAAAACATATATAATCATATTTTAGTTATTACTATCCATTCCCGCCAATACAACAGCTACATGTTAACTACCATTTAAAATAATATTATTTTATTATTAGAGCGCAACGTAAGATTCCCAGGAAACTCGTTGTTGCGTGTTGGGTACGCCATCGAGCATAGCGTCCCATTTAAAGTCATATTAATATTTTATTCACAAATATGGATAAATATGAAAATGTCATATTCTTTATTTATCTGGGGTGTTACAAGTCAGCCCCATAAAACTCCATAACTCAACTTCATTATTTGGATTCTCCCAATAAACTATTGCTCTCACATTATATGGGTCTACTGATACACCTGTCTCTGAGATAACATGGCCCAAAAGGTGTATTTGGTCCATCCAAAAGTGTCATTATGATATATTAGCATATAACAGATATTCTCTCAGTGTACTGAAATCGATATCAAGGTGGGTAGCATGGTCGAGTCGAGTGTGAGAGTACACCAAGATATAGTCTATAAAAACCACCACAAAGGAGTCCAAGTATGGATGGAATACTCGGTTCATCAGTGCCATAAAAACTGCTGTCATGTTCATGAGACCGAACGGAATAACCACATACTCATATAGACCATACCTTCTTCGAAAGTATGTAATAGGTATATTTTATGTTCAATCATGAAACTGATGATAACCAGATCTCAAGTCAATCTTTGAGGACACTCGGTCTCGTCAAAGCTGATCAAAGAGAACATCAATCCTTGGAAAGGGATATCGGTTCTTGACTGTCAACTTGTTCATCATCCGATAATCAAAACAAATTATGAGGGTACCATCCGCCTTATTCACAAAAAGGATAGGTGAGCCCCAAGTAGAAGTACTGGGCCAGATAAAACCCTTTTCATGTAACTCCTCCAACTACTTCTTGGGCTTTTGGAACTTTGGTGTATTCATCCTATAAGGAGTAATGGACACTGATGCTTCCCCTAGCACAAGTTCAATAGAAAATTATACCTGTCACTTCAGAGGAAAATATGAAAATTCATATAGAAAGACATCCCTAAAACGATCGACAATTAGAAGAAATCTCATCTATGAAGTCCCATAGTGATCAAAATTATGAATATAAATCTTGGTTTTAGCACCTCTTAACCCATGCTGATCGAGTCTAGTTCTTCTCGCATGGACATCCCATTCACCCTTATATAGAAACAATATTCCCTCTAGTTATGAAAAACTCACCCTATAGTGATAGAAATCTATAACTGACTAGAAGGGAACTAACCATACCTTTCCGATAATGATGTCATAACCCGTCATCTCTAAGACATAATGGTCCCCTAAGAAGTGACACCTGCCAACCTCAAGATTTCACTCGTTTAACTAACATACATTAGACATTATAGTCCATAATGGAATGCCCAGAATTAGGATATCAGTATAAGTAAAGATATAGAGCCCAAGGCCCTCCACAACAGGAATAGATATAAGGCTATAAGAATCCCATGTATCGAAAAGATCAGAATCTAAAACTAAGGCAACAAAAAATGTACCTCTAAATGTAGAGGTATTGAGATCCTTCTCATGATGGATCTTCCCCTATGCATAAGACTAACCTACACCACTACCTTATAAAGCTTTCTGAGATCCCTAAGCTGATCCACCATACGGCTGTCGAAAAACTTGTGTCTTAACACAGCAGCCACAACCACCACCTCATCTTGAATGGTCTAAATGACTACATCCCCCAGTCTGATGTGGTACTAGTCTTCCTTCTCTGATACGAGGAGTCAAAACAGATCCTCCCTCACTAGCTACTGGAAAGAGGGTATTGCATAAATGTTGAAGATGTCCCATCTTACTGCAAGATAGGCACTCAACTAGGTCTCTCGGGCACTGATGTTTCTTATGTCCACCCTTCCCACACTGGTCTAACAACACCTTTCTACCTGAAGGAAAATACCACCTACTTGGATCTCTATGAGTAGACTCCCTATGACACTACTTACTATCATTTAGAAGATTACCAACTCTGGATGTTGAACCAACCAGGCCCAAAGCTCCAGAATCACTCAAGTTACGCTCTATGATCATTGTCTGGTTGACTATAGAAGATATGGAAGTCAACCTAAAGATATTTACCTAATATTGGATGCCATGACTGAAACCATCCTCAAACATTCTCTCCAGAAATAACTCATAAACCCTTAGAATGGGTGTGAAGTGCGGAAGCTCTATGAAGTGAGAAGAATACTCCATAACTGAGAGAGTACCCTGCTCCAAACTCTTGAACTTTCATGATAGATCATCCCATAAGGTCTTCGGGTAGAAGTGTTCATATAAAGTCCTCTGTAACTAATCCTAATCTTTAACCCACCGGGGTCTCGCCTGTGATATTACATCCCACCATATCTTGGAAGAATAACATAGCATGTACGCAGCGAGCTTCACCCTCCGCTCTAGAGGCTTCTCGAGATGCATGAAGATAGACAACATAGCTTCCAACCATGAATCTACAACCTATATTCCTCCATCCCCTAAAGAGGTGGGAGGATGATACTGCAGAAAAACCCAAGTCAACTCCAACATAGATGGGGAAAGATACAGTACTCCTTCGAATTCATGCATCATCATCTTGAATCCTTCTCAAAACTTTTCTTCAGCACTTGTATCTGGAATGATAGTTGGTGCCATGAAGGGAACAATTGGAGGATATTATGGTAGTCCATTGTTTAACGTTTCTGATATTTGATTCTCTCCCCAGACCTGGCGTACAACCGGAGGATGTCTAGGTGGCATGACTCTACAAGGTGAATCACACACCTCATCACAATATTAAAGAAACAAAAACATAGAAGTGAAAAATGGAACATAGAAGGAAAATATTTCAAGTTTTCCAAAATAGGGTTTCACGACATGTATTCACTCTAAACAACATGTTCCCTTAACCCTTTATATGGGCATGTAATTCTACCAACCATGGTCGTGTAACAACCCATACACACGACCCATTCCCCTTAAGACACGTTGTGTACTTGAATGTTCCCTCCCGACCAAGTACTTATACCTGGATAGAACTACACAGTTCTCTTATAAAAATACTACACGTTGTGTATATGATAGACACAATGTGTAATAGAAGTATTTCAGCAACCTGTTTCATTGGTCACATGGATGGATACATGGATCCCCAAAACATGGTGTGTACGCCTAGTACACGAAATTTCAAGAAAATATTTTTCCAACCCATGTCCCTGCTCACACGATTCGTCACATGGTAATAGATACACAGTGTGTTCATTACATACACAGTGTGTCCTACTAAAGGTTCCACATTCGTGTGCCTCTTCTCACATGGTCATTCACATGGTTATTATCTACACAGCTTGTAGAAAAAGTACATGGCGTGTACTTCAAAAAAACATTTTCTTCCCGAATATAAGGATACATTGAATGTATTCATCATCACACACCATGTATTCTATGTTTTTTAAGTAGTAAGCCTTAGAAACTACTCTAGAACACCATAAAAACACTAAAACAAGTATTAAACTTCCATATTCTAATATGTGGGGGGGACATACCTATGATTCAAACCTTGGATTCAAATTCATGTCATATCATAGAAAAATTCAGTTAGAGTTCAATATGATCCACCAAAATCTAATCTAAAAGTTCCCATAACACCTTAAGGACCAAAGTTTTGTACCCATTCAAATGAAACATAAAATTATCCAATACCATATAAAAATAGTCAGTGTTCTATCATGGTATCTTTCACAACAACATGCATATCTACCACAACATATATCATAAGAGCATGTGATCACTAATTCATCCTAAATGGAATGCAAAAATGAATGACATGTGATCTTTAAAAAGTGCCTATATAATAAATGAGATGGTATACCCTCATCTCATTAGGTTGAAATAGAGATAAATCCTCAATGATATAAATCATAAAAGCACAAATCAAGTGTGACACCCAACAGTGAAATCAAATCAATTATAATAATTTCAAAACATGAAAAATTGCAATACTCGAGGTAACATGGATTTTCCTTGTACACGGGTTAGCTAATCATGGGTGTAGCTTATTAAAAACTACTTATTCCTTCTTATCCGTATCTATAGGTTTAAAATATAAAGACAAAGTAGAAAGGAACCTAGCTCTTATACCACTTTGTAATGTCCCAGTTCTAGGTTCTTCCCAAAGGTGCGTCATACCCAATTCATCACAAGGCCTCAAGCACATTTCCTTGAATGCTAAAGGATTCCGACTAACAGTGAGGGCCTTTTTTGTGATAGTGTGAAAACAATTACCACATTAAAAGAACATGAATATCCGAATGAAAAATAAAAACAGAATCAGAAGAAGAAAAAACATATGACAAGTAAACTGTGGAAGAGTGAAATTAAATAAACAACTAAATCACATATATATAAATGATGCATGTCACATCTGTCTATAAAAACATCCAAACAAGTCACAATGCTGTAAATATACTAATAAACCAAGTGTAAAAGAAAATAGGTAAACTCTAGCATCATTGCAAGCCTCATCTTGGTCCCAATCTCTCCAGCTCCACAACAATCAAGTACCTGATGATGAAGGGTGCTTTCCCTTATCTATACCTGTAACCACATAATTTGTTCCTAACTCTTAGTGAGTATATATTACAGGTAGTAATGGAAATTCAGCAAAGAACTAGGAGTACATAAATGTAAACAGTCATACAGTTTTCATTTTAATTCATTAACATCTAATGTTCATCATTTAATCAAGTGATTATCACAACAGGTATCTGAAAATACTACCCTAATGGACGGAATCTAAGCATGTGATTTGGCTTGGAATACAACTCAAAAATATTCAATATTTTTGTTAACCCTCTGGGTAGCTCACACAGTCTAACCCCTCTAGCCAAGTAATGAAATAAAAAAGAAAAGACACACTGAGGAATCACCCACCGTCAATTCCCCCTATGGTATTTCCACAAAAACTATAGACTCCCTGCGGAATCACTAAACATCAACTCCACATGTGTTCCTGTAACATAAACTTTAGACCCTCTGGGGGGGAGAACTCACCGTCAATCCCCCTTGTGGTTACATAGCATAAAATATAATAGACACTCTGAGGATGTAATCAACGTCAATTCACTTGGTGGTCTAACTACACCATGTTATCACAACCCTGTGAAATTTAATTGTGTATAAATGATATCAATCAGCCCATGGTAATCTCAACCACTATATGGAGAAACAATTACAATGCATAACACAAGCATTTAATAAGTAGAAAAATTAAATTTGATCCATCCTATTAATCAAGGTAAAGAAACAAGGTCTACCTCATAGGAAACCTGGAAAAAATGTCTCGAAACATTAATGCTAGGAATCACACACATGGGGTGATCCTTAAACCTTAAATTTCACATAAAACAACAACAAAAAACCCTTAATCCAAAAATCAATTTAAGGAAGATAAAACAATGTTAAATTTCTTTAACCTGATATACCTGAGACATGGGTAATTGGCACATTGGCATATAAAACTCAAAGACTTTCAACAAAAGGAAAAAAACCACCAAACTCCACATTGTACAAAGAAAACTCTCAAACATAGTCCCTTAAATCAGCCAAAATTATGTAGATGTACAAAAAGGACAGAAATGTTCAACCATGAACAACTCACAAAAGAAGAAAAATTAAGAAGAGAGGATCTAGACAAAGGAATAATGAACTGACGTGATTCCAACACAACTGATGGTGTTTGATTCATAGAACGAATGACTGATCGGTGGCTCGAAGAAGAATCAGTGATTTCGTATGCTCCTTAACGAGGTAAGTCTAGAAGAAGACCAATATGATGGTTAGACGTGACCCCAGTCTGATTATTCAATTAAAAGAAAAAGGACATGGCATGAACTATTAATGAACATGTCATGTATTTTACTCAACCGAACTCCAACATTAGCGGTCTTCCATGTCTCCCCACACAACCATGTCTCGGATGTTACACACCCAAGATACTACTATAAATGGTAACTAAGTACAAGGTGTGCACGTAGAATATTTTCAAATTCTCTCTTTTTTAAAAAACACATGAAATCATGATCCAAACCTGAAATGAATATCTGGGATCTTACATAGAAAAATGATATAACAATTTTTTTATAATAACTATAAGAACCATCACAAACTAGCTTCATTATGTTCTCACTGTACTACATGAACATTCTTCATACATACTCTTGTAGAATGTTCTTATTTGTTTTAGTACAATGTAGTGAGGAAGAACCTGTCATAGATAAAAAATTCTACATCTGATTTTTTTCTTCATCCAGTGAAGATGTCCTGATGAGACAAGGTCTAGTGTCATTATATTCTGACAAATATTTTGTACTAAATAATCTATTCTTGAATGATATACCCTTATCACTATTCATTTACTTCCTCCTAATCAATTTTATATTATTGATTTTGAAAACCATCCTTCTAATACTAATTGATGGGAATAATTTCCCCAGAATTAGTCAGACTAATACCACTTCAATCTATTCATTAAATCGACTCTCCAATTTGGTATAACTCCCCCACATATAATAAACCATCACTTTATCCTCAAAACATCAACCTATTTTATATAACTAGTTTTTCAACATTTTTATAGGTTGAGGCACAAACTTCGTAAAAAAACTCTCACTCATATATTTTAATTTCCCACTAAAATCTTTTAGATGTTTGACTTCCATCAATTCTTCTATATATTAAGAAATTTCCTTAAGACCTAATGTCAACAAAATTTATCAAAACATCTTAATATCTCATATGGATAATTCAATATGTTAACATAAAATTTATTCTTATATCCTATGATATAAATACTTATTATTTTCACATAATGAAATTTTTTCAACACCATCCAATATACTTCGTACATAAGTAAATAATAAGTGGCTAGATTACATCACACATGGACCTTCTAGTTTACTCAATTCAATGATGTTATTTGTTCATGTCCGTTGATCCTTCACACAACCTTTTGTTCAATGATCTTACAACAAAATTCAATCCAATGAACAATGTTTTGGGACATTGTAAATGTCTATATGATTTTCTCAATCTGATAAAATTTTATATAGAACATTATTTCACACATATTCGAAGTTCCTCGGATCGGAAGACTATAAATTTCTTCTCAATATAACTTTGTAACAAAATTAAGTTAGTAAACTCAAAAAACATCATACAAATTAAAAAAAATTATTTTTATACATATACTATTAGAAGTAATAATGTGGCTAGTGAACTCCACATATCTTCATAGCAAGAACATTGTACACATGAACATTATTCTCCCTCATTTTACTTAATATGGAATCATGAGATCTTTCAGTAATCATGATGTTTGGAACTATAAAAATATAAAATAAATTATTTTTTGACTTCAATAAATTATTTTAATGATGATACATTAGATAAAACTTGGATAAACATTTAGTAATACAATTTTGTCCAATCATCATAGATAGATAAAATTCTTCTGCCATAATCGTTCTGATAACATTAATCAAATATACTCTGTCTGATATCCATTGAAGAAAAAATAACAATGTAATCTAATTTATGTTATACAAAAAAATAACACACTTAAGAAATACTTATTCCTTCAGCTTCTTACTAAAAAATCTCCAAACTTATTGATCACAATACTTTTATCACATCATAAATTTTTCTCTCTATAAAATAGTATTTAATAATGTATTTAGAGTAACCATCATAATAAAAGGTCAACACAGGTCCCCAAGATGATGAG
The DNA here is from genome assembly GCA_963277665.1 of Viscum album. Taxonomy (NCBI): domain Eukaryota; kingdom Viridiplantae; phylum Streptophyta; class Magnoliopsida; order Santalales; family Viscaceae; genus Viscum; species Viscum album. The sequence continues at coordinate 2,025,990,965 of OY728146.1, read as the reverse complement.
AACCTATAATTTACATGATGGTATTCCTAAATATATGTTTTATATCCATATAATATCATTTTATAAGAAACAAATGATACAAGATATCAGGGGTGGAGACTCATAAGACTCTGAGAAACTTTCTCATGGTGTATACCCTTAATAATTTCAAGTATATGAGATTATGATAACATGACCCACAAGTAAAATATATATATTAACATGTTTCATCAGATGTTTCTATCTATGGAATGTGTATTTATCCTAATACTTCAATATTGTTATAAATATATATTATTAGTCATGTACTTTAATGTATTGATGAAAATTGTGAGGACATTATTTTTGCCATGATGTAGGATATGTTGGGTGAATAATGAGTAATATTGCATTAATGAATAATATGAGAAATTATTTTTCTATAATATTATTTAAAACAAGTTTATATATGAGACCCTTTGATAAAAATGAAGTAACCAAAATAAATCCAGGTATCTAGTGTATGGTGGGGAAGTTCATTTCTAAATGGCCAAAGAAAGAGATGTAGATCACATAGGTTAATGACTCCAGTGTGAAACCCACATGAATATATATATCTTGATAAAGATATTTTATTACATAGTAAGAATTAATATGACATTTTATTTCATTTTCATTTTTAAATCTTTCACTATGCGAAACATGGCGTGTTTCTGGACACAAACATTGTACATTAGGTTTCTCCACCTATTGACAATGAGAAAGTTACCTAGAGGGTCACACACAAATTTTATCTATATCCTCATTTAAATAATATTGTTATTTATTATTTAAAATAATAAATAAATTTTATTATTATATTTTTTTTAATAATTAATTGTTTTTATTTGATTGCATATATTTTTTCACTAGTTATTAAAGATAATATTTTCCAACCTAGCTTTTAACAAATGTGTATTTATTATTTGTAGAATGAAATATTTATATATTTATTAGTGAATAAATGGATGATATATATTTATTAAATTTAAATTCATTATAGATTCTTGATAAATATAATGTAGCAATTGTGTGCTGAGTTTAAATATCTTTTCATAAATAATATATATTAAATATTATTTTTATACATTTTGAATAATCTACTCAATAAATAATAATTACTTAATTTTTTTAATTTTGTACATGTCAATAAATCACAATATTACTATTTTTATAGACATGGAGTTTTTTGGGGATTATGGAAATAATAAGGTCATATGTAAAACTATTATTTTCAAACCCAAGTACTATTTAAACTCAATTATATTATTTGAAATTAAAATGACTAGATATCTTTTGTTGTGAACAAATACTCCATCAGATTCTATTAATCCCAATATAGAACCTCTATAATAATAATATCAAGAAAAGATAGTGGTCCTCCTCCAAATATCCTCACAATTCTATAGATATTAAGGATAATCATTCTTAAAAGTGATTCTCTAGGAGTTTTACGGTGAACAATTCAAGCCGTAGGATCTTCCATGTTAAGACTCTAACATTCTTATAGTGATGTTTGGAGGTTCATGGTACATATGTGGATCACCACTAGAGGTAATAAATATATTATTCATATAAAATAATACTTATATGATGTAGAAAATTCTCATATTCATCTATGAATAAATAATTCATCACAAGGTCATTCGTTGAATATTTAAATTAATCATAAATCATTATGTGATGATCTTACATTTGAATCCAGTTTTCTCTTATCAATTAATATTTCAATTAATTATGTTGTTCATGGTGTTAATTATTGATGTTAATATTATATTAATCATCAATTACAAAATAAATAATACAAATATGGGCATGCCTTACCAGTGCTTCTACTACTCTTTGAAAATTAAAGTTGTATCATAGAATTCACATAATTATTTCAAATTATTAAAGGTTGTTGATTAATTTATGCATTTGTCATTAATTTTCAATTTTGGTTTTATGTATATTGAATATGAAATATGAAATATTTTTATATTTCCCTTACATAATTAAAATATAATCAACAGTTGATTAATATTGAATGAATAACATTTGAATAACTGGTCTAGATGATCCAAGATATCTGGCTAGATAGCATTAGTGTGTATAGAGTATAGAATGTTGGTACATGTTTTTAACTCATGTTTAACGCACTAAGAAGACTCATGAATTAAATTCAGGGCATGTTCATTTATTTCATGGGGGGTTGTATTAGATATATTATGTGTTGAATGGTCTAGTTGGGTGCATGGTTATACTGACTTCTAGGCATGTAACTTGCATACATGACATGTAGTCCAGTAGTCAATGGTGATCCCTGTGTTTTTATGTGGCACCTATGACTAGTAACCACGTAACATGGAGATCACATGACATGTATCCCAAGTACATGTCATGGAATACATTAATATTTTTAGTAGGTCAACATGCCTACTCCCTAGGATTGTGTTATGGATATACAGTGAATAAATATACAATAGTGTGGATGGATGTTACATGTCATATATATTATCAAATTATATATAATTTGAATTTAAATTTTTATAATAATTATACATATAAATATGTGTTACATGTTTTATTTATTTGACTATTATATTTCATGTGATGGGTTTTATATATATCAAATATCGAATTAATACTACATAATATTTTGAACTATATGTTCTGTATAAGTTGATATACAGAGATTACTCTGCATTTATTAAAATATAAAACTCTGCATAAAAATCATATTTCCAAGTTTCATCTATTTTATATTAAAATCCATGTAATTATGTGGTAACTCATGTATATTATACTCCATGTGAGTAAATAGTATACGCATATAAAACACATTGGTTGGTTTGGATGGGTACTCATCGTGTTTCCTCCAAGGTAAATTTTTTGTACATAGTTAATTTTAAATAAATTTATTTAATTTTGTTAAAATTATGATATATTTTAATCTCAATAAATAATGGATAATAATTCATATAAATTAATTTATTACCTAAATCTTAAAATTAATTTATTTGAGGATGATTTATCATAAATAAGAGTGATTGGGAATAAATTATATTTTATTAAACGTGTAACTTATATAATTTATGTTTATGATCATGAACATACACCATATCATTATATGAAATTTATTTCCTTATGAATTATTAATAAAATAAATTGATTATATGTGAATCATCCCTCCTCTAATTATATAATGGTTTATACCCCCTTGGTTTCTTTTTGTAAACCACCTAAGACCAATCCTTTGGTTCTTATGACCTATGTGTGAGTAAAAGCTTATGTAATAGATCATGATCTCGAGTGATTATAGGATGTTCAAGTTTGGTGTCAAGGAAAAACCAATCAAATTGATATATGAGAGGGAAAGTGGAATGGTACAACACAAACCAAGTCATGGTTCAAAGTGTTTTTCAAATAGGTCGATGATTAGTTTATCATCAACTAGATAAACTGACCATTAGAAAAAAGTAATGATCACACCACTCTTATTTTTTTATTTTTATCATGTTTTATGGTTAATTTAATTATGGATGTTTTTTTGGATCACATGAATTAATGAATAAACAAGCATATAAGAGAGAGATAAAACAAATTGGATTTTGTGTAAAGATTATCTAAGACATGTTTAATATATTCTACAAATCTAGTTAATATTTGAAATCATATAATAAAGATAAAATGACCAATTTACATGTAAGGATAAAAATTCCTCAATTATATATATATATATATTTACTCAGAATATCCTTCCACAACTTTAGTTAAAATAAAACAACAATTAAAAGTACTTGACTAGAAAAATCTAGGGTGATTTCAATTATCATGGAATTTTAACTATTTTTTTTGGGTTGACATAAATTAGTACACAAAAAAGTTTTACTTCCAAAGTAGGACATGGTGTAACTAAGAGGAAAGGGCTGAAGAAATCTGAATCTTGGATTTTGGTATTGGGGAGTCAACTCAACAGATCAAGGAACAATGATTTAATATATTTGGAAAATTCTTTCCTACCTAAAACCCTTCAAATAACTTATTAGGTTAATGTATGGGTTATGATAATGGAGATGTGGGTATTTTACACTAGAATTTATAAGAAAAATGATAATTTAAATCCAATTGTGAGGGATATTGGTTTCCGAAAAAATACTGGTAGATTAATAAATCTAAATTTTATTATCTAATTTTTTAATCAGAAGTAATAAAAGTATAATTTTTTTTAATTTCATAAATGACATTTCACATCACATTAGAAATATTACTTTGATCCAAACATGATATGGATAACTAACTCATTGGAAATAATTTTCAATAATGTAAAGGTATATTATGTGTTATTCTACACCATGAACAGAAATTATATATGATGTTAAAATTCCATTCTTGAAGCTCCTGGATAAGAGGCTAGTGAGGATCCATTATCTCTATATGAGAATCATTTGTATTATTCCACAGATATCTAATTTTTCATGTTATCATCCATTTTAAATGATCTTATAATGAAATAAAAGGATATGTATATTTCTCACTTTTGTGATATTTATTAAAATCAGGTGAGAGAAGAGAGATATAATATCTTCAATTCACTTTCCATATGAAATCTTGGAGTTTCGATACAATTTGTGCCTCATGTATTCCAAATGATTGGCTACATATAGTACTTATACATATTGGGAATTAAATTCCATGATGATCTTCACATTATTCCCATTCTTTCCTCACTACCAAAATCCTTCTCTAATTTAATTGTGGATTATAACATGAAAAATAGTGAGAATACTCTTTCAAAACATCTTTTTATAATTAACCAATTTGAAAATGAAATTGGGAATGAAAAAACCTGTAGTCTTGATGATGAATAAGAAAAGTAATAACATGGAAAAGGATCCCAAGTATCACACTAACTCTAAATATCACAAACACCAAACTTCCAAGAATATGAGGATTCAAAGGTTGGAGAAATAAAAGGAAGAAGTATATTTTGTATATGAAAAATAGGTCACTTGAAGAGTAACTACACCCATAAGAAAGGGTGATCTAAAGGGGTGTTTTTTATCAATTATAATCCTTCTATATCTACACATTTGGTATTAAGTATAGTTTATTTCTCAAATCTATATCCAAATAAAACTATCAAGTAGATTTTTAAATACAATTAGAGTAGATGTGGGTCTTCGAGTAGAGGATGGATCAAGACTTTCTAATTTGGATATAGGATAAATCCACCTTCCATTTCTTTCTGTAATGATTTTGGTTTTAAAGAACTGTTATTCATGTTCAAAGTGTTACTTCGAACATCGTCTCTTTTTCTTTCCTTGACCAAGATAGATTTATTTTGAAATATGGAGGTATAAAATGTTTCTTTTAGAGGGAAAGAATCTTTTATGGTATTACACAACTAAAAAAAGTCTTTATTTATTAAATTATGAAAATCATGTGGTAATAATAGATTATAAATCAAATTTTCATGACTAATATAATACCTAGTTATGGCATCACTATCTTGGTCATTTAAATGATATGTGTTTGAAAAATATCTATCAAGATGGTTATTTAGGATCTTTTGAGATAACACCACTTGAATGATATTATTGTTATCTACAAGTAAAAATGTCCAAACCACCATTTGATGAATATGGTGAAAGGTCCATATAGATTCTAGGATGGGTACACACTAATGTGTGTGGAAATTTTCTATTAGAAGATGGAGGTGGATACTCTTACTTAATAAAAATTTCTAATGATGTTAGTATATATGGATAGGTCTCTTTGATAAAGTATAAGTCCAAGGCCTTTGATAAAGAGGTCAAAAATTATATGGATAATCAAATTTGTAAAAATATAAATAAGCTTCAATCTAATCAAGGCGGTAAATATATAAATAGCAGTTTATAAATATTCTATGATAGTTTGGGATTCTATCTCAACTGACTCCATCTTATACACCACAGTGGAATGGTGTTATTGAAAGAAGTAATCAAAAATTTATTTAAATAGTAAGGTCGATGATGGTTTATGTAGATGTTTTATTATCTTTTCTGATATCTTCATTTCAAACAGCAATATACAAACTAAATCGAGTACCAACTAAAGTAGAAAATTAAATTCTTTTTGAGTTATGGAGTGGAAATAATCCCATTTTTTCACATACACATTCATAGAGATGTGAAGAGTTTATGAAGGAAAACATTGGAAACAAACATGGACACCAAGTCATGTTGTGTAAATTTGTATGATATCCCAAGGAAACCAAGGGATTTTATCTATATAACCCCCAATTTAAAAAAAATTGATTGTCCAGAGACAAGACATATTTATTGAAATATCGAACATCCTCCAGTAGGATAGTGGGAAAAATATTGGATTTGATGAAGTAGATGCACAGGATACACAAGAACTGAAACAAGAACAAGTTCTTGAGGAACCTATGGAGAAAGTTATAACTAAAACACAAGTAATTTATAAGAGTACCAAAGTGGTATGATAAATAGAAAGATATGGATATCTAGTCACCGAATATAGTGAAATTTATTTATTGACAATAATTATCCTCTCTCTTATAAATAGGAAATAGAGAGTTCAAAAGTCATAAGATGGAAATATTTCTTTAATTTTGAGATGAACTCCATATATCAAAACTATTTTTAGGTAATGATCAATTTTCATGTTTATGTAAATCTTGTTTAGTTAAAATTTATATTCAATAAAAAATGTAGTTAAAAGGTAAATTAAATACCTATAAATCATGGATAATCACTAAAGGGTTCAAAAAACATTAATCCATTGAAAGTGATGAAACATTTATCTAGTTTTTATGATTAAAACCATTAGAATTCTACTTAATATAGCAGCTTACCGTGAATATGAAATTTAGATGATGGATGGAAAAATAGTTTTCATTAATGAGAACGTTAATAAAAATTTCTCTATGACACAACTAGAAGGGTTAGTGACTCTGATAAATTAAAAAAAAGGTTTTCGGGTTTCATATATTTATTTATGGGTTGAATGAAGTATCTATGTCATGGGACATTCTATACAATGAAATTATAGAATAATTTTTATTAGTTATAAATTAATATGATTAATGTTTTTATATTATATTTATTGACAGAGTGTTCATTATCCTAGTATTATATGTTGATTACATTTTACTCATTGGAAATGATATAATAGTCTTACAATTAGTTAAGAAATGGATAAATAAGTTCTTCTCCATGAAGTACATAGGTGAATTATCCTATATTATTGGGATCAATATCATTCATGATAGATCCATGAGATTTTTTTACTAATTCAAGGTATATAAATTTACTATATAATAAAGGTATTTATGATGGAATAATCTAAGAGGGGATTGGTTGCAGTGTCACATGGAACACATCTTTCTATTTAAATGTGTCCTAAAACATAAGAGGATAAAAAGAGAATGTGTAAGATCTCATATTATTATGTGATATGATAAATAAGGTATTCAGTGTTATTTGTTATTATTGATTATCTCTATGCCTTGAGAATTGTAGAAAAATATATAGCCAGTCTAGGATAAAAACATTGGTCTTCTATTAAGTGTATCCTTTATTATCTGAGAAGAACGAAGCGTATGTTCTTAAAATATAGAAGATATGAAGAGATAGTAATCAAAATATATAATAATTATATGTTTCAAAAAATCTTAATGATTTAAATTCACAATATGTATTCAGTCTCAATAAAAAGGTTGTAAGATATAAGTGTTTAAAGGATCCAGTTATCATCAATTCTATAGTGGAATCTTAGTATATTTTGAATTTTGATGCATCTAAAGAGGCGGATTGGATAAATAAATTTTTACAAGATATTTTAGAAGTACATAGAAGTAAATAACCTATCACATTATATTGTGATAACACTATAGTGATGGTTCTGAAAAAATAGATGAGGTTATACCAAAAGACAAAGAACATACTCCAAAAGTATCACCTCTTGAGGGATTTTTCTAAGACATGTTAATTTGTTGTTAGAAGAGTTTTACTGAAATAAAATGTGGTTTAATCCTTGACTAAAAACATATATTAATATAATCATGAGTATAATGTGATAGAAAGAGGACTAAATTTTTTTAATAGTTGGTTCTAGAGAAAGTGGGATTCTTTTGGATCTGGTACCATATAAAAATGTTTATTTAAATTATGGTTAAACATATTCATTTTTTGTAATATTAATAATGTTTATATAAGATTGAATTTGTTATCAATAATGAAATATACTCTATTGGATTAATTCGTGATTCCTAAAGGTTTTTTATGGAAGCATTCAATGTTACACTTGGAAAATTCCCTTATGGTGATTGTTTTTGTTGATATTTAATTTTCAAAATCTTGCGCTAATGTGGTTTTACATTTCCTCAACAAGTGTAATACCATGAAAATAATTATTTTCATGATGAGAAGAATAATGGAAGATAATGAGTATGGCTTGGATTTTTCACTAATGATGGATTAATATTATTTTATATACTTGTAATTTTACTGATTATTTTATTATGGCCTTATTAAAAATGGTAAACCTACTAACTAGCCATGGACAATGAGAAACCACTAGATAATGTGTTGTTAAGGTCCCCCACACCCATTGTGAGCCAGATCTATAATAACCCTTATTTTCATTTCACATTCAAATATGATTTATTACCTAAAATTTCACTTAAGACAACCCAGAAGATCGAGAGTTCTAGTTTACTTGGGAAATTAGGTGCACTACATAACAACTTAAAACATGAAAAACAACATATTTATTGAAAACTTCCTTAACATGATCAAAATGTTCCGTCATATTTAATAATATATGGGATTACTTGAGGCTATACATAAAAAGGGGTGATCTATAAAGAATATTAAGAGAATAATCAAGGAAAAACATGAAAAACAACATACATGTTAGACAATAGGAATATCAATGGAGAATAAAAGGAACATGAATAATAAGGAATTATATAAGATGACCATCATAACATGGGGATTGTTGAAACAACTTAAAACCCTGCATCATAAACATAGGTTAAGGATAAACCCTCCAATATATCATGGTGGACAACGTCCTATTATGGAATTAGGTAAAATGCATGTCCTAATGTGACGTTCCATGATACTGATCATTACCTAATGCATTGGAGCACTATATTATTCTGGTCACAACTGCCACATTAATTTCATTATCATGCTTATGTGTGCCACATACATCAATCAACATAGATTCGGTAATTATAATAATTTATTCCAAGATCAAAGAGTATGAAATAAATACATGTATGTCCCCAATAAAAAAATTATATTTGTATAAAGGTGATTACACATGATATAAAATGGGAATGGTATTTACTACAAAATTGTTTTTCAATGGAAAATCACAGTTCCACTTTGGCCACCAAAGAACATCACATAAAAAGTCATTAAATAGGTTCAAGAGAGTTAAAGGGGCCTTAAATATTTTAGATATGAAATTAATAGTAATACGTACATTTAAATACATGTCCTAACTTAAGTAATTGGAAAAAGAGGCATAACATAATAAAGAAACTTGAAGAAAGAGGAGAGAAGAAACAACCATTACTTTAATGTGTGAATCCAAAGGATTTAAAAGGGATTCTTGAAAGCATTAGGTGACTTTAGAAGAATCTATGGATTTTAAAGAAGAGTTTGGATGTTATCTAAGTAGTTTGAGAGAAGAGAAATAGGGTATTTGGTGGGTTTATATAATAAAGGATGGGATTTTCATTATTATTTAGGTTTTGGACCCTACATAATCATATATCCAAAACCACAAACCATACCATGGTTTTTTCCCATCATTTATACAAAATGGGAATCGTTTAAATTTTTTTATAAGTTAAATGGGTGAACATATTAAAATACTATCATTTGTAATGTATAGGATAGCCACACTCTTAAAAAATTATTTTAGAATCATAAAATATATTATATGTCTTGGAGGATTCGTAATGCATCTAAAAAATAAATCAAATAAATATAAAATCACATTATTTTAAATTTAAAAACTATATTTTGTCATGGATCCCATTTATATTAATTATTACATCACTTTTAGGACACTATGATGTCATAAAGAACAATGTGGGGGCCATTTGGTTGATCAAGTGAAAACTGTTATTGTAAGAGAACTGAAATAGAGAAATATGTTCATCCCATATTTATTTGAAATCAATGGAGTATTCCCTCAACATATCCTCAAGTGTTTTGATAGTCTCCTCAGATTTACCATCGGTTTGATGGTGATAAGCTATAATGAAGTTCAGATCAGTGTTTAGAGCAAGATGGAAGATTTCCCAAAAAAATTATAGGTGAATCTTAGATCTCAATCGGACACAATCGATAGTGGTAATCAATGTATCCTCACCACTTTTATAATGTATATCCATTAATTTTTATCTAATGATAAATTCTATCAAATCGCAATGAAGTGTGCAGTTATTGTAAGATTGTCCACAATAACCCATATAGATTTGTTTCACATGGATGTATTTGGAAGTCCTGTAACAAATTCTATGGTGATGTTTTCCCATTTACACATTGGTATGGTTATTGGTTTCATCATACCCTTAGAATTTTTCCTTTAGGAATTTACTTGATGGCATACCAAGCACTTTGATGTATATTCAGTTATCTCCCTCATTATGTTATCCCACCAATAGTGCTCTTGAAGATCTCGATACATCTTTTTGTTTCCTAGGTGAATGGATAATGTTGAACTATGTGAATCATCCAATATTTCCTTATTTATCTCAGGATTTTATGGAACATATAATCATGACCCAAATCTCACAATTCCTTCTTTATTAACATTGAACACCAGCGATTTTCCTTTTCATATAGTTTTAACTTTATTCTGATTTTCCACATCATATTTTTGAACATCCTTTAGTCTTTCAAGAATAGATGGTTTAGAAATAATGTGTGAAAATATTGTTGATATTCCTTCCTTTATGATTCCCATGTCCATACTCCTAAAATCTAAAATGATCATATCCTTATCAATTCTCATCAATGATAGAATTGATGGATCCTATCAACTTATAGAATCTCCCACCTTATTTTCCTTACTTGGATGGTAATGTATTGAGCATTCATAATCCTTATTGAGTTATAACAATATTTATTGGTTCATATTAAGCTCATTATGTGTAAATATATATTTGAGGCTCTTTTGATCAGTATATATCTCAAACTTTACACCATAGAGATAATTCCATAAGATTTTCAACACAATCATAGATTCTAGTTCATGTGTGAGATAGTTTTCTTGTGATTTTTCAACTGGATTGAGCTGTAGGAAATGGGTTTGTCATTTTCCATCAACACACATCCCAATCCCTTCATCAAAGCATCACTGAGAATTTCAAAAAGTTCCCCACTTATGGGTAGTGTGATCACAGTGGTAGTGATAATCCTCCTTTTAAACTCTATAAATTCATCTTCACATTCATCATTCCAAGAAAACCTGACTCCATTACGAGTTATCTTGCTAAGAGGGTTTAAAAATCATGAGAAATTTCTCAAAAATTTGGTGATAATAGCCAGATAACCCAAGTAAGCTATGGATATCTATCATGGATATTGACCGTGGACATCCTTCAATTACTTTTGTCTTTGAAGGACCCATATATATCCCATTTCTTGTGATGATATTCCCCATGAATGATACATCCTTAAACCAAAAATCACACTTTTCTACTTTTCATAGAGGTTTTCCTTTTACAAGGGCTTTAGCACAATTCTCATGTGCTCCTCATGCTCCTCCTTGGTTTTGGAGTATACTAGAATATCATCTATAAATACTACCAGAAATTTATCGTTGTAATCTCTATAGACTATATTAATAAAGTCTCTTAGGATTTTTGGAGCATTAATGAGTCTGAATGGAATCACTATGAAGTCATAGTGCTCATACCTTATACAAAAAGCAGACTTGGGGATATTTTCACTCTTCACCCTTGCTTAATTATATCCAAACTGAAGATCAACCTTAGAGAAGTATTGTGCTCTATCTAGCTGATCGAACAAGTCATCAATCCAAGGAAGAGGATACTTGTTCTCTATCGAGTTCTTATTGAGATCATGATAATCACTGAAAATGTGCATTGACACTTCCTTATTCTTTATAAAGAGGAATGGTACAACCACAGGTGAAGCACATGGGAATATGAACCCTTTTTAGATTCTCTTGTATTTGTTTCTTCATCTCATCAAGTTCCACAATAGACATTCTATAAGGATTCTTGGATATTGCAAATACCTCATGTATATGATTGATGAAAAATTCAACCTCTCATATAAGAGGAAGACCAAATCACATTAATGTATTCCCACGTAATAGTCATGTTTTCGAGGTTTATCATTTCATTAGACTCAGTCATTTGAGCCAGATATGCTTTCTCATAGGGTAATAATATACTTGCATGAGATTGTGGTGTTAAAGAATATTCATCCTCCTCCTTGCACTTGTACATAATTAGGAATCAATTCACCATACAAGGAGTGATTTCATTGTCTGGACAATTTATGTGGCCTCTATATAGGAAAAGAAAATACATGCTCCGATTCCCATCAAATCCCCCCAAAGGGAATAAGACAAGGTTCTCTGAGAAGTTCATCATAGAAATTATTATAGGGGTAGATTTATATACCTAGGAAGAAATAATTTCCCCATTTTTTATTTTCAATATCTTCTATAATTCCATGCATTGTGGTGGTGTTTGAATAGTTCTACTAAACATTCATGATATGAAGGAATGTGTAGAAAAATAGATGATAACCCTACCATCCACTTTTTTATTATGGTTCTAACCATTTACATTATCCAAGATAGACTTAGGGATGAGTATTTTTAGACTGCTAAATGCCTAAAAGTTAATCCAATGACATTTAATTGATAACTTAAAAATTACATTTATCTCCTTAACTTATGAATATGGGGGATTAAATCTATGTTATCCACGATCAATTTCCTAAAATATATTATTATGGGGATTTATTTTATTCCCTTAATAATGGTTTATAATGATCTTATGAATTCACCAAAGCATATCCTCTAAGAGTGTCAAACCAGGTGCACATTAATGCCCATTATTGTAGACCTAATTACCCTGAGCCAGGCTTAGAATATCTTGTCGTGGTTATTACCCCTAGGTAAATCCATGTCAGAACCATGTACACTTGTATAATATAGATAGGGATTTATATTCTTGAAATCCCACTTACTCTATTCTATCAAAAATTTAGTTATGTTTTATTACACTTAGTCTTATCCCTAAGACTTCCACTAGAGTTTTCTAATCCTAATCCCAAAATAACTAAAAGTATCCTCTAATACCAACTATAAAAACCCTGTTCTTTATTTCACATTTAAAATGATTTATTAAAAAAATAACCTTAATACAACTCAAAATATCAATAGGTTTCATGCATTTTAGAAATAAGGTAGACAGCATAACAACATAAAACATGAAAACAACATCTTTATTGAAAACTTCTTTAACATGACCAAAATTTTCTTTCATACTTAGCACTACAAGGTATAACCTTAGTCCATACATAAGAATGGGGTGATCTACAAATCTCCTTAAATAAATAAATAAGGAATAACATGAAAAATACAACACATGTTTTAATATAGTCATATCAATGGAGTATAAAAGGAACATAAATAATAAGGCCTGATATATCATGATAATCATAACATGGGGAATTTGGAAACAAATTAAAACACTATATCATAAACATAGTTCAAGGATAAACCCTAAAAAACGTCATAGTTGAAAAATTCTCATAAATGAATCAGGTAAACTACCTTTTCCCAACATGATGTATCATGATACAAACTATTGCCCAATGCATTGGAGCACTGTATAATTTTAGACGCACCCATCACTTTCATTTCATTCTAATCATTAAGTGTGCTATATAGTTCAATAAGAATGGATTCATTCATCATCATTATTTATTACATGGTCATGAAGTGTGTAATAAATGAATATAAGTGAAAATAAAAGAATTATATGTGTAAAAAGGTGAATACACATGTTAGAAAATGGGCATGGTGTTCAATAAAAAATTATTTTGGAATGGAAAATTGTTGTGCATCTTCAGCAGCATAACAACATCACATAAAAATTCATAAAATAGGTTTATGGGAGAGAAATGGGTCTCTCATAATTTATATATGAAATGAATATTAATATGTACATGGAAAGACATGTCCTAACATAAGTAATTGTAAAAATAAGGTGTAACATGATAAATAAACTTGAAGAAAGAGGAGAGAAGAGAGAACCCTTACCTGAATGTATGACTCTAAAGGCTTAAGAGGGGAATATATAAAGCTTTGGGTGCCATGGGAGGACTATAGTGACTGAAAGATAGAGTTTGGATGCCATCTAAGGAGTTTGAGTGAAGATAAATGAGGTCTTTGTGAGTTTATATTGGAAAGGAGGTGGATTTCATTATTATTTATGTTTTGGACTCTATATAATAAACTATTTAAAATCACAAACCATACCATGGTTTTTTCCTGTGGTTCCTACAAAAAGGGGGTGTTTAACATTATTTTATTTGTTTATGGGCCGAAATTATTAAAATATTTCCATTTTTTATTTCTAGGTGAGTCAAACTTTTAAATAAATGATTTTAAAATCAAAAAATATGTTATAAGTCTCGGAGGATTTATAATAGATTTAAAAAATAAATCAAATAAACTTAAAATCAAATTATTTTAAAAATAAAACATATATTTGGTCTTGTATATCATTTTAATTACATATTACATAACTTTTTGAATATTTTGAGGTCATAAAACACAAAGTATATTTATACGATATTAAATTTTTACCCGAAAATTCAACTTTATCCTAAAATTATGAAAAAATCACCATTTAATTATTTAGACAATGACAGGTTTTTAACAGTAAAATTTTTTTTTGACCCCTTATAATAAACATTTGACTTTATTAAAATTATATGAACATTTATATTCGATAAAAAATATTTAATAAATATATTTTATTAAAATATTATTTATTTAAAAATAAATTAGTTCTAAAATTCATTGATTGAATTTGAATATTAACCAAAAATATATTTTTTTCTTTAAAAATCATTTAAAAGTAACAACAATAGGATTAAAATATATTCAATATTTAATAAACAATTAATGTACATATTCTAACTACTTGAGTATTGACACATATCTCTTTAATATACCAGCCTACAACATAAGAGTGAGGTGTGCGGTGGTGGGGAATTTATGGGGTCGTTCAGTGAATATGGTTTGGGTCCTGATCTCACTAAGCTTTAAATTATCCCATAAATGGTTTTTCTCGTGATTAATTCATTGGATCTCATCTTGGGATTGGTCATGGGAAAATCCTAGAAATGTTATCTCCCTCAAAAGATCTGATAAATGGTCTCCATAGGTTACGATCCTACCTATTGAGGTCATCACATCCTTTTTCTATGTCAAAAGGATTTATTAAAATCCCCAATATTTATACTAGTCATGTGATCACTGTTCAATGGCTATTTTATCAATGGTAATGATACTCAATGGTTATCTAAATCCAATTAGATAAAATAAAAAAATGAGTGCATATGTTTTCAATAACTATAATTCATTTAATTAAATGAAAAAGGGGAATTTTATTCACAATTGTTTGGATCGTTTAAGGCATGGACCATCCAGAAGGGGGTATGATGAATAATTCTCGCAAGGTGCGGGAAGAACTGTGTGTAGGTTCTGTAGAGTGCATGCCCCAACAGGTGTACATATGTTGCAATTGAAGCATGTAGGGTTGAGTCCTGGTGGTTTTTTAAGAAGGTGGAACAGATTATAAACCCCATAGAAGTCTTAATAAATATACTATCACACTTTAACTTATAAATTAGATAGGGGAAACTTCAAAATTATGATTTGAGATGTAAATCCATGGGTACTATTAACATGTGATTAAAAAATGGGGATATAACCAAGGTCATTGGATGTGTTGGTCTATTTTTTCATTCCAATCTCGTGAATCGCATGATTCGAAATATTCTCCCAGATGATCTCCCATACAATGAATATTTTAGTCAGTATTCATCATCTTCAACCTCTTGGTGAGGACTATTTTCACGAGCTCGAAGCAACCAGCCACTATAGGACATCAATACAGAGCTCTATCAAACCAAATCAAGGAATGAAACTTCATCTTGTAAGCTTAATAATGAATTCTAAGAACAAAGATAGCTCAAGAAGAAAATGTAAGAATAAATTACAATAATTTGCAACAATTATTCAAGATTAACTTGAGGAAATGATTGAAAATCACCATGTCATCACAAGATGATCATAGATCACATGATAGTAAGGAGACAACATTTAGGTTTTCACATGAAGAATAAAGATCACAATAAGATTCTTTATTTTTATTACATTATCATATGAAATATTTGAGATTATTTAGAGTATTTCTATTGATGCATTGCATGATCAACAAAGTTTTCATATGTATAAAATGAAGAATTCATGTGGTTCATGTAATCACATCACTAATGCATGGAAAATCCATGATGTTCATAATTAAAGAGATCCTAAAAATTTTAGGAAGACCTTTTCATGCCTTAAAACTCATAACTACACTTCCTATATACATAGAGACTCATATGAGTGTTTGTATCACTATTTTCTTAGAACTCGAGAGAAACTCTAAAAATAGAGAATGATGTTTGATTTTATCAAGCCAAGAAGAACTCATGAAGCCATCTTGGTTACGTGAAGTAATGAAGAATGAAATCATAGAAAATATATTATTCTGAATACATGATCCTATAGAAATATCTACTATATCAAGAATAAGAAAATCATGAGACACTCGTTCTAATGAAGAAAAGAAAGAGACACCCTCAGACATATAACCTTATCATTTGAAGTAAGGAAAACAAACGGACACACCCTATCTCATGATAATCATATACACAAGAAACCTTTTATATTATGAGGATGTTTGCGATATATCCATGAACAACTAGTTTCATGAAAAAAATAAATCTAAAATCCATCCTGGTCTTGTGAATCAATTTGTGGACAACCATAATCTTGCATAGGGTAAACTCATGAGATATAATTTTTTTTGAAGAGTTTTAGATATTGAAAAAAAAAATTATTATTAAAATAAATTTGGTAATCCAAAAATAATTCTTATGAAGGTATTGAGCATATCAGATAAACCATATCATTTTCATTTTATGTCCATGGACATATCATATGCTTCACATGATTCAGTTCTCATTAAATCCATAAAATCATGCTTGCATAATTGAGATACCTGAAAAATATTTGATAATATAACATTAAATAATAAGTTAAAAATTATAATGTTTTGGGTTCCATGAAAACCATGAAATATGTATTCTTAATTTTATACTGATGTTGGGAAGATTTTTATTAGAGATTTCATTCAAGTTAGCAGTGTTTTTGTATTCAAGAAGGTAGACTCAGATAACATTTTTAAAGATCTATCTTTCATATAATATTCTTCAAGAATTTCTATGTACATATTTTACACATAAAGGTGATGATGGTACTTCATCATCCAAAGGAACCATATATCAGGCATTTGATTCATTGAGGAAGTTGATCAAATACTGTTGATCATAGATTAATGAGAAAGACTAGAAGGCTTTTCAAAGGTACTTGAACAGGTACACATTAAACTGTGATATAGAAATATTGTGGAAGAATACCAAAAGATCAACCTATGGTGGATCAATCCTTGAAGATTTTAGGATGTATCCCATGTTCATTTAGGAGAAGAATTCTCTATTGTAGATTCTAGAGAAGGCTAGTGTGGATTCTGGTAACACTGTGGAATGCAGTATAATGACCATCATGTATAGATTTCGGAGAGATAAATAATTAATCTATATCAACCATTATATTTTATTATAATATTATAGTGTATAATAAATATTGGGGGTTAAGAAACAACACGAAAAGGAGTAGTTCTTTGTACCAAACCTTGTAAAAGTAACATGTTTTGATCTCTCTTTTTAATTTTTCATACGAAGTGATACTATGAAATATTTCTACGTAAATTGGGAACCTTAAAAATTCTAAGATATTGAATTAAAAATAATTAATTCGAAAAATTAGACAATCGATTTCACCCCAGGTGGTCAATATGGCATGGGGAACTATAAGTGGTATCAGAGGATAGCTCACCTCAAAATATCCAAGATAGTTTTTATAAAGTGTAGATTTCAGGAAATTATTGAGCTACTATAGTTGTAGAAAAATAAAATTAATCCTAAATATACTAATCTGAAAATTGATGGCAAGACTCAAAAGAATAGTAAAAATAGAAAAATAATAAAGTTCAAGAAGAATTTTGATGTTTCGATACAGATATCTCTGAGTGAAGGTATTAAAAATTGTATATATAACATGGATTATTTTTATTATTATTATTCTAATGAATCATTCTCAATATATTCTAATTATGGATTACATATGATATAATCCTTGAATTTAAAGAACATCTTAAAAAAGTTACCAAAGAAGTTTTAAATAATATTTTTTAATTTTTCAAGTATCTTGGGAATGAAAAAGTACATCTTTAAGTGGAGGATAATTCTATAAAAGAATAATTATCTAAAATTTTGGAATAACTAACACTCTCAAAAAACATATGAAAGGAAATAAATAAAAAATTTCAATTTTCAATGAAATATATTCCGAAAATGAATAAGAACTTCAAAGAATTGTTTGTGATAAATAATGTTTTGTGATTGTATTTATAGAATGTTTCCATGCATTTGAAAATTTACACAAAGTTTCTATGGTTTTAAAAATTTCTTAGTTGGAGGATATATATAACTTTTTAATGGATCTTGACAATTATTTTCATGAATCAAGAATAATTCATTAAGAACAAATGAAGAAGATAAAGGAGGATTGGGAAGCCAAGATGAGATTAGTTGGGGATAATAAGAACTCCAAAAACATGAAGTTTATAGAGATAGAGGTACGATTCAAAAATCAATAATCAGCACAAGATGTAACTTCCCAAATAATATAAAAGAGAGATGCTACAACCCAATTTTGTATTGAGTATCATGATTCTATAATGAACATTAGATCATCCTCTAATAAAATGTTATTATCCTCTAGGAGGAAGGAATCCCATAACTCATAAATATTTTTATGTACCAATGATGTTTCATGTACTGGAATAGGTCACAAAAATATCTGGTAAGGTATGCTTCATGAATGATTCTGTTAAATCAACCATATCAAGGGAGAAAGTTAAAATCATCCTGAATTCCTATTCCCCTAGAAGACTCCCAGAGAGTGGTTATTTCACACAAAATATGCATGTTTTACAATTAGTGAAAACTGAACATATTTAACCAAAAAAATAATAAGGTACATTGGATATTATTGGTGTTTCTAGAAGTTTGGTCATGAAGATTTATAATGTCGCATTAACATGAAAATTCATGTAAATAACAAAAGGTCTACATTTAGGTGTAGAAAATATTAAGAAAAGAGAAAACCTAAATCCTAAAATGAAAATTCATAGAAAATGAAACTCTATACAATGAATAGATTTTAATTCTTAGTATATTTCTTTAAAGGTTTCAATATAAGTGGTCACTATTATGATAAGTGATGGTCTATACCTATAATGCACAAATAATTTAATTATGTGAAGATAATACCACAACAAAAGTCTAGGAAGGTAAGAAAAGAGGGTGACAAGTCAATATTGATATGCGAACAAAATAATACTACTATTAAAACAATTATCAACAAGAATAAATATGATAGATCATCTCTAATATCAAATTGATAAATAAATTATTCATTAAAATCACTACCGCCTTGGAAAAAGAATACTTATTTTGAATAAGTACATCAATAACATTTGTCTAGATGGAATACATATCAAGGTTGAAGATCTTGTTTTTGTAGTGTTTGTTTTCTATGAAACATATAATTAAAAAGCCTACTATTTCCTTTATAACATGTCATTTCTAGAAAATTGGCCTGAATCAAGTGGGATTCATTGTGAAAAAATATAATAGAGTCTCGAAGAAATAATAATGTGGCCAGAAATTCAACCAAGTTTCCATGAAAATTAGATATGATAAACATAAGAGTCAAAATGTTGATAAAATCATGACAATACTAACTATAGAAATTCTATATATTGAGAAATGGGAGAAAATATAGTGGAAAAATAATGGTGATACATGTAAAAATTTTAAGAAGACAATGAATATCAAAAAAGAGTGCCTAGTTTTCTATCCAAATCAATTTAATTTGGTGAAAAACTTGAGGAAGCTAATAAATTTTTCGAAGATAAAAAAAATAAATTGTCTAAAAAATTGGGGTGGAAAAATCCATTCCATGAAAAGATGGTGAATTGTGTGTAACGTGTTCTAAATATAGACATTCTCTACACAACTGTATAGAGATTCTCCCAAATTAGTGGGGGATGGATAAAAATAAAATTAAAGCACCGGAGACATCATGTACTCAAAATGACTACAATTTCAACAGAGACTTCACCCAATAGAAAGACTGAGTTTTGGAGAAAATAATTTCCAAGTTTGAGAGATTTCTCTTATCCAGAATGTTACTCCTAATGAATATGAAGGACCCTCATTATTCCCTTATATATAAATTATTTTTTATTAACATGAAGGTAATTGAACTATATGGATGCATCTTGTGATGAGTATAATTTATGAGTTGAAGCTATTAAATATTCACTACCTATTGAATAAATTACTTCTAAAGATATATACAATTCCAATCAAACATTAATCCATTATTATTACTTGTATTAACTATATCAATTACGGGGGAGTGTTTGGTTTTTGATAGCATAAGATAAAGTGGGAGATTTACATTTTCTACTTGAACATTCTAATTTCTTTTTTGAGGTATTTATAGAATTTAGCATTTCATAGGTAAATATGATGATTTCCAACCACTTTAATAAGAATTGAAAATTTATTAGTATGATTTCACATGCTTGTTGTTAATGGATTTCTTTGAAATCCTTGGTTTTACCTCTCTTGTTTTCTATATTGGCTTGTCCCACATAGACTTAATTATGATTAACTAAAGGATCCATGAAAAGAGAACCATGGGTATCATTCATTTCTAAGAAGTGATCATGAAATTTTAATAAGGTATATGACCATTCGTTTGAAAAAAAATATATGAGTTGATAAAAACGCATTTTCCCTTTTACTATTTATTATTAGTAAGGGGTAGAAAATTTACCACCAAATATTGACTTATGATATGTTCTGATATTAAAAAAAGGGAGATTATTGAGCCTAGATTTCATTTTTTTCAATAATTTAGTATGTGATGGTGGATGAAGTGGTGATGCCTAAAGAATTGTTATAGAATAATTGGATGTTACACTTGAAATATTCTCTATGGAAAACTCAAACAATTGTTTTTTGTGATCATTCATTGTATAAGTTGTATCCCATGGAGATTACACATTTCTCCAACAAGTGGAATACTAAGAAACTAATTATTTTT
Organism: Viscum album; assembly: GCA_963277665.1. Lineage (NCBI taxonomy): Eukaryota > Viridiplantae > Streptophyta > Magnoliopsida > Santalales > Viscaceae > Viscum > Viscum album. Next base: position 2,025,969,386 of record OY728146.1, on the reverse strand, counting down.
TTAATGATAGGAATTATAAAAGATGAGGATTATGGATTTGAATTTTATCTAATGATGGATTTTTAGTATTTTTTACACATGTAATTTCTCTAAAGTATTTTATTGTGGCCTTTTAAAAAAATTCTAACCCATGGACTAGCTAAGGCCAGGGCACAACCATAGGCTCATGTGTGACCATAGTTAACCACGCTGAGTAGACGATATTGTGGGCTAGCTATAGGGAAGTGGCAGTCATAGTTCCCAGAAGGTGTGGGTGGGACATATGTATGACCCACAGAGTCTACACACACATTGGTGCCCATATATTGGGCCTAAATTCCATAGAGCCAATGCTCGACTTGGGTGTGTAAAGTTTGAATGGGTTTTGAACCTTGAATATGTCTTTAAAAATCTAATAGAAATTTTTTTATTATAAAGTGGAGAGGATCTTGTTCAATGTTCTGATGTGGGATGCAGAGTCAAGGGTATTATTCACTTGTGCTTAAAAATTTCAGATATAAATGAGGATGTTGGATGAGTTGATTTGTTCCATCTGTTCAAATCCCATGTGTTACAAGATTCAAAATATGCATCCAGTTGATATCTCACACAGTTAATATTTGAGTTAGATCTCTTCATCTTTAACATCTCGTAGAGGACTCTTTGTGAAAGCATACGAAAACCATCAACCTTAGAAAATTGAGACAAAGATAGATCACTTTGAATAAATTCATGGAACTTCATCTTGTGTGAATATTGATGTATTTAAAGAAAAAAGATAACATGATAATGTGTCACAATAACCTATCACAGGAACCTTCGACAATTAATGTGGCTATGAGTGATGGCATGGTATACATTCACTACGTTGTCACATGATGACCATGAATCACACAACAGTTGGGAGATAAACTTGATGCTATCACATGAAAAATAATGACTGAGATAATCTTCCATATTTTATAGATATTTTCATTTTAATTATTCGATATTATTCAAAGGATTTCTAAAAAATAATTTCACGATCAATGTAGTGATAAGACAAAGAAGAAGAATTATTCATGTGGTTCATGTGATCACTCCACCGCATCAAAGAGAATATGATATGTTATCTATTAAGTATATCCTAATATCTTAGGAAACTCCTACAAATATCATAAAAAATGGATCTACACCACCTATATAAACTGAGCCTCGTCTAAGTGTTTGTGTTTCTAAATTTTTGAGAACTCATGAGAAACTATTGATATAGAGAATACCACATGATTCAATCATGAAAAGAAGATCTTGTAAAACTACCTTGGTTATATTCAGGAAATAAGGAAGGACCTGAAGAAAAATTGTTTTCCCACACATATTATCCAACATAATTATCTATTATCTCTTAAAGAAAAAACCTACGAGATAACTGGTCTTACGAAGCAAAGAAAGAGGCACCCCTAGATATAAAATTGTCCCATACAAAGGAAGAATAATTTATTGAAACAACTTGTGTTATGAAATTTATATAAGTGATACACCATTGATCTAAAAATATATATTTTAGAAATATCTGAGTACAACCAGTCTCTTTTGAAATATAAAGCTGAAATCCATCCATGTCTTGTGAAATAATCCATGGACAACCATTGTCTCACAAAAGGGTAACTCAAGAAACATCCAAATATTGAGGGCAGTTTTCTATCTTTAAAACCATATGTTGGATTAAGTGAAGACATTTTTTGATCTATACTTGAGTCTTATTAAGTACAAGAACAGATTTCATAATCCAAATCATGCACTTCCCATGACCTTGGACATATCAGGTGCTTCACATGATTCATTTTTCCTATAGTCAATTTAATCCATGATTTAATCATTGAGATTCTTGAAACATATTTTATAATAGAACATAAAATAGTAAATTTAATGTGTAAATGTTTATAATTTCATAAAAATCAAGCATGAATTATTTTTACTTTGAGAATGATGTCAAGAAAATTATCATTTGATATTTCATTCTAGTTGAATGTGTTTTATAATTCAAGAAGATAAACTATCCTATCATTATTAAGGATCCTTACTAAATATAATATTCTCAAATTATTTATATGAATTTCTTGCTCACATTATAGTGATGTCGATACTTTATCATCTGAAGGAATCATAGCTCAAGCATTTTTTGTACTAAGGAAAATGATCAAATACTTGTGATCAGATATTTCTAAGAAATACTAGTAGGCTTTGCAAAGGAACTTGAACATGAATATGGGATTGTGTGATCTAGAAAGAACATGGTGGGAGATAAACATATCAACCTATAGTGGGTCAATCCTTAAATAAATGAGGAAATATCTCATGTGGATTCTGGAGAAAAATTCTCTAGTGTGGATTCTGGAGAAGTCCAATGTGGATTCTAATAACATTGTGGTATTCAGTATAAAGAAACTCTTGTGTGGATTCTAGAGAGATGTAGAATGACTATATATTGACCATTGTAATTGATAAAGAGATTATAATGGATAATTTTTTTTAGGAAAACTAACTAATATGAGAATAAATAGGTCTTTGAATCGAACCTTTTAAAAATCAGGTGTTGTGATATCTATTATTAATTCTACATATAAAGTAATATTTTGAGATATCACTAAGTGTATTGATAAATTTTAAAAATTTAAGAGGTTGAATTCAAAATAAATATTTTTTAAAAAGTGAACCGCTGATTCACCCCCTGCCCCCAGTGGTCAATATGGAAAAGGGGACAATAAATAAATCAATAATCGCATCATGATTATTATTATATGTGACAAAGTATATGATAAAGTAGTAGGAGTAACTATCACACTGAAAGGTTATAGTAGTTTCCCTATATAATGATAACCAAGAAGTATCATGACATTATTCATTAAATAATGTTTTATAGTTATAAAATTTCATTTTATAATACACAGATGATCTATGCAATCAAGGGTGGATACTAATAGGTTATTGGTGAAAATTATCATTTTTTATGCGCTTGTTAATTTCTAATACAAGATATTACAAGAACATGACCCAGTGGTAAGAAATTTACATTTACATGGATTATTGGATGATCATATCTATGGATGTGTGTATTTATTCTTAGAATTTGAGATTATTATTAATGAATATTAATAGTCACATACTTTTATGTGTTGACAAAAACTATGATGACATATGTTTTCAGTGAAGTTAGATATATTGGATGCATCATGAGTAATATTTCATTAATGAATAATGCAAGATATGATTTTCCCCTACTTTTATTTAACAAATATTCACATATTAAACCATTTTATAGGAATTAAATAGTAATAATATATCAATTTCCATGGTTTTTTTATGGGAAGCCTCATTTCTAGAAAGATAAAGAAATATGATTCAATAATATATTTTGATGACACTAGCATAAAATTATCTTGATTATAGATATCATGATAAATTGATTATATTACAGATTAAAAATCTCTATAAGAGTTTATATACTTTAAAAATTTACATCTTTATATATTGGTTCATTGGCATGTTCCAAGACGCTAACATTGGAATTTAGGGTGCTCTTCCTAATTCCACCGGGAAAGAGACCCAGAGTATCACCCACTAAGTGTATCTAGAACCTCAATAAAATAATAATAATATTTATTATTTAAAAATTGTATAAATATTATTCACATACATTGTTTAATAATTATTCATGTTTATTGGTATCATATATTCATTCACATGTTATTAGAGAGAATATTTTTGAATATAATATTTAATAAAAAATTTATATTCTATTTTGTAAATATAATATTTACTTATTTATTAAAAAAATGTCATAATATTTATTTTTTATCTAAAGAGTAATTATTCATGGTCCTATTACTATTTTAAGGAAATGGAGGATCCATTTTATAGGCTTGTTGAGAATTAATATTTATTAAATATTATTTGAATGAATTTAAGATAATTTTCTCAATAAAAAATATATATTTTTAATCATCATTTTTTAATGTGTTAATAAATAATAATGATTATTATATTATTATTATAAACATGGGGTTCCCCACGTATTATGTAAATAATAAGGCTATTTGTGCAATTATTATTTTCTATCCCTAGAACTATTTAAACACAATTATATTATTTCAATTAAAAATGATTTTCCATTTTGTATTGTATAAAATGAATTCGGAGAATCCTCTCAATCCTTAGGTAGACTATCACCAAGAACACTCTCAATAATGGAGATTGATCCCCCACCACCCCTCATAATTCACGACATATTAGGGAGAAACATTATGAAATGTTAGTCACAAGACGATCTAAGATGAATGACACAAGTGTTAGGATCTTGCTTGATAGCACTTGAATTTTACTATGGGGATGCTTGGAGCTTCATGGTACAAGTTTATATCACTATAGGAAGGAATATACACTTGAATATTATGACGTAATGATGGTACTATGTAATTAAAATTTTATATTAATAAATTAAGAAAGAATTCATCATAATGTAATATTTTAATCTAGTTAAATAAATTATAAATCATTATGTGTTGATACAACACTTGGTGGTAGAATTATCAAATAAATTAATCAATTTTTAAAACTTATATATAATCATGTTAACACTCATTTAATTTATAATCAATGTTAAAAAATATTAAGAACACATAATGGTTATAACATCATTTTTTTACAAAAAAAATTGATATATAAAATGTTATTATGTAAATGCTAATTTTAAATTTTTTAGATATTTAATTAGATTAAAATAATTTTTTTTTTCAGATTTCCAAATTTCATAAGGTTTGTCTTATATTTTTACAAAAACATAAAATACCTGGGTAAAAACAAGTTAACAAGGTAAAAAAATAAAAAATTAAAAACCTAAAAATAAATTATTGAAACATGTTTAAAACATTTGTGAAAATAATTTGTAGAGACTTGGTCGAAATTATATCATTATACAATCCATTATTTCAAAAAAAAATTAAACCATTGAACCTTAAATAGTTTCATTTAATTATTGAAAAATAATGGGTGTTGACAAAAGGTCAATTTTATTCAATTATAAAGGAGATCACTTACACCCTCACAAAGATACACATACCGTTAAAATATTCCCTAAAAAATTTCCAATTTTACCTCTCCTATAAATAAATTTCACAACCAAAATCCCCTATTCAACATAAGATAACCAGATCTATTCATTTTAAATAAGACTTCTAAGATAAAGTTCAAGTTCTCTACATGAGTAAAAATTACTCCTTAAAAAATATTTATATTTCTAAGAAAGATCTTCTATATCCCTGAAAAAATGATAACATCATTATTTTATATTTTATTAAATGCTATTTTACTATTAAAATATCTCTTTTATACCATCCTTCAAAACCATTCATAAAACGAAGATGTTATCATTTTTTTTGTGGACTACTACGTCTATGAACGATGAGTTTTATTTTTCATAAAATCATTAAATGGATAGAAAAAAAGGTTATTTTATGAAAAACATATAATAAATATAGCAATAATATCATTCTGAAATGATAATTGTTTTATTTTTAAAGCACCACTTTTATTCCATGAAAAATGAGATCATCTTCTATATACGTGCATACTACCACATCTATGGAATAAAACATTTCATTTTTCATTCCACCTATCATGGTTGACTTTAAAATCAATCCAACAAATTAAAATTTTATTTATGAGATTATGAATATTATATAATGATAATATTGGACATTTTATACATAATATTATAATTTATTGTACGTAGTAAACCAAACCACTTAAAATGATCATATATGAGTACCTTTCATAATCGAAGTTCATTTTATAAAAAAAGTAAAATTTTATAAATTTTATACTAAGATAATAATAAAAGACATAAAACCATATATTTATAGATATTATAACGTTATTCTACAACGCCATTAATCACTGTAAACATATAAAAATAGTAATATAGAAATTCTCTAAACCACCTAAAATAATAAACACAAGTAAAAACTATATAATAAATAAATATAATATGATAATAAATGACCCGTATTAAATGAAATATAGATGAATAAGTTTCTATAGAAGTTGTTTAAAAATATTTAATTTATTGTTTTGAATATTAGACATATTTATATAATAACATAAGGGTTTATGATAACTTGATTTTCTTCCATTGAGTTACAAACAATCTTATTGAAACTTTATTGTTCCAAGAGAGGTTTATTATACCTAATAAAAATAGTTAATTTTATTTAATCCTTATTTTATAGCATTATTCAAATATTTATTATAACCACATTATCAAATTATTCTTACCTTAATGATTATATTACTTGTAATCGTTCGTTGTCTCAAATTTCTATTAAAAGGTATATGATTATATTATACACCATGTTTTCTATAATATGATGTAATTATATAACCATTGATATTTTATATCATGAATCCCTCATTATTCATGGTATTTAATGTTCAATTTTAAATTTTATCCATCAATTGGTTTTTATTTGAAAGTCTCTAAAGTCACATGTGTTGTTTGTATCGATTTCAAATTCCATGAGGCATGTTTGATATTTCATACCATATTTTTTATATGGTTTATTCAATACCCTATTGACATAAATTATAATTAATATCCTTTGTTCTATTATAGTTTAATTCCATGGTATTCCTCTCAAGTTCTTTTCATTCATATGTTACCATTAATATAAGGGGTTTTTTATCATAATTTTTTATATTGAGATATGATTCATATTCACCACTTTTTTCCTTTTTGTGTTGTAAATATTGCTCATGGGTTATCGTATAAATTCTCTAATACTATTTTATTTTTGGGGATTAATCTCATGGAAATCCTCAATTCCTTTTTCTTTCCAAATCATCCTATATTTTTGGAATAACTCTTCTTTCAAGGCCATTGATTTGTAAACACTCAACATTAACTTTAATGGGTTCATCATGTTCAACAAGATGCAATATTTCAATTGACTAGTGAAATTATTTACATAACATTTGACCATTTATCTATATGGTATTGGCTTGAGAAAGACAAACTTATAAAATTATTACATTTGTTGATTGATTAAATATTAAAAATATGTATACTTGTTTTTCCAATATAAAATTTTACTAATTATTAATGAATATTGATTAGGTACTATATAAGATATTAATTCCTTAATTTTATGAATTAATTGGACATAATTAGTTAATAGTTAGGCTCGTAATATCTACTCGATGAATCAGTAGGTCACATAACAAGAAAAAGCTTGGTAATTTTGGTGTATGCCTACCAAGAAAAAATATTTCCTAAATTGAGGGCCTTAGTCGTAATATGATGATGTCTAAAATCATGATTTATTGGATTAAGGAATTTAATTATTTATTTGGTATTATTCATTTCTTAGTAAAGGAACCTATTATTGTTACTCATGCATTTATTATTTAATATGTCAACCATAGATATGTTTTGCTCACAATTTCTTTTGATTATGGAATAGTTTTTATTATCTATTAGTGTCTTATTATTTATTCTCATAATATACTCACTTATGATCTTTGATTTTTATCACTTATGTTTACCCTTACTCGTTGTTTGAGATCACCCATTCTTATGTTTTAATTTCCCTATATTATAAAGTAATTTATTAAATATGATATATCTAGAAGTGTAGCTTGTGTATACAAATTTGTGGGAGATGTTGATGATTTTTTATGCATTAAGTAGTTTCTTATATATGTGAGGATAAATCCATCGGGCCCACTGTCATGACTACCCCAAGACTTCCTTCCATATGCCAACGGCTGGCGACTATCACCGAGTAGGCATGTCCCAAAAAGGGGAGGCATTTCCTATAAACCTGTACACATGAACAAAGCTTAAATTATAGAATGTAAAACAATGTAAACCATAACTATCAGTGAGACAACTAATGAGTGTATAGTACAAACAAAAAGTACAAAGGGGCCAGAATACAATCCCAAAACCAAAAATTAATGTACAACTTACATGGTTCATCTTCTCAAGATCCTACCTAAAGAGTAGGTGAAGGGTAGCTGTCTATAGTCATAGTAGTATGCCCATTTGTCCCATCTCACTGAGCACCACCTGTTCCCGAACCACCAAGGTCTCCGTCAAAGTGTAGATCACATGCACAATACACGACACGTGTCGGTGAATCTCCTGAAAGGGTGCGTAACACAATACTCATTAGGGACCCCAAAACACAAATGAAAGATCAAAAAGAATGACCGTACAATAAGACCACACTGTAAAGACTTCACTGTAAGGACATATCACACCAGGTCTAATTCAAAGTATAGAAAGTGATATTATTAGTTGTATAGTTGAATCATCTCGTAATAATGAGGGACTCATCCCTAATGAGTCACCAAGGTTAGTTTATCTACTAGACCACTGAGTTCTGCTCTATTGTTGGACCACTGAGGTCCGCTCAGCTTCTAGACCACCAAGGTTCACTTGGCTTCTGGACCACTATGGTCAACTCGTCTGGTGGACCACTAAGGTCCACTCCTCTACTAGACCACTGGGTTCTACTCATCTAATGGACCACTTAGATCCGCTCATCTACAAGACCTTTGATTTCTGCTCGTTTAGTGGACCACTAAGGTCCACTCGTCATATCCTTTGTGTCACAGCTAGATGAAGGATTTTTGCTCTCTAGTGTGCTTCATTTCGAGAGAATCTACACTTTAAGACATCGGTCATACCTCAACTATCACAAAATATAACATAGAGTATTCCAGATATATTTTATCATCTCAAGGGTCCCAACGCCATAGAAATTGTGTCAATCGGATGCCCAGTTTAAAAGATATTGGCATTTTAGTAAACTGGGACTGGTTGTGTCTGGGCCTTGTGTGACTTGGTCAGACCGACCCAACCATGGTGGCCTGGGGGTCCCGCATGACCTGACCAGTTTTGGCCAACCCAACCTGACCTAGTACGTTCTGAGTCCACCTGATTTAGCCTTTCTTAGTTCCCAGGCCCATTGGGCCTTGCGGGACCCAACTCAGTTCGATCATTGGTATAACCCATCGGGTCACCCAGTGACCCATCTCTCAATTGTTCTAGTCTGACTTAGTCAAACAAGATTTGACCAATTTGGCCGCCCAGTGGCATGGTTTCCCGCCATCCTGGCCTGTATCAGCGGGATGTTCTCCTCTAGATCGGGCCACGCAGCGTCAGCATTTATTTCTCCGTCCCAACCCGCATCGGCAGACCGATTTTACTCCATCCCGGATGTCGTGCGACATCTTGTTCACACAGACATGTATCAGCATGGTGGTGCCACCAACTCATCAAGTCGTTCTGCCCACGTGGATCCGTCTTTCACGCGGCTCCGCAACGTGTTCGGGTGGTCGTGCCTTCCTGCCAGCGGCCCCTTCCACTATCGCGGAATTCTTCCAGTACACCTCCTCCTCCCTACTGCCTCATCCTAGTGCCAAAACTGTGTCTATGTACCGCAGCATTGTTCTGCGTCCTCGACTGGTTTTTGTGACTTTTTTCCACTGTTTCGGCCTTGTACCTCCCTCGCGGCCTTGTGTTGTTGTCTCTTTCCGATGTCGTAGCCTTCCTGGCCACGGACCTACCTACCCAATGTCGTTATCTCCCACGGCCTCCTGTCATGGAATAATGCACCACTACAATCCCATATAGACTACGGATACTGTCACCGATAAATGCATTGTTTCATGAAGAACAGGAAGAATTCAAGAAGATGATAGGGGAAGGAGTATCACATAATAACACCCAAAGAATTATTCGGTTCAATGATTTTGTTCACCCAGATGCATTCTTGTTAGTAGGATCACAAAGATCCAAAAAAAGAAGGTAGAATAATCACTAAGTTAGATATCCCCTTTATCTCGTATCATTAACCATCTGGCCAGAATGATCGATTTTTAGGTTAACTTTTTCATGAGATAACCTGCATTTGATGTTTATAAGAAAGAATGGGGAAAACCAATTCACACAGAAAAGAATCAAACCCCTACTTGGGAAATGATATTGCTTATAGATGATCATTTTTATCATCTTTCTATCTATGGTCTGGAATCCACTCTCCAAAGGTGACATCACCAACTTCTGATTCACCGACATTTTTCATTGGAGAGATTTCCTTCGTCATTCATTAGAGTAATTTCATGGTTGTTCATCAACCCATCATTCCCCATTTAATTAAATAAGGAAGGTGTGTGCGCATTTAAGCATCTCCACCCTACTCCATTAATGTGGTTTGTTAATGGGATTCCGCATCGCATCATCGCTTCACCGCAGCACTGATTAGTTGTTGTGTAATGAAGAATAAAAATATAATAAAATATCTTTTTAAGTTATTTTATTTTTCTTCTAGAAATTCTGAAAACTAACTCTCACCCTCAACCAATGTCGGTTGATGTTAGGTTCCACCTAAGAGAATCATTCCCTCATGAGCTCAATGGTACTCTAAAATTTCCTATATGAGTTACCATTAGAAGTTATAAGTATTTGAAAATAAAATAATTGTTTTTCAATTATTTTTTTTATGGCCCAAAACTACTTTCCACAGTTGGCCTATCTCAGCCAATGTTAGACACTTTCTAGGTGAATCGCAATGTTCTGAGTTCAACAATGCCCTCATATTTTTGATCCAGGAACTAGAATAAAATTTATAAAAAACTTCTAGCATGTTTATTTAATGAACTTTAAATATTGTTCAAAAATACATTTTGGCCACTCCAGGAATTAGAATTATGTGTTGTTAACCTGATCTCTAAATAATCCCATTTAATTTTAAAAAACATTAAATTGAATTCCAGGGTATTAAATTACTCCCCCTTTAAGTATTTCCATCTTCAATATCCGAAATAAGGGATAATCAAAGAAATAGGGGGTACTGGGCACAAATATGAGCCTCCCACTCCCACGTGCTCTCCTAGATATTCTTGTGCTGCCAACGAACACGCACTAGGAGGTGTCAACCTTCCATAAAGGATCCTCTCATGTAGATCCTTTATCTCTATCAGGTACTCTATGAATGCTTCCTAGTTTTCAATCTCCAACTCACGATGGTTGATGATGTGAGATTGGTCGTTCACATAGCTCCTCTACTGGGATACGTGGAAGACGCCATACACCCTCTCTTACTGGAGTGGTAGATCCAAGCGGTACGCCACCTCGCCCACTCTATGCAGTATCTAGAAAGGTCAACTAATCCTCGGAGATAACTTTCCACCCCAAAAAAATCCCAGAATCCCTCCTTGAGGAGATACTAGTAAGAATTTGTGGTCCCCCTCCTCAAATTCCTAGGGTCTCCATCACCTATCAGCATAGGAATTCTAATGGCTATGTGCAATATTCTTCCCCTCTCGGATGACCTTCACCTTCTCAGTGGTAGCTTATAGCATCTTTGGACCCATTAGTGCTTACTCCCCTGGGACTGTCCAACATAATGGTTACCTGCATGGTTATCCATATTGTGCCTCAAATGGTACCATATCGATGGTGGAGTGGTACCATTTTTCGTATGCAGAGTCAGCCAGTGTTAGGTCATCCTTCCAATTGTTACCTAAATCAAGAATGAAAGCACAAATAATATCCTTTATGTTTTGTATGGTCTTCTCTATCTGACCATTCTTTTTTTGGTGAAAGGTTGGGCTCAAGCGTAGCTGAGTCCCAAACACCTCCTGTAATCCCTTCCACTACCAGTTTGTAAAGTGTGCATCGCGATCTAATACTATAGTATATGGGATTCCATGTAGTTGAAATTTATCCTGCATATAGAGGAATTCCAAGCTCTCTACTGAACCCTATTCTTGAATGGGTAGAAAGTGGGTGGACATAGTGAGTTGGTCTATGATCACCTGGATGGTATTAGGCCCCCAAGATGTACATGGTAAGCCTATAACAAAGTCCATAAATATTCCATCCCACTTCCACTTCAGTACCACAAGGGGTTATGTCAATCGTACTGGAACCTGGTGCTCACCCTTCACTTGCCGAAAAGGGAGGCACCATGAAACAAAGTCTACAATTTCCTTCTTTATCCCTGGCCACCAGTACTGATGTCGGAGGTCCTGGTGCATATTTTCCACACCTGGATGTACTGCAAAAGGAGATGTATGTAACTCCCTCAACACCTCCTCCCATAATGGAATTTGTACTATGGTGAATCCTATTAAAAGGATGACATGCTCCCTTCCTTTTGAATGTCCATTAGGGACATGTGCTTTGGAAATCGTGAAACATGTAGTCTCGTAGATTTCATCTTCGAGTTGCGCCTCTCTGACTTCCTATAGGAGTGGACGGGAAACTACCATCGACTGAAGAAAAGTTTTCTCCACTCTATCCATAAAGGATATCCTATGTGATACCAACTACTCTGAGGCCGCATTCAGTAGTTTCAAACTCGATCTTCTACTGAGATAATCTTCCACTACGTACCCCTTCCTAGGAGTATAGACTATCTTGAATTCATATTCCTGGAGGAACTCTATCCAACATCAATGCCTCATATTCAGATCCTTCTGAGAAAGTATATACTTGAGACTCTTTCGGTCAAAATTGAAGATGAATCGTTCACCCATAATATAGTGTCGTCACATCTTCGATGAAAAAACTACTTCTTCCAACTCATGTTCATGTGTCACATAGTTCTTCTCATGCAGTCTCAATTTTCATTAACCATTAGAAATCACTTATTCTTCCAACATCAGGACACAACCAAGACTGGTTTCCAATGTTTCACAGAACCCCACTTAGTCATTTCCCTCCTCTAGTTACCTTAAGATATGACCACTCTTAAATATCTTCCTTAGCTACTGAAATCTCTTCTTTCATAATTCTTTCTATATGAAGGGTTTTCCCTTCTTCTTAAATTCTTTCATGGGTGCCGCCACTCTTGAAAAGTTTGTTACAGACCTCCTATAGTACCCATCCAACCAAAGGAAACTCTAAACCTCGTTAATGCTATTGGATGGATCCTAAGAATGCACTGCCTTGATCTTGGCTGGATCCACCACAACTCCAGCCTCTGAGATGACATTTCCCAAAAAGTATACCTTTCTTATCAAGAACTCACACTTTGAGATATTTTCATAAAGTTGGTGCTCTCATAGTGTGTCTAGAATCATCCTCAGGTGTATCGCATGCTCCTCCTTGGACGACGAATACACTAAGATGTCATTGATGATGACTATTATATATTTTTATAATTACAGATAGAAGATCATATTGATGAGTCCCATGAACACTTCTAGGTCATTCATCACACCAAACGGCATAACTAGGTACTCATAGTGGTTCTAGCAACATCTGAAAGCCATCTTCAAGATGCCCTCATCTCTTACTCAAAGCCAGTGATAGTCTTATGTAAGTTCTATCTTCGAGAAGCATCTCTCCCTATTCAGTTGATCGAAGAGGACATAAATTCTTGGTAGATGATACTTTTTCTTCACGGTCACCTAGTTCAGGCACCGAAAGTCCACACAGAACCTCAAGTTTTTATCTTCCTTCTTGGAAAACAATACTGGGGCTGCTCATAGTGAAATTTCGGGCCTTACAAACATCTTCCTTGGAAAGTCCTCCAACTATACCCTCATCTCACGGAGCTCTACAGGATCCATCTGATATACAGGTGTAGATATCGGTGTTGTCCTGGGGTATATATCAATACATAATTCTACCTCTCTATGAGGAGGTAGTCCTGGAACATCTTATGAGAAGACGTACTTGTACTCATCCACCACTATAGAAGACTGTGGAATCGCCTCATCCACTACATTGAGGGTCATGCTAGCCAACTGATGAGTGATTTTCTGCGCCCTTCTATGTGTGAGTCCATCCTGCACTGCAAGATCTCCCTTCATGGATGTAAAGGAAAAATTGGCACCATCTCTGCAGACAAACCGCACCCTGTGCCCAAAACAGTAAATATGAGCATGGACTATGGATAACCAGTCCATACCAAAAATGATATCGTAAGGCTTAGATGCCACTAATAATAGATCCCAGTTGATTCTCTCACCTCTAGGAGTAATATCACACTACCGGAACCAGTGTGTGATCAATGAATCCATTCATGTAGGAGTCTCAAATTTTAAAGATTGAGCCAAAGACTCGATCAAAATCTCTAAACTCCGAACAAGGACTTTGGAAAGAAAATAGTTATTGGCACTTGTGACTATAAGAGCTACAGATAAAGTGGATAAGATATTGATAGTACCGCGTATCACTTATGGGATGTTAGTGCCATAGGTCTCGAATGCCTGTAGCTGAGCCCACCCCTATCCACCTGCTCCTGGAGCCCATGGAGGACTACCTGGGGGTGGTGGTGGTAGTACCTCATAACTAAACCTTCCTGTTTCCACTATTCCTGCTCTTCTACCATGTCCACCACCAAGTGGATAGTCATGTTCGTGTCTCTGTTACTGCCTCGACGGTCCCTCGACCATCTGTTGGTGCTCTATGCGGCTATTTGGGAAATCTCAAACCATGTGTCCCTTCCCACCAAACGCATAGAATACTCTTCTCTTCTGATTACTCCCTATGCCCAGGGATCCACATACCTCAGACGCTAAGTCCAAGGGTCATCCTCTTAATTTTGTAGCCCTCTTGGGCCTCTGCTTCATCTTTCGGCTACTAGCCATAGATGACTCGGCCACCTGTCTCCCGGTGGTAGATCTCAATCAGTAAGGATTATCTCTACTAGTAGATCTCTCTCCAGCAACCTAGCCTCTGTAGTGATGCTGAGGGAAACCATCGGTGCCTTGATCTCCCATCGGAGTCCTTCCTCAAATGTCTAGGCCCTGAAAAATTGTTCTTGCACCATATCTATAGAGTAATAGGAGAGGTATGTGAACCTCGCCAAATACTCAAACACTGTTAGGCCGCACTACTGTAATTGAAGCAGCTCCTGTGTGTGAAATGAATGAAAAGTCGTGGGGATGAAATCCTCCTTGAAAATTCCCTTGAAGTACGAACAGGTGAGGGTTGCCTCCTCATGACTATAGATGTTCAAACTTCGCCATCTCCCTACTAAGCCCTATTGAAGGCACAATGTTAGAACCTCCATCTATTCAATTGGCATCCTCACCAATTGGAAGAATCACATCACTGTCTCCAGCCAATCCTCAGTGACTTAAGGGTTATTCTCTCCCCTGAATCTGGGAGGTCTCTGTCACTGGAACTCAAGTATGGAACTGAGCTTATGTGTGTCTTCTACTGGTAGTAACAACTGGCCAACGAAAAATGGTATATCTAGGCCACCACCTGAAGGTTTCATCTCAGGCAACAGTCCTTGTATCAAAGCCTCATCGCTCTGTTGACCGTCCACATGGTCATGTACTCGAATCCTGGTTGTTTGTCTATGTGGAGGCATCTTGAAAAAGAAAAAGATAAACCACGGTAAATTTATTATACCTGCTGATCTAAATCTGACTCAAAAGGATCATGGGAAAACACTCAAAGACACATTCAACAAATGTTTTCATGTACCAAGTCGGAAAATATAATTCAGTGTCCTGGTGTATGTATACATCGGCCACCACACCAACACAGGACTCCATGGCCTGAAATTCAAACACGAAACACTTAATACTATTTCCCCATCAAAATTTATAGACTCTAAGTTCTTCTGAGAGAACCGACTGCCCTCAGATACCACTTTTACACAACTCGTCCCCCAGGGCTCATGTTGTGACTACCCCAATCCCACCATACATAGGACAGGGACTAGCAACTAGCACCGAGTAGGCATATCCCAAAAATTGAAGGCATTGACTATAATCCTATACACATGCACAAAGCTAAAACTATGGAAAGTAAACACAAGGTAAACCAAAACTATCACTAAGAAAAATTCTGAGAGTACTGTATAAATTGAAAGTACAATGGGGCCATTATATAATCACAAAACCACAAATAAAAGTAAAATTACCATGATTTGACCACTCGAGACCCTAACTGAAGTGTAGGTGAATGGTATATGTTTGTAGTCATAGTAGTAGGCATGTATGTACCATCTCACGTAGTACCACCTGGTCCCATACCACCAAGGTCTAAGTCAAATCATCGATCATTTGCATGAGACATGACACGTGCGGGTGAATCCCATGCAGGGTTGAGTAACACAATACACTATAGGGACCCCAAACCAAAAAAGGAAAGATCAAAAATTAAGACCACAAATCAAGACCACACATAAAAGACAAAAAAGAAAGGATAGATCCCACCAGGTATAACTCAAAGTATAGAAAGCAATATTATCAGTCGTAGAGCTGAGTCATCTTGTACTACTGAGGGACCCATCTTTGAAGAGTCACCGAGGTTCATTCAGCTATTGAACCATTGAGGTTAGTTCCACTTATATAACATTGAGGTTTTCTCGGATGTTGGACCATTAAGATCCCATCAACTTCTGGACTATGGAGTTCTGCACTACTATTGGACCACTAAGGTCTTCTTGTCTGCTGGACCATTGAGGTCCGCTCGTCTGCTGGACAGCTGAGGTTCACTCGTCTGTTGTACGAGTAAGGCATGCTCATATGCTGGAACATTGAGATTTTCTTGTCTATTGGACAACTGAGGTCCATTATTCTGCTATACCACTGAGTTTCGCTCATCTTCTGGACCATTTAGGCCTAATTTTCATATCCTTCGTTTCATAGCCAGCCGTAAGATTTCCTCTCTCTAGTGCACTTGATTCCGGTAGAATCTAATCTTCAATCCATCGGTCATATCACAAATGTCAAGGAATCTCAATTAATGTATTCCCAAAGGATCGTCTTATCGCAAGGGTCCCAACACAATAGACAGTGCATGAATCAGATGTCTGGTACAAAAAATATTACTGTTTTAGTAAACATTGACCGGTTACGTCCAGGTCTGGTCCGACATGGTCAGACCGACCTGACCAACCTGGCCAGGGGGTCCCACAAGACCCAACCCATTTCAAGGGACCCAACCCAACATAGTTGGCTCTGGTCCAACCCAACATGGTATGGCCCATTGGGGTTGCTGGACCCGGCCTGGCTCGGTCTTGGGTCCAGCCCACCATGTCACCCAGCGACCCGGTTCTCTACCGGTCTGGTCTGACTTAGCCAGACTGAATCTGACCAATCAGGCCGCCCAATAGCCCGGTTCCCCATCTGTCTTATCCTACATCAGTGGGATGGTTCTCTTCTAACCTGGGACGCCTAGCGGCCCAGTTTATTTCTCCAACCCAGCCCACATTAGTGGGCCTGTTCTACTACATCTCGAACATTGTGTGGAATCTAGTTAGTGCAGACACATGGTTTCAGGGGGGAGCCACCTCCTCATCCAGCTAGTCCATTCATGTGGATTGGTCTCTCCTATGACCTTCTGCCAGCAATCCACCTCCCACCTGCCTCCACGGCCAGGTGATTCCACCACGACCAGGTGCTGCGACCTTGTGCCTTAGTCTCTTACTGATGTCGCGGTCTCTAGCTGATGTCATGTCCCACCTAGCCACAACCCTTCCCGCTCGATGTCGCCATCTCCCACGACCTCCTTCCATAGGCTGAGGCACCACTACAGTCCCTTCTGAACCGTAGATACTGTAACCTCCAAATTCAGTGCACCATGAATAATGGGAGAAATTTAAGAAGAGGAGAGGGGAAGGGCTCACACATAAGAACTCCCAAAAGAATGATCTGGGTCTTTTTTTGTGTTTATCCATATTAATTCTTGTTAGCAGGATCACGAAGAACAAAAAAATTGGTAAAATAATCACTAAGATAGATATCCCATTTTTCCCGCATCATTAACCATCCCACATGAACTGACAATTTTTGGGTTAACTTGTTCATGAGTTAACCCACATTCATCGTTTAAAAGAAATAATTGGGTAAATAAATTCACACATATAAGCATCAAACCCACAACTGAGAAAAAACATTTCTCGATGATAATTGTTCTTCATCATCTGTCGATCTCTGATCCCGAATCCTCTCTCCAATGGTGTCATTTCCAACATCTAATTCAACATCATTTGTCCTTGGAGAGGATTCCTTCATCATTCGTCAGAGGAATTCTAGGGTTGTTTTTAAACCCATAATTCCCTATTTAATTAAACAAGGAATGTGTCTTCACATTGTAAGGTCACCACCCATCTCCATTAATGAGGTTCATTAATGGGATTCAGTTTCACCTCATCACTGTATCGTAGCATTAATGAATCTCTTTGTAATGAAGAATAAAAATATAAAAAAATAACTTTGTAAGTTATTTTATTTTTCTTCTGAAAAGTCTGAAAACTAGCTTTCACCCTCAACCCATGCCAGTTGAGGTTAGTCTCTACCTAAGGGAAGCATGACCTCATGAGCTCATTTGTACTCTCAGATTCTTGATCTGAGAAATCATTTAGAATTTATAAGGATTTGAAAATAAAATAATCGTTATTCAATTATTTTATTTACATCCAAAAAATTCTTCCCACATTTTACCTCTGTCGGCCAAGGTTAGGCCCTTTCTGGGTGAATCTGTATATTCTATGTTAAATTGTGCCCTCATGTTTTTGATATGGGAACAAGTTTAAAAGTTAGAAAAACTTGCTCACATATTTATTTAATGAACTTTAAAAATAGTTCAAAAATATGTTTGGCCACTCCAGGCCTCATAATTATGTGTCATCTCATATCCTAGTCTCAAAATAACCCAATTTAATTTTAATAAAATTACATGGAATTCTTAGGTATTACAAAATAGAGGGAAAATTTTCATTAGTATAGAAATAAATGGGCTTAGATAGTTTATTTTTTTCATATATCTCTAGATATTTAAACCACAAAGTTCATTAGAATATATGTGAATAAATATTTATTTTTGATATTGTAATTATTGATGGTTTTAAAAGGGTCTCTTCAGTTCATTTCAAAACTGATATGCAAATAAGTTCTTTATTCACATTAGATTCCATGAGTGTAAGTTTGCGATGTCACGTGTAGTGTTATAAAATATATTTTTGGTATACTAAGGGTGAATGGTTCATATTTGTATTTTCTAAAACCTAATGTTTGTGAGATACTTATAATGAGAACATTCATACTCTGACAGCATTCATACACAATCCATGAGCCATTGATAATCAAGGGGTGGTTGGATATGCTTTTTAATAATAATTTGTTTATTCACATTTATTATGAAATGTATTATATGTTTTTCTTTGATTGGGACTGATTTATGAAGTGTACATCCATACCTATATAACACATATAATGGTATTTTAAATCATAGGAGGGTAATGTCTTGTAGACATATATATAAGGTTAATGACAAGTTATATATTAATTGACCTGGTTAGTCTATAATCGGATAATTGAGAACATTTGAGTTGGATATGTGAAATTAACATAATATTTTTACAATAGTCACTTCATGTCTTGGACAAAGGGATTATTTGAAAATCCATGTTTTCATATGATGTAGTTGGTGGATAGATTTAAAGTGACAGATTTGTTTGTATGGTAACACACAAAATCAATTTAAATCTTCAGTAGTTTTTATGATTTTATAATGGCCAATATTTTTATTTTTTTATGAATATTAGAATTAAATTTCATTCAATGTTTCAACAGCTCGTGTGGTGATATTTTTTCATTGACTAAATATGGACTTATTTTTACTGAACTAGCCTCCCTATATTTTTTTAGATAATATCCAAAAGTGTTTTATATGGTTTTTCACAATGTATTATATATGATGTGATAGAAGGTCATGTTACAGATATCCTTCCAAAAATTTATTTTTAAATATCTGAATAGTTATGGGTATGGTTTCACAAGTTATTATATATGATATAATATTAGGATATATAGCACTATAACTCTAGGGAATTAGTGAAAGTGGGATAACTAAAGAGATAATCCATAAAGCCTTATATTATAGTATGTTGACTGGCTCCTTGGATTAATTGTTTTATAATTAAACATATTTTATTATTTTATTTCATTTAATTTCTTAATAAATATATTTCTATATTGATTAATCCATTCTTTAACTTGATCATATCATAATTTTCCTTAAAAAAGTAGATTTCATGTTTTGATTTTTTATAACATGTTTCATAAGTTTCTTGAAGTTTTTCTAGGATAAATAATTCATTATACACCTCAAAATATCATTTATTCCTGATTTTTACTATTAAAAAATCGAAAAAAAGTATTGTACACCATTTTGATGATTCATAGTACACAGAGCCAATTAGAAATTCAAGAAGCCATTTTGTGATCCTTGTAGTCGGTTTTCCAGAATCAGTTACCCTGTTTTTTTAACTATATCAAAGGATAAAGGACTCCAAATTAAGTCATTATTTATTTTTCTGTAAATTTAAGAAAAATATATTAATTTCATTAGAGAAAATAAACCTCTTAAATTAATATATGTATTATCTGAAAGTAGGTTTAAATTCACTATATATTTTCAGAATGGTTTATGAGATTTTTAGAACTATTTTTCTACAGTTTTTTTGATAGCATGAGTTATAGAAATAAAATTATTGTAATTCATATTTATTTAGAAATATAATTAAATTTTATAAATATAATTAAAAAGAATACAAATATTATTTTCCCTTTATAAAAGACTATTTTAGGTCCGAAACATGAAATGTCAATCTGTTTCCTGTTTTCAAGAATTCCCTTACACAATCCACCTACATGTTAAATTTAGATATATGATTCCCTTATATAGTGAGTCACCGATGTTAAAAAAAATTGTATGAAAATCTCTTATGTGGTTCTCTTACATGAACTTAATTACATTGATTCTCATTTGTGGTCAATTCACCTATGTGAATTTGGATATGTAATTCAGTGAAATCCTATAGAAAATTATACTTTGTTTTTAATTTTGTTTCATATATTAATTTAATGAAAGTATATTTATTATTGTTAATGTATTATAATGAATTTATAAATTCTAATTAATTATTCATAAACTATGATAATTGTTTCCCATTTTTTAAACATATTTATTTATATATACCAGAGTGTGTTTCATTTTCACCCATGAAACTTACAAATTTAAAATAAAAAACTTATTTTTGTTATTTTATATTTTTCTATTCAATTTAATTATGTAACAATTATTTTCATTTTATATTAAACTCCTTAAAACATGTTTTAATATATTTTCAAGTATTTTTATTTATTTTATATATTCCCCCCATTTTTACTACTAGTTTTAAATGAACCGTTTTTGAATTTCACATTTCAATTTCTAACATTCTATTTTAAATGGATATTTCTTGGACCTGTTATTGTATAGACCATTTAATGTATTTAATGGGTGATTTTAAATGTTTTTGAATTAGTATATATTTTTTAAAATTTCAGTTATGAGTTGAGAAATTATCATGAAACAATAATAATTGTCTCCCTTTTGATAATCTATTATTATTCCTTTTGAATTTTAATTGTCTAATGACTACTCAGATGTGTTAATTATATTTTTGTTTTCATAGGGAATCAATATTATTTTGTAAATAAGTGTTCAGTTTAATGAATTCGGATATAGTATATCTTCAAGAGGAACATTCATATTTTTAAGTGATTATAGTTTGAATATCTTGGTGGAGTTGATACTCTAATGTTCTGTACATTCAGCCTATGAAAAACATTTCTTACTTGTATTAGAATATTTTTTAAGGGATACTAAAATTCTTCTATGACATATTATAATTACATGATAATAAAATCAATCAATTAAAACACTCAATAACTAGTACTTATTTTTTTTTCCTCTATCTTTTTTTGGTTTTATTGAGTATGTAACACTTATTTCTTTCTCTCATGAGATTTCACTTCCACTTTATGCTTTTACACACAAAATAATTTACTATATTTATGTTATGACTCCCAAATTATAAATTCTAAATCATCTACGTTGTAACTATCATTTTCTAAAGTCAGTAATGATATTTTTTGTCACTCCCCATAAAAAAATTTGTTCTTTTGTTATTAATCCAATAAAAAAGATCATTTTTTAATCAGGTTATGATTTCCCTTAAACCTCATATTAGTGAAAAATATATATATCATCATTTATAGATGTATAAGAGTAGAATTTTTCACATTGGAATAAAATACTATAAAAAATCATTGTGTTCATTTATTTATTATATACTATTGATAATTAAATCTAACGATTAAATTTGATACTAATTATTTAAAATAGTTAATCCATATCATTATAATTTATTATATTTTTTTATTCACCACCCATGCCCTCTAAACTATTTTTCATCTTCCTATTAGACCTAATAGATCTTTTTCTTTTAATAATTTATTTAACCCTGCAGTAGTGTTTGTTGTTTCTATTTTATTTTTATAACATATTCCTAGACCTCACAGTTTAATTCAAGATCATTAAAATGGCATGCATGAATACAAATTATGAACAGATTCTTAAAAATCCACCTCACATTGATGGTAATGATTATATATACTAGATATTGAGAATGGTGGAACTCCACAAACATTTAATCATAAAAAATTGGTTTATTATTTAAATAGAAAACACAATACTAAAAGCGGACCTAGATACACTTATAGGACACAATTATTTTTTATTTTTTTTAATTTACAAATTCGTGAATATTTTATATTTTTCTATTAGTAGAAAAAAATGTATTCCTACGATTTCTTGTAATACATCTCATGAGAATTGGATGATTCTATAAGTTAATCGCCTTGGGTCAAACAAATATATTCAAACTAAGCTTGGATTTATCCATGATAAGTACCAAGACATCAAGATGGATGAAGAAAAAACTATAAAGAAAATGTTCCACTATTTCACAAGAATTTTGAATCGAATGAACTCACTTGGAGAAGATTTGGAGAACCAGACATATATTGAATGAGTTCTATGAGATCTACCAAATAAATGGAACACAATGAAGGTATCCATTGATTAAATCAAGAAACTAAAATAGTATACTCTCAATGAAAGGGTTGGATCACTAATTCAGTATGAATGGAAACTTAAGGACATAGTGTAAGAGGAGAAAAAAATAATAAAAGGTGTGGAATTTAAATCTATAAATGTTGTTTATATTAACTCTTCTAATTATAGTATATAGGATAGTGAAAAATAAGATATACCAAAGATTGTGATTTTATTTTATGAAAGGATGGAAAATAAAGCATTCTAGAACTGATCTAGAATAAAAAAATAAAAAGAAAAAATTAACGTAAAATAAGAATGTTATAAAAATTATAATGCTTCAGGTGTTACTCATTTTGAGTATAGAAAAAAGGGACTATCAATCATTGTTTTCCAAAACTAAAAAACAATATAAATAAAATAAAAAGGATAAAATTTAATTAAAAACTAGTTAGCGTTCTTTAGAGTAATCTGATTATAGTGAAGAATCTATAAATGAAAATGAATCTATTAACATATAAAGTGTTTTAATGATGCGTGGAGTGATATTATTCATTAAAATTTATGATTATTTAATTTAATTTTAAAATTTTGTATAATCTATTTAATCATGATATGTTTTTACAATTACCTTACTTGGAGAAAGAACATATTCATGTTTTTAATGCTTTCATGAATGGAAAACAACATAATGCTTGTTTCAGACCTGTTAATCATAAAAGTACTAATAGAACATTCCAACTATCACATATTGATATATTTGGTCATAATAAAATATCTATCCATTTAGGAAATAAATATAAATTAGATTTGTTTATGACTATAGTAGATTTCCATAGGTTTACTTTCTTGGTCATAAAAATGATCCTTTATCAGGATTTAGTATTTTTTATAATCTAGTTAAAAATTAAAAGGTTTTAATATATCATACCATTACATTACCACTTTCAGTTAGTTCTCTTATCTCGCATTGTTTCCCTTTTTATTTGGGTTTGTGATGAGACTCCCAAGAATAGGTGAACTTTCATTGGGAAAATAATCTAAACATTGGGGATGTAGGTAGTTTTGAACTAATGGAGTATGGGTATAAGTATGGTAAATACTTTTTATGGTTCTCCCTATGATCAAATTATATAAGAGTCCTTTTAGGTATTTTAATCTGAAAATGGTCTTTTTGTTGTCTTCAGAAGAAATACACATTGTGTGATATGTATACACACTGTTTATTGGTTAGTGGAAATATTTTTTAATTTCATCTTAGAGTATTATAATCCTACATGCCATGATATTGTTGCATGTTGAGAAATCATTTTACACTATGTGTAAAATATATTCACATCAAGTAGTGATCACTAGGAATATGATGTGAAACGGTTGAAAGGTATGAAGGTTTCACATCATGAAAATACTTTAATTTTTGTGTAATAGAATAATAGGGTTTCTAATAAAAAGGTGATGGGTTTATTTGAATGCTTGGGTTTCATCGAGTACATGATGTGAAAATTAATTTATGTCATATAAGTCTGATGAGATGTGATTTTAGGGTTCTGAATTGTTGATATTCTTTTCATTTTTCTACAACTCTCCTCCCTATTAACATAGGGTCTCTCCCAAGAAATTTTGGAGACCTCTGATCCTTACAATTTTTTTTTAGAGATTGATCACAATTTTAGTTTTTGTGTGTTCTTATAATTGATTATTCCTCTTCTTCCTTCATTGAATTTGATCGTGGAAGTTTCATTGCATTGAATTAATAGATTTGTTTATCAATCATGTTTATTATTCTTATTTTATTATAGATATGTTTTCATATATCCCTCTATAAGCTAAACATTATGTTGGTTGTGGTGTGTCTTATGATTTTATTTGAGTTTTTTTGTGTTGATTATATTCTCTACCAATAGTTTTGATTTCTGAATCAATTAGGAGTTTCAAGGATTGATTCTAAAGAATCCATTGTTTTTTGTTTCTGTTTTTGTTGTTGTATTATTTTTTTAATGGATCACATGCGGGAATGTGTGACCCTAAATTTGAGGTAAGTGGTTCAATATCTATTCTATACATGATTAACAACATTGATATAGTTTTGAAAATTTGTTTTATAAATTAAACTACATGATTTATTGATGGTTTTATGTTTGTGGAAAAATATTTTTGGAAAAAGATGGTTTTTCCTTATTTTGGTAAAAAAAGGTTATTTTCAAAGAATTGAAAAAACGAATTTATGAAATGTTTTTCAATCAATTTTTATGATGAAATGGATTTTAAAATATTGATCATGTGAAGTGTTGGGTACTTAGGTGGAAGTTATAGATTATGGTCATCATCTATGAAATATCATGGGGTTCACTCATGGGGTGTTACCCTATTACTTGGGCCCGTTGTTGTAGGGAATTGATATTGAAATTGTCCGGGGATTCACTCATGAGGTATTTCTTTTCAATTTTATCTTGTGTTTAAGGACATTATGGTTAATCATTCACTGATTGTGGTATGAGGTGTATTCTAGACTAAACTATATTGATCCTTGGCATGATGTTACCTGTTATTTTGGTGTGTATTTATTTAGCTTATACATAAATGGGTTTGATGATATGTGGTCAATTATTTTCTACGATTTTATATGAAATATTTTATGTAAATGAAATAATTTAAACTATCTTACCTATATTATTTTGCAAGTGTGGAAAAATAAGAAATTACTTTTTTCTATGATTTAGATATAAAATTTTCAAAGTTTTAATCATGACATTTTTTTAATGTTGATAATTTCTATGTTATTATATAGATAATTTTTATGTAATACCTAGGTGTGATTCTACTGAGCCTGTTAGCTCATACACAGCACACCCCTTTGGCAGTGCATAAACCATTGTATTTCTTTTGATGTAAGGAAAGGCAAGGAGTCACAGTGAGTTAATGAGGTTTTTATATTCTTTATATGGGTAACTGGTGGTGAGATAGTGGAAGGTTTTCCACAAAATCAAATATAGTAGTTAGTTTTTTTATTTGGAAGTCCTTGGATGTTGGACTTGTACGTGGTACGTTCTGAATTCTTTTGAGTAGTATCATTTCCACTATCTTATGTAAATTATTGAATATATTTACATCTTTCAATTTTTATCTATATTATATATATTCCATGTTGTTTATTTCTGTTGGGTAAAATCATTCCCTCTATTTTTTGTTTGATTCTAGGGTATCAGTCACCAACTTGTAGGGATTTGGAACACCCTTCAGGTATATGGAAAATCGGGTTGAGTACTGGCATGAGAGGGTATCCGGGTCAAGTTCATCAAATTTTGGTATCAAAGGTGGTCTTCCCTCAATATTATTTATCTTGGGTTGTCTAGTATATTGTATAAAGGATTTTCAGTACTTGAGAGTTAGGATACGGTGAGTGCCTGACCAGCTCTTTTCGTGGAAAGACTCAAGTTATAATGGGATGTTGGGATGTGTGTCTCCTATTTTTAGTACTTGATATTAATATCAGTTTATTTATTATTTATATCTTGTTTTAACAGATATTATTTTATTTTATAATCATTTATTATATTTTTATGTGAAATAATATGCCTCTAAGATGTGTTCTATGGGTTCCTCAAAATGGTTTAGTGGATTTTCCTCAAGGGAATCTACCTTTAGATCGTAATATTATCAAGGTTATCATGTAGGCAGTTATTGCTATTGATTAGAATATACCACATATCTAGAATGTTGATTTTTAGGTACAACATAGAGCTAGAGGATAAATGGATTAGTCATTGGAGTTCATGGTTGAGAATCAGCCTTCCTGTAAAGGTACTGATAAACATAAAGATGTGGGGGACTGGATTGAAAAGATTAATCACATATTTAACTTCTTGTACTCACCTGAAAGTATCAAGGTAAATTTTACAAAATCCAGACTTGAGGGTCTCAACACGCCATGGTGGGATTCCATGGTATAGGAAGACAGGCTTGTGGGATTGGACTAGAAGGATTCCAATACCCTCTTCTTTTAGTTGTTTTTTCCAGATTCGATAGTGATGGAGAAACCTATATTGTTCTTTTATTTATAATAGGGATATTTTTTGGTTTCATCATATCATAATTGGTTTGATGAGATTTTTTTATCCCTAAGTGGTAAGTAATGACTAGCTGAAGTCTCAGAAGTACCTATAGGGTTTGCAATAAAATATAAAATTGTTGGTATTTATGATGAATATATTGACCTAATTAAGGATATTAAACATGGAGATTATGGAAAAAAAATATGAATATGGATGGAAATTTAGGTTATTATTCCTCTTCTCCTACACCTAGTGGCTGCTTTAGTGGTGTGGAGGGGAAAAAATAGAAATTGGAAAGATCATTTTAGGAGTGTTGAAGGTGGTCCTCAACAGAACGCCACCTATTCAACTTTTGTTATAGAAAGAAGTGTGACTATGACTTGCTATTGGGTTTTCAAGGATGGACACACATACTGTTATTTTCTTATACCTACAAATATGTGTAACAGTTGTGGATGTTGTGGCAATCTACAACATTTCTATCAAGTTTTGTCTACGCCTCAATATGGTCAAGGATCATCAGCTCTGAAGGCTATTGTGGTGTAATCACATGCTTTAAAAACTATAGGACTCTAGCCATGAGCCTCAGTAGTGAATTAACTTCATGTTATATATGAGTTTCCAACGTAGGTAGATGTAGGTCTAAAGATTGTTATTGATTCCATATTTATTACATCATTGGTAGTGATATGTTTATTTGATATTAGTTCTTCACAATCATTTATATCATTCCATTTTATTGATATGATTAAACTTACAATGATGGTAATGTCTTCTATTATGGAGTTCGTGACACCAATTTGGAAGATGAAGGAAGGGGTTTCAGTGTCCTTATTTTCTATTGATAACTGATGCATATTTAATCTAAGATTTTATTATTCTTGATTTGGATTTGTTTGATTTCCTCATCAGGAAGGATTTTCTTTTCACTCATCATGTTGTGGTTGATTTTTATCATCATCGTGTCTCATTTATTGTGACCAATGTGATTTCTCAAGTGATTCAGGGAGAGTGGGATTCTAGATCTAGATATACAGAACCATAAATCCCCGAGCTCTAGAGTTTTTTGTCTATTGAATCAGTTGAGTCTAACAATGTTTCTTCTATCAATAATCTTCCAACTATTCATTAATATTTGTTTAAAATTTTCGGAGATGATTTCTCAAGTAATCCTCCATATAGAGAGGTATATTTTGGGATTTAACTAGTTCCATGTACGCATCTAATTTCAATACCTTTTATTATATGGGACCAGTGGAGAGGAAATAGATCAAGATTCAATTGTACAACTTGATGAAAAAAAATACCTAATTTGTCACCTTGGTTAGCCCCAGTTCTCTTTTCCATTAAGGTTAATAGTTCATTCAGATTGGGTGTAGAATATCATAAGTTGAACCAAGTGATGGTTAAGAAAAAAATTCTTTAACTCATGTGGATAATTGTTTTGTATTTAAAGGGATAAAATTATTTTTTGATGATTTATCTTCAGTTGGGTTATCATCATATTATAGTTCGTGAGACTAATATACTATAGATGGATTCTAGGAAAATCAATGGAAATTACAAATATCTAGTGATGAATTTTGGTCTAACCAACACTCTTAAATTTTTTATATATTTGATGAATCAAATATTCCATGAGTATCTAGGAACTTTTACAGTAATTTTAATTGATTATATATTTCTTTATTCAAGATTGAAGAAACTATCATGAGAACTATATGGGTTTGTTTCTGGAAATCTTGAGGAGCCGCCATTTCTATGGAAAGCATTCTAAATTCAATATCTAGATCTAAGAACCAAATTTCTTAGTGAATTTTATTTCTATTCTTGTCTTATCAGTTGACCCTAATAAGGTAAAGACTATTTTGTTAGGGAAGAACCATGTAACGTCTTTGATATTCAGAGAATCCTTGGTCTTGTTCAAAATTATCAACGGTTTATTAATGATTTCTCAAATTTTGTGTCACATTTGAATATTGTTACCATAAAATGGTTGAAATTAATATGGGACGAAAAATGTCAATATTATTTTTATGAGATGAAATGACTTCTGAGATCGGATCCTATCCTGATCTTACATGATCTCGAGAATAACTATGTGAATTTTTGTTATGATTCTGGTGCGGGTTTGGGTTTTTTACTTATTAAAGACAATCATGTGGTGAATTACAGTTATCGTTGGCTTTAAATGCATGAAAATAATTACCCCAATCATGATATATAGATTTCATCACTTATGTATTCAATTATGTGTTGGAGGAAATACTTTTTTCTGGAGTGGTTCATGATATTTTTTATTCATAAGAGTTCGGGCTATATCTATTCTCAAAAATACTTGAATATCAGATAGAGGTGGTTACTGGAATACCTCTAGATGTTTGACATTGACATTTCCTACACTCTAGGAATGGTGAATGTCATTATAGACACTGTCATATGAAACTAACCATATCATACTATTTTGGAATCAAATGAAGAGTGAAACCAAATAGGGATCTTCCCTCAGTTTCACTTGGATTGTTAGGAGGTTTTTTCAGGAATTTTTCTAACCAGTGTTCAATTATAATCATCTGTCCTTAAGTCGGTTATATTGATTTGGTACTAGGAATATGATTTCATAAGAATTCAAGAAACCCTATATGGTGGGGAGACCATTTATGGTTAGTCTCTCTCTTTGTATGGTATCATTTATTTTATGGATCAGACTATTGTCCCAATATCAATGATGAGATGATTTTTTTATTGTAACAGTTCTTCATGCATTTTTCATCTAGGAACTATTAAAATGTATAATTACATGATATGGATACTCTGGTGGTCATATATAAAGTGTGACATTATGGATTAGGTTTCCCATTATCACACCTGCCAATAGATAAAGGAAAAGCATCTAAAAACATCTTGGTTTCTCCAGCCTTTTTTGGTACTAATTTTGAAATAGGAAGAACTACCCATGGATTTTATTTACTCAGTTTCCATGAACACCCTGAGGGAGAATTTTTATCTTCGTGGTGATTGATCAATTTAAAAAGTCATCTCACATTATTCTGATCAAAGACACCACAACAGTAAAATATCTTGGTTAGATGTATGTATAAGAGATCATAAAGTTCCATGGGTTTCCTTCTACTATATTTCAGACAAGGATTCTAGGTTTCATTTGACGTTTTAGATGATTAAATAGAAGGTGATGGGGAATCATGTTGGGTTGAGTACATCTTTCCATATATATATAGATGGTATGATGAAGTAAACTCTTCTGATCCTAGAGGATATTCTATTTGCATATTTCTTTGATTTTTGTGGATCAAGCGATATCCATTTTGGACTGGTTGGGATTAATTATAATAATAGTTATCAACTATCGATCAAAATTGCTCCTTTTATGTATCTGTATGGTCACTCGTGAAGATAAACTCTTTTTTAGGTATTGCTGGGTGAAGGATCTTTGGTTAGACAAAGTCTTGTTTATAAGG
The DNA here is from genome assembly GCA_963277665.1 of Viscum album. Lineage (NCBI taxonomy): Eukaryota > Viridiplantae > Streptophyta > Magnoliopsida > Santalales > Viscaceae > Viscum > Viscum album. The sequence goes on along the minus strand of OY728146.1, from coordinate 2,025,938,973 downwards.
TGTTAGCGAGGATTCAGGATATTCATCAATGTCTAGTTAAATTTCATAGTCAATAGAAATCATATGTGGATTAGAAGAGTAATCCATTGGATTTTTTTATTGGTGGCTAGTTTTTCTTCAATGTTTTTCCTTAGTTGGTTCACATAATCTTTGAGAGAATGGAAATTTTCTTCTGAGATATGTTGGACCATATGAGATCACTGACTAGCTTGGGTAGTTAACTTATTAGTGAGAATTACTGGTTCAGTTGATAGTTATTCAATATTTTTTCCCAATATCTTATATTAGTAAATACCATAACGATACCACTCATGTTATGAGTGGGGAATAGATTGAGTTAGAGCTAAATATTTATGTCATGTAGAAATAAGTGGATATCATTGAATTTCTTGTGAAATTAATTTATGGGAAGTTTATTCCATTAGTCGTTGTGTTATAGTAGCATGGATCATATTCTCATGAAACATAGGAAAATTAGTCATTGATGAGGGAAAAGTGTCCTCACTTATTTTCTACATATCATTCTTCCAAATGACTTCTTGGGGATGGAAATTATTATTGTTGGGAGTTTGTAACATCTAATTATGGATTTCATGTAATTATCATCACTCATTTCATTTCCCTCTTTACCTAGGTGTGTGATGGTACTGATAAGGATAAAGATAATTTGATGAGAAAAATGTCCTAAATTTCATGTATAAATTTGTTAAATTATTTTCAGGTTTCTCTATGAATTCAAATAATCTCAGAGTTGTTTTGGGGATTTTGAGCTGAAAATTATGATTTTCTTTATTTGGTGGACAAATAAATTTCATGTAATGTATTTACACACTATGTATTGGCCTCTAGGAAGATGTAATGATTTTAGTTCATAGCACGTGAATCCTACACATCATGAGATTATTAAATGTCATGTAAAATATATTCACATCGTATATTGATCACCAAGAGGCTGTTGTAAAAAGGGTTCAATGCATGAATATTTCATTCCATGAAAATATTTACATTCCATGTAATGGTAAAATTATTTTTTAATAAAAAGGAGATAATTATTTTCATAATTGGATTTTGAGGAGTACAGGATGTGAAAAAAGGTTTCACACCAAGAAAGTCTAACAAGTTGGTATTTTAGGGAATTGCATAGCTGATAAGTTCATCATTTAGTTGTATCTCTCTTCCCCCTCAACCTATGATCTCTCCCAAAAAAATTTGGTGACATCCAATCCATCCAAATTATTTTCATTAGTGACTGATCATCATTGAAATTGTGGTGTGTTCATCTAGGTGAGTATTCTTCCTTTTTCATCTTTTCCTTTGATCACAACATTATTTTTTCATTGTCTTCATATATCTGTTTATTTGCCTTGTTGATTCTTATTTTTTCATGCTATATCTTCCAGGATAACTTATTCTAGAGGTTAAACCTTTTGTTGGTTGATGTGTTCTATGTGAGTTTCTTTGAATTATGTTGTGCTACTTTTATTCTCTACTGAATTTTTTGATTAATGTATCAATTTTGAGGTGTGATGATTTATTATTGAACCTCAATTGTTGTCCTTATGTTCACATTTGTTGGTGGATCTCATTACAGTTTTTTATGGCCTTAATTTTGAGGTTGGTGGTTTTTTCTATAGCCTAAATTATTTGAACTACATTCCTATTTTTTTAATAAATTATTTTATAAATTAAATTTCATGATTTATTGATAGATTTGTGTGTATAGAAAAAATTTATTGGTAATATATGGTTTTCTTATTTTTTTGGTTATATAAAATGGTATTTTTGAGGAATTTAGAATTGGATTTATGAAATGGTTTTCAAATCGATGATTTGATGAAATGATTAAGAAAAAAGAGGAAATGAGTATCCTTGGGTACTTAGGTGGAAGTCTTATAATAGGGCCATCAAACATGTATTATTGGGGGTTTACTCATTAGGTGTTCCTTTGTTCCCTAGGCTTGTTGCTCTAAAAAATTGATATTCTTATTTTTGAGGGATTCACTCATAGTGTGTTTCTTTTATAATTAGGCTTGTGTTCTAAGGACATGATTGTCACTAGCCATATATTATTGTTTGATTAATCAATTTTCTCGACATTTAGTGATCCTAAGACTGATGTAATCTATGCTTGTGGATTGTACTATTTTGCATTTTACTTATGGATTTGATGAATTGGGATAAATTATTTTCCTTGGATTTGATATAAATTATTTTGTGTAAATTAAATTCTTAGAAAATATATTACCTAAAATATTTTGGAAATGTGGAGAAAATGGAAAATTAAAAAAATACATTCTTTTCATATAAAAATTATAAAATTATTACCATTGCTTTTTTTATCTTTAAAGGTGATCATGTTCATATTATTATACAAAGAATTGTTATGGGACAACTGGGTGGGATCGTACTAAGATTGTTTGATTACACCATTTTCACTCCTTTAGTAGTGTGTAGACCTTTTCATGTCTTTTAATTAAGGGAAAGTCATGGTCATAGAGGGAGGTAGTTATGTTTATTTCAGCTTTATCTAGGTAGCTAGTCATGAGATATAAGAATATTTCCAACACTATCACATAGAGCAGTCAGTTTTCCACTTTGGTAGTCCTTTGATGTTGGAATTATACTTTGGATGTTATGATTTCATATGAGTTTTATCATTTCCACTTTATTCTATTATTTATGGAATATATTTATTTCTTCCTCTATTTCTATTTATTTTATATATATTTAATGTTGTTTAATTTATATTAGGTCAAATATTTCCCTTTGGTTATTAATTGATTCTCAAGATCTATTATCCAACCCATGGAGCTCAAGAACTCCCTTCGGGTATATAGAAATTTAGTTTCAACATGTTCCTAAGAGGGTATCTATATCAGAGTCCTCACATTGCATGATTGTTTCTATTCATAGTGATAAAGGTAGTGAATTTTATAATTAATAATTTGAATTTTTTGAAAAGAATAGTTATTCTCTAATATTTTATACTCCTAGAACACAACAAAAAAATGGTTTTGTATAATGGAAAAATAGAAATCTTATTTAAATAGACCAAACTATGTCAACTGAATTTGTTTTGAAAAGATATTTTTAGGCAGAGGCCAGTTTTTTTACTTATTATATTTCAAATATAATTCTTCATGGAAATTGTTTAAAGGAAACTCATTATGAATTATTTAAAAATAAAAAGGGAAAAATGTATTTTATTTTAGAGTTTTTTGTTGTAAAGTTTTTATTTGAAATTAAAAGGATAATTTCGATAATTTGATGCAAAAAAGTGATTAAGTTATTTTCCTTGTTTATTACAATAATGGTAAATATTATAGAGTTTATTCAAAATTTAATTGGTTTATAGAAGAATATTTTCATGTAATGTTTGATAAATATAATATAAAATTGAATTTTGACTAAAAATAGTCTATGAAAATTCTAGAGTTTTTAATTTCTATGAAAGAAAACCTCAAGATAAGGATGAATCAACTGAGTATGAGAATACTCTTTCCTAACCTGAACCTATATCATGGAATATTCATAGATATCATCCTATTATAAATATAATTGGTAAAATTTATTTCTATACTTAAACCCGAAATTCAATTTTAAATTATTGTGTAAATAAAAAGTTTATTTATGATATTATAACGAATAATGATAATAATGATTTAAATGATGCTACCTTGATTTTTTTCTATGAAAGATGAGATTAATTAGTTTGGTAGAAATAATTTTTTCACATTATTTTAATTAATTGAGGATAATTAGAATATCAAAAGTAAATGGATCTATAGAAAAAATCTGAAAAAATCCGAATAGATTATCAAAAATAATGTCAAACTTCAAGCCCCATGATACTCTCAAGAAGAAGTTATATAATTTGAAGATTCATTTCTAATTTTTTCCATGTCAGAGACTATTATAATATTTTTAGTTTTTTTAATTTTCAAATAATTACATTACATCAAATTAATGTTAAAATTTTTTCTTGTATTTTTTTATAACTGAATATGTTTATGCTTCTCAACCCCCTAGTTTTGAAAATAAAAATTTTCCTAATCATGTTTTTAAATTTTCAAAATATTTTTCTGGTCTCAAACAAGAAATTTATTCTTAGTATGAACGGATTTATTTATTTTTATTGAATAATAGTTTCCATAAAGTTAATACTGATCCTATATATTTTATTAAAAGAATTTATAATGATATTATAATTATTAAAATGTATTTTGATGATATAGTTATTTATTTTTCTAGTGAGACAATTTTGAATGTTTTTTCTACTTTGACGTCATTTGAGTTTAACATGGGTATAATAAGAGAATTAGATTTATTTCATTGAATTCAAATTTATTAAAGGAAATATGGAATCTTCCTCAATAAATATATGTATAATAAAAATATGGTAAAAATTTATGTTCTTGGTTCTTGTGAATCTATGAAAGCTCATATTGTTACTTATTATATATTAGATGTTTATGCATCTTGTAAATATTTTAATGTTCATGTTTATAGATACATGATGGGTATCTTGATATATTTAACTATATATAGACTTGATATCATGTTTAGAGTTTTTATATGTGACATATTTCAATATTATCTTAAATAGAGTCATACTAAACATGTGAAGATAATAATTAGATATGTTGAAGGAACTATTAAATTGGGTTTGTTTTATTATAAGTATAATTTTTCTGATATAATATCTTATTCTAAATCTGATTTCGGATGCTTTAGGATTGAAAAAAAATATAATCAAGTATGTGTAATTTTATTGGAAAAATTATATTTTCTTACTCGACTAAGAAATAATTATATGTTGATCTTTCTACTTCTAAATCTGAGTATATTTATTCTCTTGGTTGTTGTGCAAAAATTTTATAGATTATGAAAACTTTATGTAATTTTGGTATTTATCTTGATAAATTTTCAATTAATTAATACAAATGTAATTTCTATTTTCCATAATTCTTTAAAAAATTATAGAACAAATCATATTGATGTTAAATTAAATTTTATTAAAGATCATATGAAAAGAGGGATATTGTTTTAGTGTTTACCAATACTAAAAATCAACTTACAGATATCTCCATTAATTCATTAGATTTTTCTCAGTTTGAAAATATTAAATTTGTTCTTATAATTTTAGAATCTTAATTTTGTTATGTCTAAATGTGTTTAGGGAGACTTTGAGTATGTTTATATACTACGTTTTTTTTATTTACATGAAATCTGTAAAATCTAGAATATTTTTCTAGATTACTATTGTTTAATTTATACACATTTTTTTAATTACTATTATAATACTTATCATACATACTAATTGATTTTAACTTACTATTTGAACCTTAATTGTGCATAAAATATTATTTTTAAAAGGGTTTTTATTTATTTATTTCAAATAGTTTTTTTAATATTCTTAATTTATTTACATATATGTTTTAACAGTGGATGTCTTTACAATGGGTCCTTGATTTTTTATAGGATAAATACTTTATATTAGCTCCTGGAAATATGTTTTTGAAATATGAATATTTAAGAATGTTCTGTAACATTTTATATATGTGTGTACGTATAGAAACCATATCTTTTTTATAATTTAAAAAGGAGGTGGATGTCATTGAAATTATTTTCAGTTTGGTAATTATCAAATATGGAGACAACGTTGAGTAGATCCTTGAACAACATTATTTTTTGATAATCAAAAAGATTTTCTTGTTTTATTTCATTTAAATTTCAAAATAATTTGAATTTTATTTATGATTAATGTATTCTTTATCTTTATTATATGATAATCTTTATTTACTTAAAATTAATTTATATTTCATGTTTCGATATATTATAAGTTGTATTATATATTTCTCAAAGTGTTCCTTTAAAAATAATTCATTTTTAACATTAAAATATCATTTATATATGTTTTTTACTATTCTCATTCAGATAAAATATTTTACACTATGTAACCAATTTGAAATTTACATTGGAATGTTTTTATTCATATTGCTGAATTTTTAATAATCCATTAAACTATGTATTTTGAATGTATCTCAAGGTAAATAAATCCAAATTGAGAGATTATTTTTTTTAAGTCTAGGATAATTATCTAAACTTCATTATAATACGTCACCATGTGAATATATATATATATCATATATTAAATTTTTTTAACAAAAAATATATTATTATCTTTATTTCTCTAGTTTTATGAACTTTTTTCTCATATTTTCTAAATTATAACTTAATTTTTAGAAATCCAATTAAATCGATTATTAATTATTCGAATTTATAGTACAATTTTCTAAATATAAGATAAAATAACCAAAATATTATTCTTCATTTAACATGTACTATTATAGGTATGAAACTTGAAAAGTCAATCTCATTACAGTTTTTAGGAATTCTTATATGTCAATCGCCTACCTGATAAATCTAGATACATGGTTCCCATACATTGTGAATTGTCTCTATAATGAATTCTATTATTTGAATCACCAATATGATTTTATAGTTTTAATTTCATACTTTTGATTCATCTATGTGGAAAATTCACCTACTTGAATTAGGAAAACTAGTTTAGAGAACTCATATAGGAAATTATACTCAAATTTCCATTTTGTTTCATATATCAATTTTTTGTAAGTTTATTCATTATGTTTAAATTATCATAAGTAATATATAAATTAATATTATCTATTTAGTACTTATGAAACATGTTTCCCATTTTCTTAAACATATTTTTTCTGAATATCAAAGTGTGTTTTATTTTCATGCATGAAACATATAGATTGAAACAAGAAAATTTATTTTTTTATTTTATATTGTTTTCTTCAATTTAATTATGTATAAATTAATGTTAGTTTATCATGAAAAAATTAAATCTTTTTTTCTTTTTTTTTTGAGTTGTTTTAAATTTTTTATATTCTATACATGTTTAATGCTCATTTTAAATAGAACATTTTCAAAAAATTTATTTCAAATTCAAACCTTCTATTTTCATGGGTTAATTTATTGACCAATTATTATAGAGACCATTTAAATTATTTAAAATATTTTTTGAAATTAGTTTAATAAATATTTATTTTTTAAAATTTATTTTAGGAGATGAGTAATTAATATGAAATAACAATATTTCTCTCACTTTTTATGATAATAATGTATTATTATTTTTCAATTTTAAATTGTATAATGACTAATATACTATGTTAAATATTTTGTTTTAAAATGGAATCAATATTTTCTACCAAATATAAGTATGAAGGTGAAATAATTATGATATGATACATCTTTGACTATCACTTTCACATTTTTAAGTGATAATATTGTAAAGAGTGTGTTAGTGGTGATACTATAAAGTGGTGTACATTCTACATGTGTGGAACATTCCTAAATACTAGTGTATAATCTTTTAAGGAATGAACAAAAGCTTCTATGACTTATTCTATATCTTTGATGAGACAATCAAGACAATCAGACACCCAAGAACCAATACCTATGTTTTTCTATTATTTTTTTATCTAATTCATTTTGGTTTCCTTATTTTGTAACACACCTTCCCATATATAATGAGCCTTCACATTATCATTATTCTTCTATATAAAAAATAATTTCCTTTATTTGGGTTGTGACTCCCTAATTCTAAATTCAGGACAATTTGGGTTGTGAATCTCATTGTCTAAAGTATATGTTGTAATTGGATTGTGACATCCCATAAAAAGTAAGGTGTCTAGATTTTATTACACAAAGAAAAGATGTTTTTAATTGGGTGGTGATTCCCCTTCAAAAGTCAAATTAGTGCATTACATCTCTCTAACAGAATGAATATGTATAAGAGTAGACTCGGTAAACTTTTGATAAAACTACCATAAAAATCATTGGATCATATAGCCCCTTTGGCTTCTCATCTTGGAATCTAAAGGGGACCTACTTTTCACCAACTTGGTTGTCTCATATTTTATGTGTGTCAGGGATGGATTTCTCAGCTTGTCCATATGTGATGGAACTTCTTTTGATGGGAGTTCTCTTCACTTAAAGTTCCATCACATATACAGATTGATCTCACTCTAGTTTCATGTCACTTTTTTTGTTTTTTTCATTTTATTTCTCTTTTATCATGACTCCTAAAGACATTATATCTTGAGGAATTGGATCTTTCTCATAATTTCTGAACTCTTTGTTTGTTTTGATTTCTTACTTGAAGGAATGATGTTTTATGTAGTTTGAGTGAGCTATAGTTTGACTATTTTTGATATATCATCATGTATCACTCTCATTTTTAGGTTGTTGTCAACTCATTACACCTCAACCCAGCATTTTAATACTTTTTTGAAATAAATTTCTTTAGGGTGTGAATTTGGAAACCAATTCATGTCTGTATTTGTCTAAATAAATTAATTCGAATAATAAACCAAACTCTATAAAATTTATTAAATATGTTTATTTAGTCCTCTCCTCTAGACCGTATGTCATCTTCTTATCAGACATAAAAATTGGTATCATAGAATGTTAATTTTATAATTTATCCAGTCCTTTTATAGAGTCTTTTTTTATATTTCATTATGATAAACTTTTCATAGACCACAAAGTTTAAGGAAAAGATATTTAAGAAAGTAGGCATGAAAAAAAAATGATTCTTGGATTACTTATAATCCTCATCACATTGATGGAAATGATTATAGCTACTAGAGATCCATGATGGTGGAATACCATAAAAAATTAAACATAGAATGTTGTTCCATTATTGAAAAATCATGCACACATCCAGAATATATCCTAAATACACCTACAGTAAATAATGCTTCTAAATAAGTTTTACATGAAAATTTGTGAACATTTTAAATAGTTCTATTTATATAAGTATGTTTATTCATGTGTCAATTTTTACGATAGCTCATGATATTTGAAAGATTCTACAAGTTACTCAACTTTTATTAGAAAATTTGATCCAAGAAGATCTTATAATGAGTTGAGCAAAGTACCAAGACTTCAATATGGGTAAAGATAGAACCCTAAACCAAATGTTCCAAAAATTCATAAGCATTGTGAAAGGAATGAATTCACTTGCAGAATATTTATTTGAATGGTTCATATAATATCTCCCAAATAAATGGAACACAAATAAGTTCTTCATTAAAAAAATTAAGAACTTCAGAGAGCACACATTCGATGAATTAATTAGATCAATTCTTTTGTATAAACCAGAACTGAGAAACATAGCGGAAGAGAAGACAATAAAAATAAAGGTGTATTGTTTAGATCTATAAATGTTATTTTATATAAATCTTTTTATTAAGATTTAGAGGATATTGAAAAGGAATTTAGGTCCCATATTATTACTAGAGTTTACAAATTAGTGAAAAAGAAAGGATTCGAGGTCAAATTTATAAGAAACCCTCAAAAGAAAAAACATAAGGGAGATTAGATAGGTAATATGAATTATAATTCTTTGTATGTTACTTGTTTTCAGTTCCAAAATATAGGGAATATTGATCTTGACTATCCAAAATTAAAAAACCAAATTAAAATGCAAAAAATAAAGATACAATAAAATTAACCAAAAGTGGGAGTTGTACAAAAGAATCATATTCTGCTAAATAATCTAAAAATGAAAAATAATATGATAACTTATTCTTCCTAGATTCATAGAATTTCATAAAATTCCATTGATGTCTCAATAATGACATTTGGTACATTTTTAATGGATTATCTAGGAATATGAAAATAGACCCATCAAATTTAATCACTTAAAACACGTGTGATGGAGGCAATATTACCTTTGGAGATAATTCTAAAGGAAAGGTAAAAGATTTTGGTAATGATGGTATACATAAATATACTTTTATTTATAAATTTTTATATGTTTATGTTTTAAAACATAATTCAATTAGAATATATAAATCATGTGATAATGTAATGGATTTTAAATTTCAAAAAGATAAGTTTTCTGTTTTTAAGTATAATTATTTATTGTTTATTGCTAATCAAAATTTCATTATTTATACTAATTTTTTTCAAAATTGACTATTCAACATATTAAGTGTTTGAATGTTGTGAAGAGTGATAACATTATTTGGAATTGAAGAGTAGGTCATGTTAATTTTATAATGTTACATAATATATCTAAACGTGAGAATGTATTATAATTACCTTCCATGAATAAATAATAGCTTCATATTTGTGATGCTTTCATGAAGGGATAAGAACGTAAAGTTTATTTTAGACTTATCAATCAGATAAGTAATAACAGAACTTTTAATTTATTATATACTGATTTATTTCCTTCTACTGTAATTTATTTCAATTTATGAAATAAATATGAATTTTTTTTCATTGAGGATTATAGTATATTTACAATTTTTTACTTTTTAGCACTTATAAATCCTAAAGTTTGTTATTATAGAGTTTTTGGTTATAATGTTTTTATTTGAAATACAAAGGATAATTTAGATAAACTTGATGCCAAAAGTGATGAAGGTATTTTTATTGATTATTATAATAATAGTAAATATTATAGAGTTTATAAAAAGGGTGAAGGTTATTGAACAAATTTCTCATGTTAATTTTTTATGAAAACAATGTTGAATTATATTCTGATTCTATTTTTTTTACAATGAGTTTAGAGATTTAAATTTTGGTGAATAAAATCTTCCAGATAAGTATAAATCTATTGAAGAGGAGCATAATTATTCTCGACCTGGTCCTAGATAATGGATGGTTCATAGAGATAATCCTATTTATAATATTATTGGTAATATTGATTCATGTATTAAAACTAGAAACTCTATTTTATTTTATCATATAATTTTGGTTTTATTCCTAATATTGTTAATTAGGATTTAAATGATGCTAAATTGATTGTTTCTTTACAATATGAGCTAAATCATTTTGTTAGAAAAAAATTGGTTTCTAATTTAATTTCCTGAGGATATCAAAGTAACCATAACTAAATTGATCATTAGAAAAAATTTATATGAATATAGATTTATTTTCAAAAATAAAGTCATAATTTTTACCAATTATAATATCAAGAATAAGGTATAGACTTCTAATATTTATTTTCAACCATTTTAAAGTTATAGTCTATTATAATCTGGTTGGATTTATTTAGGTAATTTGAGTACTAAATTATATCAAATGGATATGAAAATTTATTTCTTAAACGGTTTTATAACTGAAGAAGTTTTTGTTTTTCATCCCACTGGTTTGGAAAATAAAAAATTTCCTAATCATGTTTCTAAATTATATAATGGTTTTTATTGTCTTAAAAAATCAACCTATTCATGGTATGAAAGGATTTCATTATTTCTAATAACTAATAGTTTCAATAAAGTTAATGTTGGTCCTAAAATTTTAATTAAAATAATTCTAAATGATACTATAATTGTGAACATTTATGTTGATGATATAGTTTTTGGTTCTTCTTGTGAGTTTTTTTGTAATGTTTTTTCTACTTTAATGCCATCTGAGTGTGACATGAGTTTAATGTGAGAATTAAGTTTCTTTCTTGGGATTCAAATTTCTCAAAATAAACAAGGTATATTTCTTAATAAATTTGAGCATTCTAATGATTTAGTTAAAAGGTTTGGTCTCAATTCCTCTAAAACATGAAAAATATTATCATTACTCATTAAAAATTATGTTTCAATTAATTTTCTAAATCTATTTTTATTAATATTTATAGAGTCATGATTGGTAGCTTATTTTATTTAACATCATCTACACCCGATATCATGTTTAGTATTTCTCTATGTGTAAGATTTCATGTTGATCGTAAAGTGAGTCATATTAAATCTATGTAAAGAATAATTAGATATGCTAAATAAAATATAATATCTTGTTTTTTTATTCAAATTACAAATCTTTTGATTTAATATCCTCTTCCAAATATGATTTTGGAGGCTGTATGATTGACAAAAAATGCACATTTGGTATGTTTCATTTAATAGGAAAAGTATTATTTTATTGGTCTTTTAAGAAGTAATTATCTATCTATCTATCTAAAGATGTATTTGAGTATATTTTTACTACAAGGAATTTAACTTGATGTATATATATTAAAAATAGTTGGTATTTAACTTAAAAAAATTATTATTTACAGTGATAATAAATGTACAATTTCTAATTATATGATTCCATTAAAACAATCTATAACAAATAATATTTATGATTGATTTCATTTCATTATAGATCATGGGAGTAATGGGATATTATTGTTGAGTTTACCAATACTGAAAATAAACATACAGATATCTTCATTGTTCCTTTGAGATTTTATAAGTTTAAAAATCTAAAATTTTATCTTGGAATTTTATAATCTTAATAATTTTATGTTTTCATGTGTTTAGGGGGAGTTTGAGTATGATTATACAAAAAAATATTCATGCATTTAGGGGGGTTTGTAAAATCAAAAATCTATTTTTAATATTGTGGTTATTTAATTTCTTTACATATTTTTTATTATATTAATGTTACAATACTACACATACAAAATAAATGATGTTAAATTACTATTTAAAACGTCAATGTTTCTAAAATATTAGTTTAAAATGGATTTATCCTTATTTATGATAAAAGGTTTTTTAAAACAAATCTTCTCACTGTATTTATTTCTATGTTTTAACAGTGGATGTATTTACAGTGTCTCCTTGATTTTTACTTTTTAAAAAAGGGAATTCTATAGAGTATCTCCTTTAGATATGTTTTTTACATATTAATGTTTAATAAAGTTCCTTAAAATTATATATATGTGTGTGTGTGTATTGAAACCTTACATTTTTGATAATTTCAAAAATGGATATATTTTTTTGAAATTATTTCGATTTTGTAATTATCAAAACAGGAGAGAATTTTGATTGGATCCTTGAAAAAATTTACATTTTAATAATTTAAGAACCCGGATCTTCGTTCAGATATGTTTTCCCTTTTTCTGGAGTTTTTAAGAAAATTGTTTTTTCTAGAATTTTTTTCAAAGTACACGTCATGTACTTTCTGAGTACATACCGTGTACTCTGTTCGAGCTCGAAGCCATGTGATGGTTGTGTCCGGGCCACACACACGGTGTGTAAGGATGAGGTGGAGGCCGATTTTTCGGAGTACAGAAAAAATTTAAAGTACACACCGTGTACTTTCTTTTTTTTCATTAAATGGACCGGGGTCGTGCATAACCCCCATATTCGTCTTCTTCTTTAGTTTTCAACCATTCAAGAGCGTCCGTACGGCCGGATCTTCGACGGAGTCCTTCCTCGTCGTACGTTCTCCGATTCGAGCATGGTCGATTACGTTGGAATCGCATCGGTGAGTTCTTCCTTCTACTTGAGCCTTGTTTCTTGATTCCTCCTTATTTTCAAGTTATCGTGGGATGAACGTTTTGTGTGTTTTCTCAGATCTACGTCGTTCTAAGGGGAATCTGTCATCGAGGTTCACGTATATCAATCTCTTATGATCAAGGTAGGTGGTTTGTTCCTTTCCGTAGAAAGTTGATGAATAATTTGTGCAATTTCCACCAATACCCTTGAATGGGGTATTGTGTGTTTCCTGTTTTTCCCTTATTACTTTCCTGCTTTGCATGATTGCTTTAGTAGAGGTTATTGCTTGTGATTAGAGTATTTTTTTTGTGCTCAGATTGCTTTGTCATGCTTCTTCTGCCTGTTTGGAGTTTTTCCAGTTTCCATGCCTAGTTTTAGGATTGTGGACTGTTGTTATTTATTGTTCTTGAGCCTTAGTTGATATCCAAGTAGTTCTTGAGGGTTACTTGGATGATACACACGTGTTGAGCATGTTTAATTACTCAGGACTGTGAAAACCTAGGGTACCAGACCAAAGGGAGAATTGACGGAAGGGATTCTCCAGAGTGTCTTTTAATCACGATGCGATACCAAGTGGAGAATTGACGGAAGGGATTCTCTAGAGTTTCTTTTAATTACGACGCGGGCCACATGGGGAATTGACATTGAGTGCTTCCCCAGAGAGCCTTTAGCACGTTACGAGACTATAGGGGGAATTGACGGTGAGTGCTTCCCTAGAGAGTCTCCTTAATTACGTAGTTGAACCATAGGGGTGAGACTGTGTGTGCCTCCCAGAGGGTTGCTAGTACTTATAGGTTGAACCATAGGGGCTAGACTGTGAGAGCTACCCAGAAGGTTACCTGTTTTTTCTTTTGTTGCTGGCTACTTACTTGTGTGCTAAACTTTTTAGAACTGTGGATTGTAGCTATTTGTGCTTTTCCGTTTATTGCTTCTTGTTTTATTACTGCCAAGTATTCATTGACAGTTAGGCACAAATCTTTGGGTGATTGCCTAATGGGATTGTATCTCACACCCTGTTTAGGCCATTCTTTTGGGCCCATGAAGACTTTGTTGTTGCAGGTATAGACAAGGGCAAGCGCCCTTTTTCTTCAGGATCATGACTGCACCAGGAGCTGGGGAGCATGGGACCGAGTCGTGGCTCGCGATGCGAGGAGATCACTTTGTTTTTCTTTTTCACTTGGTTTCAGTTGTATTTCAGCACGTTGTTTTGTTTTTTGTTTTCCTTAGATACTTGTACCGGGTCCATCATTGTCATCATAGTTATATATCTACATTGTTTCCGATGTTTGGTTTCTGTTGTTATGCATGTTGTTTACTGATTTTGCGGTTTATTGTTGTTTTCTTACCTTTTATACCTTACCGAATGAGCGCATAGTTTCCCCACCGACTCACCAAGGCCCTCGCTGCTAGTCGGCAGCCTCGGGCGTTCGGGGAAACGCGCTTGAGGTCATGTGGCGAACCGGGTACGGGGCACCAGTGGAGGGGCTCCGGACACGGGATGTTACAAAGTGGTATCAAAGGAGTTCTTTTCTCTTGCTTTACTGTTTGGAGACCTTAGCCAGGGATAGGACGGATCCGGTACTTGGCGTTAATCTGTGCTCGGGAGTTGCTAACCCGTGTACAGGGAAAAGCTATACCACCTCATTAATTGCAGTTTTCTGGTTTTGAGATTTTATGGTTGGTATGTTTTCATCTAGAGTGATTCGTATGACTTGTGCGGTTATTGTTTTGATATTTTGGTTCTATTTCTGTCGCAACCTGATGAGATGAAGGTATTCCATCTCATGCATCATATAGGAACTTGTAAAAATCACATGTCATGCATTCTTACCATGCCATCTAGGGTGCATTAACGATCTTATGCTGTTGTGATAGACATTGTGTATATTATGCATGCTGTTGTGATAGTTGTTTGATATATTATCTGATGTTGTGTTAGAAAACTGTTGCTTTGTTCCTTGCTTAAAATGAAAACCGAATTTAGGTTCTTGAGGTGTTACGGGCCCTCACGGATCCGAATTTGGCACCCTTTTCCCTTGTTTTAGTGTTTCTGGAATTCTGCACAGTTTCTGAGTTACTGCCTAGAAAAAACCAGAATACACGGCGTGTACATTTTGGATACACGCTGTGTAGTTTTCAGGTCGTGTCACTGACCGTGTGAGCAGAACACGGTGTCGTAGGAGTAACTTTGGGAACACGACGTGTTCCATTGGTACAAGTTGTGTGAGTTTGGATCCATGTACCCGGCCATGTCACTAACAACACGGGACGGGGAAGCTCGGGTAGAACATGCCTTGTCCGTAGGGAACACATCTTGTAATCTTGTCCAGGTGCCCGGCCGTGTCACGAACAACACGGGCCAGCGTGACCTTCTTTTCCACACGCCGTGCTTTTTCGGAGCACACCGTGTAAGGTCCAGTCGTGTGGACGGCCGTGTACTCAACAACACGGACCGCCGAAGCCTCGTTTAGTGCACATCGTGTTTTATTCGAACACGCCGTGTAGTCTCGGGTTGAGTCAGACCGTGTGGGTTAGCTGTGTGAGGAGACTCGGGTGGGGGAATAGTAATAAAGCACACGCCGTGTGTGGGGGTCAACACGCCATGTAGTTTGAAGTGTACATGACTTGTAGGGTGAGAGTACACGCCCATGTTAGTGGTTTAAGAAGACACGCCGTGTAGTTTTATACACGCCGTGAAGTCGTGTTTTGAAATCTTGTGTGTTTTTCTTCCCCTGTTCCTGTTTTGTGCTCTGGTGTTTTTTTAGTAGCCTCAGTTTTCTCTTCATCCCTTTTCGATACTGGTGCTACACATAGCTTTATCTCTGTTTCTATTTTGGAGAGCCTTGGACACTGCATCTTTTCTTCTGCCGACTCGTTGACACTAGACATGCCTTTGGGAATGAGGACATCTAGTGTACGCCAGTGTAGAGAGTTCCCTCTTGAGGTTGCAGGGTATCGCTTCTTATGGGACCTCTATGTCCTAGAGATGACAGGCTATGATTTATTCCTTGGCATGGATTGGTTGATTCCCTTCTAGGCAGTCATCAACTGCTATCACCGCAGAGTCAGTCTCATTTCACTAGAGGGTGAATCTTTCCTTCACAGAGGTGAATGGGACATTCGGGCGAGTCGGGCAGGACTCGAGCATCTTGGGCTAGGAGGTGTGACGGACCAGATTTCCAGTCTTCATATGGATGATCAGGGGACTCCACAGTTGGACCTTACTCCAGTGGTGGATCGCTTTCGGGATGTCTTTCCAGAGGACTTTTCAAGTTTGCCTCCGGAGCATGAGGTAGACTTGTCTGTTGAGCTCGTTCCAGGAGTGGCACCGGTGTCCATTCCTCCCTATAGGATGGCCACACCTGAGTTGCAGGAGCTCAAGAAGCAGTTGGAGGAGCTACCGGCTAAGGGTTTTATCCAACCCAGTACTTCTCCATAGGATTCACCTGTCTTGTTTGCAAGGAGGGAAGACGGTACCCTTCGGATTTGTGTGGATTATCGGAAGCTGAACCAGTTGGCGGTCAAAAACTAATATCCATTTTCGTGGATTGATGACCATTTCGATCATCTTCGAGGAGCCCTGGTGTTCTCTAAGATTGACTTGAGGTCCGGTTATCATCAGTTGCACGTTAGACCATCAGATATACCTCTAACAGCCTTCAGGAGCAGGTATGGTCTTTACGAGTATACAGTCATGTCGTTCGGTCTCCCGAACACACCTGCATTTTTCATGGTGCTGATGAACTGAGTGTTCCATCCTTACTTGGACTCCTTCGTCGTGGTCTTCGTGGATGATATCTTGGTGTACTCTCACACTCTACACGACCATTCCACCCATCTTGAGATCGTTCTGAGTACACTAAGAGAGAATAGGCTTTATGCTAAACTCTTGAAGTGCCACTTCTGGATGGATCAGATTCACTTCTTGGGTCACGTCATCTCAAAGACAGGAGTATCTATGGACCTATAGAAAGTGAGAGTTGTAGTTTCCTGGGAGTAGCCGAAGAACATTTTTGAGGTATGGAGCTTCCTAGGGCTGGCTGGATACTACAGACGCTTTATTCAGGACTTTTCTCGTTTAGAATCACCCTTGACAGGTCTGACCAAGAAGGGGGTAAAGATCTTATGGTCAGATTCTTATGAGTCAGCCATTCAGAAGCTGAAGGGGAGGTTGACGTCAGCACCGATACTAGTCTTTCCAGAGCCAGGCAAGATCTAAACTGTTTACTGTGATGCTTCGGGTATCGGGATGGGAGCTGTGCTTATGCAGGAATATGGAATCATTGCGTATGGGTCTCAGCAGCTGAGGCCACATGAAAAGAACTACACTAAGCACGATCTAGAGTTGGCAGCTATTGTTCATGCTTTGTGCTGTTGGAGACACTATCTTCTAGGAGAGCACTTTTTGGTTTTCACTGACCACAAGAGTCTCAAGTATATCTTCACTCAGCATGATCTGAATCTGAGGCAGCGCGGGTGGGTTGAGTATCTACAGTCTTTTGACTTCGATCTTGCCTATACGCCGGGAAAGGGCAACGTCATGGCATATGCGTTGAGCAGGAGAACTTAGATTCAGGATGTTTAAAAGGCCAGTAGTGAGTGGCAGCTGATGGATCTGTTCTCTGAGATGCATCTAGAGGTGCATGACAGATAGGGACAGACTTTTCTATCTTCTGTAGTTGTTACCTCCATGCTACTTGATTGGGTACGGATGAGGAAGCTATCAAACTCGGAAGGCTTAGTCCTGCGGGATAGTGTGTCAGGAGAGGACCCTCTTCCTAGATGGACAGTGGGCGAGGATGAGATTTTTCATTTCCAAGAACGTGTATGGGTGCCATAAGACATACATGAGGAGCTGATGCGGTATTTCTATTCCTCAGTTTGGGAACTTCATCCTGGCATCACCAAGATGTGTCGGGATCTTCATCTCCAGTACTGGTGGCCAGGTATAAAGAAAAATGTTGCTAGTTTTTTCATGAGATATTCGACTTGTCAGCAGGTGAAAGCAGAGCATCAGCAACCAGCGGGGCTGTTACAGTAGTTACCCATTCGGGAGTGGAAGTTGGACGATGTTGCGATGGACTTCATGACCGGGTTTCCGAGATCACCTCGAGGGAACAATGTTGTTTGGGTTATCGTCGACAGGATTACGAAGGTTGCTCACTTCTTTCTGATCAAGGAGACCTTTAGTTTCAATGATCTGGGATGACTTTACATCAGAGAGATTATGCGTCTGGATGTAGTTTCGCTCTCTATTGTTTCAGACAGAGATCTGCGCTTTACCTCTCGATTCTGGCAGGGACTTCAGAAGGCCTTAGGTACACAGGTACTTTTGAGTACAGCATACCATCCCCAGACTGATGGCCATTCCTAGTGCACGATCCAGGTGCTTGAGGACATGCTCCGAGCTTGCATCCTTGACTTTGGAGGTTCTTGGGAGAAGCATATTCCTCTGGTGGAGTTCGGCTACAACAATAGTTTCCAGGCGACCATCCAGATGGCACCATACGAGGCTTTGTACGGCAAGCCATGCTGATCACCCTTATACTGGCTAGTGGCAGGAGAGATAGCTGTACTAGGACCTCGTCCTATTCAAGAGACTTCAGATCAGATAGAGCTGATTCGGAAGAGAATGGCTACAGCGCAGTCTCGGCAGAAGTCTTATGCTGATCAGCGGAGATGAACTCTGGAGTTTGAGGTCGGTGATCGGGGTTTCCTACGTGTCGCACCTAGGTTGGGACACAAGAAGATTCAGAGACAGGGTAAGCTTGAACCACGGTACATCGGGCCAGTTGAGGTTTTGGAGAAATTTGTTCCAGTCACCTATTGGTTGCAGCTACCTCAGAGGTATCGGGCCATGCACGACGTCTTCCACGTCTCTCAGCTCCGACGTTACTTTTCAGACCCGTCTCACGTCTTTCAGCCTGAGGAAGTTGAGCTTGAAGTAGATGCATCATTCGAGGAGCATCAAATCCGGATTTTCAATCGTAGTATGAAGGTTCTCCACGGGCGGTCTGTTCCTCTGGTACGAGTTCTGTGGTAGCACGGGCGCATACAGGACGAGACCTGGGAGAGGGAGGCCGATGTACGATCGCAGTGGCCGGAGCTTTTCGGGGATTCTTCCTCTCCACCTTGTTGGGGAAATTCGGGGACGAAGTTCTTTAAGGGGGGAAGTTTGTAAGAATCCGGATCTTCGTTCAGGTATGTTTTCCCTTTTTCTGGAGTTTTTAAGAAAAATGGTTTTTCTGGAATTTTTTTCAAATTACACGCCGTGTACATTCTGAGTACACGCCGTGTACTCTGTTCCGGCTCGAAGCCGTGTGTTGACCGTGTCCGGGCCATACACACGGTGTGTAAGGCTGAGGTGGAGGCCGGTTTTTCGGAGTATGGAAAAAATTTAAAGTACACGCCGTGTACTTTCTTTTTTTTCATTAAAGGGATCGGGGTCGCGCCTAACCCCCATATTCGTCTTCTTCTTCAGTTTTCGACCGTCCGAGAGCGTTCGTACGGCCGGATCGTCGATGGAGTCCTTCCTCGCCGTCCGTTCTCCGATTCGAGCACGTTCGATTGTGTTGGAATCGCAGCGGTGAGTTCTTCCTTCTACTTGAGCCTTGTTTCTTGATTCCTCCTTGTTTTCAAGTTATCTTGGGATGAATGTTTTGTGCGTTTTATGAGATCTACGTCGTTATAAGGGGAATCTGTTGTCTAGTTTCACGTATATCGATCTCCTAGGATCGAGGTAGGTGGTTTGTGCCTTTCCGTAGAAAGTTGATGAATATTTTGTGCAATTTCCACCAATACCCTTGAACAGGGTATTTTCTGTTTCCTATTTTCCCTTATTACTTTCCTGCTTTGCTTGATTGCTTTAGTAGAGGTTATTTCTAGTGATTAGAGTATTTTTTTGTGCTCAGATTGCTTTGTCATGCTTGTTCTACCTGTTTGGCGTTTTCCCAGTTTCCATGCCTAGTTGTAGGATCTTGGACTGTTGTTATTTATTGTTGTTGAGCCTTAGTTGATAACCAAGTAGTTCTTGAGGTTTAATTCGACGATACACATGTGATGAGCATGTTTAGTTACTCAGGACTTTGATAACCTAGGGCACCAGACCAAAGGGATAATTGACGAAAGAGCTTCTCCAGAGTGTCTTTTAATCACGATGCAAGACCAAGTGGAGAATTGACGGAAGGGCTTCTCCAGAGTGTCTTTTAATTGCGATGCGGGCCACAGGGGTAATTGATGTTGAGTGCTTCCATAGAGAGCCTTTAGCACGATATGAGACTATAGGGGGAATTGACGATGAGTGCTTCCCCAGAGAGTCTGTTTAATTACGTAGCTGAACCAGAGGGGTGAGACTGTGTGTGCCTCCCAGAGGGTTGCTAGTACTTAGAGGTTGAACCATAGGGGCTAGACTGTGAGAGCTTCCTAGAGGGTTACCTGTTTTCTCTTTTGTTGCTGGCTGCTTACTTGTGTGCTAAACTTGTTAGAACTGTGGATTTTAGTTGTTTGTGATTTTCCATTTACTGCTTCTTGTTTTATTACTGTCATGTATTCATTGAGTGTTAGGAACAAATATTTGGGTGATTGCCTATTGTGATTCTATCTCACACCCTGTTTGGGCCTTGCTTTTGGGCCGAAGCAGACTATGTTGCTACAGGTATAGACAAGGTCAAGCACCCTTCTTTCTTCAGGATCATGACTGCACCAGGAGCTGGGGAGCATGGGACAGAGTCGTGGATCGCGATGCTGAGGAGCTCACTTTTTTTTTCTTTTGCGCTTGGTTTCAGTTGTATTTCAGCACGTTGTTGTGTTTGCTGTTTTCCTTAGATACTTGTACATGCTGCATCATTGTCATCATAGTTTTATATCTACATTGTTTCCGCTGTTTGGTTTCTATTGTTATGCATGTTTTTTTACTGCTTCTGTTGTTTATTGTTGTTTTCTTACCTTTTATACCTTACCGAATGAGGGAATAGTTTCCCCACCGACTCACCATGGCCCACGCTGCTAGTCGGCAGCCTCTGGAATTCGGGGAAACGTGCTTGAGGTCATGTAGTGAACCGGGTACGGGGCACTAGTGGAGGGGCTCCAGACTCGTGACGTTAAAAATAATTACAAATATTTTCCCATTCTATTACATTTAAATTTCTTAATAATATTGAATGTATATTGATTACATTATTATTTATCTTGAGTATATAATAATTTTAATAGACTTAAAATTTATTTGTATTTAATTTTTGGACTTTTAATAACTTGTTCTATAAGTTTCTTAAAGTGTTACATGAATAAATAAATTAGTCAAAACCTTAAGATATCATTTATACATTTTTATTAATGTTTAAATTTAGAAAAAATATTATACACATTGTAGATAATTCATAATCCATGTTTTCAATTTGAAATCTGTGTAGCTATTTTGTAATCCACATAGTCGATTATCCAGAAGTGGTTATCCTTGTAATTTTGATTACATCTTAGGTTGTAGAACTCTTAATTAGTTATTATTTTTTATTAAAATATAGAAAAAGTCTCTAAATTTAATTATAAAATATCATCCTATGAATTTATATCTATCATATGGAAAATTAGGGTTGTATTCAGAAATTGTTTTTGTACTGATTTCTTCTATTTTTTATCACTTATTTTTCTATAGTTTTTTGTTCATAATATGGGTTATATAAATAATTTTTTAGTTATTTTTTATTATTTTTAATGATAATAATATTTGATAAATATAATTCAAATGGAACCAAAGCTAATTCTACCATTAACAAGGAATATTTTAGAACTGAAACATGACAATCAATCTATTTTTAGTTTTTAGGAATTCCATTATGTGAATCGCCTACAAGATAAATTCGGATGCATGATTCCCTTAATTAAAGAATCACAAACATGATGGATTCAATAATTTTAATTTATTATATGATTTAATTTGATGAATTTGATATGTTCAATTCACCTATGTGGTTAATTAACTTACATGGATTTGGTTATTTAGTTTAGTGAAATCCTATAAGAAATCGTTCTCTATTTTTAATTTTGATTCATATATTTTTTTTTACTACGAGTTAATTTATTTTGATTAAATATTTCTAAAAACTAAAAATTCATATTATTTATTTAGAACCAATGATATTAATTTAGCATTCTTTTATACATGCTTTTTTGAAGATCAAAGTGTATTTTATTTTCACTTACAAAACATGAAAATTGAAATAAAAAAATATTTTTTATTATTCTATGTTGTTTTCATAAATTAAATTGATTATAAATTAAATTTAGTTTATTTTAAAATCATTTAAAAAATTAAATACTTTTTTAAAGTGGTTTTATTAAATTTTTATATCCTCTTCATTTTTACTTCTTGTTTTAAATGGAACATTTTAGAATTTTTTTTCAATTTCAAAAATATAATTTTAATGGTATATTTCATTGAACTATTATTATGGAGGCCATTCAATGTATTTATAAACTGATTTAAATTGTTTTGAATCAATCTTTATTTTTTAAAAATTTGGCCTAGAGTTGAGTGATTAGTATTCAATGGAAATATTTTTCTCTCTATTTATGATAATCCAATATTATTATTTTTGAATTTTACATTTTTTAACAACTGCTCGACTATATAAATTTTTTAAAAAGGAAATAGAGTTTTGTTACTATATAGAATTTCTCAGGTGAAATAATTATGATATGATACATCTTCGATTAGCACTTTCATATATTCAAGTGATAATAGTGCAGATATTTTGGCGGTGTTGATACTATCATGTAAAGTTTATTCTACCTATGTAAAATATTTATCACTACTACCCTATGATATCTCACGGTCTGAACAAAAACTTATATGAATTCTTATATAGCCTTGATCATAAAATCAAATTGATCAAATACTAATGAATAGTACCAAAGTTTTTTATTATTTTTATATCTATTTTGTTCTGGTTTCTTTAGTCTATAACACTTCTTCCCATCTAACACAAGATTTCACGTTCTCTTTAAGATTTTATATACAAATTCACCTTCTATAATTCGGTTGTTGCCCTCAAATTCAAAATTCTAGACCATTTCGGTTATGAATCCCGTTTTCTTAAGATTTTTTTGTAATTAGTTTTTCAATCCCCATAAAAATGTCGGATATCTGGTTATTCTTAAAATAAAAAAATTAGTTTTAATTGGGTTATGATTCCCCTTCAAAATTTATATTACTTCACAATTTATCTCTCCCTAATTAGAGATGTATATGAGCAGATTATGACACCTTTGGACTAAAATACTACAAAAAACCTCCCTGTGTAATTTTCTTTCTTTTATTTTAGTTCTAATTAACTCTGATAATTAACATTGACAATAATTAGTTCAGATAATAAATCCATATTTAAAAAAATTAAATTGTTCTATTCACCCCCACCCCCTAGACCTTCAGTCATCATCCTATAAGATATACCATAGTATTCAATATATTCATGTCATATTGTATGAGATGCATGTGCCTAAGGAATATATTACTCTTTTGTATAACATATCATATAGCCCAGTATAATTAATAATGAACTACTAGATTAATCATATCATATTCTGCTATTGATGAGGAAATTTAACATAAAGATTTAATGTTTGGGAGTTATTTGAAATTGTCTACCACAAATATGACCATTTAATTTAATAAAATTTATTGGAGGATTAATGTGCTCATGCGATAAGTACAATAATACATGGGTTACTAACTTACATGTTAAAAATGTAAGAGTTAATGCATGGGAACATTCCAATGCCATTATGAATACTTTATCACTATAAGATAGTAATTGAATGAGCCTTCCAAAGCGTCTTATCATTCTCTTGAGTCTCTATTCATTGTACTATTATAGAATCCATGGGATAATATCATATAATGGTTTAAAGTAGATTATTTCCCTTAAAATGGAGGATTCACATGAACTCATGCATAAAACATGAGTAAGGGATCTTTTTGAAGGCCTTTTTAGTGATCTTCATCAACTGTATTAATAGAGATAATAGTAGTCTCAAAATATATGAAAGGTACACATTGTTCTTCATGTGGTAATAATATATGGCTTCAAGTTTCATCTATGAAAGATATTTGTTTTAATGATTTATAAATTTTTTATTTGATTAAAAAGTGTTTTTTAATACAAACAAATATTTTAGGGCTTCCATCAACGTGATACCCCTTGTTGCATGAATTTCACTAGCTAATTGTGGTGTTTCTTGGGTGTTTTAGTGAATTAAATGTTGTTATAGATATGAATAACCCCTTCAATAGAATACTAAATATATATATAATCCCGAAACATTGGGTATAGAAAAACTAGAAATAATACATGATATTAGTGGTCAACGTCTCTATTCAGGTAGATTCATAACATGCAATGTGATGGATTTGGGAAATCCCCTCCAAGACTTGAGTGTCAACTACAGATTAAGAAACAGGTACATGTTCATCCACCTCTTCAATCAT
Organism: Viscum album; assembly: GCA_963277665.1. Lineage (NCBI taxonomy): Eukaryota > Viridiplantae > Streptophyta > Magnoliopsida > Santalales > Viscaceae > Viscum > Viscum album. The sequence goes on along the minus strand of OY728146.1, from coordinate 2,025,914,190 downwards.
AGAAGTATGTTTTCACCATGGTGGTATCCTCTATAATAAAGTGGTTAATGATATTAATAATTTATTCTCGAAATTGATATCCCCATGTCTCAGTTGTACAATATTGGGCTGGTGTAACCCAATTAATCTCTCCATTTTGTTCATTTACAAAAACACTTTTAAATTTAAATTCTTTTTATAATGAATTTTCAAATAGATTAACTTGATTAATGAATTTTTTAAAATTAAATAAATTCATGATCTAGGTATAAAAAAATAATCTTTTTATTCTTAATATATGAATAATCCATCTACTAAAGTAATAAGTTTCTAACCAATATTTACATATTAGTTAACAACAAATATATTATAAAACATTGTTTATTTATTTTTAATATTTTGGTTTATTTGAGTATTCAATCATTTCAAATAGTATTAATTCAAACAAAATATATAAAACACCTATCATGGAAACATGTCTGATTCATTCCTACTTATTAACACTTAGTCTGATGCATGATAAATATGAACATAAAATTAATCAAAGTATAAATGGATGGTCCTAAACCTGTTGGATCTCATTTTCTACCACAATTATGTTATCCAAGCCTATTTCTAGGTCTTGTCCTTAACCCCATGTTTCTATTCTCCTATATACTCTCAGGTTCCATATCAAAGACTCATTATTGTGCAATGATTCCACTTTACATCATATGTGAACAGAATACCTAAATGTAAATAGTGTCGCATCATCACAACACCTTAGATAGACATCCCACTCACTAGAGGCTAGCGTGGATTCTAGGGTTTATCATTACCCTTATGAGAGGTTTTTTTCTCCCCTTTAGGTAATATTATAATTAACAAAGGTTGGTAACATTGTATAGAATGACATATCTCTGTCTTTATTAGTCAAATTATACAAATTTCTCTCAACAAAAAAGGGTAAGACTGTATGTCATGGAAAAATGGGCCACATAACATGTATATACACCATATATCACAAACGAATCTAAAAGTAGTCAACCATGTATAAGGTTGGGGAAACTATTTAAAACCCCATCTGTATAAAAGGTTACATGTAAAAGTAAGCCTAATGATCCAAAATTATTTTTCCTTGTGTGAATACTCCTATAAATGTGTTGATAAGAACCCAAATTTTATCCATTATGTTAACCATCAAGAAAAAATATATTTTTCCTTTATATTCAGGTCACAGACTAGAATACCATAATGACACTCATTCCATATGACAAAAATTCCACAAGCACAGATCCCAGTCACCAGAGGTGAGTATAAATGTTTTGGGTCAAGCATTACATTTTTGGGATGAATTTTTCCACATTTAGTTATTATAATAATTATCTATAGTACATTACTTAATATGTGATGACCTATCTCAGACCTAGTTTTTCAATGCGTATAAAAACCTTCAATGAAAGTGAGTAGGATTCTATGTCATAAATAAAATATATTGAATAACATTTACATGCCCTATAAATCATAAGAGACTCCAAAATAAGAAAACCATATGTAATGTAAATTAAATTGTGTAAACCCCCATATATACGTAATTTTCTAGTATAAATGAGTCATAAGGACCCAATACAGTTCTCCTTAGTTTGAATCCTCTCTAAAAAGTGTTAATGATATCCCATGTTCCATTCATCATATGACACATCTAGAACCAAAACAAAATTTACCCAAACTCCATACTCCTCATGGAACTGGATCCTTTTTTGGGTCTTATTACCTTACCTTGATCCTAAGTAAATGTGTATATAGTGTCTTGAGAGGGTCCCATGCAAGGTTTGAGTTTGAATACTCGATAGGTTTTCCCCACTTAACCCTTAATAATATACTATAAGATTGAGTATATTCCATAAAATATGTAGTTATAGAGGAAGAATAATGAAAAAAATATAACACAAGAAATATAGGCATATTAATTTATTTTTAAACAAATTAACTCTTTATGAAGGGAAGTTCCATACTGACATACCTTCATCAAACTCATCTATGGATCTGATATGATATTCACGGCCATCCCTTATGGTCTTCATTTTCAGAAAATGTATTATCTCTCACATGTGTAGGTATATCCATCCACACATTTGAGTTAATGATTGTAAAGAGTTTAGTGTTTGAGAGACCTATCTCAAAAGGAATAAAAATTCCATCAATATATTAGTGTTACCATCAATCATGTCTCATGGAATCTGGGAATGAGTATAATGAGTCGATACATTAAGAGCATGTCCTAAACCATCAGCTAGTATAAAATTTCAACGCCTAGCACTTATCCCATTCATGAAAAAATTACACCATCATGGAGTTTCCAATAGAAGGTTATAACACATAATATATCAACACTAAGTACAACATGTAAAATAAAACAGATACAAATCAACATTTAAATGATAAGTAAGGAATATAACATTTTTCAATAATCAATTTAAACATTAATATGAATTATCCAATAAGAATTTCAAATCACATCAAATATGTTTCATCCATTTTATTTTATACTATAATTTTTCCAAAAAATCACTGTATAAAAATTTGGAACTCAATAATAGCATAGTAAATGTGTTTTAGAGGAATATATCAATAATATTTATCGATATAAGTTTTTTGTAAAAAAAAATTTCAATTTAAACCATTGGTTATTAATTTGTTCAATCATCCTTAGACCATTTCCAAGCTAACTCTTTATGGGTAGGAGAGTGGGGATCGGTGTGACTACCAAATTTATACACAATAACATTATTATATTATAAGAAGATAATAGATACCATCTAAGGGTCAAATTAGACTACCATAAAGATGAAATCGTAAAGGATTTAATGTTTTATGTTTCTTCCATATGAATAACCTGAATCCAAAAACTAAAACCATGTGATTAATTTTGTTCTTATAAAGATATAACCCATTGGCCTCCATAGTAGATGATATATTTGATATTTGATTTTTTTTTTTGGAAACACTTGTTCAAGAATACTTGGTGTTAACCTTTTGTTTCAATAAAACCTAAATAAATGGATAATTAGTTGAATTTATGACCCTTACCTTGTCAAAGATAGGCTTCCATGACTGATTGGAGTTACATCATCCTTATATTAAATAATAGGTATCTTAAAATGAAGAAAGATTGAGGAGAGCCTGTACAATAAGCTTCAAGGATGGTATGAGGGGAATAAACTGAGTTAGGGTGTTAAATGAGGTTTATTTAAACACTTTATGTTTAGAAATTTATTTTTTTTATTTAAAAAATAATAGATTACCATTGATACTCCAATTGTAGATATAGTGAATTTTTTAGGACTCATATGGAATTATAATGGACACCCATTGAGATTCCTGTATAAGTTATGCTTCTAGGAATAATTACACTTCCATGGATCATTTTCTCATAATATACATTGACACATCTACAAATAAATCAATAATCTCAAACCCAACATGATAGAACCTAAAAATATTCAAGATACATTATTCAACTTAAAAAACAATACTTGGGTTAAGTCTCATACATCATTGATTATAGGTTGATCATATTTTCTTGGGTTGGTTAGAATTGGAGTTTATTTATAAATTACATGGGTTCTTTTCATTATGATGGAAATTGGGTAAGACAATATTTAATTCAAATACATAGTTTGTGTTTTTTTGGATGACTCAATAGATAATAAACTTCCACCATCATCTAAATTATCACTAGTAGTCAATGATTTAATACATGTGGGGGAATCCAGTTTGATCATTGGACTTAACCCAGGATTGTATTCACCAAAAAAAATTGATATACATTGGTAGACATAAAGTTTCCTTGAATTTAGATACATCAACTTGGAATTATAAGTATATCTCTTGATGGTAAGGGTTATATAGTATGATGATGTGATAAGAGATCGTCTAGTGTTCCAAATCTACAAAAATTGTACATTATTTATTTTATTTTCCCACATATATCATCATAGTGAATAATTATTTGGTATTTTATTATTTCAATAATATAATTTCTTTATACTCCTATATTCCATATTTTACAATCACATATATTTTTTAACTTTATATTCTTAATTTTAAAATAATTTTCTAATCCTAGATTTATGAAAATATGTTTTTGATTTGTTTTATATATGGTTGGTTTGTGTTGACTATTTGGTAGATTCATCCATTATACTTATGGTTATTTTGAATTATTACTCTACCAAAAGTTTTATTACAACCTCATTTTAATTAAAAACCTTTATCATAAAGAGAGGTGCACCTGAGAACCATCAATATGCAAGTTTGGATATTATTTAATTACAAAAATTCAGGGTGTTATAATTGAACAAGACCTTCATCAATCTATAAAAATTTCATAAAAGTAAATGAACAATAAAAATATGTCAATATATGTAATTTTAACAAAATACATGTTGTTATCATTTGAAAAAACTACTTAATCCGAATACTGGATATGGATAAACTGATTAAACATTTATAAAAATTATGATTCTTGGTATTTAGCTAAAAAAACATGCCCAAAATAAGGACAATATAAAATTTCTAACTGAATATAGTTCACTTAAAAGATTCTGCAAGTTCAGTGCTTCTCAATATAAGAAAAATAAATCTATATATTTTAAATTCATATGGTACCTTCCAATAATTTCATTATTTAGATAAGTGTACGCTCTTTTGGATACTATAAGATAGTTATTGTCACATGAAAATAAAATAATTCCAAATGGGAAACTTTAACACCTATAACATTTTCCTCAGTTAAATAAAATTTACGAAGAGTATCCTGAATTTGAAAAAAATATACAAAACCATTACAAAAAAAATTGTGCATAAATATAATGATTCCTTTTCCTATAAATTTTATCACTCATTGTATATGAACAATTATGTTTGTAAATTTTGATAAACCACCATGGTTATTCCTGAACTTCAAATCCATTATGTTATCCCTTTTGTGATGAAACAAATTGGTAATGATAAAAAAAATTATTTCGATACATTTATTATATATTTTATTTTGAGTGGAATTTGTGCTTTATGATGTACGATAATCATAAAAAATAAATATTTACAATGATATCTATGTTATTTAGGATGATAAAGTAATTTATGGAATATGGTAATTTCCCAAGGTATAATATCAAAGTAATATTATAGATTCATGTATGTGAATAATTTATACACTCAATTAGGTTAAAAATTATATAAAGACAGTGTTTCTTGGACCACATATGTTTCAACATGATGATATAAATATAATTTATACCCAATAATAATTGATAGTAATTCAGTTAAAGGTGTGTAACCAAATTCATTACTAATATGTGAAGGAAAATGAAATTAAAAATTCTTTTGGTTATCCTTTCCTGAAAAACCTAATAAAATTGAGTCAAGAAATAGATCAATATTTTTTGAATTAATGGATTAAAAAAATTCTTGTTGTAAATTTTGATGATTTCAATAAAATAATGTAAGTGATAGTTTCATAGACACATTGATAAAAACACTCATGAAATATGGAATCAAGTCTTGGTTTGATGTGATTTATATGAGGATAAAAGAAGATTTAGTTCTATGGAATGAGGTAAGATGGACTTTCCAAACTCCATACACACAATATTTCTTGAAAAGGGATATTAATGTTTTTAAATTTTCTTAATGTTGTAATAGTTATAAATTATTATTCATCATATATCAAAAATATTGTATTGATGACTAACATGAATTTAGATTATTTAAACTCATGTGACTTCCATTTTTTGATATAGTATTTAATGTTTTGTATATATATGTTATATTTTCCAAAAATTAATTTGTTACAAATTATCTATGTTTTCCTTATTGTTTGAATCTCTAAATATGAAATTCATTTGACCCGTCAAAGTTTCCATAAATGAAAAAACAACAATGTCAATAAGATATTATATGAATTAATGATGTTCTTATTATTATAATCCTTTGACGATATGGTTCACATGATTTTTTACTTGGTTGAAAATCCACTAACAAAATCATCAACATGACAATGATAGGGAATTAATTATGGAATTAGCATTCTTTTAAATTTTCCCATTTAAATAGAACTTCACCACCAGTTAGAGTGATTTGGATTCACCATTAAACCGACACAATAACACAAAAAACAAGGCATATTAGATTTAAAATATTTACTTCCCAAAATGAGAAGTCTAATCCATGGTGTGATTCACAATCACATGTGATCACAATACCAACTTGTATAAACATGTGGATTATAGTTATAAAGGTTTACTCGTGTTCTCTTTTTACAAGTCTCCTAACATTACATGTGTGCCCTAAATAAATATAATTATTTATAAAGTTTTTTTAAATGAAAATAGTAACCAAATTATTTAGATATCAATGTTGTCATTATGCTAATTCTTGATCAATGACTTTCCTTATTGAAAGTTTTTTATCCTTTTTCCTTCTTTAATTTCACAATAGTGAGAAAAAACTTCTTATCATACTTTATTATTTTTTATCTATTTATCACATTGATACAGTGTGTTATTAAAATTTCAAATTATATACTCTTATTTCTTTATTTTTTTGATCCTTTCTTATTCTTAGTTTCCACCATTTATATTCATGGTATTTCATTAATATTATATCTATAATTTTTTATTGATATCCCATTAGATTTGGAATTATTCATAATTCAATTTAACTATTTCTGAATTCCTCCCCATCATTTAGGAATATTTAAATTTCAAATACTAATTTGAAATCCCATCTAGAATCAACCATAATCTCCTCCTATTAATTCTTCCACAAATTTAGGTTGGATTATGTTATTGACTAGAAACTTTGGTATTGAGGATTTATGAAATAGAAAAGCATTATTTTATTTATGTAACTTAGATTTTCAAAATACAATATATCTTATGAAGTATATGTCATGGAATCAATTATCTTATAAAAACCCATATTTTTTGCAGATATATTTATTTTATAGTGAACTGGAATCTTATAAAAAGATAGCATCTATAAGACCATGAGATTTTATGAAAAATATTCATTTTAATTTCATTAATGTCTTGTGTTGTACGCTACACCAAAAGGAGCTTGCACAACACGTATATTTGACTTTCCTTGCATTACACACAATCGCGACATTCCTCTACAGCGTGTGTAATACGCAATACCGAGTTTCACTAAACAACGATATGCTATTAAATTATTATTAAAACTAACTGTTATGAATAGTAATAACCACTTTTTGAAATTTTTAAAATTCTATTTTTCAAAATGGACTTCATTTTTGGATTCAGAATATCGAAATTAGCTTAGGGTGAAATTTTGAAACTTTTCGGATAACTTTCATTTTCTGATGAATAGTGAAAATTACTAAATTTTAATTAAAAACAACCTTTTTAATCGAAATAATTAATACTGATAAATTATTAATTTGAGTGGTTTTAAAGTATATTTAGAATATATTTTTACAATTTAATACAATTTTGGTCATTGGATGTAATTTCACATTTAAACCAGACATAAACAAGTGTCAATATTTTGATAGTTACTATCTCTTAAGAACACGCTATTTGTTTTGATGACGGAAATTAATTTTTAAATTAATTAATTCATCTAACATGTTTTTAATTTGGTAAAATAGACATCATTTTTGAGTTAATAATATCAAATATATCTTAGGCCTAATTTTTGATATTTTTCTGGAAACTTTCATTTTTTGATGAATAGTGGAACCACTAAGTGGTAGTTAAAAAAAATGAATTTTTCATAAAACTTAATTTTACCGCTTCTGTGAGTGGAGTTTCAATGTGATGGAAATAATTTTTGGTGAATAGTAACTTTTTTCTTTTTTTACCACGGTTAAAAGTAAATAGGGTAATTAAGGTAAAAATGATATTATTATTACCCTAACACATGTCTTAATTCTATTGGATAAGTGTAATTCGACCAAAAACTTCCTTAGGAATAAAATATGACCATTTAGGCCCACTTGGATTAAATTAGGACATTTATTATAAATTTATTTAAAGAAGGGTTAAAATAGTTAAAATCAATGTTTAATAAGTAAATCATCTTTAATATAGGGTTATACATAAGCCAAATTCGACTATAAATATTCATTAGAAAGCTAAAAATATTTCATACAGAATGATATTTAATTTGTAGTTTTTAGATATTAAATAATTTAATTTATTTATGACACAATGATGATGTAGAAATCATATTATTAATGAAATATTGACATAATTGATGTTATAAATACCCAAATAAATATAATTTGAGACTTTGTATAAATTACACTAATTTTAGAGGTTAATATGACATGTTAGTATTGATTTAATTAACTTTTTTCGATGTAATCATTTAGTTGTGATTTTCACAAAAATCAATTACTAAATACTGTCAAAATTGACATAAAATAGTTTTTAAAACAAATATTATATTATTAATTTTTATTTTATTCCTAAAAATCTAAGGTTCAGCCAAATGACTTAGATAAGGTTATATATATTAATAATAAACAACTTGGGATTCGTTTGGCTTGTTATAGTAAGTTTATTAACCTTATAGTGTAAGAACACAAAAAGACACGGTAAAAGTAAAATTATCTAAATTAAAGTTAAATATAAATGATAAGGTTAAAATAGGAACCTAAACTTGTCTAAATTATATTGGATGAGAGGATTTCGACCCATACCCACCTTAGCTTCGAAATAAATAAATTTTGAGCTATTTAAAACCGAATATGTCTTTTTAATAAAATAATATTTTTAGTTTTCCAAAGGAGCCCCTCTCCTCCCTTATAAAAGGGAACCTCCTCCCTCTCTTCCTCACACCACTTTGAGCCTTAACGCTCGGCCAAACCCTGCAAAATTCACTTCTCCACTTCCCTAGAAACATCCTAGAGGTCCTGGGCTTCTTCAAAGACTAATTTTTGTGCCCTAAGAGGAGGACTCAATGAGGCGCTTCAAAGAAGAGGTAATGTCCTTTACCGATTCTTTCAACTTTATTTCTTCCTCCACTTCTTCTTCTTAGGTTGTTTCATTAGGAAGTAATAACATCAGTATCACTCATATACTGATATGTTATTATAAGTATGAAACAACCCTATTTCACCATCTATCCATCCTACGGAAAATGAAATCACCGCGCGTGCGTACGTACGGAATACCGTCTCCACGCCGTGGTGTAATCTATTTTCCAGCACCACCTTACATGGATGGATATAATGGTGTACATAATAACAATATATGATTATTGTAAAGTGGTATTTATTCTGAAATAGTATACATACAATCCAATACAATTCCACGATCATGAGAACGATATCATCGCTCGTGTGTACGTACGGACTACCGTCTCCACGACGCGATGAGAATCATTCTCCACGTTAACCATTCATGAATGATTATAAAGTATATATAATAAGTAATCATGAAATATATGACAAAATAATGATACTGGATTTATGTGTATATATATTTATTTCATCTACTTAATTCCATTCAACTCAATAAGGAAACGAAAACAGCGTTCATACGTACGTACGGCCTACCGTCTCCATGAACGGTGTATTTCATTCCTTTTACTGATCTATTATATATATGTATATTCTAAATATATATTATATATAAATCATGTTTTATATTCTGGAATTAAGTAATCATGATCTAAGTAATCATATAAATAATTACAAGTCAAAACACAAACGACAAATGAAATGATTTTACCCAAAACGCTCTTTAACATGGAATTTACAAAAGAACGGGTAATATAAAGTCATAAGTGAACCATATATGATATCATAACAATGAGTATGATTCTGTAATAATTCAATGACATTATTTAAATCATTATACAGGAGGTTTGGACACTTACGAAGCAAATCGTACCTAAGGTAAGGGAAAATATCACAATCTCATTTTTATCCGAGATTGTTTATACTTTGGTATTTACTGGGGTGTATTTTATCATCCACATCCATGTTCCCTAAATATGTAATATTGTTTCAATCCACCTACAATTTTTTTAATCCAATTTTACCCTTCGGTGATTTTTTAGTAAAGGATATGAAAGGAATATTTTGTCGTTTTTCATACGAGGTACTTTTGACTTTTCCGACAAAAGTACGAGAAGAATGTTTTTTTAACTTATACGGAATGAATGGATTTTTAAAACATTATTTCAAAGAAGCTTCCTTTACAAGTTTTCAAGTTTATTTTTAATCAACTTATTTTAGTTTAAAATTGTATGACATGTTAAGAAAGGAAAAATGTTTTTGAGGTTGAAAGGATATTTTCCTCAAGAATGGAGTTCAAGTGTTTTATCAAAATTATTTTCCATCTAAGATAATAAAGAGTTATGTTTATATCCCTATTATTACATTGATTTGATTATGTTGTGATGGAATTATTTTTATGAATTCTTTTATCTTATATGAATTGTTTTATGATTTCATGAGGTTTAAGAATTCTATTTTTATTACATGGGTTATGCTATGATGTATGGTATATGATTTTGTGGCACACATAAGAATGGTATCATTATGAGATGGGTGGGACCTATATCTCCCTCCAATTCATTGGGTAAAGATTTTATATCTCATGAGATAGACATGGATGGAATGGCAGATTAAACCGGTTCAGTGAAACCGGACTGAAACGAGGAGTGAACTCGGTTCAGAAATTGACTTTGTCCACGAAGATAGTCTTGGCAATGAGTCTGGACTAATAATAAATGATTCTCTATGATTATGTGTGTATGCCACAAAGTTTCATGTTTTATTTTATGATTATTGGGATTACATTTCACGACTATTATTTATCCCATGTTATGATATTATGATCTCTTTTGCAGGTTAAGATTTCCAAAATGTTATGTTCTTATGAATATGATGTGATTGATATTTATTTTTTTTCCCTTACTGAGAATTTGAGCTCACCCTTTTATGTTTTATTTTCCCCAGGATATAAATAAAGGTTTTAGGTAAGAAAAAAAAGGTATGATCTTTATGGGAGATGTTGAAGATATTTCACCATGATTAGAAGATTATATTCTGAGTTTCCAAAGACTCTAAACTATTATGGTCCTTGTGTGTGTGTTTTTGTAATGTACTAAGTATTCCGCAAAATTAATGTAATGTCCATGTACGTAAAGATTCGGGTCTCTACAGTTGGTATCAGAGGAAAGGTTTAGTCATCCTTTGGAAACTAGGATGCGAAAACTTTAGTGAGATCCCTAGAGATATTTATAAGGTATTTCTAGGGATGTCCCTAAGGTTAAGAAAAAGTATAGGTTATAGTACTAGAATTACGGTATCCCAAGATGCTAGATATTGAAGGTACTCCCCCTTTATTATATTGTTTTCCCTAGTGTGTTTTTTCCTCTCACACTATTCTTTTTGGGTTTTAGACGATGGCTGGAACCCGAAGGAACCGTGTTGATCAATGTAATGGAAAATGCAATGATTCTCCTCCTGAACAAACAAATGTTATGGTAGATGGAGTGAAAAATCTTATTGCTATACTTACACAAGCTATGAATAATTATGGACTTCCAAATGAGTAGGTAAGGGAACAATATTCTATTGAGTCCTTCATGAGGCAATGTCCACCTTCTTTCAGTGGGTCTTCTGATCCACTTGTTGCTAAAAAATGGATTAGTACTACTGAAAAGATATTTTTAGTTCTTCAATGTTCTGAACATGATAAAGTCATCTTAGCAGTGTATCATTTGGAAGGTGATAATGATCAATGGTGGAATATTATCAAGAATATGAGGCCAAGAGATGAAATTGAGTCCATGGAATGGGACGAGTTCAAGAACTTATTTTTCAATAAGTATTTCCCTCGTATTCTACGAACAAAGATGGAGAAGGAGTTTCTTGAACTAAAGCCAAATGATAATGAATCTGTTGGTATATATGAAGCGAATTTTACAAGGCTCGCAAGGTATGCATCTGGATTTATCATCCAACCAGAAAGTAAAGTTGATCGATTATTCAGTGGCTTAAAACCAAATCATCGAAGGTAATTAGCTATAAGAGACTTCAGTAGCTATGAATAAATTGTGCGTTGTACTATCAAGGTAGAAATGGAAGTTGGTGTTACTTATCCATCTCATAGTTTTGAAAAGAAACTAAAGATGTAGTTCAAGGAGAAATCTCATAACAATGGTGAAAAGAAGATGAATTTTTCCTTATGATCAATGTGTGGAAAGAAGCATGGTGGAGATTGTCTTAAACGGACTAGAAAATGTTTTAATTGTGGAAAAGAAGGTCATCGAGCAGCTGAGTGTCGAAGTAATTGAAAAAGGGTTTCTAATGATGTGAATAAATAAAAGACTGTAGAGAACGCACCACCAACACTTCAATGCTTCAAGTGCAAGTAAATGGGTCATTATTCTAATAAATTCTCTAATCCAAGGGTTAGTGATGATCGACATGAGCAACCACTTAAGGGAAAGGATAAAGGGAAGTCACATGCGATCACTTTTGGCGATGTTGAATATGACAACGATGTGGTGGAATGATTAAGTGTTTATGTAATGGGATTCCAAAATAATGATGTATATAGTATCATGGAATATTGGAATATTTATGTATTGGTTTATTGTGGTTTTAAATAATTTTATGGTACCGGTAACCATGGAAAGTGATTGAGATATTTTTGAAAAAAAAGATGATATGAGCATAATGAAGCGAAAACGATAAAATGAAATGCTTGACAGTATTCATGAGCTCATGATTGATATAAGGACTAAATGATATCATGGTTTGAGTATATATAATTTTGAGGATTTTGGTATGTGGAAAGAGTTAACTTTTAACAACATTCATGTTTTCAATAAGGTTTAATGGGTATTAATTTTTTTTAAAGAGAATACATGATTAAGGTATTCACATGATTAGAATGTGACCAACAAGATATATGAGGGATAAATGAAAGTATTCACATGCTTGTTATATGACCTTTTTAGTAATAGTTCTCTTTATAATATGAGTTTAGAAATAAGTATTTTGGATAAGCTTAAAGATTGGAATGGATTATGTTGGACATAAGTTGGTATTTTTTAAGGATAGAAGTTTTTCGATATTATTTATGGGATGTTATTGTAATGTAGTTTTAGAAGAAGGACAACCTGCAGGATGGGAAACATCACATCACGTCGGACAGGGCTGTGGGAATCGAACCCACAACCGAAGTGAGACTGGCCTTTATCTCCTACCACTGGCCTACAAGAAGTCCCTGTTTAGTATAAATTAGTTTTATTATATTAAGTAGTATTATATATGAATTATAAGTCCATTTTAGGAACCATATATTATTAATCTCACTATATATGGACTTATGTATTTTTTTGATAACATTTCTAACCTTTTGTTTGAGACAGATGGAATGACCCATCATTCTATAACATGATCTGCTAACACATCACGAATGAAAAATTCAACTTCATTTCTTTAAGAGATGAAGTGGAAATTGTCCAAAGAACGACCAATGGTGAGACTATACCAAAATCACGAAAGTATTTCTTCTAATTCAAATTTCATCAACTTTAGGGAAATGATCTTGAAAACCAAAAATGTTGTCTGAGTGCTCTTATATCTTATGAATCATATGGTACCTTAGATCATCATAAATTTATGGCTTTGTGATTGTTGGCTTTTCCATAGCCATGTTCTCTACCACTCTCCATTAGAACATGATGGATAGATTTCTCTTCCATATCCATATTTTCACCTATGTGGCAACCTAGTGATTAGTTTATTTGGGTAACCGTTACATTTCATAATTTTTTTTAAAGATTGGTTTTGGTATTCCTTTTTACGATGTGGGTTTCTATTAAAGAAACTTTCTAGTAGTAAACCATTTATAACCCTGACGAATTTCGAGGGCGAAAGTCATTTTAAGGGGGGTAGAATGTAACACCCCGAGATTTTATGAAAAATATTCTTTTTAATTTCATTAATGTCTTGTGTTGTACGCTACGCAAAAAGGAGATTTCACAACATGCATCCTTGACTTGCCTTGCATTACACTAAATCGTGACCTTCCTCGATAGCGTGTGTAGTACGCAATACCGAGTTTCACTAAACAAAGATATGCTATTAAAATATTATTAAAACTAACTATTATGAACAGTAATAACCACTTTTTAAAATTTTTTAAATTTTATTTTTCAAAATGGACTTCATTTTTGGATTCAGAATATCGAAATTAGCTTAAGGTGAAATTTTGGTACTTTTCGGATAACTTTCATTTTCTAATGAATAGTGAAAATTACTAAATTTTAATTAAAAACAACCTTTTTAATAGAAATAATTAATAGTGATAAATTATTAATTTGAGTGTTTTTAAAGTATATTTAGAATAAATTTTTACAATTTAATACAATTTTGGTCATTGGATGTAATTTCACATTTAAACCAGACATAAACAAGTGTCAATCTTTTGATAGTTATTATCTCTTAAAACACGCTATTTGTTTTGACGACGGGAATTAATTTTTAAATTAATTAATGAAACTGATATATTTTTAATTTGGTAAAATAGACATCATTTTTGAGTTCATAATATCAAATATAGCTTAGTCCTAATTTTTGGTATTTTTCTGAAACATTCATTTTTTGATGAATAGTGAAACCACTAAGTGGTAGCTAAAAAAATGAATTTTTCATAAAACATAATTTTAGTGCTTTTGTGAGTGGAATTTCAAAAATCCAAGAGACACGGTTGATGTCAGTAAGTAAAATTTGGTTCAATGAGATGAAAATAATTTTTGGTGAATAGTCACTTTTTACATTTTTTTACCATGGTTAAAAGTAAATAGGGTAATTAAGGGTAAAAATGATATTATTATTACCCTAACACACATCCTAATTCTATTGAATAAGTGTAATTCAACCAAAAACAACCTTAGGAATAAAATATGACCATTTAGGCCCACTTGGATTAGATTAGGACATTTATTATTAATTTATTTAAAGAAGGGTTAAAATAGTTAAAATCAAAGTTTAATAAGTAAATAATTTTTAATATAGGGTTATACATAAGATAAATTCCACTATAAATATTCATTAGAAATCCAAAAGATTTCCTACATAATTATATTTAATTTGAAATTTTTAGATATTAAATAATTTAATTTATTTATGACACAATGATGATGCAGTAATTATTTTATTAATGAAATATTGACATAATTGATGTTATAAATACCCAAATAAATGTACTTTTAGACTTTTTATGAATTCCAATAATTTTCTAGGTTAATATGACATGTTATTATTGATTTAATTAACTTTTTGCGAACTAATCATTCTATTATGAGTTTCACAAAAATCAATTACTAAATAGTGTCAAAATTGACATAAAATAGTTTTTAAAAAAAATATTACATTATTAATTGTTATTTTATTCTTAAAAATCTAAGGTTCAGCCAAATGAATTAGATAAGGTTATATATATTAATAATAAAAAACGTGGGGTTCGTTTGGCTTGTTATAGTAAGTTTATTAACCTTATAGTGTAAGAACACAAAAAGAAACGGTAAAAGTAAAATTATCTAACTTAAAGTTAAATATAAATGATAAGGTTAAATTAGGAACCTAAACTTTTCAAAATTCAATTGGATGAGAGGATTTAGGCCCATCCCCACCTTAGCTTCTAAATAAATCAATTTGGAGCTATTTAAAACCGAATATGACTTTTTAATAAAATAATAATTTTAGTTTTCCAAAGGAGCCCCTCTCCTCCCTTATAAAAGGGAACCTCCTCCCTCTCTTCCTCAAACCACTTTGAGCCTTAAATCTCGGACAACCACTACCAAATTTACTTCTCCAGTTCCCTAGAAACATCCTAGATGTCCTGGTCTTCTTCAAAGACCAATTTTTGTGCCCTAAGAGGAGGACTCAAAGAGGCGCTTCAAAGAAGAGGTAATGTCTGTTACCGATTCTTTCATCTTTATTTCTTCTTCCACTTATTCTTCTTATGTTGTTCATTATGAAGTAATAACATCAGTATCACTCATATACTGATATTTTATTATAAGTATGAAACAATCATATTTCACAATCTATCCATCCTACGGATAACAAAATCATCGCTCGTGCGTACATACGGAATACCGTCTCCACGTCGTGGTGTAATCTATTTTCCACCACCACCTTACTTGGATGGGTATAATGTTGTACATAATCACTATATATGATTATTTTAAAGTGATATTTATTCTGAAATAGTATACATACACTCCAATACAATTCCACGATCATGAGAATGATATCATCGCTCGTGCGTACGTACGGACTACCGTCTCCATGACGCGATGAGATTCATTCTCCACGTTAACCATTCATGAATGATTATAAAGTATATATAATAAGTAATCATGAAATATATTACATAATAATGATACTGGATTTATGTGTATATATATGTATTTCATATACTTAATTTCATTCAACTCAATAAGGAAACAAAAATAGCATTCATGCGTACGTACGGCCTACCATCTCCATGAACGGTGTATTTCTTTCCATTTACTGATCTATTATATATATGTATATTCTGAATATATATTATATATAAATCATGTTTTATATTCTGGAATTAAGTAATCATGATCTAAGTAATCATATGAATAATTACAAGTCAAAACATGTACGACAAGTGAAATGATTTTACCCAAAACGCTCTTTAACAAGGAATTTACAAAAGAACGGGTAATATAAAGTCATAAGTGAACCATATATGATATCATAACAATGATTATGATTATTGAATAAGTCAATGACATTATTTAAATCATTATACAAGAGGTTCAGAAACTTACGAAGCAAATCGTATCTAAGGTAAGGGAAAATATCACAATCTCATTTTTATCCGAGATTGTTTATACTTTGGTATTTACTGGGGTGTATTTTATCATCCACGGCCATGTTCCCTCAATATGTAATATTGTTTCCATCCACCTACAATTTTTTAAATCCAATTTTACCCTTTGGTGAGTTTTTATTAAAGGATATGAAAGGAATCTTTTGTCGTTTTTCGAACGAGGTACTTTTGACTTTTCCGACAAAAGTACGAGAAGAATGTTTTTTTAACTTATACGGAATGAATGGATTTTTAAAACATTATTTCCAAGAAGCTTACTTTAAAAGTTTTCAAGTTTATTTTTAATCAACTTATTTTAGTTTAAAATTGTATGACATGTTAAGAAAGGAAAAATGTTTTTGAGGTAGAAAGGATATGTTCCTCAAAAATGGAGTTCAAGTGTTTTATCAAAATTATTTTCCATCTAAGATAATAAAGCATTCTGTTTCTATCCCTATTATTATATTGATTTTATTATGTTGTGATGGAATTATTTTTATAAATTCCATTATCTTATATGAATTGTTTTATGATTTCATGATGTTTAAGAATCCCATTTTTATTACATGGGTTATGCTATGATGTATGGTATATGATTTTGTGGCACACATAAGAATGGTATCATTATGAGATGGGTGGGACCTATATCTCCCTCCAATGAATTGGGTAATGATTTAATATCTCATGAGATAGACATGGCTGGAACGGCAGATTAAACTTGTTCAGTGAAACGGGACTGAAACGAGGAGTGAACTCGGTTCAGAAATGGACATTGTCCACTAAGATAGTCATGGAAATGAGTCTTGACTAATAAGAAATGATTCTCTATGATTATGTGTGTATTCCACAAAGTTTCATGTTTTAAGTTATGATTATTGTGATTACATTTCACTACTATGATTTATCCCATGTTATTATATTATGATCGCTTTTGCAAGTTATGATTTCCAAAATGTTATGTTCTTATGAATATGATGTGATTGATATTTGTTTTGTTTACCTTTACTGATCATTTGAGCTCACCCTTTTATGTTTTCTTTTCCGCAGGATATAAATAAAGGTTTTAGGTAAGAAAAAAAAGGTATGATCTTTATGGGAGATGTTGAAAATCTTTCACCACGATTAGAAGATTATATTCCGAGTTTCCAAAGACACAAAACTATTACGGTCCTTATGTGTGTGTTTTTGTAATGTACTAAGTATTCTGGAAAATTAATGTAATGTCCATGTATGTCATGCTTCGGGTCTCTACAGTTGGTATCAGAGGAAAGGTTTAGTCAACCTTTAGAAACTAGGATGTGAAAACATTAGTGAGATCCCTAGAGATATTTATAAGGTATGTCTAGGGATGTCCCTAAGGTTAAGTATAAGTATAGGTTATAGTACTAGAATTACGGTAACCCAAGATGTTAGTTATTGAAGGTACTCCCCTTTATTATATTGTTTTCCCTAGCATGATTTTTCCCTCTCACACTATTCTTTTTGGGTTTTAGATGATGTATGGAACCCGAAATAACTGTGTTGATCAATGTAATTGACAATGCAATGATTGTCCTCATGAACAATCAAATGTTATGGGAGATGGAGTGAAAAATATTATTGCTATACTTACACAAGCTATGAATCATTCTGGACTTCCAAATGACCAGAGAAAGGAACAATATTCTATTGAGTCATTCATGAGGCAACGTCCACCTTTTTTCTGTGGGTCTTCTGATCCACTTGTTTCTGAATAATGGATCAGTACTACTGAAAAGATATTTTCAGTTCTTCAATGTTCTGAACTTGATAAAGTCGTCTTAGCAGTGTATCGTTTGGAAGGTGATTCTGATCAATGGTGGAATCTTATCAAGAATACGAGGTCAAGAGATGATATTGAGTCCATGGAATGGGACGAGTTCAAGAACTTATTTTTCAATAAGTACTTCCCTCATATTCTTCGAAAAAATATGGGGAAGGAGTTTATTGAACTAAAGAAAAAGGATGATGAATCTGTTGGTATATACGAAGAGAATTTTACAAGGCTTTCAAGGTATGTATCTGGATTTATCATCCAACATGAAAGTAATGTTGATTGATTCTTCAGTGGCTTAAAAACAAATCTTTGAAGGGCATTAGATATAAGAGACTTCAGTAGATATGAAGAAATTGTGCATTGTGCTATCAAGGTAGAAATGGAAGTTGGTGTTACTTATCCATCTCATAGTTTTGACAAGAAACGAAAGATGGTGTTCAAGGAGAAATCTCAGAATAATGGTGAAAAGAAAATGAATGATTCCTTATGCTCAAAGTGTGGAAAAAAGCATGGTGGAGATTGTCTTAAATGGACTAGAAAATGTTTTAAGTGTGGAAAAGAAGGTCATCGAGCAGCTGAGTGTTGAAATAATGGAAAAAGGGTTTCTAAGGATGTGAATAAAGAAAATACTGTAGAGAACGCACCATCAACACTTCAATGCTTCAATTGTAAGGAAATGGGGCATTATGGTAATCAATGCCCTAATCCAAGGGTTAGTGATGATCAACATGAGCAACCACTTAAGGAAAAGGACAAAGGGAAGTCACATGCGATCACTTTTGGTGATGTTGAATATGAAAACAATGTGGTGGAATGATTAAGTGTTTATGTAAAGGGATTCCGAAATAATGTTGTATATAGTATCGTGGAATATTGGAATATTTATGTATTGGTTTATTGTAGTTTTCAATAATTTTATGGTACCGGTAACCATGGAAAGTGATTGAGATATTTTTGGGAAAAAAAAGATGATATGCGCATAATGAAGATAAAACGAGAAAATGAAAAGTTTGATAGTATTCATGGGCTCGTGATTGATATAAGGACTAAGTGATATCATGGTTTGAGTATATATAATTTTTAGGATTTTGGTATGTGGAAAGAGTTAACTTTTAACAGCATTCATGTTTTCAATAAGGTTCAATGGGTATTCATTTTTTTCAAGAGAATACATGATTAAGGTATTCACATGATTGGAATGTGACCAACAATATATATGAGGGATAAATGATAGTATTCACATTCTTGTTATATGACCTTTTTAGTAATTGTTCTATTTATATTATGAGTTTAGAAAGAAGTATTTTTGATAAGCCTAAAGATTGGAATGGATTATGTTGGACATAAGTTAGTATTGTTTAAGGATATAAGTTTTTCAATATTATTTATGGGATGTTGTAGTAATGTAGTTTTATAAAAATGACAGCCTACAGGATGGGCGACAGCCCATCGCGTCGGACAAGGCTGTGGAAATCGAACCCACAACCGAAGTGCGACTGGCCTTTATCGCCTACCACTGGCTTTCAAGAAGTCCCTGTTTAGTAGAAATTAGTTTTATTATATTATGTAGTATGATATATGAAGTATAAGTCCATTTTAGGAACCATATATTATTAATCTCACTACAGATGGACTTATTTATTTTTTTGATAACTTTTTTAACCTTTTGTTTGAGACAGATAGAATGACCCATCATTCTATCACATGATCTTATAACACATCACGAATGAAACACTCAACTTCATTTCTTTAAGAGATGAAGTGGAAATTTTCCAAAGAACGACCAATGGTGAGACTATACCAAAATCATGAAAGTATTTCTTCTAATTCCAATTTCATAAACTTTAGGGAAATGATCTTGAAAACCAAAAAATGTTGTCCTAGTGCTCTTATATCTGATGAATCAGATGGTAACTTAGATCGTCACAAATATATGGCTTTGTGATTGCTGGATTTTCTATAGCCATGTTCTCTACCACTCTCCATCATAACATGATGGTTAGATTTCTCTTCCATATCCATATTTTCACCTATGTGGAAACCCAGTGATTAGTTTATTTGTGTAACTATTACGTTTCATACTTTAGTTTTTAAATATTGGTTTTGGTATTCCTTTTTACGATGTGGGTTTCTATTAATGAGACTTTCGAGTAGTAAAAAATTTATAACCCCGACGAATTTCGAGGGCGAAATTCATTTTAAGGGGGGTAGAATGTAACACCCCGAAATTTTATGAAAAATATTCTTTTTAATTTCATTAATGTCTGTTGTTGTATGCTACACCAAAACGATCTTGCACAACACGCATCATTTACTTGCCTTGCATTACACGCAATCGCGACCTTCCTTGATAGCGTGTGTAGTATGCAATACAGAGTTTCACTAAACAACGATATGCTATTAAAATATTATTAAAATTAGCTTTTATGAACAGTAATAACCACTTTTTGAAATTTTGTAAATTTATTTTTCAAAATGGACTTCATTTTTGGATTCATAATATCGAAATTAGCTTAGGGTGAAATTTTGGTACTTTTCGGATAACTTTCATTTTCTGATGAATAGTGAAAATTACTAAATTTTAATTAAAAACAACCTTTTTAATCGAAATAATTAATAGTGATAAATTATTAATTTTAGTGGTTTTAAAGTATATTTAGAACATGCTTTTACAATTTAATACAATTTTTTTATTTGATGTAATTTCACATTTAAACCAGACATAAACAAGTGTCAATCTTTTGATAGTTATTATCTCTTAAGAACACGCAATTTGTTTTGAGGATGGGAATTAATTTTTAAATTAGTTAATGCAACTGATATATTTTTAATTTGTTAAAATAGACATCATTTTTGAGTTCATAATATCAAATATAGCTTAGGCCTAGTTTTTGGTATTTTTCTGGAAACTTTCATTTTTTGATTATTAGTGAAACCACTAAGTGGTAGTTAAAAAAATGAATTTTTCATAAATCATAATTTTACCACTTCTGTGAGTGGAATTTCGAAAATCTGAGAGATACGGTTGATGTCAGTAAGTAAAATGTGGTTCAATTAGATGAAAATAATTTTTGGTGAATAGTAACTTTTTACTTTTTTTTACTACGGTTAAAAGTAAATAGGGTAATTAAGGGTGAAAATGATATTATTATTACCCTAACACATATCCTAATTCTATTGGATAAGTATAATTCGACCAAAAACAACCTTAGAAATAAGATATGACCATTTAGTCCCACTTGGATTAGATTAGGACATTTATTATTAATTTATTTAAAGAAGGGTTAAAATAGTTAAAATCAAAGTTAAATAAGTAAATCATTTTTAATATAGGGTTATACATAAGATAAATTCGACTATAAATATTTATTCGAAAGATAAAAATATTTCCTACATAATGATATTTAATTTGTAAATTTTAAACATTAAATAATTTAATTTATTTATGACACAATGATGATGCAGTAATTATTTTATTAATGAAATATGGACATAATTTATGTTATAAATACCAAAATAAATGTAATTTGAGACTATTTATGAATTAAAATAATTTTATAGGTTAATATGACATGTTAGTATTGATTTAATTAAATTTTTTCAAACTAATAATTCTGTTATGATTTTCACAAAAATCAATTACTAAATAGTGTTAAAATTGACATAAAATAGTTTTTAAAAAAATTATATATTATTAATTGTTATTTTATTCCTAAAAATCTAAGGTTCGGACAAATTACTTAGATAATGTTATATATTAATAATAAACAACTTGGGGATCTTTTTTCTTGTTATAGTATGTTTATTAACCTTATAGTGTAAGAACCCAAAAAGATATGGTAAACGTAAAATTATCTAACTTAAAGTTAAATATAAATGATAAGGTTAAAATAGGAATATAAACTTGTATAAATTCTATTTGATGAGAGTATTTCGACCCATACCCACCTTAGCATCTAAATAAATCAATTTATGTCTATTTAAAACCGAATATGACTTTATAATAAAATAATATTTTTAGTTTTCCAAAGGAGCCCCTCTCCTCCCTTATAAAAGGGAAACTCCTCCCTCTCTTCCTCACACCACTTTGAGCCTTAAATCTCGAAAAACCCATTCAAAATTCTCTTCTCCACTTCCCTAGAAACATCCTAGAGGTCCTGGTCTTCTTCAAAGACTAATTTCAGTGCCCTAAGAGGAGGAATCAAAGAGGCGCTTCAAAGAAGAGGTAATGTCTGTTACCGATTCTTTCAACTGTATTTCTTCTTACACTTATTCTTATTAGGTTGTTTAATTATGAATTAATAACATCAGTATCACTCATATACTGATATGTTAATATAGGTTTGAAACAACCCTATTTCACCATCTATCCATCCTACGGAAAACGAAATCACTGCACGTGCGTACGTACGGAATACCGTCTCCACGTCGTGGTGTAATCTATTTTCCACCACCACCTTACTTGGATGGGTATAATGGTGTACATAATAACTATATATGATTATTTTAAAGTGATATTGATTCTGAAATAGTATACATACACTCCAATACAATACCACGATCATGAGAATGATATCATCGCTCGTGCGTACGTACGGACTACCGTCTCCACGACGCGATGACATTCATTCTCCACGTTAACCATTCATGAATGATTATAAAGTTTATATAATAAGTAATCATGAAATATATGACATAATAATGATACTGTATTTATGTGTATATATATGTATTTCATCTACTTAATTCCATTCAACTCAATAAGGAAACGAAAACAGCGTTCCTGCGTACGTACGGCCTACCGTCTCCATGAACGGTGTATTTCTTTCAATTTACTGATCTATTATATATAAATGTATATTCTGAATATATATTATATATAAATCATGTTTTATATTCAGTAATTAAGTAATCATGATCTAAGTAATCATATGAATAATTACAAGTCAAAACACGGACGACAAATGAAACGATTTTACCCAAAACGCTTTTTAACATGGAATTTACAAAAGAACGGGTAATATAAAGTCATAAGTGAACCATATATGATATCATAATAGTGAGTATGATTCTAGAATAAGTCAATTACATTATGTAAATCATTATACAGTAGGTTCGGACACTTACGAAGCAAATTAGACCTAAGGTAAGGGAAAATATCACAAGCACATTTTTATCTGAGATTGTTTATACTTTGGTATTTACTAGGTTGTATTTTATCATCCACGTCCATGTTCCCTCAATATGTAATATTTTTTACATCCACCTACAATTGTTTAAATCCAATTTTACCATTCGTTGAGTTTTTAGTAAAGGATATGAAAGGAATCTTCTGTCGTTTTTCGTACGAGGTACTTTTGACTTTTCCGACAAAAGTACGAGAAGAATGTTTTTTTTAAATTATAAGGAATGAATGGATTTTTAAAACATTATTTCCAAGAATCTTCCTTGATAAGTTTTCATGTTTATTTTTAATCAACTTATTTTAGTTTAAAATTGTATGACATGTTAAGAAAGGAAAAATGTTTTTGAGGTAGAAAGGATATTTTACTCAAGAATGGAGTTCAAGTGTTTTATCAAAATTATTTTCCATCTAAGATAATAAAGGGTTATGTTTCTATCACTATTATTACATTGATTTGATTATGTTGTGATTGAATTATTTTTATGAATTCCTTTATCTAATATGAATTGTTTTATGATTACATGATGTTTAAGAATCCCATTTTTATTACATGGGTTATGCTATGATGTATGGTATATGATTTTGTGGCACACATAAGAATGGTATCATTATGAGATGGGTGGGACCTATATCTCCCTCCAATTTATTGGATAAATATTTTATATCTCATGAGATAGACATGGCTGGAACGGAAAATTAAACTGGTTCAGTGAAACAGGACTGAAACGAGGAGTGAACTCAGTTCAGAAATGGACTTTGTCCACTAAGATAGTCTTGGCAATGAGTCATGACTAATAAGAAATGATTCTCTATGATTATGTGTGTATGCCACAATGTTTCATGTTTTAAGTTATGATTATTGGGATTACATTTCACTACTATGATTTATCCCATGTTATGATATTATGATCTCTTTTGCAGGTTAAGATTTCCAAAATGTTATGTTCTTATGAATATGATGTGATTTATATTTCTTTTGTTTACCCTTACTGAGCATTTGAGCTCACCCTTTTATGTCTTCTTTTCCCCAGGGTATAAAGAAAGGTTTTAGGTAAGAAAAAAAAGGTATGATCTTTGTGGGAGATGTTGAAGATCTTTCACCACGATTAGAAGATTATATTCCGAGTTTCCAAAGACACTAAACTATTACGGTCCTTGTGTGTGTGTTTTTGTAATGTACTAAGTATTCCGAAAAAGTAATGTAATTTTCTTGTACGTCAAGTTTGGGTCTCTACAGAATCATAATTGGGCTAGAAATATTATGTAATCATATCTTATGAAAGAAAAATTTTATGTGACAAAAGTGAAAAATACTTATATTCTAGAATACATTTTTTCTTTAAATTAATTTTATGAGTTTGATTGCATGTTTTACACGCAACCTCGAGTCTAACTGAACTATGAATAGTTATCTATTATAAGAAACCCATCGAATTGTAATGTATGAATAGTAATAACCATAATATGAAAAAAAAAATTATAATGGTTTTTAATATTTCTAAGTTATTGATTAGTTTATAATTAATTGGTATTTGATTCTCATTATGTCATTTTATACTTCAAAAATGGTTTTTATATAATTTATACATGTGAACATTATAATTAATTTATAAAATTATTAGTAATTTTATTTTATTAAATGGATATAATTTTTTAAATAATCAGGTCATTATTGGGTTATGGTGAATTTTAGGTATTTTTTATAGAAGATTTATTTTTTAGTGAATAGTGAAAGATACTGATTTTTCATAAAAACAGTCATTTATTATCAACTAAAAGTCCCATTTTTTCAATTTCATATTAATGTAACGTAATTTTACATTAATTATTAATAATTTTCTTAATTACATATTAATAAATATTATACTTTATATTGATATAAGATATTTTTAGGCTTAAAAACACATTTTTTAAAAAGAATTGTTCTTATGTTCACAATGTGTTATATTTAAATTATTTTCTATTGATTGTTGTTTTTAATTGGATTTATATATTATATATTGAATAATAAATTTTAACATTCATTTTATTGAATTATATATAAGGTAATTGAATTAAATTATGATGTATTCTTAAAAATTCATTTTTCTAAAATGGGTTTTCATTGCGGTTTGTGATCTTAGTTAATGTCACATTATACCATATAGTGAAATTGAATATGGTAAAATAGATTCCATGTATTAAATAAAAATATTTAATAAAATTTAATAGGGTTAAATTATTATTATACATAGTGACTCATAAAAACATTTAAATTGTGTTACTGTGATTAAGCTTAAAACATGTTTTTTAGAGGGAAAACCAATAGTTAAGGTGTATTTTTGACACCCAAAACAATATAATTAATATTTTTTTAATATATTTCAACCTTATATTACCCTAACATGTAACTAATTTCTACATGATTCCACTTTACATTGAAATCGACTTTATATAATTGAAATCTTTAAATAAATTCTATATGTGTCCCCCCCCCCCCTCACTTATAAAATTGAACCTCTACTCCTCCCTTAATCACACCATTTGATACATATAACATAAAAAATAATTTATAAAAATACTTCCCAAAATCCTAGATCTCTTTGTCTTTTACTTATTCCAATCCTTCTGGTCTAATGGAGTAATTAAAAGTAGATCTCACAATAAATAATTATAGATCTTAACCGAGATCTTTCGATTTTATTTATTCTAATAATAATATTTTCATCTATAAAAAAATATTTATAAAGTATAATAAATATAATTAGATTCTAATATTATTATATAATAACAATTTTAACCTATTATCTATCAAATTAGAAATAAAAGTATTACGTGTGTGTGTGTGGACTACCTCCTCCACATAGCGATAAGATTCATTTCCCGAAGTCGGAATTTATGGAAGGTTATTATTATGGATTTAATATTTATATATGATATTTATGAAATAATTATTCTTCTATAATTGTAATATTAAAACTAATTTCTTACCTTCGGTTCCATTGAAATATGATAATGTAGACTGTGTGTATGTGTGGACTACCACCTCAATGAAGTGATGTGGTTCATTTTTAATTTCAATTTTACTTGTATAGTAATAAGGATATGTTAAATGAATAAATATGATGTTTTTGATATAATAATTCCCCTTTAATGTGAAATTATTTTTTAATATTATTTTTTCGATTCACCTAAAAGTGTAAAACATCACTTATTCGTAGGTTGGAACTATTATCTTCACATAGTGATGTAATTAATTTTTCATCACAACTTTATATGTATAGATTTAAATATATATAATGAATATATATGATGGTTATTTCATTATTAACATTCAATTTTTGAAGGATCCATAACCTAAGTGCATGGAACATAATCATCGAACAAAAACATACATGAAAAGTGAAGCGGTTAACACCTAAATTGAGGATGATAATGAAAGATTATTAATGAATGGGGGATGAGATGCTATAAGTGAATAATTTATGTTATTATAGGTTTGATTATTTTTCTAATTAAAATTTATTATACATTAGTTTAGAGTTCCTATGATGCATGGTAGTATTGAGGTAAGGGGTTTTCTATGAATTTACCTTCATTTAGACAAGCATTGTATTTATAAACAAAATTTTCATTTTCAAGGATTGTATACTAAAAATTGAGATATAATATCATGAATGTTTTCAAAAAATGGTATTTTATTTTTAATTATAATATATATCTTTCAAGTTTTTTATTCAGATGTTTCTAAATTCATAAGGGTTTCGCCTCGATTTCTCTTCATTAAGACATGTTTTAATGTTATCCCCCAATTTCATATTTATATAGTGAATATACTACCCAAGAAAATATTTTTTAATAATCCATAATTTAATTAAAAATTATATACATAACCATATGGTTTTAAATCATTGAATGATTTTTTTTCGAAAAATACAAAAGTTATAAGTGTTTTTATCTCAATTTTTTTCCCTTAGCCATGTTTCATGTAACACACGTATCTTTTTATAAGTTATATATATTGTAAAATTGATATTTTATGTCATGAATATATTTATTCTCATGGTATTTAATGTTTTATTTGACGTTGTTTCCTTTATGGGGGTTATTATTCAAAAGTTACCATAACTATAAGGGATTTATAGTATATTCATATTTTTTATTGAGATTTTTTATTCTTAAAATTTTATGGTGATAGAATTGTATAAAAAATATCTCAAAAGTATTATGTCATTTATTCTATAATAGTAATTTTCAGAGCTTAAATGTTTTAATTTTTTCCCCTCTTTACAAACTCATGTGACTAAAAGAAGTTTTTTAAGGAAAACTTACTTTATTTCTATCTTAAGTCGAGAATATTTTTTTAAATGTCCATGTTTTCTTTAAAAAAATTCATAAATATTTTTACTATTCTAAAAATAATATTAAAATAAATTTTTAAAAATATTTAACTTTATTTACAATGTTTTAGAAATAATTTTATCATATTTTTCCAAACAATATACTTTTATCATTTTAGAAAAAATATTAAATGAATTTTTTATTTAACATATAGTCCATGAACATCTTTCACCTCCATCATGAATATTATTTTATTTAAATATTAGTACATAATTTTCTGAAATTATTTTCAAATAAAATGTTTTCTTTAATATTTTCTGGGATTTTAAAATAAAAAATAAGAGATTTTAAATTAAAAGGGTATTTTCACCAAGAAATGTTTAGGTGATATTTTGAAGCTATTGTTTCGATAAAAATATCTTTTTATGTTTCTTATGATCTAATGGGGTATGATCCAATTTTATTGACATGATTCTCTCTATATATAGTTCATGATTATGATTATAAACTTTTTATGAAACTTTTATCCTTTACATGGGTTAGATATGATGACATGGTGAGTTTTTTATGATATTGTGGAAAAATATGTATAGTTTTCATTATGGATGGGTGGTTACATTAGAAAAAAAGTAAATGTTGTTTCATTATAAAACAAGGTCGGGTGGGTATATTATATCCCTATAATGATTTTTTTAAAAATAGATATATCATGAGATAATAATGACTATAATAGAGGGTGAACCCAGTTCATTAAGGGACTTTTTGAAAAAACATAGCCAAAGTAATGAACCTTTACTAATTAAATTATTGAATGGGGAGATCCAAATATACTATGATTGTCTTTGAAATTATCCTTGACAAAGAAAATAATTTTCTATACTTATGTTCATGATTAAAACTTATGTATTATTCTTATGATATTTTTATGGATCAGGATTGATTATTGATGATTTCACACTCTTATTACTTAAGTATGTTGATTGATAAAAACTTATTCCATGTTTCATGATTCTAATATATTAATTGATGGGTATTATTTTCTAATGTTTAACTTGTTTTGTCATACACTAATACTTATCTTATAATCACTCATGATCATTTATAAATATCTCTTATGTTTATCACTATTGATCATCTTATCTTACCCTTTATTATGTTTCCCCTCCCAAAGTTATGGATAATGGTTTTAAGTTTTTTTTCTAATAAGGGTTTTAGTTGTGAGGAAATAAATATTAAATATTGTAGATATTTATGTATCAATTATTTATGTGTCCTAGTTTTAAAATATAGCAAACCAATATGATTCTTAGTCATGTATTTTTGTGAAATTTTTTGATTATTCATCTAAAATCATATAATATTTATTTATTAAAATTATGGGTCTTTGTATTTGGTATTAGAGGCATAGATTAGTATCATTTGAAAACTATGATGAGAAAACATTAGTGATAAGCCTCATGATAAACCTATGTGTAATAGAAAATTTTATGTTATGGTAAAGAAAGTATTGTGGGTTTCCTAAGAAAATATATCCCTATCTACATAATATAATTGGACATGGTTATGACACAGATTCATCTTGGGGTCATAAAATAGAAAATTGATGTTCAATAATTCCTTGGTAATCATTCAAGTGCAAAGTGAATTGTATATTAATGGACACCTAGTTTGACACTCTATGTGACTATGAAAAAGCTAATTCACATTTTATTTGTGAACCATTATGAAGGATTCTGATAAAAATGACCCTGGGTAACCTAGATTAAATTTATGGTGTCTTAGATTGATATAAAAGTTCCTTGATTTTGATATCTTATAAAAAATTTACAGAATTATCTGATTTCTCCTATTATTATTCTTCCTCATACTAATATTTTCAGTTTCATTCAATGAATTGAAGTAGATTTAACTATGATAATACTGGATGTGGTGGAAAAATCAATGATATTCATCATGAGTAAATATAATAAATGAAATATAAAATATAAAATATAATGAATATAATTAACTAGAAATCTCATAATATGATTAACAATCCAAACATAGAAAAGTTTTTTAAAAAATCAAATAGGAGGAAAATGTTGTTTCATTAAAATAATTGTGAAAATAGTATTTGGTTTCTTACATTTCAAGAATATGGGAAGAAACACTTGGGAAAATGTCTAAAAGTAATGCGTAAATATTTTATGTTTGGTAAAGAAGGACATTGATAAAGTGATTATTGTTTTAAAATGAGTACTTAAATGGAAGGAAATAAAGTATATCCCCATAATTCATCTATAATTAAATGTATTATATATGGGAAACATGGTCATTATCTGTGTCGTTCCCATAATATAAGGGATAGCTTCTAGATAAAGAAAGGTAATATTTTATATAAATCGTTGAAGTGGAATAACTGACGTGTTTTTGTATTTGGATTGGATAAATATATTTTATAATTATTTTATTAATGATATTATGGTTATAATAATCATAGGACATCTTAGGATTATTCTGTTGTAGATTTTCTAGAAGTACATTCAAGGTTATATTGAATGGAGTTGATATCCTAGAAAATTGATTTAGTGGTAAGGTGGTATTTATAGAAAACAAGTGTTTGAGGGATAGATAGTCCTTAATATATGCCTAAGGTTAGTATAATAAAGTTTATTTGGGATAAATAGATAATAAATGTTGAAAAAGTTAGTCAGGTAGTATTGTTAACCTTGAATTTGAATAGTTATTAGATGAAAAAAGTTATTTATGTTATCTTTGATGAATTTATTACATTATTGGTTCTATGGTATATATTGTATAGTATATTATTTTTTGAGGGATAATATTAGATTTAATTTTTTTGAAACCAAATTTTTTTATTGAGGTTTTATGGTGGTTTGATTTATTTTTAGGAAAATATTAACATATTTTAATAGAATATTTGATCAAGGTATTAACATATTTGGTATGTAGAATTAAGAGCTACTTCATACTGTTTTAAGATTAATTTTAACTCTATTTTTGGAACTTTTGTAACCTTTTATCAATATATTTGGGTTTTTTAATTTTTTCAGACAAATTTTTGAGCATTCATAAGGTTAAATATTTAGTGAAACAATTATATTGAATTTTGGGGGTTATTTTTGAGGTTTTATAGATTAAATTATTATTTCATCCAATAAATATTTATCCATATTTGATAACTTTAACGAAATATTTTTATTTTTAAAAAATATTTAGAGAAAAAAAAACGACTTTTCATAATTTTATAGATATAACAATCCATTAAAAGAATAGTTTAGTTCTCCCAAAATGAAAAATTATATTGTTCATTCATCGTTGTAATATGGATGAAAACATGTTGATGTTAATGGAAACAAAAAACTAAATGATGAAATCAAATTTTTCTATTTTATGAAATCAAGTGGCTATATTTTCCTAGAATTAATTGTAAAAGCATACCTAATCTCTATGAAAAATGATATTTAGAATGAAATTATTTTCCTTTTTACAATTATTTATGATGGATTTGTGTTAATTTTCACAATAACTAAATTTTGGATTTTTAGTCATTAAATCTCTCATGATCATGTTATTTATCACTCTCAATTATTATTTAGACATTATCTTTCTTCTCAATTTTTATATTTTCACTTCCTACTAATTTTATCTTTATCTTAGAACTAGGTTATGTGATTCTTAATGTAACCTTTTATATTTCCCACTTTCATCTTTCAAAGGAATTTTTATTATTCATTTTTTATATGGTTTTTCAACTATATTGTTTTAAAAATATTGAACATTTAATTACCAATATAGAAAATTATAATAAATCAAATTATATAAGGTTTGGATAATGTAAAACTCTAAGATTTTACTATATATTTATTCTTTAAATAAATTTTAATGATTCAATATATTTTTTTACATGAAACCCTAAGCCTAAATAAACAATGATATAGTAAGTCTTTATAACATAGATGTTGAATTGGAATATATGAATAGTAATAATAGAATTATGAAAAAAAATAATGATTTTAAGTATTTAAATTTTTCTTATTAATTCATAATAAAAAAGTACTCAATTTCTATTTAAGTCATTTTATGCTTTAAAAATATGATTTCCTCAAAAATGGTCTCTATCACATTTTTTCAAAACAATATTATAATTTTTTTCTATCATTTTTAAAAATATTATTTAATTAATTAATATAATTTTTTAAATAATCATGTCAAAAAAATAGGGTGAATTATTAGTATTTTTCTAGAAATATTTATTTCTTAGTGAATAATGAAAAATACAGAATTTTGGAAAAATGGTAATTTCTCTCATATCGAAGTACCATTATTTTCTGAATTTTACCTTAAAGTAACATATATATACTTTAATTATAAATAATATAATTAATTACATAGTAATCCTTATTATTATTTATTTATTTATAAGTAATTTTTTGGGCTTAAAACCCCATTTCTTTAAAAAAAATATTATGCGTCCAATGTGTATTTATTTTTATAAATTATTTTATTTCAATTAATTAATAGATTTAATGAATTTTATTTATTATATATTAAATAACTTATTTTAAATTTTATTTTTCAAGGAAATAAATTCATGTAAATTATATTTTATGCTTAAAAATATTTTTTCAAAAATGGGTTTTAATTGTGGTTTTCATGTTTTTTTAAAATTAAATTATTTCACTTCTAGAAATTGAATCTATTAAAATTGACTATATATTTTTAATCAGAATAATTAATAAAATTTAATTATTTAAATTAATTTTTTTTCATAGTTAATTGTGAAAACCAAAAAAAATTGATACCATGATTAAGGATTAAACAGGTATACAGGGGGTTAAACCAAAATATAACGGTAGTATTGTCTCCCAAACCTATATAATTCATATTGGATAAAAAAATTAAAACCTTATATTCTCATATCATTGAATACATGCATATTTGAAGCCAAATTCCCTGGTAATTAACCTTATATAATTGAAATATTTTAAGAAATTCCATGTATGTCCCTACCCTCACATATAAATGGACGTATCTCCTCCACACTTATTCACACCATTTTAAAATTATATATCATCCAATACTAAATCCAAATAATTCCTATATTCTTTATATTTGTCCAACATATTTTTTTCATCCTCTAATACTAATCTTTCATGGATTAATAAGTAAGTCAATAGAGGTCTCCAAAGAACTGGTATTGATATTAATCAAGATATTTCTATTTTATTTCTTATTTTATATTTTGTAAAAAAAATTATCCAAAAAACGTGATTAATATAGTATCATAAATATACTTATATTATATTGTTTTATTTTCACCACTATTTTCTAAACCTTCACAATCTGATGGGAAATAAAACTGTTATTTGTGCATATATGTTGACTATCGCCACCGCGTAGTGATAAGATTCACTTCTAATAACCATAATTCATGGAAGGCTATTATGAATGGATTAGTATTTATATATTATATTTATGAAATAATCATTATTATTAATTATAATATCTTATCTAGTTTATTTCTATCTGATCCAATGGAAAATTATTATGTTGTTCGTGTGCACGTGAGGATTGTTACCTCCACAAAGCAATGTAATTTGTTTCATTTGAATTTTATTTAGATGGTAAAAATGATGGATTTAATTAATATATATGATTTTTATGACATCATAATGATTCTTCAAAGTTCAATTATTAATTATATTTATTTTTTTCAATCCATTGAGAAGTGGAAAATATAACTCAAGTGTATGTATAGACTACCGTCTCTATATAGTGATGTAGTTTATTTTTCATCATCATTTTATATTAATAGATATAAATATGTATATAATTAAAATATATGATATTCATATCATAATTAAAATTCTAAATAAAAAGGAATGATGATCGAACTGCATGGACCATAATCACCAAACCAAAACAAACGTGAAAAATTACGTAGTTAACACCTGAAATGATGATGATAATGAAGGATTGTTTGTGAATGGATAATAAGATATTATAAGTAAGTCATTTTTATTATTGGTTTTATAATGTTTTTATTATATATATATATATATAATTAATTTAAATTTATTATATACCAGGTTAGATCACTTATAAAGCAAGTTGGACTTCAGGTGAGGGTTTTCATCTGAGTTTCCCTTTATTGAGACAAGTATATTATCTATGCATCTATTTTCATTTTAAAGGGTTTATACTACTTTTTGAAATATCATATCATAAATTATATGGTAATAATTTTATTATTATTTTAACTATAATCCCTCTATTTCAAGGGGATTTTATTCAAATGTTCCCAAAGGCGTAAGTGTTTCATCTCAATTTCTCTTAATTGAGATATTAATTAATGAAATGAACCAATTTATTATATATATAGTGTATATATATAGAAGGAATGTTTTTATAATAAATTATTTAATGCGAGATATTTATAGAAGCATGTGATTTTAACCCATTTAAGGACTTTTATTTCAAAAATTATTAAATCTAGAATCGTTTTTCACCTCAATTGTGTTTCATTGAGACATTTTACATATTATACATCTATAATTTTTTATTAGGTATATATACCACAATAATAAGTGTTTTATGTTACAATATTATCTTTTATGGGGATTTTATATGATTAAGACTTTTTATGGATAATATTATATGATCTATCTATCCCAAATCTTATGTATTTACTTATCCTCTAGTTATTTTTGCATATTACATGTTTTAATTTATTTTTTCCTACTTTTAGTACTAATGAGATAGAAAGAATGTTTTTATGAAAAACCAGTTTATTTCCCTCTTTGATCAAGAATCTTTTCTTAATTCTCCATATTTTCTTTAAAAAAATAAAGAATTTTTTTATTATTCATTGAATATCATTAAAATTTATTTTTATATACATTTAACTTTTTTTAAATGTTTAAAAATAATTTTCTTATCATTTGAAAAACATAGAACTCTTTTATTTTTACAGAAAATGTGAAAGGAATTTTTTGTTTAAAATGAACCACATGAAAAAAATTTCCCACCATCATGAATAATATTTTATTTAAATATTCTTATATAATTTCCCTTTAATGTTTTCAAAGAACATTTTTCATTATTATATTTTGAAAATTTTAGATTATAAATAAGTGACTTCAAATGAAAAAGTTATTTTCTTTGGATGGTTAATGATTATGGTGATTAAATTTTTATGAAACTTGTATCCATTACATATGTTATGATATATAAACAGGATGATTGTTCTATGAACTTGTGTCATAAATATGTATGGTTTTTTATTACATGTGGGGTGGCTCTATTATAAACCAAGGGTAGGTGGTTACATTACAAACCATGATTGTTTGGATCGATTATATCCCTCCAATTAATTGGGTAATTATAGATATTTCATCATATAATAATGAATTTATTAGGAGTGAACCCAATTTAGAAAGGGTATTTTCAAATATGATAATCATGGGAGTAAACCTTGACTATGGAAATGATGTAATATAGAATGAACTCAATCCTGTATGATTGTCTTGGTTGTAAAACTTAACTAAAAAAATATTTTATATGCTTATTTTCATGCCACAAAATTATTTCTTATGATTAAAATATGTTTTCATAGACCATGATTAATTATTGATGACTCTAAACTCTTGTATATTATGTATTTTGATTAATAAAACTTGATTTTATATTTCGTGATTATGATATAGGAATTTATGGGTATAGTTTTATAAAGATTAGCTCATGTTATCTTTTCGTTATGATTATCTTATAATCACTTGTGATCATTTATTAATATATCTTATTTTTACCTTACTAATCATCTGGGCACACCCTTTACTATTTTTCTCTTCCTCGGGTTATAGAGAATGATTTTATATATGTTATGTATAAGAAGGGTGCTGGTTGTGAAGAACTAAATGTAAAATGTTGGGGATATTTTATATTCTAATTGTTTATATATTTGAGTTTCTAAAGATACTAAAGCACTATAGTAATTAGGTATAAATTATTGAAAAATGTATTTATTATTCATCTAAAATTATAACATATTTATGAATGAATAGTATGGGACACTATACAAAGTGTCATTAATCCTCAAAGGATTATGGTGGTTCAATTTTTTATGAACCCTTCTGAGATTATTTTATAGGAAAATCAAAGATTTATGAAATCTATAATGGCTTAAAAGATATTTATAAAGTCTTACATCCCTTATACAATGTCTTATGTATAGTTTTTAATTTTTACAACCCTTCAAAAATTATTATTCAAAAACTCAAAAATATTACATGTTATATTAAAAGGTATTTTTGAAACCTACATTTTTTGGACTTCAACTAACTTTAAATTATTAATAGATTCCTTATAGATCCTAATACATTGATAAAAATTCTTATGTATTTCTCCAAAATCATACATAATTCAAGAGTATTGTGTATGGTTAAATACTTATACATTTTTCAACTTTAATTAAAGAATTTCAAATTCTATTCAATTAAATCCCAGATCTATTCCAAACTTATCCATACTACCAAAACCCATCACCACATATAATATAATTTATTTTATGTGAGTATTAACATGATTTATATATTGAAAATAAAATCCAACACATTAAATATATCCACTTCAACTCCTTTTCACTTCAAACCTTTTTATTCCTAAACTAAACAATCAACCCAAGTTATCAGCATCATTAAAATGGATCTTGGGATCAACAATTTCCCATTTTGAATTTTTTATAAAATTAAGGAACATAAATTACCATAAAACTTAACCAATAAAATAATGAATAATCATTCTTTAATCCTAATCCTACTTGAGCTATCTAAAAGTTGGAATTACAAATACTGGATAAAAATTTAATGTTTTACATAATAAATAATGACTACATTAAATTCTACATAACCCTAAATTTCAATTGAAACAACATAAAAAACATTTATCAGTTTTTGATACCATATGATATACCAGATGAGAAAATATCTTTTTCACTTATTCCAATGATTTATCTTCTTTTCAAAACTATTTTCAAAAAAAATTACTAGTATATTATTGAATATATTCTCAAAAAACAATAAAAAATAGTTCAGAATCAATTCACACCCATAAACTAGAGTCTGAATTTACAGCTTACCCCTTTTAATAACCCTCACTCAATATATTCTCTGCCTAAATAAGATTAAAATATAACATTGAATACCCCATATATATTTTTCCTCTCTTTTTGAATACATTATATGATAAAACCTATAGAGATTTATGTTTAATTTTCTCTCTAACTAGATATAATATCCATATAATAATATGAGAGTGGTGAATGAAACGCCATAACGTATCCTCAAGAGAAAGTATGTTAAACTTCAATTTCAACCATCATTATTTGAAATTAAACATTTAGTAATGGTTTAGTGAACATATCTTCTATTTTCTCTAATATAGGGACAAATTAAAGTTGTAAATCATTTCACACTACAATATATTTTATGAAGTCATATTTGAAAAAAAAAATCTTGGATTGTGAATGTTGAACATGATTCCTTAATAAATTAAAAAAACATTGGTTTTCACTACCCAAAAGTAGTGGAATCTTTACTTTCACCTTGAAGTTTTCCAACTAATTTCTCATCCACAACATTTAGTTAGTGCATTAGTTGCATCAATATATTCTTCTTTAGTAGTACTCAATATCTCATATCTCTATTGTTTTGTGTTACAATACACACACCTCTCTCACAAAAAGAAAAATCCTCTTAATTTATAAATTTTATAATTAATATTTTATTATAAATTTACATATGGGTAACCGAAAATATTAATACTTTTACTATTATAATTATTCAAAAAATAATATATAGTTTCATTAATGTTCCTAATAATTTTTTTCTTATCCATCAAGTAATTTATTTTCATTTCCCTTTTAATCCTAGATTAAATGGTGATAGTATAGATGATATATATTCTAGAATATATTTTTTATAAAAAAAACTCTCAATAAGCTTTCATAATTCTTTAGGATCAACTTTTTTCCATCCGAATCCTTTTAAAACTTGGTTCCCAATGAGATAGGTGTAGAAACTGGTTTTTCATCCTCTATGCCAAATTTTTTTTGAAGAACTTATGCATACTTTTCTTGAGATATAAGATGATATCTTTCTCTAAAGATATTCATAATCCCTAAAAGTATCTCAATTCACAAATCATTGGAAATTTAAATAACTTCTTCATCCCCATATAAAATTATTCAAAAACACATTTTAATTTTCACTCACATATTATATAAACTATATAAAAAATTATACTGAGTGATACTTTTCTATCAAATTTAATATAGATATTTTCTCCCACTATTCCTTTTTCGAACATCAGCTTCATCAAAAATCTATCAAAATTGTAATAAAAATATCTTGGGGCCTTTTTCAACCCATATACAGCCTTATTTAACCTATAAATATAGTACTCATCTTAATAAAGTAATAATCCCCAAATTTTTTCAATATAAACCCCTTATTATAATTTACCATTTTAGAAATTGGGCTTGATATCCATTTTAAATATATTTTAATGTCATATTTTTATAATAGTTAAAAATATTATATTTGTTTCTTGTCTACACCAAGTAAAATTTTCTCTTAAAAATAAATTAATTCAACATGATAATTCTTATTTCACAAAAGTTTTTTTATTTTTAATAACTTCCCCTCTTTGATTTATCTCATATCAAAAAACTAATTTTGTTCCAATCACTTTCATGTATTCATGATTTGTTATCATCTCCCATGTAACATTATTTACATTCTAATTCAATTATCCCATCATAGAATCAACCCATTATTGATGCTCTAAATATTCATCAACGTCTCTAAATTTAGCTTCTAAAATTATTGAGGTGTGTCACATTGTTATAAAATTTATCCATGTTTGAACCTATTCCCTTATTCGCTAATGATATTTTGGACATCCACTTATCTTCTCAGCCCTTGGTGATATGGGTAAAGCTAATAATTATCACTATAATTAACTGAATCATCATCTTCAAGTTGAATTCCTTTATAATATTTACAATTTTCTATATCTTTAACATAAAATTAAGTCAAAATAGCTTCATATATATCAATTTTAGAAAAAAAATATTTATGTGAATCATCTTTTTAATGTTTTCCATCACATTTACATTGACTTGGAAAATGATACCTCTTTTAAAAAAATAACACGTGTTTCCTCTTATATTTGGAGGATAAACTACAAAAATATAATCAACACCTCTCTCATCAAATATCCCATGATTTTCTCCAATGACTATGATAATGAAAGGTCTTCCAAATAATATTAAATATTCAAAGCTTGGGGTCATCTTATAAAACATATTTTAGTATAAAATTTCAAAATTTTATCAGTAAAAGAAGTGATTTTTCATATGAACTAATGCTCAAATATCATGTCAACAAAATAAATTAGAAGCATTATTCTTAATCAACATAGTTCATTCTACCACAAAACCACATTTATTATTCCTTTTAGTCACACCATTTTGTTTTTTTGTGTATAGTTCACTTATATCATGGTGAATACCATTCTTCTCAAGATAATTTGAAATATTAAATTATTGAACTCAGAACTATTATCATTCATGATCTTTTTTGAGGAGTAACCACTCTCTTTTGTACACTTATTATGAAACTCTTGAACATCATAAGTG
Organism: Viscum album; assembly: GCA_963277665.1. Classification (NCBI taxonomy): domain Eukaryota; kingdom Viridiplantae; phylum Streptophyta; class Magnoliopsida; order Santalales; family Viscaceae; genus Viscum; species Viscum album. The sequence goes on along the minus strand of OY728146.1, from coordinate 2,025,874,321 downwards.
TATTTGAGTAATGTTTGATAAACATTAATCAAGAAATTTGAGTTTAGTTATAAATAAAAGAAATAAATCAATTATATATATTTTTTATTTATTTCTCATAGTCCTATAGATGTGAGATTGAATATTCTCTATGGGATGAAATGTATGTATATAAACATTATTATATAAGAGATTTTTAATCTACCATTTTTGTAAAGTGAATGATGTCTTATTCTATTATCTCTTAAACTTGGGAAATTTAGAGATGCCACAATTTTTTTTATTCTTACATATAAATTTATAATTCACTTTGGGCATCACACATAAGAAATATATTACCCTTAGTTCACCTCCATATTTTAATAGTCCTTCTATATCTTAACCACTATACCATGAAGATATATTTTCTAAAAATTACCACATTACATAAATCACAGTGCTTAGAAATTGTTAATCGGTTGTACTTCTTCCAATCAAGATATAAGGTATTCTTGTTATTTAACTTATCCCTTTGAATATCAGCTAAACCATCACAATTTATCTTGAGTAACCCATAATTTATAAAGGCAACTAATAATTCTATTCATTATTCAACAGTATTCAATAATATTAAATCTCCTATCACATTTTAATAACATTCAAAATCAATTATCCTTGGATATTCCCATTTTGAAACCTTGAGTAAAACATAAAAAATGAGTGATTTATATTTTCCATTGTATTTATTTTCCTCAGGCTTATATGTACTATTATTAATACATATTTGGGTTTTTAGAATTGTGAGAGGGCATTTAATATATAGACTAGTATTGTAACATTTTTATAGACTAAATTAAATGGGTTAAGTCCTTTATTAATCTTTGATATAGAAATTCGATTCTGCACTTTGAACATTTATTATTTGATTGGGATTAACCTCCATAAAAATATACCTCCCAAACCTCTAGATTCATTGGAATGTTGATATTTAATCCAAAAAACATTTTTTATTCCCAAACACACCATATTTCCAACAATATCTATAGAAGTCATACATACCTTTATAAACATCCTTTTTTACAAATGTTGGCACATGTATTTATTAATTTTTTTAACCCGCAATATTGATCTATTTTTTAGAACCATATATATTTTAAATTACCAAAATCATCATCTTTAAATCTTATTTTTATCCATTTTATACTAACTTGTTGTAGAAAATTTTGAGTTTTTTCAGGTTCCAAGAATTCCCATTTTTTAAAGATTATTCTAATTTTGACATAAACTTGTTCTTCCTAAATTTATCAATATTCTCATATTTTCCATTCACATTTTAATAAATTTTTTATCCATTTGAGGGTGGTATTTTTATATTCAATATCCATCTACTTATTTGAACATTTTCTAATAGGTTGAATAGAATCATTAAAATTTAATCTGTATTTATTCAAATGTTAATCATTTTTGACCTTTTTTATTGTAGAAGATCAAATTTAATATTATATTTTATAATTCATATTAGTGTTAATGGTATTCTCATCATCATGAAACATATTTTGATCATTAATATATTTTATCAATTTTTTTTTAAATGATTAGATCCCTTGTTATTGGTAAATTGATCATTTTTCTTCAACTTATTATTTTTCATTTCAATATTTGAAATTTTTGAGAGACATTATTTCAGTTCTACAATAAATAAAAACTCCATATATGTTTATTCTTCTTCATTTATAGAATTTATACTTTTATAACAAGTGAAATTTCCAGTTTCACCTTATAAATGAGTATATTATCATCAATATCATCACTAGTTGTTTCAAAATCCTCTCCATATTCACAATCATTACTTCCATCATACTTATATAAGATGATTCTCTTTTTATATTTAGAAATTTTTTTGAACATTCTATTAGAATTTTTCTTCTAATTATTATCCTTATTCTTCAATAATATTCTAGTTAATTTTTTTTCTTCATTAATGTATTTATTATCTTTCAATATTGGATAGTTTACTTGAATATATCCAGTGGATCCACACATAAATCACTTTAGAAGGTGACTTCCTTTATATTTATGTTTTCATTTCTCACCTTATTTTATATAATGGAAATATTTTTACTAAAATTATAATCAACATATTCATTAGAATCAGAAATGATAGCTTCCTCTTTAATAACCACCATTTTGAACTTCTCTAGTTTTAAAGCTTTAAAGAAAATATTATTTTCAAATTGACCCTTAATCTTGATAGAATTTTATTTTTTAAATACATAAGTAATTAAATACTATGTATGCTATAAAAATGGAGTGAACTGAAGTCTATATCTTCTAAACTAAGACCTTTAGATCAATAATGTGAGGTAGAATGCACAAAATCCTCTCTAATATTATAGAATCTTCAAACCTCTCACGAAAACTCTTGAATGTGATTACAATTTCATTAACACTTGTGATGAATCTATGTACAGTTTTATTATACTACATTTTTAGATCATTATACATTATTCTATAAATTTTTAATTTTATCACTTCACTTTATAATTTTCTTATAATATATTTTAATGTTTATCCCAAGCTTGTTGTATTATTTTAATATTTAAAATTTTGAAAAATCTATCTCATAAAGGGACGATAATATGAATTTTCAAGAATATGCCTGATTTTCTTGATTCTTTTTATCTTCCACTCTCATATAAAAATTCTCAAAATGAGTAGAAATATGTTAGTATCAGCATCCAAGAAATTAATTCTTATTAATGAAATATAAGGTAGCATCTGATGGTTTTAGTTATGAAAATTTTTTATAGCATATCACCAATATTTTCAGCTACTACGAGATTCATAATTCATTTTATTCTTTTCATTTAAAATTTCACATTTCCTCTTGTTTTTTTAGTTTTATTACTGGGTTTGGAGATGTTTCTCATGGATTCAAGGTGCTTTGTAATTAAACCTATTACAAATGAAGTTTTATGTATCCCACCAACATTCTAGTGAGGTAAACATCCTATTCATGGGCTTGTTAGTATCTATGACATTCTGTTGTATCCAAAAACTAGTAGGTGACACCGATCATGGGTGAAAAAGTAATGGATGTATCATATTGTTTTGACTCCAATACACCACATTTTATTTGTTAATCATCATCCCCTGATCATTAATCAAACCACATTAACATGTAGGATCTATTTGGACATCTTTTTATCTCACAACTCAATTCACTGGCATATATAAGTGTTAATCCAAGTCATAGTTCTCTCTTGTTAATATTTTCATTTTTTTTGATCTAATATATCCTTCTTGTTGTTATTACATCTTTCCAAGGGTTATGGAGACCCTTTTAATTTTATGGATATTAGATTTTAATCATATTATTTATAGATATAACATGAAATTGATGTGGTTTTTGGATCTACAATCCTCTTGGTGCATTGATTGGTAATTGTGGTGGTAAGAGATTCATTTAGTTTTCTCTGTTTAGGAAAGTATTAATTTAGATATTATTGATTGTGAATTCAGGGTTTAGGGTGATTCTTTGATCCCTAGTTTCATAATTTCTTCAAAAAGTGTGTACCCCAAGTGACTATTGATACTGTAAGTGTTTTATGGTAGGTGGTTTTATGATTTTCATTTGTTGTACAATCCTAGTTTTCTCACTCCATGAATTTGGTTACTAAATGGTTAGAAAACATGGTTTATTCTATTCTGTTGAAAATGGATTTTTAAATTAATTTAAAGGAATTAATTTTGAAATAAAGTTATTTTTATAACATCTATGAAAATTTATTTCTCCCCTGGTGTTGTCAATAGATATGGTTTTAAAGCATGTTTTGTATGGATTATCAAATAAAAATCCATTTGAATAATTTTGGAATAGTAAACACAACTGTGATCAATGAGGTAGTAGGGATCTATCCTCAAGGATGAACTCATAAGCTCGAGACCTATTCTTCTAGGGTAATTTGTACACTCGATGGCCAATTCTATGGTTGGGAGCCACTCCTAGGAAGGAAATCTAACCCCATAGACCTATTATTCTAGGGTAATGTGTACACCTAGTGGCCTATCGATCACATGATTTTACAATTATTATTCATAACTTATAACTAAAGTGATTCAAGGGATAGTTTTTCATGATTATTATCTTTGAAATGTACATTTATATTTCTTATGGAAATGATTTAGAAAAAATATTATTAATATATTTTAAAAGTTGTGAAAAGGGGGATTTCTCCATTTTATATACAACTTTTTAAAATTTTATCTAATCGCGTGTCGTTGTTTACTTGATCTTAATTGATTATTTATAAATTTTTCATATTAAATAATTGATGGTATCCTACTGGTATTATTTTTCTCACACACTGTATACACCTTTATGTGTTTATAGAGCTTCTTTTTTTCTAATATAGGTAAGGGGAAGGAACTCTAGGGTGGAAGTAGTTTTTTCGTTAGTTGTATATGAGGGTATGGTATTCATCATACATTACATAGATTTGGGTGTTTTTTATTCATTCATTTTTTCTTGGTTTTGAGTATTTTTCAAATATTTTTCCTTACTTTTGTATCTCATTCATTATTCACATGTTTTTTAATACCGGAATTATCCATTTCGGTTATTGTAACTTGTGTTATTTTTTTATAAAAAACATTTATTATGGAATTTTTTATATTCCTAATCTCTTAACACCAACCTATAGGGATCTTTAATACCCTTCTGTGTATATCTGAACTAACTCAGTTTTCATATAGTTGGGTAACCTAGTTTGGTTTGTGAAAAAATAGTATAAAAGTGTGGTTTGTGTGTTTCCATTGTTAGTGTAATTTTTTTATGTATTGAAAGATAGTATATATATATTTTGGGAATTGAAGCATAGGTTTCAAGTGAGTTACTAGTCATCTCTCATTATAATGAGCCTTAAGTTATCACGGATGGATGGGAAATGTATCTTTTGGTATATAGAGTGTTTTGATCCTAGATTTTATAACTCTATGTCTCTTTATAATTATAGTAGACTTATATTTTTCTATGTTAAAATCCATTCTTGGTTCTCTTGTTCTTGTATCTATTTTCCTGATGTTTTTTAGTATTATTCCCCCCATAAGTCTACCAAAAAACACTTAGGATGGTGTTTCCAATGAGCCTTGGTATGGAAACCCACCAGTTGATAAAAATATCTTTGAAGTATTTATGTGTATGATCTATGGTATGGACCAAGGTGTGGGACATTCACATATTCAAGAGAGAGAAGCAAAACCTTGAGGGGATAAGGACAGTAATTGACCCCATGAATTTAATTCCCGGAAACCACAATATTTACAAGCTATGAAAGATCCTCATGGGGTGTATGATTTCATAGGGAATATCTTAATTATCTTTGATTTCTTAGATACTCCTATCTTTTTAAAGTTTAGGTCTATTTTTTCAAGATATAAGTCCTGAGTAGGTGGTGGGACTTGTCTTTTTAAATAATCATGAGGGCTTCAAGTGGAATTTCTTAAATCCCATTTTATCTAAATAATTATTCTCATAACATATTATCCTCGTGAAAATACATAGAATTATTAAATCTTGATTAATTTAAATAGACATTTATGGATTATTCTAACCACTTTGTTGAACTATCTCTATTTTCAAATGAGATTATATTTAATGATAAGATAAATTATCAAAGGTTTTAGATGGGTATTCGACCTGATATCGATTATCAAGTCTTATTATTAAATCTAAACACTAATTTTTTAGTGGTGTACTAGGATTTTATAGTATAGATTGACCTAGTGGGTAAGTCAGGGTTGACTGAAGTTCCTCCTATATCTAGTGGTAGCTTTAGTGGTTCTTATAAGGGAAAGAGGAAGAAAAGTAATTTTCAATGTGGAAAAGTTGTGGTTATTTTAAGAATCTTTTTCCAATACCTCTATTTTTTTTCCTAAAGTTTTACCAACATATTCATATAGACACATGAATCAATATTTTTCTATTACTCCATACATATGCAAACTATGAGGAAACTATGGTCACTTATAGAGGTTCTATCGAGCTTTTTCTTTTCTTTACCAAGGAACAAGATTTTCATTTCGAAGAGGATCTATGGAATAATTAGATAATTCATAAAAAATAGGGTTACAGTTAATAGACTCTATAAAAAATATATTAATAATTGTATAAGAGTTTCCTATAGAAGTTGATATGGGTCTTGAACAGTGAGAGGTATTGTTTATTTTCCATTAACCATAGTGATTTCATTATTTTATGTCGGTGGATCTTAGTCCTTTGAATCAAAACATATAGTGTATATTTTAAAACATACAATATATATAATTTTATTTATCAAATAATTGGGGATTCCTTTATGAAATATGGAGTAATATTTTCTTGTCCCTTGTGATCATTATTTTTTTGCGATGATGAGCAAGTTTTGGAATTTATGAATCTTAAATTGGACCTTTTTAATGTTATTAATGGGATATATATTTCAATTTTTTAAAAGTATTAGATCAGTTTTTATCATTGGTGGGTTTCCATTATATCCCCAGATGTGAACTCCCATATATTTCAATGTGATTGGGACCTATGTTCTATTCATACATGACCTCTACTTCTAGATCCTATTAGGTTGATGTCTTTTTATAAAACTAAGATAACTAAAAAAATAGTTTTGAGTTTTTTATGGTATTCAGTGATCTACTTGAACTACTTCCATATAAATTTTTATGTTTCCTTATAGATAGGGATGTAAAGTTATTTATTGACCTGGTTCCATGAACTCAAAATATATTGATTAAATATTTCCATATAGCTATAGTTTATTTGAAATAAATGAAAGTTTAGTTCAATGATTTGAGATCCAATGGATTTATATGCCCAATTATGTCATCTTGGGTATATCTTGTGCTATTTTACAATAAAACTAATGGAAATATCCACCTCTGCATTGATTATTTAAAGCTCAATCAATTAATGATCAATAATAAATATTCCTAGTCTCATATTGATGATTTATTCGATTGGTTAAAAGGGGAAAAGTGGTTCTTAAATATTGATCATTAATCAAGTTATCACTATCATAAATTCATGGATTTATATATTTCTAATACCACCTTTAGAATAATGTATGACCATTTTGAGTAACTCCTGATTCATTTTATCTAAACCAATGGTCCTATTTTCCTCATAGAATTAATGAACTGAATTCTCCCCCAGTATCTTGGGACTTTTATCTTTGTGTTCATGGAATAAATCTTAGTGTTATCTAATACCAATGAGGATCATTTTTTTCCCTTGAGACATATTTTTGGGATCCTAGGGGATCACCGCTTATATTAAAAATTAACAAATTTCTAATTCTATATATGAAAAGTTAATTTATTAGGACATGTGTTCTTTGAACTTGTATCTCAGTTGATCCTAAAAAGGTGAAAATTATCATGATATAGGAAGAAACATGGAATGTACTTGATATTTTTAAGATTCATTAGTTTACCAATATAGTATCGGTGGCTTATAATGGATTTATCAAAAACTTTCATCACCTTTGACTTCTCTCACCAAGAATAGAGGGAAGTTATTGTTGGGTTCAAAGTGTCAAGAATTCATTGGTGATCTAAGGTGGTGTTTAACCTCTACACTGATTCTAGCCCTAAAAAATGTTGAACATGCCTATATGGTTTACTATTATGCATTAGGTGTAGGTTTGGGTTGTTTCCTTATGCTAGGAGATCATGTAGTGTCTTATGGATCATGTCCTCAATGACATCATGAGAGGAACTATACCACTCGTGATTTAGGACTCACAACTTTTTTGCATCCCACAAAATATATTGACATTTTATTTCTATATATAAGTTTAGCATTTACTGTAAACATAAAATTCTGGGTTAGATAATTTCCTGGAAATATTTGAACCTCTGGTAGAGATTTTGGGTGGAATACATATATTCAATCAACTTTTCCATTACATTTACTCTATGAAAGGGTGATATGGTTACTATGGATCTTATTAAGAATCTTCATTTGAATTCTATGAATTAAAAAGATGATTAACAGAATTCAATGGTCCTTCTCACATGGATTCATATGGGAGTTTGGGAGAAGTATTTTGGAAATGTTTTGGCTACTGTGCATTTGACATCCACTCTCCTTGACATGATTCCCCAAGATAAGAAATAAGATAATGAGTTCTAGAATATAAAATATTCTTTTTATGGTAGAGATACCATAAATGGGTGGTCTCTCTTCATGGAAGGTATAATTTATTTCAAAAACTGGTTTGTTGCACCATCTATTATGAGAAATTTAGTATTCATAAATTTACATCATTCTTTGTGAGTTCCAAAGTGGAAGTAAAAAGATTTTTTTGTATAAAGTATATTTTCTAGTGTCCTTTTATCAAGATAGATTATTTTTTTTCTTTATATATCCAATACAACAACTCTCATATTTTTCCATATGAGTTTGGAGAGGCTTCCATTATAGTAACAGTATTTTTACATGAAAAAAATGGTAAGATACGGTTTATTCATCAATATTTGGTGATGGATAAAAGTGGGTATAAGTCCTATGTGGATAACTATAATTATACTTCACATTTGTGGTTAGTGACTAGGTTTTCTTGAAAGCCTAACCTCAGATGGTCCACTGACGACTCAAAAAATAAATAAATCTAACTCATATATATGTGGTTCCATTTAAGATCCTTGAATGGGTTGTAAAGGTGGATTATCAATTTGATGTATCACCTCAATAATCTTTGATCCACAATTTCTTCCATGTTTTACAAATCAAAAAAAATTATCAGGACATGTCTCATTTTCTCAAGTCGGAAAAGATCGATATAAAACTGGATATGTCGGTGTTCTTGCAACCTCTTCGGGTTATTGATTCTAAATTAAAGGTTCTATGAGAAATTTTTATACCAATGGTTCAATTTATGTGGCAGCATGGGTTAATCTCATATGAGACATGGTGTAAATATTCTATAATGAGGGATTAATTTCCAAAACTCATTATAGATACTCCTTTTTTCACATATAATTTTATGCAGAAAAGGAAATATGGTGGGGAGAATTGTAATATCTCATTTATGTATTAAGGTAAAAGCAACTTATTATATAATTTTCATCTTTTCTGTTCTAATATCATCTTGTCTCTTATTGTTTTTAGTTTTGTTCGAGGGGTTATAGGTGTGTCTCAAATATTTGAGGATGGGTAGATTTCAACCTGAAGCAAAAAAAATTGAAGGTGTTCCATATGATAGTCAGTGAGAGCTACATCCAAATAGTAGTCATGGAACGGGATATAGCATTTTTTTTGTAACCACCATCCCACAAGTGGGCTAGATAGTTGCTACTGTATCTTTGAAATAGCCACTGGTTCACCCATAGAACCAATCTGGGAGAAGATAGTGTGGTTAGTATCGTATTTTTATTCCAATGAAACCCTTATTTTATTTTTAATCATTCTCCCATAATTCTTAATTGATCCAATGAAACATGAAATCTATCTTTGGGCATCTTTTTCTCTCACAACTCAATTTATTTATGGATCGAAGTGTCAATCAAAGCTATAATCTTCTCTTGGTAATATTATCTCTATTTTGATCTCAGATCCCCTTCCCCTTTGTGTTCTGCTTACCCAAGGAATATGAAAACCATGTCAATTTGATGGATCTCATTTCCTGAACATTTTCTTTATAGATCTATCATGTAATTGAGTGGTTTTTTCTATTTCTCCATTCCATTTGGGGTGTTTCTGAGGAATCATGGTGGTTAGTGATTCATTTTTTCCATTACTCTAAAAAATGATAATTTAGAGATTATTGATAGGGGAATTCGTTTTTAGATTCCTATTATACTCTCTAGTTCCCTTGGTTCTTATTGTATTATGGTCCATGTGTGACTATTGATATCCCAAGTGTTTCAAGGTAAGTGGTTTTATAATTTGGATTTGTTCTGCAAACTTTTTTTTCACACATTTAATTTGGTTATTAAATAGTTAGAAAATATAATTTTTGGATTTATTTTCAAAATATATTTTGATATGAATTTAAAGGAATGACTTGTAGAATAATTTTGTTTTGAAAACGTTTTATGAAAATATATTTTCCCCTTGGTGATGTCAACGGAAATGGTTTTAAATCATATTTTGTATGGATTCATAGATGAAATTTCCATTTAATGATTTTTATATGGCATAACCCACTATGATCAATGATTATGTTGGGATATGTCCTCAAGTATGAACTCTTTACCCTAGAACTATTCAACTAGGGTAATTTGTGAACTAGGTGGCATAATCGGGAACAGGGAGCCACACTTGTGAGTGAACTCTTTCCCCCGAGACATGTTCTTATATGGTAATGTACCTATAAAGTATCATAAAAATCAAAATATTGTATGATAATCCTTAATGTACTTAAAATTGTGTGACTCAATGGATACTTTTCAAATATTATTATCTTTGAAATATTTCATTACATTACTCATAAAAATGTTTTGAACACTAAGTTACTATTTTGTTTTATAAAAATTGAAAATGTGGATTATCTATGAATTATATAAAATGATTTAAAAGTGTATATCATTCATTATCTTTTTATACCTGAGAATAATTGGTTTATTTTATAAATTTTTCATCTAAAACACATTATGGGATCTTACTGGGTTTGTTTTTCTCACACCCTACATACCCATTTAGTGTAGTACCCCTAGTTTGAGATATTTAGCCTTTCTTTATGCATTTTTATGTGTTTAAAGTGCATGAAATGAGTTGGGAAATGGTTGGGAGAGTTTTGAATGGTTTTGAATGAGTTTGGAGGCTTTTAAAGGGACGCACGGTTAGTGTAAACCGTGCGGATGTTCCAGGAACCGTGCCAAGGGAGGAAGAGGGCTTCGCACGGCCTGTGCACGGTTTGCCAAACCGTGCGAGTAAACTATGCGGGCAATTTTTCTTGAGGCAGTGGCGTGCACACGGTTTGCTAAACTATGTGGGCTAAACCGTGCGGCCACTTAAAGTTGGAGTTTTTAAGTCTGGGATCCCTTAGGATTGACCTAAAACACTCCTCTCTTCCTCCAACTCGAGCCTCACTCGGTATTTTTGGTTCTCAGGGGATAGAAGGGCTCTCCAACTCATTTTGGAAGGGTTTTAAAGAGTATTCAAGAGGGTTTCAAGGCAATTTCTCTCGGGTAAGTCTTATCCCATGGTTCCTTGGTGTTTTCCTCTAGATCTTCTCTTCCCTCCTTCTTCGTTTTCTAGATCTACACTTTTTGTGTGTATATCTAGGGCTATTTTGGCCTAATATGCTAACGTTTGGGCCCGTTGATGTTATTCAAGGGTTTCTAAGGAAGTTTCGAGGAGGCTTTCTACCGAATTGGGGTCCGTTTGGGCGAAAGGTCTATTTCGCCAAACCCTAAGAGGTAGGTGGCCTCTCTCTCGACTCCACTTGGTGGAATTGTGTGGTGCATTTATAATTAAATTGTTTTTTTGAAGTTTAATTGGTAAATCATGGGGAAAATTTGTGGAAAATTTATCGGAGATAAAATTGGGGGGGGGGGGGGGTTTGGCATGAAATTGGGATTTTGGGAAAATTGGGTTTTGTTGGAAATGGATTCAATGGGATGATTTTAAAATGTGTATTGTAAAATTAAATTGAACTTGAGCGTGATAATGGCATGTGATGGTGATTGCAATAATGGGTGCTTTTGTGTGGCTTGTGCTTCTGTGGATATGAATGGGATTTTTTATTGCAATGTGTTGTGATATTGTGGAGTGGTCGTTAAAGTGCCACTATAATTCGGGAGATGGATGGATCATAGTCAGAAGGGTCACCATCGATAAAGTGGACGAGAAAGTACCAATTTTCGGGTTGTGAATGGGTTGGGCCGAGAAAGTACCCCTGTTGTTGGTTGATTGTTTTATTTTTTAATGTTTTTGGATGGGTCTTGTGAGTGAAATATGAACATGGTAACCGGAGTGTGTCTTGATTGTGGTGGTTTCCCTTGTGTGGCATGTTTGTCTTTGGTAACCAGTTTTTCTTTGGAATTGTTTTATATAAAATATTTTTTATAAATGTGCTAACAGTTTATCCTAGTAGCATGTGTAGGGAATTCATATGGAGAAATACTACTGATTATTTTTACTCACCCCCTGCTTTGGAACTTTGGTGTCTTTGCAGATGTAGTATACCGGGACGTGGGAAAAGTGAAGGCATCTCTATCTTTTAGCGGTGCCTCGTGATGCTTGGTGGTGCATGGAGCTTGGAGCTAGGGTGGAGCTGTGGTTGTGTCACGGATTTTTGTGGTTGCCTTTTGGTTTCCGTTTTACTCTGATGCTTTGGAAATATCCGGTTGTATAAACCTTTGGTTGTTTTGACATGGTTGGTAGAATTTAAATGCATTCATTATAGTTGTTGGTTGTTGGTTGGTTGGGTTATCCTCTTTAAGGAAAATCATTCCCCACTTTTCTTTTGAAGTCGTCAGCATTTATTGCCATCCTTTCTCGCCTTGGGAATGTTGCTTAAGGCTAAGTGACCCTCACCGCCACCTCAAGCTAGTGAGGTAGGGGTGGGGTGTAACAAGTTGTATCAGCTTGTTCGGTCCTTTGGAGTTGATTCTCGGATTTGGAGTTGACATTTGTTCTTGGTTATTCCTAGAGTCGGGATGGTAGCAAGGCGTAGGACTGTCGGAACATGGAATGTATAGCATAAAAGGACATAGATAACCCTTTTATGCGGAAATTCAAGTTACCAGGGAGTTGGGAACATAAGTGTTTTGGAGACACTTATAGGCATTGGAAATCTCATTGTCATGGGTGTAGCCAATGAGATGAGCATGACATGTATGATATAAAAGACTTCCCTATAGGATTCAAATTTCATTGGGTTTAAAGATTTATGGGTAGAATTGAAAAATGTTTTTTTCAAATGTGTGAACCAGAAATTTGAATAAACATGGTATTTTGAAGATGGTGGATTTTCAAAAATGGTGCAACATGGGAAATGTTCAAGAACGGAAAGCCTAATTGTGATTAATTGTTATGAAATGGTATTTTATATGATTGATTCGTCATGTCTATGGTAGCGAGGCTTATGCTTGGTTGTTATATGTTTATAGAAATGGCATAGGGTCGGCGTTGTAGAGACCAACTGGAAGCGGCTGATGAGAATCTGGTTGCACCTGAGCCCCAAGTCAACCGGCAACTAGTTCAAAGTATAGTCCATGCTTTCCAAGCGGTGGGATGTATAAATAGAATGGAAGATCCCAAGCATGTCGACTATGTGGCTCAGTTTTAGAAGTAGAACCCACCCGTTTTTAGGGGTGATGCAGACCCAAAAAGGGAAGAGGCATGACAGTCCCGAATAAATAGAATTTTTGAATTCATGGGAACCCCGACCGAGTTGAAGGTCAGGCTAGCAACGTATAATCTGGAGGATATTTCCCATCAATGGTGGGAGCTGGTAGTCCAAGTGGGGACGGACCAGGGTATGACATGGGAAACCTTTGAGGAATTGTTTAACAAAAAATTCTACCCTCATACGTTCAAGATTCAGTGTACAACTGACTTTCTCAGTTTGAAGCAAGAACAGATGTCGGTAATGGAGTATGCCTCTAAGTTTATGAGCTTAGTGTGGTTTTCACCCGAGGAGGCGGGTAGCACGTCACTGAAAGCGAGGATTTTTGAGTCGGGGCTTGAGGTCATAAATTCGATCTAAAATAGCGGTGCTGTGTATCAGGGACTATACAGAAATGGTAAATCGAGCCTCGGTAGCTGAACGAGATCGGTTGGGAACTCCGGGCAGAGAAAGCATGGTGATACCCACAGGGACTAGTGGGAACTCTAACGCTGGGTTCAATCGAAAGAGGGACACATATTCTTAGAGTGAGAGCACAGCACAAAATGTGACGACGGGATCGGTGAACCTTCCTCCGAAGCCCTAGAGTAAATTGGGCTGTTTTCAGTGTGGCTCATCGACGCATATCAAGAGGGATTTCACGGAACAACCCAGAGCATGTTATAGTTGTAAGCATACGGGTAATCTCTAGCACTTCTGTAGTAATGATCCAAGGGCAGGTGTGTGTGACACTCTGGAAGGATCTTAGGCATCCTATGCTTTGAAAGGATGGGGGCAGCAAGATACCCCTCATCAGCAGGGTAAGGTTAGTCATGGTGATTCTCAGAATACCATGATGCCTTAGCAAGGCAATAAAGAGCATAGTGTGACAACGAAGGAGTTGTTCGGAGCTGAGAAAGTTGTGATGGATGATCATTTGGGACCATCCACGGTGCAAGGTACGATTCTTTTAAATTCTACATGCATGAAAGTGTTGTATGATACCGGTGTTTCACACTCTTTTATTGTTGCCCATGCTGTTTAGTTACTGGGTTTAAAGGGAGAGATACTGCCCTTAGTTTTGAAACATCAAACTTCTCTTGGTCGAATATAGTGTTGATCCTTCTTGTGTAGAGAATTTTGTATCATTGTGGGATAAATTGAGATAGTGTGGGATTTCTCAGTACTTGACATGGATAGCTATGATGCAATCTTGGGTATGGATTGGCTAATATCCTTTAAGGCCCACAACGATTGTGATTCACAGACAGTCATTATTACGACAAATGATGGCATTGGACATCTCTTTAGAGGGGAGAGGCATGAGAAGTAGGTTGCAGTAGGCTTGTTGGCACCGACAGTTGGCACATTATCGTATCAATTGGCAGTCTTGTCGTTTGAAGCAATAGAAGATGTTGAGCAGAGAGTTCTTCCTGAAGTTGTGGATCAGTTCATGGATGTTTTTCCTGAATAATTCTATGGGTTACCTCCCGAAAGAGAATTGGAGTTTACGATTGATCTCCTTCTGGGGACCAGTACTATCTCACTTCCGTCTTACCGGATGGCACCTGGAGAATTGAGGGAGTTGATGGTCCAATTGTAGGAGTTATAAAATAAAGGATTTATCCAGCCTAGCACGTCTTCGTGGGCAACGCCGGTGTTGTTTGTGAAAAAGGCGGATGGAACTTTGAGGATATATGTTGATTATCGTAGACTTAACCAAGTGACGATAAAGAATAGATATCCACTTCCACGAATTGATGATTTGCTCGACCAGTTGAGTGGAGACCAATGCTTCTCCAAGATCGACCTGAGGTCGGGATATCATCAACTGCAAATAAGGAAGGAGGATATCCCTAAAACAGCTTTCAGAAGTCTATATGACCATCATGAGTATGTTGTTATGCCCTTTGGTCTAATGAATGCGCCAGCGGTGTTCATGGCATTCATGAACCGGATATTTCAGAGATATTTGGATTCATTTGTGGTGGTGTTTGTAGATTATATTCTGTTGTATTCAAAGACAAGGGAGGATCATGAGCAGCACTTGGCAATAGTTCTAGAGATCTTGCGAGATCATCAGTTGTATGTCAAATTGTCAGCATGTGACTTTTGGATACAGGAAGTCTGTTTTCTTGGCCATGTGATTTCTGAAAGGGGTGTTTTAGTGGATTCGGAAAAGATAGAGGCCGTTATCTCATGGAAACCACCAAATAATGTGTTTGAGGTACGGAGTTTTCTCAATCTATATGGGTACTACCGCCGATTTTTTCATGATGTTTCACCTCTGGCTTCACCAATTAAATCGTTGACAAGAAAGAATGTTGAATTCTAGTAGAACGAGCAGTGTCCGCAGTGCTTCAAAGAGCAGAAAAGTATCCTTACATCAGCACCAATTTTGGTTCTTCCAGAACCAGGAAAAGGGTATGTGGTGTATTGAGATGCATCAGGATCATGGTTGGGGTGCATTCTCATGCAACGAAATCATGTGGTTGTGTATGTCTCATGGTAATTGAGAGTGAATGAGAGTAACTAACCAACTCATGATTTGGAGTTGGCGGCAGTGGTCCATGCCTTGAAAATGTGGCGCCATTATCTCTTTGGTGAGAAAATCACGGTCTACACGGATCATAAGAGTTTAAAGCACATTTTCACACAAAGGGATCTGAACTTGAGGCAAAGTATATGGATGGAATATCTCCAGATGTTTGATTTTTACTTAATGTAAACACCGGGTAAGGGAAATTTGGTGGCGGATGAATTACGTAGGAAATCATATGCTCAGGTTGTGAAACCGGCATCGGACCAGTGGAATTTGATATCAGTTATAGCCGATATGCGGTTGGAATGTGAGGACCATAGTGATAGAGAGGTCTTCTTTCTGGTTATGTTGATTCCTAACTTGGTTGGCCTGGTTAGAGAGGTATAGATATTTGATCCTGAATGTGTGACCATGGGTTCGAGACTCAATGGTGGGGAGACCATTGAAGGTTGTAAATTGAATAAAGAATCAGTTTTTTGTTTCCAGAATCAGATAGTTGTACCAGTGGCTTTTCAGGAGGATCTTCTCAGGCCATACCATCATTCCAGGTGGGCTGTCCACCCTGTAATTCAGAAGACGTATAAGGCGTTAAAAGCATAGTTCTAGTGGGTTGGAATGAAAAGAAGAGTGGCTGAGTTCATTTCACGATGCTTGAATTTCCAGCAGGTCAAGGCAGAGCACCAGAGGTCAGTGGGAATGTTTTAGTCTTTACCTATCCCTGTTTGGAAGTGGGATCAGATAGGGATGTATTTTATCATAGGTCTTCCAAGAACGGTTAGAAAACACGATGCCATTTGGGTGATAGTGGATCGGCTAACGAAGTCGGCCCATTTCATCCCAATTTTTGAATCTCATATGGTGGAGGATCTATCCGAGATCTATATCCGAGAGGCGGTAAAGAGGAATGGAGTTCCAATTTCGATTGTATCATATAGAGATCCGAGGTTTACATCTCGTTTCTGGAAATCTTTGCAACAAGCCCTTGGAACAAAGTTGACCATGAGTATGGCATATCACCCTCAGACGGATGGACAATCTGAGAGGATGATAAAAACCTTTGAAGATATGTTGGGAGCTTGTGTGATGAATTTTGGTGGCTCATGGGAGGAGCACCTGTCCTTGGTTGAATTATTTTATAATAACAGTTATAAATCATCCATACAGATGGCTCTGTTTGAAGCATTGTATGGGCGGCTGTGTCGTTCTCCACTATGTTGGGTGGAAATGGGTGAGTCTTCGATGGTTGGACCGAGTCTTGTCCAGGAGACTACAGGAAAGATCAAGTTGATCAGGAAAAGGATGAAGATGGCTCAGAGTCATCAGAAATCATATGCGGATCATCATTGACGACCGTTGTCGTTCGGGGTGAGTGATCATGTTTTCTTGAGGATTTCCCCTCAGTTGGGACATCGTCGGTTTGGGAAACAAGGGAAGTTATCTTCGATGTACATTGGACCTTTTGAGATTGCAGAGCGGGTTGGTGAGGTTGCCTATCGGTTGTCTTTTCCACCTAGGTTCAGTGCGGTAAACAATGTATTCCATGTGTCGCAGCTGAAAAAGTACTAGCCAGATCCAAGCCATGTTATTCGATGGGATCAGGTTGAGCTAGAGTCGGATGCTTCGTTGGTGCACATGCCAGTGCGGGTTGTGGATAGACAAGAGAAAGTCTTGTGTGGTAAAAGCATCAGTCTAGTTCAGGTTTTGTGGAAACATGGCCAGATCTAGGAAGAAACTTGGGAACGGGAGAAAAAAATGGCAGAGAAGGGGCCCAAGCTCTTTCGGCAAAGGGCGGGGGCACTACATTCCGAGAACAGAAATTCCAATGGTGGGGAGAATGTATTACCCCTGGTTTGAGGTATTTAGCATTTCTTTATGGCTTTTTATGTGTTTAAAGTCCATGAAATGAGTTGGGAAAAGGTTGGGAGAGTTTTGAATGGTTTTGAATGAGTTTGGAGTCTTTTAAATGGATGCATGGTGTGAGTACGGTTAGTGTAAACCGTGCGGATGTTCCAGGAACCGTACAAAGGGAGGCAGAGGGCTTCACACAGCCTACGCATGGTTTTCCAAACCATGCCAGTAAACCATGCGGCCACATGCTCACGAGGTAGTGGTGTGCACACGGTTATCGCATGGTTTTCTAAACCATGTGGGCTAAACCATGAGGCCACTTAAAGTTGGGGTTTTTATGTCCGGGCTCCCTCGGGCTTGACCTAAAGCACTCCTCTCTTCCTCCCACTCAATCCTCACTCGGTATTTTCAGTTCTCAGGGGCTATAAGGGATCTCCCACTCATTTTGGAAGGGTTTTGAAGAGGATTCAAGAGGGTTTGAAGGCGATTTCTCCCGGGTAAGTCTTCTCCCATGGTTCCTTGGTGTTTTTTTCTAGATCTGCTCTTCCCTCCTTCTTAGTTTTCTAGATATACATTTTTTGTGTGTAGATCTAGGGTTGTTTTGGCCTAATATGCTAAATTTTGTGCCCGTTGATGTTAGGCAAGGGTTTCTAAGTAAGTTTTGAGGAGGCGTTCAACTGGATTGGGGTGCGTTTGGGCGAATGGTCAATTTCGCCAAACCCTAAGAGGTAGGTGGATTCTCTCTCGACTCCACTTGGTGGAATTTTGTTGTGCATTTACAATTAAATTATTTTTCTGAAGTTCAATTGGTAAATCATGGGGAAAATTTGTGGAAAATTTATGGGAGATGAAATTGGGGGGGGGAGTTGGCATGAAATTGGGATTTTGGGGAAAATGGATTTTGTTGGAAATGGATTCAATGGGATGATTTTAAAATGTGGATTTTAAAATGACATTGAACTTGAGCGTGATAATGGCATGTGATGGTGATTTCAATATTTGGTGATTTTTTGTGGATTGTGCTTATGTGTATCTGAATGGGATGTTATATTGCAATGTGTTGTGATGTTGTGGAGTGGTCGTGAAAGTGCCACTATAATCCATAAGATGGATGGATCATGGTCGGAAGGTCCACCATCAAGCAAGTGGCCGAGAAAGTACCACTTGGTGGGTTGTGAACGGGTTGGGCCGAGAAAGTACCCTCGTTGTTGGTTAATTGTTTGATTGTGTAATGTTTGTGTATGGGTATTGTGAGTGAAATATGAACATGGTAACTGGTGTGTGTCTTGATTATGGTGGTTTTCTCTTGTGTGGCATGTTTGGATTTGGTAATCAGTTTTTCTTTGGAATTGTTTTATATAAAATGTTTTATATAAATGTGCTAACGGTTTATCCTAGTAGTGTGTGTAGGGAAGTCATATGGGGAAATCCTACTAAGTAGTTGTACTCACCCCCTGCTTTGGAACTTTGGTGTCTTTGTAGATGTAGTATACCGGGATGTGGGAAAAGGTAAGGCATCTCCATCTTTTAGCGGCACCTTGTGATGCTTGGTGGTGCTTGGAGCTTGAAGCTGGGGTGGAGTTGTGGTTGTGTCACGGATTTTTGTGGTTGCCTTTTGGTTTCTATTGTACTCTGGTGCTTTGGAAATATCCGGTTGTATAAACCTTGGGTTGTTTTGACATGGTTGGTTGAATTAAAATGCATGTGTTATAGTTGTTGGTTGTTGGTTGGTTGGGTTATCCTCTTGAGGGAAAATCGTTCCCCACTTTTCTTCTGAAGCCCACAGCATTTATTTCCAGCCTTTGTCGCCTTGGGAACGTCGCTTAAGGCCAAGTGACCCTCACCGACTCCTCAAGCCAGTGAGTTAGGGGCGAGGTGTTACATTTAGGGGTGTATAGATCTCATTCTGTCTAATGTAGGTAATAGAAATGTGATACATGGTGGTGGTGGACCTATTTATTATAACTATGTTATAATATATTGAGGACTATATGTCACAAGGATATGGGTATTTTTTTTCTTTCATGTTGTTTTTTTATATTTTCACACTATTTTTCCTTGCTTTGGTTTCTCTTTCATTGTTGAGTTATTTTGGATTACTGTTATTATCTCTATTCTGGTTGTCTTTTATTTTGTGATTTTGTGGAAAAATAAATCCTAAAGGTAGTCATTAGATTCATATACACTTGTTTCCATCCCTTGGAGATTAGTAATTCCCTTCGTGTCATGTCTACAATAACTAAATTTCTAGATATCTAGGAAACCAAACTTGAAACATGACACTTTTTACCATCAAATGTTGTAATACTCTATTTGTTCATAGAATTGTAATCATCAATTATTTGAGAAAAGTAATTCAGTATCAATGTATTGTAAAAAAACCCCATTTCCTTTAATCCTCCAAACTATAGTGATACAAAAAATGGATCCTTTCCTTAATACCAACCAAAAAACCACACACACGATTAGTTAAATAACTAAGAGGGTGTGATTCAGTGATTTATTGTTCTTATTAATTTTACCATTGTAAAAAACTATCACCACTACTTATATTTATTTAAAATCATTGTTCAACTCACACATGAAAACACAAAACAAATAATAACATGTTTACAAGGTTCTCCTCTCAAAAAAAGAAATCTAATCCTTAGTGTGATTTAGAATCACTTGTGACCACACTAACCAATAGTATCAACCAGGGGATTTTAGAAAGTTGGTTTCTACCATATACTTCCATTATAAGTCTCAAAAATGTGTATATGAGTCCCACATAGTTACAGATATTGAGAAAATTCAGAAAACAAAATGTGGATTCAACCACTTTAGAAAACAAAATTTTCACTATATTTCTTATATCATTCCGAATTTCATTGTATTGAGTTTATTTTTATTCCTCTACAATTTCATACACAATATTGAGTAAAAATTATTCTTCTTCCTTCTTTTTGCCATCTCTCTTTATCTCTTTAATACAGTGAATTGTTAATGCTTCATAATATTATCTCTTATTTTACTATTTCATGAATCCTTTATTCATACACATTTAAACATTTTATACTAATGGTATTTAATGAGTATTATTTTAATAAATTTTTTTGTGGAAGTCTTGAGTCCTTTACCCTTCTTCAAAAATCAAGTCAATTATATTGGAAATATTCTCCATATTTCATACATGTTTGAATTCCAAATATTTAATATGAGATTCCCTCAAGTTCCAACCATGGTATAAACCTCTTAATTCTTTCATAAATTTTGTCTTGGATAATTGATTTGAATGATAGCTATGATATTAAATATTTTCAAACTATTAAAGCATCATCTAATTTAGGTAACTCTATTTCTCAAACAATATGATATCTCAAAATGTATATCTTAATAAATCAAGTATCTTCAGAGACTTAAATCTTACATGGATATTCTTATATTAGGGTTAAATGATATCTTACAAAATGAAATCATCTTATATGGGCCTTTAATCTTATGAAATGATAAAATCATATGGGAAATGTCTCATGTGGCCTCAAAGTCTTATGGTGCATCAATATATTACAAGCCTACATGAGAATATTATATAAGAAACTCAAATTCTTTCACACTCTATAAAGTCTTATGAGATCTTTAAAAAGTATTTTGTTCAATGTTTTTTATCCCCTTCAAAAAAATGTTACACATGGTTTCAAAATCATACGACCCTTCATAAAGTCATATTTGAATACTCAAAAGTCTCATGAAGTCTATGAAAAAGTCTTATGGAAACCTTCCTTTATATAATTTCAACTAACTATGTAATCTTTTGAGATTTATTTAAAGTCCTACAAATCATAAAAAAAGTATTATATCTTCCTCAAAAGACTCATTAAATTCAAGAATCTTATGAATTGTTCAGTAGATGTCCATTTTATATTTTGAATTAATGAATTATGGATTCTCATCAACAAAATCCCAGATGTATTTCATACTACTCCATATAGCCAAAAACCTTTACCTCACATAATATTATATATTTTATGTGAGTTTGAATATGATTTATGTATTAAATCAAAATTAAACATAAGAAACATTTCCACTTCATCTCTTCTTCAATTATAACCTTCCTCTTCAAAAAATCATTAATCGTCCAAAGTTCTGATCATCTTTTATAAAGATTGTGGTTCCAAAAAATTAGTGATATAGGTTCAAATTGATATTATAGTAGTTTTTAGATTAATTGAAACCATTTAAGGGTATTGAATATATTTTGAGAATATGTGAAATGAAATTATTCCCATGGGTAGTATTATGGGTAAATATTTTATTAAATAATTCATTCAATATTAAACTGAGTAACTAGATGATATGGATAGAATTAGGAATCTGAAATCTCATCACACTGGGTATGTTCAGTGTAATGGAATTTCATAAGGATTTGTTTCACAATACCCATCATAGATTGAGGTCAAGATTAGCTATATGTATTATATAATAGTATGGATATTGTGCTATTAGTTTAAACTCATAAACACAATAATTGAAGATTAAATCAAACAAGTATATAAATACTGATATTGAATTCATATAATAAATAGTTTATAAGTTGGTTTTGATAATATATTTTTAAGGATTTTTATTCATATCCTAAATTAATATTCAGAAAAATATAATGGTCTAGTGAAATACTAAGTGAACTAGTAAAATATTAACTTGATAATTTAATTAATAGTTATATGTTCTATACCAAGGAATATGATGATAACAATATTATTTAAAATAATTGAGTTATTATTTTGGTATAATTGATATAAAACTACCATCAGAACCCTATTTTAAGAATTGAGCATATTTTACTTAAGAAACTTATATTATTTATTATGAATTTATAAGAATATATTATTTTGATATAAAACAAAAAATTAATTATGTTTATATAATTATATATAAATTGATCAATAAAATTATATAGCTTCCTTCATCCCATCATATGTTATAGAATGAGGATTAGATATATAATAAAAATAAATAATATATAAAAACATGAAAATAATTTGGGAAACATTTCCAAGTATAAAATGGATGAAATTTAATATTCTTTAATATAATAAAACATATAAATGACTATGTAGCTTTTTTATATAATTAGAAACATAATTATTTAGCTACCATATATGAAGATAGAAAATTTATGGTTGATTTTAATCATCTAGAAAAGATTATTCATGTTATGGATATTTTAAAACCCCAAAAATTTTAACATATTATTACCTTTAAATTACATAATGTGTTCGATGGATTTCTCCTCGTGAAACACCATACTAAAAAAGATTTTTGATATATTTCAATAAAAATATAAATATATAGTACGACCAGTAAAACCATAATTTTTAATTATAGATAATTAATAAGAGTAAACAATTTAAAAAATAATTATATAATGATAGTAATGGCTGCTTTTAATAGGAATTAAATTTAATTGATATAGCTAAAAAAATAAGAAAAACATTTTATGATTAAAAATATATTATTTAAAGATTGATATTTTATTTAAAAAATATAAGTAGATCATGGTTAGATGATAATAAAATATATTTAAAATATGAATAATTTATCACCATTAATTTAATTAGAAATTGATATGAAATAATAATAAATAATGGAATCCATTTTAAAAAAGATAATTTTCAATATGTATAGTTTTCCAATATATTCAAGGATTTCATTGAAATATTGATTTATAAAATTTTACACATTTAATTTAGTAAAATTAATATAATTTTTTATTAAAAATAGTAATATAATCTTAAGATTTATTTTTGATATTTTTCTAAACAAAATTATTTTTATGTGAATAGTGACAACTAAAAGTTTTACAAATAACATGACTTTAATGAATTTATTAGTATATAAGTACGAATTAAAATTTCATGATAAAATTTCTAATGTTTTATGTGTATTTTATATGTGAATTTCTAATTTTAAAAATGTTTTTCTTAATTTACAAAAGAATATTTGATATTTTAGGACATTAGTAATATTTCTCAAAAATTGTTTCTACTAAATTATAAATTTTAATTTTAAAATTAATTTTGAACAATTTTATAAATTGAATCAAATAAAATTTATTTAAAATTTATAATCATGGTTTCTAAACTATTTAATAAGTACTGTTTAATTTTATTAAATAGATATTATGTTACCATTAGAAAAAACATGTCTCTATACGAAAAGAAAAAATGGTAAAAGTAATAATTAAAGGCGTAAAGGGATTTAAAAAAGATATCAAAAATGTATATAATTGAGTGGATGTGGTTTGGATAAAATATATCTATTTCTGGATCAATTATTTCATTATTATTAGTCACTTTACATGTTTAACATGTATTTTCTCTAAATTAAGTCGATATTTTTATAAAAATTTCATCCTCGCCATTTAAAAAAGGGGCCTCTCACCATCCCATTAAGGAACTCCAAAAAATAGGTTTAATTAAGAAAATACTCCCATTTTTTCCTTAAAAAACCATTTCACCCTACTAATCTTCTGGTCATAATATATTAGCCTATTCCATCCATTTCCAAGGTACTGTCTAAGGAAATCTCAAAGTGTTCAACTTGAGGAATCATTTTTACTTAACTTCATCAATTTCTATTAATATTTTTCAATTATAATTTTAAAAAAACAATGTAATTACATAATTATTGGAAATATAATTAATGGTATTATTATATGGTAATAATCATTAATAACCTTTTCATTTTTCTATTAATAAAAATTAATATATGAATTGTGTGTTGTGCGGACTACCGCCTCCACGATGCAACGTGTTTCATTTTCCTTCACCATCATAAAAGGATGATATAAAAAAATAATTTAATAAATAATTATGATATTTAAATAATATTTATTATTTTTAAACATTGAAACATAGTAATCATATATTCTATTCTATGGGAAATGAAATAGTCATCCATTTGTACATTTAGACAACTTCATCCATGGAATGATTGATTTTTGTTTTTCTATTCATCACCGCATTACATGGATGGTCATGTGGATGGTATTTAAGGAAAAAAGTATGAGGTTTAGGATATCATTAATATTATAGCATTGAAAATTTGATAACTTATTAAGGATATTATCATCCAATTATTTTCATTAAATCAATTGTTTACAACAAATAAACTAAGAAGATAATAATCTCATATTTATAAGTACTGAATTTATATAAATAATAATCCATTTATAAATATTTCCAATTATTATATATCACACTAATAAATAAAAAATAATACCATTATTCTTATAGTATTATTATAATACAACAAAACCACCACATAATCATTTATTAATTATAGTAGGTTCATGTTTGGGTCTGTTTAACCACCTACTTAAAAATCCAATTTATTTATGTAAAATATGAATATGAGAAATTATTTAAAATTATAATATTATATAAATATGAAATTAATGTTTTTTCTATTATTACAAGTTTATATTATCATTTGACTCATTAATAAATAAAACTCCTTAATTTCCTTAAGAATCACTGAAACATGATCATCATCAATTTCGCATTCATGGTTTATAACCCAAACTACCGTGGATTGAATTATAACATTTATAAATATCTTTTAACTTTTATTATATTAATTTTACTTATCTTTTAATGATGGTATATTTAACAATAATTAATATCAAAAAAATACTATAGTTGTTCAAAATAATAAATATTACTTTCACCTGTTGTTGAAGATAAGTAAAAACTATATAAAATTTATTGGTAAATAATGATTATAAATGAGGAGTATAAATGGGTATATTTATAAATAGTTTTCATGGGTACATATTTAATGTACTTAATTTAATTATTCATTATATTTTGTGTAAGTGTAGAATTAATCAGGGTTGAGGTAAGTGTTTTCATCTCAAGCTCCATTCTTTCTAACATGAATAGTATTATTCACCTAATTTCATTTCATTGGTGCATATACTGCCTATTTAAAATATCATATCAAAAATTATCATTTAATAATTTTATTTTAAGTTCAATTAAAATACTATTATTTAAAGGGGTTTGGATTAAAGTTTTAATCATGTCACGTTAGTTTTATTAGTCTTAATTTTGATCCTTTGTGACATATTACATGTTATAAAATTGGATTACTTTGTATGGATTTAAATTATTTGACTATCCCATGAATTTTCTATACATTTTTTCCTTGTAATTAATGGGATAAACTAATCTGAATAATTTAATTTTCTTCAAATATATTTTGACTCAAGTGTTATCCTATTCGTAAAATTTTCTTGTAACCAAATTGGTTTTTATTGAGTTAGGACCATTAACTTGAACTTATTTTATAGAATATGGGTTCCTTATGACCATTGATTGTATTATGTGTTATTCTATCATTTAATTCATTATGTCCACATAACCCACCTTTTAAAATGTTTCATGCTTCATGTATCATGTTTCCCATAAGGGATATTGATAACTCAAATCTCTTTTCTTTGATTTATTATGTTTCATGTTGATCTTTGATTTTACATGATTGGGTTCTCTCACAATAAAATTTTATTATATGATATTTTAAAATTCTATTTGGTAAAATAAATTTTTAACAAAAAATGATGTTTTTTACTCTTCTTACTAAGTGATTTTTAAACAATTGTATTTTGAAATTAATAAAATGTTATTTTCCTTTCACTATCAGAAGTTTTATCTTCCTCTCCTAATTTATCCACGATAAACAATATATATTTTAAATGATCCATTATTTGAGATTCATTTTAAAAAAGTAATTTTTTATTAAGTATTACACATCACCTTTCAAAACTATACCATTGAAAGATACATATAAATTTATATTTTATATCAATGATACAAATGGATTTTTAAAAGATCATTTATGTTTTGGATTCCATTTCCATTTGAATTTTACAAATTATTCACACTAATGGGGTTTATGTTTAATAATATTTCCTCTAGTATATATATATATATATATATATTATTTTTGGGATTGAAGTCATGTTATCAAACAATTTGATTAATGATTCCTTGTTTTTTATTCCATTTGAATTATTCTTTTTGTTATGGTGTTTTTCATTTATTTCAATATCCTCTTATATTTCCTTTTTATACTGGGTATATCTTCTTTTGAAACCATCCATATTATTTCTCTGGATGGATTATGACTATGTTATTCCAGCATTAACTTAAATATACACCCACTACCTTATATGATGCGAATATCTCTTTTTAAAATTTAGATTGGATGATGTTAACCTAGAAAGAAAATTTATATATTAGAATAGGTAAAGTATTGGTGTTTCATATGTTTTTAATATGATAAAAATGATTATTTAAAAGTTGAATAAGTATTTTTTAACAATCCAATGTCTCTCTAGATGGGTTATGATCATTTTTTCTCTTTTGTTTACATGGGGAAAAGTATTGATATTCATGATGATTATTGATTGTTAAGGAAAGTTAATTATGTATTGACATTTAATAAATTTCATTATATTAGTATCCATGTTTTTATTCAATAATAGGTTCTTTATGGAATGTAATGAAAGGTATTATAGACTCTTATGGTGAATTTAATGTAATTAATTAGGATATGGGTGGGTCCTGGAACTATATATCCCCTCAATGCATCAACAGGTCTCATGAAACAAAACTATTTATAATTTGGTGTATGCCTCTTCAAACAGAAGGATAGTGTCTTGTAACAAGTCCTAGATAATAAGTTTTTGATTTATGGAATTATGAATTCCATCAGTATGAGATTAGTTTTATTTATAACTATGTTTTTATTTATTATCATGGATATCGAATTCTCTCAGGTTTAGTTTATTATTGATTTAGGTTGCTTAATTTTTCCTACCATAATATATATGCCATGTTTATTCCATGATTACCTTAGTTTTATTATTTCCCTTACTGTGTGTTTGATCTCACCCCTTCTTAGTTTCCATTTACCACGGTTATGAAGAAAATTATTACTTATGATTTTCCTAATAAGATAGCTTGTGTGGAGAATTTATGGAAGATGTTAAAGACCTATTATGGAATAAGTAGTTCCATATATAATGGGAAAAATGTATATTTCATACAAATAATATGGCCTTTGTTAGTTATAATTTTTTTATAATTATATATATATATATAAACCTCAAAAGATCATTATAAGGTTATATATGCAATAATAATTTATAATTTTATAATTGAGGATGGTTATATTCATGATTTTACAACTTGTATTTAAGTGATTATAAAAATAGTTTTTCATGTCACCAAATCCATGATCATGGTTCTAGAGAATCAAAATTAGTATTAAAGGAGAGTTTTACATAACTTTGGAGATTTAGATGTCTATTGAGTATAATTTAAGGGTTGATAAGTTAATTTGATCATAATATCAAAGTTATAAATACATATTTTTGATAATTATATGATTTAATGTTATGGTAAAAATGCACATTTTATTTGGTGATTGGGATAAAGTTATTTCAAATAAAATAAAATGAATAAGTCAAAGTATAGGATAAAATATTAATGTTTTTGTAATATCTTAAGTATGTGGTTTTCTTATATATTAAATCCATGTGTGGATACTACAAATGAAGGTAGTCTCTAGAACAGATGTACCTAGGGGTAATAACCCCAAAAAAGATAAGATTATGTAGTAACTTCATCATAACCAGATGCATGATAAATAATAAAAATGGAACAACTTATTTGACACTGATAGGGGATACGATTTGGTTAATCACATACTCTTTATAAACCATTATGAGAGATTTGAATATGTTTAGGTCATATAAACTAATACGAAATTGACCATGGATAACATATATTGAAACATAAATATTCATAAGTTAAAGTACATATTAATTTATATGTTCTTCCCTCGAAAATAGATAAGTTGTATTTTGAGAACATAGATTTCAATGATTTATAGTTTTATAGTATTTTAAGAAAACTCATGGATGTTTGGGATCTCTATTTTGAGGATTGGGTTATGATGTTTAACAGAACCCAACTAACAGTAACTTAGGTTCAACCAAAATTGATATACATTAAACTAGTATTAATGTTATTTGAACTAAATTAATTATCATCTAATGTGATGATAAGGGTAAAATGGTTTTAAGGTTGAATCCCTTTTATGTTATTGATTATGAAAATTCTCCCTTATTGCTAATGCTTCAACAATCAGTTCAACCCTTTTAGTTTTTTAACGTCTATAACTATATATAAACATGGGTCTGAGGGATAATAAAAATATTACCTCAATGAACAACCCATCATAATGGGACTTGAAGTGAGAAAAATTAAGATTATTCACAATTATATATAATGAAATATTATTAAAAATATGAAAATAGTTGATGTCTCAAACACACTAAAGAAAAGAAAGGTGTAGTCTCATTAATAATAAAGTGATGAAGATGATAAAGGAAATAAGATTCAATTTTCAACATTTCGTAACAGTGGGAATAAGCATGGGGAGAATTTCCTTAAAGGGATAGGTAAATTATATAAGTTTGGTGATAATACTCATTAGGGTCATAAGTGTAAAGGGATTATAGAATCAACAAAAATATTCTGCTTCAATTGCAAGAGTGTTTATAATTATTAAACTCAATGTCCCAATCCAAGAGAAAATAGGTCAAATAGTCACCAACAACCGTGAAAACAAAGAAAAGCCTAATAAAATACCACTAATGAATTATATAGTGATTTTTCAATCTTAATTTTCTAGTATCATATCTCCAGTATGTTTTCACCAACTACTGCATATTGATTTATAAATAAAAACCCATAGTGGTATTATTATTATATAAATAATTTCACAGTTTTTGGGAAGTTATTCCTTATATATATAGATCTTATACCCTTGGTATAATTCTATGTGAAATTAATAATGGTCGAGCTCACTTTATTAAGGGAATATAATATTTTTTTTATAAAGATAAAACTCTTTCCCTATCATAAATAAAAAAGTGATCATCTAATGGTGTATAGTTAAATAATAATTCCCTATAGACATTACACTGATCTTATGACTCAAATTTTGAGTAGTTTATTTATTTATGGGGGGAGAATATAAAACCATGTAATTTAAATATAACATTACCTTTAAAGAAATCAATGTGTTTGACAACTTTCTCCACATGTAACACCTAACCAAAATATAACCATGATATATTTTTTAAAAAATATAAATATTAAGTATAAAAAGTAATATCTAGTTTTTAAATTAGTGATAATGAATACATTTCACCATGTTCTGAAATATTTATATAATTAAAGTAATGGAAACTTTTAATATAAAATAAATTCAATTAGTATAGCTGAAATAACTAAGAAAATCATGTTATACTTAAAAAATATATTTTTTAAAAAGCTTATTAGAATAAATTAATTATATTATAATTATATATAATAAAATATATTGATTATATGAATAATATATTACCAATAAATTCACTAATTGTCAATATGAAATAATAATAAATAATATTTAACATTTTCTAAAAATCTATTTTCGAATATGGATAGTTTTCTAATATATTTTATGATTTTATTTAAAATTTGAATTATATAATTTTAAAAAATTAACATCATTTTTTTTATAATAACAATATAATATTCATATGAATGTTTTGTATTTTTCTGAAAAGAATGATTTTTATCTGAATAGTGAAAATAATGTTTTTACAAATAACATTGATTTTATGAATTCATTATGATATAAGTCTAAATTTTAAATTCATGAAACCTTTTTATAAGACCATATATGTATTTTATATTTTAATTTATGTTGCGAAAAAGAAATTCTTTAATAAATCATATTGAAATTTTAGAACATAATTAATATTTACTTAAAATTATTCTTACGACATTATACATTTTTATTTTAAAATTAATATTCATAATTATTAAAAATTGAATAAAATAAAATGTATTTATAATTTATAATAATTTTTTCCAAAGTATCAAAAATATACCAGTCTATTTTTAGGTATAATAATTAAGTTTCCTTGGGTATAAAATAGTAACCATTGTAAAAGAAAAAAGTCAAAAAGTAATAATTCAAGGGATAAGGGGATTCAAAAATTACAAAACCATGATTATAATTGAGTGTTTAAGATTTTTATAGACCTTATATCTTCCCCCAGACATTTTTTTTCTAAATTTTTTGGTTATTTGATTTGTTTAGCATGTGATCCATTTATATTAAGTTGAAATATTTTGAAAAAAAGCATTCTCACCACTTATAAAATATGCCTCTCACATCCCACTAAATTAACTCATAAAAATTATTTTACAAATAAAAATCTAATTTTTCATTCCCCTATAATAATATTTCACCTTATTAAACTTTTTATCACAAGATATTAGCATATTACATCCATTTCCAAGGGATCTTATAAGGAAATCTCAAAGTGCTCAATGTGGGTAATTATTTTTATTTATCCTCATCATTTTGAATTAATCTTTTACAATTTTAATTGTAAAATAACTATGTTATTACAAAATTATTGGTTATATATAGAATATTATTATGTTATTTTAATATTCATTAATCACCTTTTCCATTTTATTTTGAGAAAAATGAATCCCTGAATCATGTATTATGTTGACTACTACCACCATAATAAAACATGTTTTGTTTTCATTAACCACACTATATGGTTGGTATAAATGGGGAAGTTAATGAATAATTACTATATATATTTATATATCATGTTTATTATTATCAAAAATTTCAAAATATTAATCTTTTATTTCATTCTATGTAAAACAAAATCATCAATCATGCATATTTCTGGACTACCACCTCCATGGAGTGATTGATTTTAATTTTTCTTTTCATCTGCATCATACTTGGATGGACATAAGGATGGTGTTAAAGGAAAAAATATGAGTTTTATAATATCATTAATGTTATTTTATGGAAAATTTTGAAACCTATTAGTGATATGATCAACAAATGATTATTATTAATTCAACCATTTAAAACATGCTCAACAAGAAGAAAATGATCACTTCTTTCTACGTAATGAATTTATATAAATTATAATATATATTTTTAACTCATTTAAAATTCTGATATTCTACATTAATAAACACTAAATAATATCACTATTCTTCTATTGTAATTATATTAAAAATAAACCACCTCGTAATCATCGATTAATCATAGATGGTTATTTTTATGTTGGTTGAAGAAACTACTTGAAAAATACTATAAATTTATATCATGGATTAATATGATAACTTATTTACTGATATAATATGATATAAATATGTAATTATTTTTATTTTATTGTTTCCAGTGTGTTTATATAAATATTTAACTCATTAATTTAGAAAAAACATTTTTATTTTTTAAGAATCACAAAAATATGATAATCATCGATTTCATCTTCATGGTTTGTACCCAAAATAACCATGGAATAAATTATACACATTATAAATATAAATTAAAATCTATTATAGTAACATTAACTATATTTTAATTATTATATTTGTTACAAATATGAATACCAATCTATTATTACGAAACTATTTCAAAATGATAAAGATTACTTACACCCAATGTTTAAAATAATTAAATATTAAAAAATAATAATATAATGATTAAAAAATAAAATTATAAATAGTTATATTTATTAATAATGTTCTTGGATATGTATTTAATAGACTTAATTTATTTATTCTGAATGTTTGGTGAAATCACGGAATGAATCTGGATCGAGGTAAGGGGTTTCATCCCAAAGTCCTCACTTTGGGACATGATTTGTGTTATGAAGATAATTTCATTTACATGTTCTATATACTAATTATTTGATATATAATATCATTAATTATATTTTATTCATGTTATTTTAATTTAAATTACTTTACCACTCTTTAAATGGGTTTTGATTAAAGTTTTACTCAAGAAGCAATAATTTACTTGGTCTCCATTCGGATTCATTGAGACATGTGACATTCTATGAACCATGATTCCTTTGTATGGTGTTATATTTATTAAATTATCATTAATTTTTTATACATTATTTTCTTTTAATTCATTGGATATAATAATCAAAATCAATTTCTTTTATTTAAATGTCTTTTGATTAAAGTGTTAGCATAGTAGTAAGAGCTTTTGGTAACACAATTTTCAATTATTGACCTAGGATCGTTCACTTGAACTATTTTCTTCTATGTTTTTTAATTTCATCCAATTTATTTTATTATGTGGTATTATCTCATTTTATAAATTTTTACCACATAAATCCCTTTTCATATTTTTCATTCTTCATAGAGTTTTTTACCCATAAGGGAAATTAATACCTCAAATATCCTTTCTTTGAGTTATAATGTTTCATATAGATATTAACTTTTACATGATTGGGTTTATAAGGATCCATCCTTAAAAATTAATTAATCTTGAGTTATTACAATATTACACATTGAAGATCTTTTTAGGTTTATAATTTTAGAGAATCAGATCATAAATCATGAATTACATTCCACATTTAAACAAGGTGGTTAAATTAAAGACAATATTCACTTTTCCCATCAAAGGAAACATATTTAAAAAAAACATGGATTCATTTGTGACACTTCCTTAACACTATCATCACATCATCTACCTTTCCCTTGAACTGTGAGAAACATTACAAAAACATGGGATGAGCATAAAAAGCTCAGTAAGGGATATAAAAGTATGAAAGGAAAACATTAGTCCATGTATACATAATAATTAATGAAATCATACTTTAATCATAAAACATTATCACTTTAACATACCTCATCAAATCATGAATAAATAATATAAATCATAAGACATAAAGGTAACTTTAGGCATTCATAACATTCTTACGTAGGGAGTGACCCTCATGGTTACGTTTGGAATACCCATCACAGTATATTCCCTAAATCTCTTCGGAGAAACCTTAGAATTTAACCCCTTCACATTACCCAATGCATTGGAGAGATATCACGGGCTCACTCATCCTTAGTTTATCATGGAACCACATGTCTTCATAAACAATGCCCAAGAACCATAACATAATCATATCACATAAAACATGAATAAAGGAAACATAACATTTCCACATTTCAATCACAACATATCAAAAACACAATGATATAATAAAAACATTATCAAAACCATTTTCAATACCAAAATAAAATAAAAGTAAAACATGGTATTTATTTTTCATTAAATAAAGTTATGGCTTATAGAGGTAGCCTAAACTCAAATAATGGTCATGGTGGCGGAGAAGTCGTTGTCGTCGCATACGTACGAAAAAAACATTCCCTTTTATTGTTTATTAAAACTCTTTGAATAAAAAAGATTACTTTTTAATAAACGTAAAAGTCAAATGGGTTTATACACTTTATAAAAGAAATTTGTGTATAAAACAAAATATGCCTCAATGAAAGGAGATTGAGACGAAGTCCCTTACCTCGTGTCCAACTTTACTCCATCGTTCTTTAACCTCCTGAATAATAAACTTGAGTTAATTTATACTTGCTTGAGAACTTTTTTCAGGTTCATTATTCCTTTTATATCACTTATTACCATTTTAGGAACACTATGAAATTATATAAGTTAATAACGGTCATTTTGTCGATCATTGGTACTTGAGTCAAAAATAAACTCCTTATAAATACAAGTAGTTCAAGTGGTAAAATATCCATTATATCCAGATTTATATGCATGATGTAGATATCATATATATCATATATATCCAGTATATACATGAATTTATTATATTACATAACATTTAGAGGTAAGAAATGAAATGCACCGGTCATGGAGACGGTAAGCCGTACGTACGCCTAAACACTACTTTCATTTCAATTTCATATTTACTGGAATGACTTCATAATGATATAAAGGTATATTATAAATCCAGTATAATATCATATATAATATCATTAACTCCATCCTTTATACGTCCCATATATGGAATTAACGAATCAAATCACTTTGAGGGGCGGTTGTCCGCACTTCCAAAAATAAGGATATCGTGTTTACCCATAATGGAAACCATAAAGGTATTACATAAATTAAAAATAAAAAAGCATAAGTAAAACATAAATATAATATATATAATTTATAAATATAGTGAAATATTAATGGCCACCATGAAAGGTGTTAAAAGAAGATTGAACAATCATCGTTTCGTGAGGCAGAAATTCGCCATCCACATAAACAATATTTCATTAACCATTAGACGAATGTGTGTGTAAGTGTAGCTTGAATACATCTCAATAATCATCCAAGTAAATTTAAGATACTTTTTTGTTACAAAATAAAGGAATAAAATAGTTTAGGGGGTTGGAGAAGAAAAATAAAATAAAATAACACAAGTGAAGACATTACCTTTAAATCTGGTAACTATTATTGGTTTGAACCAAAAGGGTTTCTTGAAGAGATTTATGCCTAAGGTAAGGATTATAGGATGAAGAGAGGTATTTGGAGAGATAAAATGAGTAGATCTTGGCTGAGCCAATGGCTTGAGAGGTGTGGGTAAGGAGGTAGAGGTGGGGGCCTTTTATAAGAGGGAGGAGGGGCACTCTGGGAAAGTCAAGAAATGTTACTTTATATTAAAATGAGTGTTGGATTTTAAAGGTCCCACGTTGATATATTTTGAGTATAAGGTGATATAGGTTCTAAATATACTCATCCCATAGGTCTTTTACATGTGTATGTCTTATATTTTACATTATCTTTTCATTTTATTTAAATCGTTCATTAATGAGGTAATCACTGCATCATCATGGTGTCATAAAAAATATAATTTATTTAATGTCTAAAAATTATAAAAAAAACTATGATGTAGGAAATATTTTCATCATTCCAATGACTATTTATATTCTAACATATCATTTATGTATACCAAATTAAATTTTTTTTAATTAGGTGTTACATACTTTTTTGATATTCTTCTTTCTTTAAAAATAAAATGATAAAGTGTCACTATCACCCAAAAGTGATACCATGGAGTCCCTAAGTTTGGCACAAGGCATCCCAAGGTCGGCCATGACACAACCAGTAGTATTAGGACACATGATGCGGTCATTTTTTATTATTATGATATTATTTTATTATCCTTAACTACCCGATTACTACTTAATCATGAAAATTTAAGATAATTACCATCGTTACTATTCATAATGTCCAAAATCAAAAGAGTCTTAATTACATAATTTGGACCTTCTGATTTAAAATATGGAATCCATTTTACCAAATTCCAAACACAAAAATTGAAATAATTAATTTAAAAATAATTCTCGTTGTCAAAACAAATAGCGGGTTTTTTTTGAAACAATATCTATGAAAAGTCTGTCACTTGTTTATGTCCAATTCCAAAGAGAAATCAATTATAATGACCACCATTGGATTAAATGGTAAAAATATATTCTAATTAAACTTTAAAACAAATTAAAAGGACAATATATCTATATAATTAAATTATATGAAAAAGCAGTTTTGAAGTAAAATGCAGTATTTTCACTATTCATTAAAAAAGGAACATTGTCAGAAAAATACCAAAAATTTATCCAAAGTAAATTTCAATGTCCCAATTATAATGAATAAGTTTATTTTGACAAATAGAGCTTATAAAATAGTCAAAATATAGGTTTAAAAATTGTTCTCCATCAAAAGGCAGTACAACAATCTTTTAAAAAAATATTAGAGTATTTCATGCTTAAGATTTGATTTATTCTCATTTTAAGCCTCTTAAAACACTATCTAATTCATAAATATACATATATAAGAAAATATATTATTCATTACTTACTTGGGATGTTACATCCTTCCCCCCTTTTGAAAATTGTGTCCCCACAATTTATTTACTTATCGAATAAGTGGGGGTATTTATCCCTCATTGCATTTTCAGATTCCCATGTTGCCTCTTCAATCATGTGGTTTTTCCACAAAACCTTTACTTGATGAATCACCTTATTCCATAACACCTACTCCCTGTGGTCAAAAATATAGAAAGTTTGTTCCTCATAAGATATATTCTCTTCCAACTGATCTACCTATGGACATAAAACATGAGGTGGATCTGGCATGTACTTCCTTTATTTTGAAACATGAAAAACATTGTGTACCTGAGATAAACTCAGAGGTAAAGCCACTCGGTATGCAACTGATCCAACTCTATCCAGAATTTCATATGGTCCAATGAACCCTGGACTCAGCTTTCCTTTCTTACTAAATCGCATCACACTTTTCCATGGTGAAACTTTGACGAAGACATGATCACCTACCTCAAAAGAGAGATCTTTCCTCCTGTTGTCCGCATAACTTTTCTGCCTGCTCTGAGCTGTTCTCATGTGTCTCTATATCAGCTGAACTTTTTCTGCCAACTCTTTTACCAATTCTGGTCCCATCATCTTCCTTTCACCCACTTCATCCTAAAAATATGGAGTTCGACACCGCTTCCCATATAATTCCTCAAATGGTGACATCTGTATACTAGAATGAAAACTGTTATTATAAGAAAACTCAACCAAATAAAGATGTTGGTCCCAAATTCCCTAATAATACATCAAACAATCATGTAGAATATCCTCCAAATTCTGAATTGTTCGTTCTGACTACCCATCTGATTGAGGATGAAAAGTTGTACTAAAAATTAATTCAGTACCCAAGGACTTCTGAAGGCCTTTCCAAAAGTTAGAAGTAAACCTGGGATCACGATCAGATACAATGGAGAGGGGAACTCCATGTAACCTGACTATCTCTTTAAGATACAAATGAGAATGTTGATCTAGGGAAAAGCTATCTTGTATAGCAAGGAAAGAGGCAGAATTAGTCAAACAATCAATAATAACCCAGATTAAATTATTACCTCGAGGTGTCTTCTACAATACAACAATGAAGTCCATGGATATATTCTCCCATTTCCACTCTGGTACTGGTAAAGGCTGAATCATCACCTTCGGTAACTGCTTCTCTGTTTTAACCTGTTGACAAGTCAAATAATTAACAGTAAAATCAGCAATATCTCTTTCCATTCCATCCCACGAGTAATACTCCTGAATATCTCTATACATCTTAGTACTTCCAGGATGAACTGAAAACGGAGAACTATGAGCTTCACATAACAACTCTCTCTTCAACTTTGAATCAAACGGCACACACAATCTATTCCCAAATCTCAAAACACAATCATTATCAATGTTTAATTCAGGAAACTTACCCTTCTGAACCAGCTCTACCTTTTTTTGCAACTCACTATCCTGCTTCTGTGCTTGCTTAATTCTGTCTGATAGAGAAGATTTCACTGATACCTGAAACAAAATAGAAGAACATCATGCACCAAATACTTTTATGCCAAAATTCATCAAATACTTAACCAAATGATCATGTTCCAAACGCATCATTGTTAATGAAGCATTAATTTTTTGACTCAAAGCATCAGCCACTTTATTTGCTTTTCCTGGATGGTAATGAATTTTACAATCATAATCATTGATTAATTCTAGCCATCTCCTCTGTCTCATGTTCAATTATTTCTGAGTGAATATATACTTTAAACTTTTATGATCAGTATATATTTCACACTTTACACCATACAAATGATGCCTCCAAATTTATAAAGCGAAAACAGCCACAGCTAATTCCAAATCATGTGTAAGGTAATTTACCTCATGAGTTTTCAACTGTCGTAAAGCATAAACAATTACCTGATCATTCTGCATTAGGATGCAACCAAGTCTTTTCAATGAAGCATCATTGTAGATAACAAACTCACTATTATTGGAAGGTAGTTCCAAAACTGAAGCATTCACCAATCTTCTTTTAAATTACTTAAAACAATCATCACATTCTTTTGTCCAGATAAACTTAACACCCTTCCGTGTTAGCTTAGTCATTGGACTAGATAACCGGGAAAAATTTATAACAAACCTTCGGTAATAGCCTTACAAACCAAAAAAATTATAAATCTCACTTACATTTATGGGTATTGGCCATTCTTCAACAACCTTTGTTTTTTTAGGATCAATAGTTATTCCATCTTTAGAAACAATGTGACCAAGGAAAGAAATTTGTTGCAACCAAAACTCACACTTGCTGAATTTCCCATACAATTTATTTTCTTTTAAGGTTTGAAAAATAACCCTTAAATGACTCTCATGTTCCTCTTTACTTTTAGAAAACACCAAAATATCATCAATGAAAACAACCACAAAATTATCCAAGAACTCATGGAAAATTCTATTCATAAGTTCTATGAATAAAACAGGTGCATTGGTTATCCCAAAAGGAATTACTACAAATTCATAATGGGCATATCTTGTACGAAATACAGTCTTCGGAATATCTGCTTCCTTTACCTTCAACTGATGGTACCCCGATCTCAGGTCAATATTTGAAAAATACTGAGCTCCCCGGAGCTGATCAAACAAATCATCGATATGAGGCAAAGGATATTTGTTCTTAATAGTGATGTTATTCAAGGATCTATAATCAATGAAAAGTCTCATAGAACCATCTTTCTTTTTAACAAATAAGACAGAAGCACCCCATGGTGATGTGCTAGGTTGAATGAAATCGTTCTCTAATAAATCTTAAAATTGATCCTTCAACTCTAAAAGTTCAATTTGAGCCATTCGGTAAGGGTGTTTTGAAATTGGCTTAGCATCAGGAACTAAGTCAACAGTAAATTCAACTTATGGGTCTGGTATTATTCCAGGAAACTCATCAGGAAAAACATCAGGATACTCATTTACCACTGGCACATCATTAATCTGAATAGTTCCTTTGTTTTCAACAATATGTGAATGGTAACATTAATTTCCATCTTTTACATGTTTCTCAGCCTCTTGATATGTTATCAACAGTAAGGGTTCATTATTGTACACAAACTAAAATTCTTTCTGAAAAGAAATGTCTTTAGCTCTACAATCAATCTTAGCATAGTAAACAGAGAGCCAATCCATACCCAGGATAACATGAAACTCTACTAGAGGTAAAACAATATGGTTTTCAAGTAGGTTCTTTCCACGGATAAGGATAGGAAGAATCTTATACATTATTTTTTACTCAACATTTCCCCCATGTGTTTTTAACACAAGTTCAGGAGTCATTTCTTGAGATGGAATTCCCAATTTAATAGAAAACTTTTTTGAGATGAAAGAAGGTGTAGACCCCGAATCAAACAACACATTAGCATAATCTAAGAAAACAAACAAAGTACATGATACCACTTCATTTGCTGGCCCAACATCTGTTGAAGTAGTTGCAAAGGATTTCACCACTGTTTTTTGCTTGTAGTATGACTTCTTCCCATCATTTGAGATCTTTGTCGAAAACTCGTTTGCATAATGACCCATCTCATTGCACTTGAAATATTTCACTAACTGGAAATCAAATTTGGTCTTACCATCACCCTGATCTTTTTCAGTGAAATCATGAGCCTTATGTCCCATCTTACCACATCGGTAGCACTTTCCAGAATTTAAAAGACATTCCCCAGCATGACTTTTTCCACATTTACCAAAAACTGGAAACATAGTTTTCTTACCATCCGACCTTTTTGAAGAATTCTTCCCTTTCTCCTACCACCTAGGTCTCTTCTTCTGTTGGTTTTCATAGAACACTTGATCATCGGAAAACTCCATTTCCACCTTCTCAGCACATTGAACAAGCTTTTCATAACTATTGAACTCACGAGAAGCTAAATCCCTCCGATATTTTGGATTTAATCCTTAGTAAAAACGATTAATTTTACTATCAAGGTCTCAGATAAAATTTGGAGCATACCTTGCCAATCGAGTGAACCTTTCTTCATAAGTAGCCACAGAGTCGTCATCTTGCCTCAATTCCAAGAATTGTTTTTCCATCCTTAGTCAAACAGCCTTAGGAAAATTTTTCTTAAGAAATATACCTTTTAATTCATCCCAGTCGAGAGCATCAATCTCATCAGCGTCCCTGATATTTTTAACCATCAACCACAAATGATCTACTTCACCCTCCAAATGGTAAATTGCAAGACTAACCTTTTGATTGTCTGAACACCCCATGACGTCGAAAATCTTTTCCAGTGCTTTAATCCACCCTTCAGCTAGCACAGGGTCAGATGATCCTCCGAATAATGGGGGATGTTGCCTCATAAATGTTCCACCACTGACATGTTCCTCTGCGGTTGATCTGGCTGATCTCGTACATGGATACCACCACCAATTATATCTTGAGTAAACTACACCATTACTACAAAAAACTGTTTAGTTCCAATTCCGACCATCTCAGGATACTAATTCGGAAGGTCATTTTCTTCTGTATTCCTTCCTAGCACTGCTTCCCTGTTTCCTCTATGGAAAACTATTCTGAACAAACATGTCTTGGATGAAGTAACATGGTAATCTTCAAATGCTATATCATTTCAATTTGACCATTAAAAAAATATTTTTGGATAATCATTTAATAGAATTATAACTCCTAATGTTATCTAAACAGACCTTTGATATCAACTATAAGGCCCCAGCCTTAAAAATTACTTAATCTTGAGTTATTACAATATTACACATTGAGGATCTTTTCAGGTTTAGAGTTTTAGATAATTAGATCATAAATCATGCATTACATTCCACATTTAAACATGGTGGTTACATTAAAGACAATATTCAACTTTTCCATCAAAGGAAACATATTTAAAACAAAACATGGATTCTTTCATGACACTTCCTTGACACTATCATCACATAATGTACCTTTCCCTTGACTTGTGAGAAACATTTCAAAAATATTTAATGAGCATAAAATGCTCAGTAAGGGATATAAAAGTACGAAGGGAAAACATTAGTGCATGTATACATAAGAATTAATGAAATCATACTTTACTCATAAAACATAATCACTTTAACATACCTCATAAAATTATGAATAAATCATAGAAATCATAAGACATAAATGTAACTTGAGGCATTCATAACATTCTTACGTAGGGAGTAACCCTCAATGTTACGTTTGGAATACCCATCACAGTATATTTCCTAAATATCTTCAGAGAAACCTTAGCGTTTAACCCCTTCTCGTTACCTGTTACATTGCAGATCTATCACGAGCTCACCTGCCCTTATTTTATCATATAACCACCCGTCTTCATAAACAATTCCCAAGAACCACAACATAATCGTATCACATAAAACAAGCTTAAAGGAAACATAACATTTCCACATTTCAATCACAAGAT
The DNA here is from genome assembly GCA_963277665.1 of Viscum album. Classification (NCBI taxonomy): domain Eukaryota; kingdom Viridiplantae; phylum Streptophyta; class Magnoliopsida; order Santalales; family Viscaceae; genus Viscum; species Viscum album. Next base: position 2,025,832,437 of record OY728146.1, on the reverse strand, counting down.
ATCAAAAACACATTGATATAATAAAAACATTATCAAAACCATTTTCAATACCAAAATAATATAAAATTAAAACATGGTATTTCTTTTCATTAAAAAAAGTTATGGCTTGTAGAGGAAGACGAAACTCAAATAATGGTCACAGCGGCGGAAAAGTCGTTGTCACCGCATACGTATGGCAAAAAAATTCCATTTTGTCAAATAGTAAAATGCTTCGTATAAAAAATATTCCTTTTGAATAAACATAAAATTAAAAGGGGTTTATACACTGTATAAAAGAATGTTGTGTATAAAACAAAATATGCCTCAATGAAAGAAGACTGAGACGAAGTCCCTTACCACGTGTCCAACTTGACTCGATCGTTCTTTAACCTCCTGAATAATAAACTAGAGTTAATTATACTTTCTTAAGACCCTTTTTCAAGTTCATTATTCCTTTTATATCACTTATTACCATGTTATGAACACTATGTAATTATTTAAGTTAATAACGGTTGTTTTGTCGATCATTGGTACTTGAGTCAAAAATAAACTCCTTATAATTACAAGTTGTTCATGTGGTAAAATATCCATTATATCCAGAATTATATTCATGATGTAGATATCATATATATCATATATATCCAGTATATACAAGCATTTATAATATTACATAACATTTAGAGGTATGAAATGAAATGCACTGTTCATGGAGGCGGTAAGTCGTACGTACGCATGAACGCTACTTTCATTTCTATTTCGTATTTAATGGAATGAATTAATAATGATATAAAGATATATTATAATTCCAGTATAATATCATATATAATATCATTAACTCTATCCTTTATATGTCCCACATATGTCATTAACAAATAAAATCACTTTGAGGGGGTGGTAGTCCGCACTTCCTAAAATGAAGATATCGCGTTTACCCATAATGGAAGCCATAGAGGTATGCCATAAATGAAAAATATAGAAGAATAAGGAAAAAATATACATAATATATATATATATCATATATAAATAGAGTGACATATTAATGGCCACCATGAAAGGTGTTACAAGAATATTGAACAATCATCATTTCGTGAGGCTGAAATTCACCATCCACAGAAACAGTATGTCCTTTAACCATTAGATGAAGGTGTGTGTAAGTGTAGCTCGAATAATTCTCTTAAAAACATACTAGTATATTGAATATACTATTTTTGTTACAAAATAAATGAATAAAAATAGTTTAGGGGGTTGGAGAAGCGAAATAAAACAAAATAACACAAGTGAAGACATTACCTTTAAATCGGGTAACTCTTCTTGGTTTGAACCAAAAGGGTTTCTTGAAAAGATTTCTGCCTAAGGTAAGGATTCTAGGATGAATAGAGGGATGTGGAGAGATAAAATGAGCAGATATTTTCCGAGCCAATGGCTTTAGAGGTGTGGTTAAGGAGGTAGAGGTGGGGGCCTTTTATAAGAGGGATGAGGGGCACTCTTGGAAAGTCAAGAAATGTTACTTTATATTAAAATTATTTTCGGATTTTAAAGGACCCACATTAATATATTTAGAGGATAAGATGATAAGGGTTCTAAATATACTCATCCAATAGGTATTTCACAAGTTTAAGTCATATAGTTTACATTATCTTTTCATTTTATTTAAATTGTTCATTAATGAGGTAATCGCTGCATCATCATGATGTCATAAAAAATTTAATTTATTTAATGTCTAAAAATTATAAAAAAAATACTATGATATAGGAAATATTTTTATATTTCCAGTGATTATTTATAGTCCAGGATATAATTTATTTAGACAAAATTAAAATTGGTTTACTTAGGTGTTACATACTTGTGTGATATTCTCCTTTCTTTAAAAATAAAATGATAAAGTGTCACTATCACCCAAAAGTGATTCCATGGCATCCCTAAGTTTGGCACAAGGCATCCCATGGTCGGCCATGACACAACCAGTAGCATTAGGACACATTTTGGGGTCATTTGTTATTATTTTGATATTATTTTATTATCATTAACTACTGGATTACTAATTAATCACGATAATTAAAGATAATTACGTTCGTTACTATTCATAATGTCCAAAAACAAAAGAGTCTTAAATATATAATTTGGACCTTATGATTCAAAATATGGAATCCATTTTACCAAATTATAAACACATAAATTTCAATAAATATTTTAAAAATAATTCCCGTTGTCAAAACAAATAGCAGGTTTTTTTTAAACAATATCTATGAAAAGTGTGGCACTTGTTTATGCCCAATTCCAAAGTGATATAAATTATAATGACCACAATTAGATTAAATGGTAAAAATATATTCTAATTAAAATTTAAAACCAATTTAAATGAAAATCTATCTATATAATTAAATTAGATGAAAAAGTTTTTTTGAAGTAAAATGCAGTATTATTAACTATTCATTAAAAAATGAACATTGTCAGAAAAATACCAAAAATTTATCCAAAGTAAATTTCAATGTCCCAATTATAATTAATAAGTCTATTTTGACAAATAGAGCTTATAAAATTTTCAAAATATAGATTTAAAAATGGTTCACCGTCAAAAGGGTGTAAAACAATCTTCTAAAAAATATTAGAGTATTCCATGCTTAAGATTGGATTTATTCTCATTTTAAGCCTCTTAAAACACTATCTAATTAATAAATAGACATAGATAAGAAAATATATTATTCATTACGTACTTGGGATGTTATAGGGTTATCCCACACAAACATTTTATTACATAATATAATATAATACGATTTGAGAAAATGATGTTTTCATACAAATTAATGTTTAATTACACTTCTTACAAAATGATTTTAAAAAAAAGGTGTTTTGAAATAAATGAATACAGTTTTTATTTACACTTTTACATATTTTTTCTTCCTACCTTAATTTATCCAAGAAAAAATTTATTTTTTTCAAGGATCCATAATTGGAGATTAATTTTAAAAAAATAATTTTTTTTCAAAGGATTTCACAACACTTTTTAAAAATATACCTTTGAAAGAAACATGTACATTTTTATTTTACATCAACGATAAAAAAATCCAAAAGATCATTTAATTTTTTCCTTTATTTTATCATATAATTTTCAAAATTATTTACCCTAATGGGGTTTTTTCATTATATATCCACTATTATATATATATATATATGATTATTTTAGGGATTGAAGTCATGGTATTAACCAATTTGATTCTTGATCCCTTAATTTCAAATACCATTCAAAACATTATTTTTTATTTGGTTTTTTCATATATATAAACAGCCTCTTATGCTTCTTTTGTTTTATTGGGGATATATTATTTTGAAACCATCCACTTTCTTTCTATTTATTTTTTTATGATCATGTTATTATTACATTAACTTAAATCTATACTCATTATACTATATGGTGTGAACATATTATCTTTAAAATTCAGATTAGAGGACGTTCAAATATAAAGAATTTTTATTTCATAATATGGTGAAATTATTGGAATTTTGTATGTTTTATTCCAGTACCAATGATTTTTTCCAAGTTGAATATGTATTATTTTACCATCCACCTTCATTGTCTAGATGGTTTAGAAACATGTTATCCCTTTTATTAAAATGGGAAAAGGTATTGATATTCATTATGATTATTGACTTCTAACATAGGTTGGTTACATATTTAAATTTTGTATCACTAATAATATGTATAGCCATGTTTTTATTCAACAAGTGGTACCCAAGGGAATGGAAGGAAAGGTCTCATTTAACCTTATAGTGAATGCATTGGACTTAATCAGGTGATAGGTGGGGCCCATGATTACATAACCCTTAAAGCATCAACTGGTCTTGTGAGAAAAAACAGGTTGGGTTTTGATTTATGCCTCTTCCCATTACAGGATAGTGTCTTAGAAGTCCTTGAGAGTAGGTTTTCGATGTCTGAAATTATATATTCTATAAGAATGTGATCAGTATCATTGATATCCATTTTTTTATTTATTATCAGGGATATATATTTATCTTGGTATTAACTGATTATGGATTCACATTGTTTACTTTTTCCCGACATGATATATATTACATATTTATTCCTTGATTAACTCGGTTTTATGTTTTCCCTTACTCATAATTTCAGCTCAACCCTTCTTATGTTTCCATTTATTTGGATTATAAATAATATTGTTACTCATGATATACGTAATTGGATAGATTGTGTGTAGAATTTAGGGGTGATACTAAAGACTCGTTATGGATTAAATGGTTTCCTATATAATGTGAAAAACAGTTATATCTAATACAAAGAACATTTTATTTTTTAGTTGCTGTTTTTTATAATTCTATAAATACCTAAACCTAAAAATATTCTCAAAATATAATATGTAAATAAAATAATTTTTATTTTGTAATTCTGGATAGTTATATATAGGATTGTGTAACTGGTATAAAAGTGCGTATATAAATTTTGTGTTTAGGGCACTGAATCTAAGAGTTCATATTGAGGGAGTCACAGATGTTGGTTATAGAGTATTTCTATGAGATTTCTTTTGTAAAGCACATGTGACTATTTATTTTGGTAAAAAAATTAAAGAGATAAATACCAATGAAAAAACCCATGAAGGAAAAAATAAATAATAATATAAATTATTATAAATTCTAATTTTAAATAATAAATAAAAACAATAAATATAATAAATATAATAATATTTATATAAACACACACAATGTTTCCATAGTAATCATTCCCCACCAATTTCTTAACTATATGAGGTAAAGGTGTTTTTCCACACAAAAAAACACAAAAATGTAAAATAAATAGTTAATGACTATTTTAATATTTTAAAATATTTCAAGATGAAACTTATATATATATATACTAGTTTTAAATCAAAACCTTATTTCAAGATACATACTGTAAAATATTTTAGGGGATACCCTATATAAGAAACAGCTCCCAATAGAACATATAGGGATTCGAATGCTGGTAGAACATGAGCTAAGGAAGGGTCTACCTATTCTAATGGATGAATTTAATATTAAAACACTAGAAAGTTTTATTGTAAATATCATATCAATAAAATTTTCTCTTTTAGAGTTGTATGATAGTAATGGTTATATCTCTTTGAACTTGTATTATATTTCAGAACAAATTGAAAATTTATAACATATGAACAAAGATAGTGATAAAGATCCCTAAAAATCATCCTAGAGGAGTCTTCAAAAAAATATCATAAGCCTCGAAACGTCAAACTAAATGTTGAGTTAAAAGAAACACATGGATTCCCACTGTAAATTACTAGAAAAAAGGGGAAATAAAAACAACCTTTAACAACACTAGAATAAAAGGAATAAGTTCCACACAATAATGGACCCAAATACTTTTATTCAAGAAGGGGACTATGAAAAAAAACCAAGATACATAGCATATATCATTGTTTAACTATAAATATATCTCTACTAAACATTCTCCATGCAAATATACTCCAATTTTGTATAAAATTAGCCTCCAATCCCAAATCTGGAAACCAACCACAAGTCCACCACCCCAGACCGTAAAACCATGCATGCTATACTATAACCTAGCCACTAAATTCATTTTTTAAAATAAAATTTTAATTACTATATTTCAAAATGAGGGTGGAATCCATGAAAATCATATTTCAATATACCAACTAGGATTTAAGTGAGCTGTCAATTAATATAAAAAAAGGTTCTAAAATCAAGATTCCTAGCCCAATTTCTATTAAACTATAAATTCTTGATATTAATATCTAGGATAGATTTGTCTTCAAATTGAAACACTTCTCATCAAATACAATTCTAATATTAAGGTTCCAATTATGTGAGAAGATAATATTATTCCTTGCATTTCAAACATTATATGCCACTATATCGATCAAACTTATTCATATTCAATGAAAGACACAAACTAATACCAAGTGTTTTAATATATACTCTACGAAATAATTAAATACAAAGGATGGAAAGGAAATATATATAATATAGTCCAAATTAACAGCTAATTGTAAGGAGATATGGAAATAAAAAAACAAATTATCTTTGGTCACTAAAGACGGAAAAAAAAAAGGTCACATGATATAATCAACAAAGAAACAACTTGAAAATTTTACCTAGGTAGATAATCTGTCATGATTCAATAGCCACATGAAAAACCATGATTCTAAGTAACAAAAGGTCTTATAAAATAAAGGGTAATTTCTTCTTATCAACAATATAAAATAAAAGATATTGGCCTCTATTTCAGTTGTAGTAAACGGCCCACCTTTTCCCATCCACCTAGTAGAATCAAAAGCATCTACACAAATCATAAGTTTGCTTCTCAATATGAGTAGGGTCATAAGAAGCCAAGGGAAAGAAAGTTTAGAAGGGATACCTAAAAATCGGAATAAAAAATAAAATAAAAATTCCCCCATCAAATACACTAATATTTGTTCTACCAAACTAACTTTTAAATATGTTAAACCAAATTATAGAGTTTGTTTTCAATGAAAATTTAAATCCAAAACCACCCAAATTGAGAGGAATTGTAATTTTATTCCATGAAACATGAGCCTTATTAGATTTCTATTTTGCATACTAAATTAATCTTTACATGATCCATTAATATTTTTGAGAATGGTTCTTCAAAAATTGATTATATTACCCCAATATAAAAATAAGAAACTCAAAAAATATTTAACTAAGTCCGCTCTTCCAACAAATATCCAAAGTGTAGAATACCAATAGAAGATTTGGTAAGTGGCCATTTTCACTAAAAATAGGCAATTTGTAACATCTCATACCTATTTCACTTGTAAGTAACCAAGATTTATTGGATACATGGCCTCAAGTGAGTCTTCCCATATGCTAGTGCCTATCAAAAAGCTATGAGGTTTTATAAAGGTAGGATGGGGATATTATACCCTCATGATCAGAGTGTAGAAAAGTGGTATAAAATGATAATAGAAAATAAAAAAATGTAATAAATTAACTACAGGTGAATAATTCATACTGATATAATAAATTAGAATAATGAGAATCAATAACATATATAAAATGATTTCTTGTCTATATGCAATCCAAAAATGTAAATACATGGAAGAGAAGCATCATGAATATATAATGTGTTAAACAAAATGACAAAAGAACAAAATATATATCTTCTAGCATCACAAGAATAAGATATATCCCCATCTCCCACACACCATCACATTATAGAAGATTAGTCATCCATATTTGGATGTATCCCTTTGTCCCTACCTGCATCCATAAGATTTGTTCAAGTACCAATCAGCAACCCAAACATTGTGTGAGATATACTCAGTAGGAAACCACCAATTATTCCTAGAACTATATAGCTAGTTCATATAAAATTAACAGTGTGCAGAGATAACAATGTAAGAATACATGTAGACTATAAATAGGATAGCTCTGGTTCATGAAGGACACCTGGCTGACACTACCTACTTTGGAATAAGCCAGGATATCTCTGAACATGTTTCACCATATATATAAGAATATATATATATATAAGTACATATATGTATGTATATGTTTTAAATATATACATAGTAATATATATATATATATCCATTTATATAGATAAATAGTGTTATCCAGGACCTTAGGTGTAACTCGTGAATCCATGCCTTGTCACGAGAGTCTCATATAGTATAATGGGAATCCATTCCCAATTATCATGAATCTTAAGGGTCATCATTCCCGAGTATCACATATATATGGGATTCCATTATTATATATGATGATTCATAGGGGTATCTATGCTCTAATATCACAAGTGTAAGGGATTATATTCCCAAGTATCATAAATAGTCAAGGACACCATGATAAATAATCACAAGTATATAAGATGTCCACCCTAAGTATCATAAACATTAAGTGACATCATTACCATGTATCCTAGATAATAAGGTAATTTGTTCCCAAGTATCACAAGTATATGGGACACCATGCCCGGGTATCCTAAATAGTTAGGGGCACTATAATGAGGAATTATAAACAGTAATGGACATTATTCCCAGGTATCATAAATATATAGGAAACCATTCCCAAGTACCATAAACAATATGGCATGTCATTCCCATGTATCATATATAGTATGGGATTCCATGACCAGGTATCATAAGTATATGGTATTCTATGCTCAAGTATCATAAATAATGACTGATGTCATTCTCATCTATAATAAAAAATAAATAGTTACAGTTAGACTTTAATATAGACAATTGATGGTTTATAAATTATAACATTATATTTAATCAAGGGAATTTACATTTTTCATTTGAAATTCATGTGGTGTGGTCAAACCACTTACTTACCTTTTAATTGCATTAATAAATTAAATTATGTGGAAACCCAACACCATTTATAAGGTTGTTTGGCCACATTAGTATTCAAGAAGTTCGGGGAACTTAAAGTAAACAACCAAAGTAGTGGAAATTTTTGAGTTCATGCAGCATCCTATGAACAGTTAAACTAACCATGCACTTCCTCTTACTGGGATGGAGGGTCGAGCCACAAAATTGATACTAACAATTTTCTAACCATTTTCCTCATGATATTTCTCCAACAACTGGAGCTCTGGGCTTTGAACAAGCCCTAAAGAATCCTAAACCCTTTTTCAATCTATTAAGAACTTCTATTTGAAGGAAAAATATTTATACACATAATTTAATGATTCATACCTCGAGAGAAAATTAGGGATCTTACAATCTCCCCTATATAAAAAAATAATCCTTGAGTTTCCCTTTTTAAGGCTATTAAAGCATCATTTAAGAACAAATCATGTCAATGAGCGCATATAATGGCTTCTCACTCCCAGGCCTAATCCTATACTCGTTCATGCTACTATATCAATCATACGAGAGGAAATTTCATTCCATAGTGATCCTTTTTTCTCTAATAAATTATACATATAGGATTCTCATAAAATGATTCATCTACCTCTAACTCAACCTCATCAAGATGAATAATAAGAGATGGTTTTGAATGATGGAAACATAATTGGGAAAAATGGAAGGCGTTGTGCATTTCTTGGTTTCTCTAAGGTAATTGCAACTGATAGGATACCATCCCAAATCTCTCCAACATCTTGAAAGGACCAATATAATTAGATGATTTAATTCCCAATATTTTAATACATATATGATTTATATTAGGAGTAACACACAATAATACTAAATGTCCCACCTCAAACTCTAAAGGTCGATGGCAACCGTTGACATAATATTTATACCTAGACTGTGATGTATCCATACACTTTCTGATTAGTTATACCTGATATGAATACTCTTCAACAAGGTGAGGTCCTAAAAGTGATTCCTATATTAACTCAAAAAATAACAAAGTTGAATGACTCATCTTACCATATAAGACCTTATAATATTCCATTACTATATTTTTCTAGAATTTTTTTTGTTAGAGAATTCAGAAAGACGTAGTTATTTTTTATAAGAACCCCCAAAATCAATGGCACATGTTCAGATAATGTCCTTCAATGTCTTAATCATACACTTGGAATTACCATTAGTTCATTGGTTTAATTATATGTTCAGAATCACTTGTCTACCAATATATTTCTATAACGTTTTCTAGAACCATGATGTGAACCAAGCATCCATATCCCATAAAATAGTATATGGAACATCATTAAGGAATATAGTCTCCCGAAAATATATTCTCCCTATCTCATCTACTAAAAAGGTCTCTCAAATAGGTGGTAAGTGGGTGACCTTCATCATCCATTCAATGATAACACATACAATGTCACTACCTTGATGTGATCTAGGTAAAACCATTATGAAATAAATGGTGAAGTAATACCATTTAAAACATTAATGAGAACTTGTATTAAAATACCTATCGGTCACTGGTGTTTCAACTTCACATGATTATAGGTGGAACACTGAGTAACTAAACCATTAATACCTCTTTTTTACCCAACTACCAATTCTTTAAGTACATATTGTTAAAATCGGGATGAACTACCCATATAGAGGCCTAAGCCTCTCACATAAACTGATATTTTATGTCTATAGGAACCCATATTGACCCCCTGAATTTATAAGATCCCATCCTCATCAACAAACCAACAAAGTGGTGTGTCTTCTCCTAAAACACTCACCCAAAGGACGAAGACCTTAAGATCTGAAAAATGTCTCATCTTTACTCTATACAGAAGTGAAGAGGTCACTGATAAAGATAAAATTATAGTTTTTCTATCATGGTATTGCACCCCTAAGTGTATATCAGAAAACAAGTCCATTAACTAACACTCACTAAGGGCCTCCGGAACTTATTGTATCTAACTCTTCCATTTTAGAGAATTAACCACTATATTTACTTTCTAAGACATATAAGAAGGTTCAATATCAATTTTCTATAAGTATTAAATTAACCTTAAATATATGAGATTTAATTCACACTTTTTAAAGATTTATTTAGGTCATTTGTGGTTAGTATACACCAAAAACCTCTCTCTATAGATAGTTCCCCAAAAAATGAAAAGTGTTGACCACAACTACCAAACTGAAGTCATGAATACTGTAATTTCGATCACTGTGCCTTAACTAATAAGACCTATAAGTCATGAATTTCCCATACTTTATCTATATTTCTCCTATCATGGTACCTAATTCATTATAATAAACTGTATAACTTCCACATAGCTCTGGTAGAATTTTTATTGGGGTGGAATTCAATCTTTCTTTTAACTTATAAAAGACTATTTTATAGGATATATACCATAAAAATTTAACACCCTTATAAGTAAATCCTATTAGTGGAACTGATAGATGTAATAATTCATTAATAATATCCATGTAATATCTATTAATCCCCATGAAACTCTATATATCAAATAAATTCTTAGGATAATCCTAGGAAACCACCACTCTCTCCTTTTATAGGTCAATGTATACTTCTGACTTTGAGATGATGTGTCCTAATATGTAGACCTTATTGATCAAAAAGTGTTATTCAGTGATATTAGAATACAATAGGTGCTCTATCAATGTATTTAGTATAATATCATGATTTATTTAATGGTCATGTTGAGTGAGATAATACAAAAAGGTTTCTTCTATAAAGACTACTAAATATGAATCTGGACACAGGTGGAAACCCTGATTCATTAGGGCCCTAAAAAATTCAACATGGTCATGGGGCTGAATGAATTTACCAAGTACTCATACAAGATATATCTATTTTGGTAGTTTTTACATGTTATTTATAATTTCCTCACACACAATTGGTGATATATTGACCACAAATCAATCTTATAGAAAACCTAAGATCCTCATATCTGATCAAAGAGGTCATCTATATAAGCTAACGGAAATTGGTTCTTCACCATAAACTGATTCAACCTATGATAATCAACATATATACAATGGGTACCATCCACCTTCTTGTATATAAAGATAGGATAACCCCATGGTTAAGTGTTGGGTTGTATAAAAACCTTAGGTTCCAAGTCCACTTGCTTATTATTAAATTCCTAAGTCTTGGTATGTGTCATCCTGTGAGGAATAGACATGGGTGCTCCTCCTAGTGAACTTAATCTCTCTCATAGGAGGTAAACTAGAGAATTGATCAGGGAATACATCCTATAAATGGTTTACTATGAGAGGGAAATCTATATGTCACATTCCATGGTCACTCATAAAGACACAAGAAATATGGGTTGTCTCTCTACCCATCCCTCAATAATAATGTCCATCTCAACTTGACTATAAATTCCATCTTCCCTTGTAAATGTAAGTAACACCCTTAGGTTTTGTGAAAGTCAACCTTTACTTATAAAAATAAACTTGATCAAATTAGGGTAATATCTAATCCACACTGAGTATGATTTTGAATCCCATCATCTCTATGAGAAAAAATATTCTATATGAACACAAACCCACCTATCTCAACATTGAATTCCTTACATCAGTGTATGCACTCGGATCAGATCCCCAATTTTTTGTCGAGAGTCATCACACCACAAGAAATATCTATCTCTAGGCCTATAATTTTCATAATTTCGACAAATATAAAATAATTTAAAACACATATATTAAATCATGTAGATACTAAAGTAGAGGATACTATAATTTTAGGTCAAATTGTAGACGACTTCGAACATTAATCCTCCGGAGTAGGATATACTACATATATAATGCCAGATCTTGAACCCTCAGACACAACCTGCATACCTTAGGTAGTAATTCTATCTTGGTGCTATATATCTGAATTATGGCTACCTTCCCCATGACCACCATCTCTTCCTGAATAGACAGTAATACTCTAGCTACCTGCCTAGTGAGGTGCTAATCATCTTGAACTTGAAGGAAAAGATGCTATGGAACCTCCCCCATAAATAAAGATCCTGAAAATCACTATTGTTACCCCAAAATTCTATAGCCTTGGCACTCAACTGGTTCTTTAGGACATTGTAGCTTCTTATTCCCTAGCTTCCCACACTAGTGACACACCACATAACTATCAGTAGGTGTCATATGACTGATTTTTCCCCCATGAGAAAACTCAAAGTGACATATCCATACTATAGATGAACCATTTCCTAGTCTTAGTTCTAAACTACCCTATCTTACACCAATAGCTTCCCTCGGGTTACACTTAATGATGAGGGCCTTATTCACTATCTTAGAAATGGTGGTCAATCGAAATAGATTCACCCATGATTGGATGAGGTATATAAGCTGTAACACCCCAATATTTCATAGTATTTTATCTCTTTAAATTATTTTAATATCGTATATTTCATGCAACACTAACTTGGCTAACGTTATATAGAAGATTTAGTTTCTGTGAAACAACACGTTAGTATTATAACTACTTCAATGATATATTTATTTAAAAATTAAATATTGTAATATAAATAGTAACAAATAAATTTTAAATTTTATTTAAAATTTTTCACATAAATAAAATATATTTATAATTAAATTTATAAGTTTTGTTTAAATAGATATATATTTAGAAAAAACTATTTTCTTAAAAAAACTACCTTTTATGCCTTTTTGTGAACAACAATAAAATTAATTTTAGACACTCCTAAAAATTAAATTTGGAAAAATAGATTTCTTTTTTGAATTTGTAATATCAAAATTATCTTAGGGTTAATTTTTCATATTTTTATAGAAAACATTCAATTTTTGATGAATAGTGAAAAATACTACATGGTACATAAAAACGAACATTTTCGATTAAATAATTATTTTTAATTAAAATTTATATTAATGTAAAAATAGATACATAATACAAATATTAGTCCAATGTAACTCATTTTAGTCATTTTATAATAAGATTAGATATATAAAATTTTATTGAACGTTTTAACTTCTTTTACCCACCCTCTAGAAACATTTGCAAATTTTCATACAAAGTAATTTTACTGCTTATATGAATTGAATTTCAAAAATCTGATAGAAACGGTTGTCACTAGTAAGTTAAATTTGTTTCAATTGGATTAAGATAATTTTCAGTCAATAATAGCTTTTGAATTTTATTTTCCACGGTTAAAAGTAAATAAGGTAATTAAAGTTTAAAAAAATTTATAATAATGTAAAATTGCCCCAAAACATGTCATAATTCTATTGGATAAGTTTTTTCGACAAAAACAAACCTTATTATAAAAATAGGATTATTTTTTATCCATTTTGGTTAGATTATGACATTTATTATATTTTATTTATGGAAGAGTTAAAAGTGTTAAATTCAAATTTTAATAACTAAACCATTTTTAATATTGGATTATTCATAAAATAAATTAGACTATAAGTATTAATTAGAAATATAAAAATATTTCTTACATCATGGTATTTTATTTATAATGTTTATACATTATATATTTAAATTTGATTATGAAATAATGATGATGGATTAATTACCTTATTAATGAAAGATTAAAATAATTGATATTATAAATTTTAAAATAAATTTAAATTAGAAATTTTTTTGTAATAAAAGAATTTGATAGGTGAATATGAAATGATAGGGTTTATTCAATGTATTTTCTTTTTGAATGAATAGACCTTTTATGACTTTAAAAAAAATACTAAATAGTTACAAAATTGACCTAAATGAGTTTTTTAAAAAATACTAAATATTAAATTATATAATAGTCCTATAAATATAATATTCGTCCAAACTAATTATATAATGTTATATATTTCATTAATTAGCCACTTGAGGTTCAGTTGGAATTTTATAGTAACTATATTAACCATGTAGTATAAAATTACAGGAAGACATGGTAAAAGTTAAACTATTTAACTAATGGTTAAGTCTAAAAGATAAGGTTAATATTTCGACCTAAACATGTCTAAAACATATTGGTTGAGATTATTTCGACAAATCCCTACCTTATCCTCTAAATAAATCTATTTGGAGCTATTAGAAACCGAAAATCATTTTATAATAAATTATTATTTCAATATTTTCCTATAGTTCCCCTCACCTCTCTTATAAAAGGGCACCTCACTTTATTTTAATTCACACATACAAAGCCATTTTTTCTCAGAGAAACCCTGATAAAATATCCTCCAAACTATTCTCACATAATACTAGAGGCCTTAATTTGATAATAAATCCAACTTAAAGATCCCTTTTGTTCAAATCAAATGGAAGCACCCAAGGAAGAGGTAATTATTTCATCACCTCTTTCAAAGTTATTTTCATCTAATACTTCCTTTTTATTTGTTGTTTTCATACTAAAATAATAACTCCAATACCTTATAGAAACTGAGATGTTATTATAAATATGTTACAACTATATTCACTATTCTGTCCATCCTATGAATGACAAAGTCACCATACGTGTGTACGTACAGCTTAACGTCTCCACGTCATGGTGTAGTTTGTTATTCAAAACATAATTACTTGGATGGGTATAATAATGAGTATAATTTATGTAAATAACAAATATAACATGTTAATTATTCTGTATATATAATATACCATCCAATTATATAAAAATTCACCATCAATATAATGATATTGTCGCTCGTGTGTATGTACGGCTTACCACCTCCACGATGCGATGAGATTCATCTTCAATGATCACCATTCAAGAATATATATATATATATATATATATATATTAAGTATGAGATATATGAAATAATAATTCTACTAGAATAATATATATTTATGTAGTTAAATATAATTTGTTTACTTTTCTATTATACGATAAGAAAATAGAAACAACGTTCACGCGTACATACAGACTTCCATCTCCATGAATGGTGTTTCCATTTCATATATCTATCTTATATATATATATATATTATGAATATATATGATATATAAATTATTTCTTATATTCTGGAAGTATGTAAATCATGATCAAAGTGATACAATCATGAATAACAAGTTAAAACACATACAATAAAGAAAGCGATTATTACCCAAAATGTTGCTTTAAAATAGAACTTATTATTAATTGGGTAGTATAAAGTCTTAAATTAATCTTTTATGATATAATAAATATGAATATGTTTTTTTATTAATTTAATAACATACTATGGTCATTATATAGAAGGTTTAACATAACCTAGACTAAAGTAAAGTACTAGGTAATGGTTAATTCCTCAATCTCATAATTATCCGAGATTGTTTTTGTGTAAGTATTTACTGAGATATATATATAATCCATGTCCATGTTTCATAAAAAAAAATTCAAAAATAATCTTTTATGATTTTATGGAAGGTAATATTTAACTAGATCATCATCTTAAAAAAATTAGGATTTATTTTTCTAAATCTATTTAATTAATGTCCATGTTTTCAAAATGATTTTTAGGATTTATTTATATGAACATGATTGTTTTAAAATTTTAATGCCTTTCAAAAGTTTCATAGTGATATAGGAAACTTTGATTAAAAAATATATTTTAAATGACTTCCTTTATAAATTGTGTGAATTTTAAATGATTTTATGAAAAGGGGATATTTTCTCAAAGAGTTTTACTATTTATTTTCAACAATGTCAACATCCTTTACTGGATATAAATATTGATTGAGGTTGATTTATTATAATACAATATTCCATATTGTATTGAATGAGTTATGATATGTTTGACTATGGGTGTTCTATTTCTATACCATTTATGGTTTAAAGATGAAGTATTTACATTTCTTATGCTAGTTTTAATAGAAATGATTATGTTATGTTTCACTCTTTTTAAAGGTAGAATGCATTGGACTTGGTAAGTAGTGGGTGGGGACTTCTATAGCCCCTCAATGCATCAGGAAACCTCATAATAAAAACTAGTGTCTTGCCACAAGGCCTTGATAGAATATTTGTGAACGGTATTGGCACAAGTCCTTGAAATGGTAGTTATTATATCTGGCATTATGCATTTTCTCATTATGAAATTAGTTATTACATGTGATTATTAGACTAGTAGAATGTCCATGTGCATGTTTATTTGGTAATATTTGATATTGTTTTCCCATATTATGTTAAAGTTAATTTTTTTAAAGGGTGATGTTTTTATTAAACATCTTTCCTTAAAATTTTATAGATTTTAATGAAATATTTTCCCCTACTTAGCATCTGAGCTCACCCCTTTCTTATGTTTTTTTTTCAGGATTCCAAGAAGTGTATTATGATGTATATGAAGGGTTAATCTATGGGAATAATGGAATTATCAAAGGATTATTTATGTTGTTTTTTCTGTTAGAATGTGTAATGTAACATTCAGGTATGTAATCTATTTTCAAATATTGTTAAACTGATCGATACTTCGGGACATGATTCATTGTAATCATGTCAATGTATTAAAATAATGCATTGGCTCTATGCTTCATGGGTCGGGGCATTACAGTTGGTATCATAGGAAGTTTATCAATAACCTTAGAAGCTAGATTTAGATAAACTCTGATTAGGTAACATTACCCTATGACAGAATTTGAGTATTAGTATAGAAGAACTTTCTAGAAGTTTGGTAATATAGAGATTATGTGGGTATTCTAAGAAATACATTCCTGTCAAGATAATACAAGTGAGTGTGGTTCTGGAACGGATGTACCTAGGGGTGAAAACTACAATAAGGTGTTCTAGGCCTGACTCAGGGTAACCTTATACATTAAAATGCGCCTTACAACGCACCTGGTTTGACACTCTCGTGGGATATTCTTAGGATAATCCAAATTTTAATTAAAAACCATTATGAAGTATTTATGATTAAATATTCCAACAATGAATCCATTCTTATCTTTATGAGATTAGGTATGCATAATTTTTTTCAATTTATGTTAATTATTTCACTAGTTTGGAATAATGCATTATGATTCATAATCTAATCTAGTGTGTGGAATTGTTTAGAAATGGAACCTAATATAAGTAATGACTACCAAAACAATGAACATATTCCAAAGAGTAAGAAGTATCCTATATTTCATGGTCTTAAGAAAATACTTCGAAGGGAAATAGCATCCCATGTATTCTCATCATATGAGGAAATTGTATCATGTGTTGATAAGATAAGTAAATAATTCTCTCAGTCCTATGGCTTTGAAGGGAAGCTAGAGAGTAAGAGGGTGGAAGAGAGGAAGATGGATAAAGAGAAGAAGGGAAAGAAGTATTTCCCCATATGTGATAACTATGGAATGAACCACCCTAGGAAGTGCTTGAAAGGACTGGGTGTTTGTTATAAGTATAGAGAAAAGGGTCATAAAGAAAAATAATGCAAAGGGAAGAAAGAAAAGACTAATATTCAGTGTTTCAGATATATTGAAATGGGTCATTACGCAAATAAATGTCATAAGTTTCAATGAAATATAGATCAGAAGAATCAATGGTATCAAGGTCAAGCATAAGTTGTTACTACAGTCAATTTGGAATAATTAATGTATTTTTGTTTCTTGATTGAAGAATTATGTGATTTGAGTGTTGTATCAATGATGAACTGGTTATATGAATTATAGAAATAAATAAGGGTTGTACTTTAGTACTACTTCATTATGGATTTGAGATTGTATGGTATTAAGAAAAGTGACTCAATAGCAAGTTAATTTTTTTTGGAAAATACATGGTTGAGGGAAAGATAAACCTTAATATGGTCTTGATACTGACGGAGTGATTTTTGATTAAGAGATGATGGATTTTGATAAATTATATTAGATGTTCTTGACCACCTTGGAACTAATTAATTTTTTGTTTATTTTGTAATTGTTGGAGTTTACAAAATTTTTGGATTTCATGAGTATATCCTGTCTTCTATAAGGAATAAGGGAGGATGAATGTATTCAATAAGGTTTTATGGTAATTCAAGGTATTACCATGTTTTATGAGAATACATGATGAAGGTAGTTACATGTTATTATGTCGAAAAAAGATATCTTCATTATGTTTACCCCCTATAAAGTTTTGGACTGTGAGTTTAGACACAAGTATTTTGGGTAAGTCAAAAGGTTGGAATGTATTAACTTGAGAACTTGATATTTTGTTTTAGGTTAAAGTATAATTTATTGAATAATTTGACCAAATCTTTTGGTTTTCAGTAAAATTATAGAGGATTAAGGAAATACTTGTGCCCCATATGATTTATAAAATTTGTTTTAGGCATTTAAAAAAATAAGTTTTAAGCGTTATTTCCTAGTATAAGGGATGAAGTGAAAATAGATCAAAGCACAACCAACTGATGAGATTATGATTATGATAGGTAATGAAATCAAGGATGTTTTCTTGAGTTCTTATCTTGATGGTAAATTAATCCTTCCTCTTCAAAAAAAATATCTAAAAAATGTGTTAAACTAATACCTTATGTTTTTTTGAAATGATGATACTTTAAATCATCATAGATTTATGGCATTGAGGCCCCAAATTTTCCATTTATTATTCACTTGTTTGTGATTGATGACCTCAATAACTCCCTATAAATATTTATATTTTCCTCCAATTATGTGCCTCTAATTTCCACCAATGTTCTATTATTCGAAATCCAAATTTTGTGGGGAATTTTTCATTTTCCTTTCCCTCTTATTAAGCCTAAATTTTATTAACCCTATTTTCGATATGGGTTTTCCACAAAGGTATTTTCTATTTTTCAAAATTTTATTTTTGATGAACAATTTCAAATTGTGAGGACGCAATTTATTAGAAGGGATAATGTAACACCCCAATATTTTATAGTATGTTGTCTCTTAAAATTATTTTAATATCTTATATTTCACACAACACTGACTTGGCTTATGTTATACACAAGATTGAGTTTCTGCAAAACAAAACATTAGTATTATAATTATTTAAAAAATATATTTATTTATCAATTAAATATGTAATATGAATAGTAACAAATAAATTTTAAATTTTATTTATAATTTTTTCACATAAATAAACAGTATTTATAATGAAATGAATAAGTTCTTTTAAAATAGTTATATATTTATAAAAATGTATTTCTTAAAAGAACTACTTTTTATGTCATTCTAAAAAAAATAATAAAATTAATTTTAGACACTCCTAAAAATTGAATTTTGTAAAATAGACTTTATTTTTGAATTCATAATATCAAAATTAGATTACGAGGAAATTTTTTTATTTTTCAGAAAACATTAAATTTTTGGTGAATAGTGAAATAAACTCCATAGTACATAAAAACCGAATTTTTCATTTAAATAATTATTTTTAATTAAAATTTATCTTAAAGTCAAAATAGATACATATTACATATATTAGTCCAATATATTTTATTTGGGTCATTTTATAATAAGATTATACATATATATATATATATATATATATATATATATATAATTTTAATGACCTTTTTAACGTCTTTTACCCACCTTTTAGGCAAATTTGCAAATTTTTATAAAACATAATTGTATTAATTCTATGAATTGAATTTAAAAAATCTTGCATAAATGGTTTTCATTAGTATGTAAAATTTGGTCCACTAGGATAAAAGTGATTTTTGGTGAATAGTAACTTTTGAATTTTATTTACCAGAGTTAAAAGTAAATAGGGTAATTAAAGGAAATAAAAATATTATAATAATATAAAATTACCCCCAACACATATTCTAATTCTGTTGTATAAGTATTTTTCAACCAAAAACAACCTTAGGAAAAAATAGGATCTTTTTTCATCCATTTGGGTTAGATTATGACATTTATTATATTTTATTTAAAGAATTGTTAAAAGTGTAAAATTCAAATTTTAATAACTAAACCATTTTCAATATAAGGTTACAAATAATATAAATTAGACTATAAATATTCATTAAAAGGGTAAAAATATTTCATACATCATGGTATTTTATTTATAATTTGTATACATTAAATAATTAAATTTTATTACAAAACAATGATGATGCATTAATTACATTATTAATGAAAGATTAAAAGAATTGATATTATAAATGTTAAAATAAAGGTAAATTGAAACTTTTGATTTCATCCATGAACTTTCAAGGTTATTATGACATTTTAGGGTTGATTAAATGAATTTTTTATAAGTAATCAACTTTTTATGACTTTCACAAAAACCAAATACTAAATATTTTCAAAATTGAAAAAAATGAGTTTTTTAAAAATATTATTTTATTAAATGATATAATAGTCATATAAATATAATATTCGGTAAAATGTCTTAGATAATTTTATATATGTCATTAATTAACCACTTGAGGTTATGTTGAAATTTTATAGTAACTATATTGAACATGTAGTATAAAAAAACATGAAGACGTGGTAAAAATCAAACCATTTAACTAAGGGTTAAGTCTAAAAGATAAGGTTAATATAGTGACCTAAACATGTCTAAAACCTATTGGATGAGAGTATTTGGACCCATACCAGAATTATCATAGAAATAAATACATTTTTAGATATTATAAACCGAAAATATGTTTATAATAAATTAAAATTTCAAGCTTTTCCTAAAGTTCCCCTCACATCTCCTATAAAAGAGAACCTCCCTTTCTTTTAATTCACACCTCAAAATCTATTTGTCTTGGACAAAACCTACTAAAATATCCTCCCAACTACCCTAAAATTATCCTATAGTCCATACATTGATCATATATACAACCTAAGGACCCCTTTTGTTCAAATCAAAAGGAAGCACCCAAAGAATAGGTAATTATTTCATCACCTCTTTTAAAGTTATTTGATTCTTCTACTTCCCCTTTCTTTGTCATTTCCATAATAAAATAATAAATACAGTACCTTCTACATACTGAGATTTTATGATAAATATTGTACATACATATTCATTATTTTATCCATCCTATGAATGAAAAAGTCACCATACGTGTGTATGTACTGCTTACTGCCTCCACATCATGGTGTACTTTGTTATTCAACACTTCATTATTTGGATGGGTATAATAAGGAGTATAATTGATGTAAATAATAAATATACCATGTTAATTATTATGTATATATAATATACAATTCAACTACATATTATTTAACCATCAATAGAATGATATTGTCGCTTGTGCGTACGTATGTCTTGCCGTTTCCATGACGTTATTAGATTCATCTTCAACGATCACCATTCAATAATATTTATAAAAAAATTATATATTGATTAAGTGTGATATATATGAAAAACTAATGATACTGGAATAATATATATTTATTTATTTAAATATATTTTGTTTACTTACTTCCATACTATACGATAAGGAAACGGAAACAACGTTCATGGGGACATACGGGCTACTGTCTCCATGAACGGTGTTCCCATTTCATATATCTAGGTATTATACATATTTTTTTCTGAATATATATGAAATATAAATCATGTATTATATTCTTAATGTATGTAATTAGGATCTAAGTGATACAATAAATAATTACATGTTAAGATACATATGATAAAGAAAGTGATTATTACATGAAATGTTACTTTAACATAGAAATTAATATTAAATGGTTAGTATAAAGTCATAAATTAATCATGTCTGATATCATAAATATTAATATGGTTTTGGTATAATTTAATAACAAAATATGGTCATTATACATGAGGTTAAAATTACCCTTGACTAAAAGAAATTATAAGGTAAGGGTTAGTTCCTCAATCTCATTATTATCCGAGATTGTTTATGTGTAAGTGTTTTCTGGAATATATTTATCATCCATATCCATGTTTCATAAAAATGTTTTCAAAAGTAATATTTTAAACTCTTATAGAGGGTAATATTTAACTATATCATCATTTTAAATTTTTTAAGGATTTTTTTTATAAATATATTAAATTAATGTCCATTTTTTTCAAAATGATTTTAACAATTTATTTATATGGACATGATTGTTTTCAAATTTTAATTCCATTCAAATGTTACAAAGTGGTATGGGACACTTTGATTCCAAAATCTATTTTAAATGACTTCATTTATAAATTTTGTGACTTTTAAATCATTTCATGTAAATTGGATATTTCTATCAAAGAGTTTTACTGATCATTTTCAATTATGTCAAAATCCTTTACTAGATATCATTCTTGATTGATGTTGATTTATTATGATACAATATTCTATATTTTATTGAATGAGTTATGATATTGTTTTACTGTAGATTTGATATTTTATACCATTCATATTTTATGGTTAAAGTATTTACATTTCGCATGCTAGTTTTAATACGAATGATTATGTTATGTTTCACCCTTTTCAAATGTGGAATGCATTGGATTCAGTAAGTGACATGTGGGTCCCACTATAGCCCCTCGATGCATCAGTATGTATCATGATAAAAATGAGTGTCTTGGAAAAAGGACATGATAGAATATTTTTTATTACTCTTGGAACAAGGCCTAGATGTGGTAGTTATTATGTCTGGCATTATGCATTCCCTCGTTATGAAATTAGTTATTACATGTGATTTTTCGGCTAGTAGAATATCAATTTTCATGTTTATATGGTAATGTTTGATTTATTTTCTCCATATTATGTTCAATTTTATTTTTTAAAAGGATTATGTTTTTATTATATATCTTTCCTTAAAATTTTATAGCTTCTGCTGAATTATTGAACTTTACTGAGAATTTGTGCTCACCCATTTCTTATTTTTTTTTCCTAATATTACAAGAAGTTTATTATGATTGATATGAAGGGTTAATCTAGGTAAATAATGGCGTTCTTAAAGGATTATTTGTGTTTTATTTTATGATAGAATGTTTAATGTAACGTTCATTTATGTAATCTATTTTTCAATATTTATAAACTAATCGGTCCTTTGGGACTTGATTCCTTGTAATCATGCCAATGTATTAAATAATACACCAGCTCCGAGCTTCTGGGTTCAGGGCATTTCATGATCCCATCCTCAAAACATATTGTTACCGACAACTTTTCACCCGCAAGTATCAGTGTGAAAAGATGAAGCTTAATGAAAAAAGATGAATAAACCATCACAATAATAGCAACCTACTATCAGTTCCTAAATTCCCTATCATCGTCTGATCTCAACATTTGTGGAAAGAAATAATCATTGAAGGTTTTTTAAAAAAATATTTATATACTATACCCTGATGATGATCATCTAGCGTAATCACATCCCACCAACTCTTGGTATAATCACAATGAATATAAGTTTTGGTCTTGACTCTCCACTCTAGAGGTATCTCTTGGTTCTCAAATATGGATTACATGTCCTCTATCTATGACTCAACAACCTGCAGGCCATCATCCTTTGAAAAAGTGGGATGGTGATAATACTGGAATTCTCACCTCAACTATTTCATAGTAGGGGGAGGTCATTGAGAACTTTTCATAGACTTCCTAAATCATAGGAATATCTCTTGTAACTGATCATTGGCCCCTAGATTTAGAATAATATGAGGTGTTATGGGTGGCACTACTAGAGGTAATACTTATGTCTCAAGGCCCACCACCTCCCGAGTATATTCGTCACCACCCTTCTCGTACATGAATTGAGGGAATCATGGCTTCATATCTCTATGATTTCCAAGTGCATACCTTAGATAAGGTTTAATAATAGATAGGATCATAGATAATAAGATAAGATATGAACACTCCTTGATGTATAAAATCAAACCTCTGAGCTTGCTCTTAAATCCAGATCTAGTTGATAAGGAATATTATAATAACCTCAAGAGACACTACTTACTACCCACTAAAATGGAAAGGTTAGGTTCAAGGTCTCATTTCATATAGCATAGGTCCCGGTATATGGAGTTTATGTTGAATGGTATAGAGGAAAAAACCATTTTCGTTGAAACCTGCATACTCATTTAATGGAATCCAATTTATTTGAGGATTTAAATTTACATCAATTCATAGTCATTTATATGTATTTATGTATATCACGGTCCAGTTAAATGAGTCAAAATTCCCAGGTTATAAATTAAGAAGCATTATAAGTATTAATTTTCACAACATATAACTGTAACCTAACCCTTACATATGTCATTAGGTTGTGACTGGTTATATAAAATTATTTTAATTGATGAATCTTTATTCCTAATTTATTGAATTAAAGGCTTCATAAATTATAATTGTCATGAATGCAATTAAAATAAATTACATTTCATCCCATGTGACATGTATTTCATGAATAAAACATGTCATAATTTATTAATAAAGGTTCCACCATCAGGCTATATGGGATGACCCCATTTAGGATGATACAAAAAACTTAATAAATTCAATTATTCTATCCCTATAAGAAATATAAGAATAGTTCTGAATATAATAGTCGAGGGACCAGTAATATGAAATAGGAAATAAATGTTGTAATATAAATATGGAATAGAATATGCATGACATTTGAATCCTAGGGTGCCTAGTATGATGCATGATATGATACATCCTTGCCATACCAGTCCAAGTAAAAAAATAAATTCCATCACAATAATAATAATAATAACATCAAAAATCATTTGTGTCACCTAACGGTGATAAGAAAAAACTAGAACGACAATATCTCATCCAAGGTAATTTGGATTTTCCCTCTATGCGAGTTAGAAACTCCTAGGCACAAGCTCATTACCAAATTCCAACAAGTTTCTAGTATCCTTTATACCATCCCAAAATAGAAATACAAAAGTAAAAGAGTTCCATGATAAAACTTTGTAACATCTAAAGAACTTTTCACTTAGAAATAACTAGACATGGTTGGCCATATGGCCTCAAGCGTATCTACTTGTATTTCAAAGGCTACTGACAAGCAATGAGGCTCTATGATGGTATGGTGGGGAGATTTTACCCCCATGATAAGAGTATAGAACAATGGTATAAAATAAATGTAAATAGTAGAAACAATGTAATAAATTAATTGTGGGATCATAAGTCATACAAATACAATAAACAGGCCGAAGAATAATAAATAACATATATAAACTGAAGTCAGGTTTGTATGCTATAAAAATGGATTTAAATGGAAGAAGATAAGTATTTATATACAAAATGATATAAAAAATGAAAAAATGGCCAAAAGATATGTCCACTAGCATTATGAGAATAGGTTTGGTCGTCTGCTACCATACTTTATCCTAGTATAGAAGATCAGGAATCTAAAGTTGGAAGATTCCCTTTGTGTTTAATTGTATTCCTAAGATATGTTTAGGTACAAATCGGTACTCTGAATAGGGTGAGAGATATACTCAGTTGGCTACCACCAAAAGTTTCTAAAACTATCCAGCCACTTTGTATAAAATGAATAGTGTTCAAATATTATAGAGTAAGCATACATGTGAATAGTAAAAAGTTGTATCTAGTTCTTAATGGACACCCGACTGACACAACCTGCTTCAGCATAATATTGGATATCTATGAACATGTTTCACTATATATATAATTATATATATATATATAAGTATTGATATGTATGTATATATATGAACTATATATGAAGCAAAATATATAGCCATATATATAGTTCTACAAAAGACCCTAGGCATAACTTAAGCACTCAGGCCAAGTCATAAGAGTCTCATAGAGTATAAAAAACGTCATGCCTGAGTATCCTGAATCATAAAGGTCTCCATGCACGAGTATCATATGTATATGGGACTCCATTCTTGAGTATCATGATTAATTAATGTCTTCATTCCTGACTATCACATGTATATAGAATTCCATGCCTGAGTATCATAAATAGTAAGAGACCTCATTCCAAAATATCAGAAGTGTACAGGATTCCATTCCCAAGTATCATGAATTGTAGGAGACTAGACGCCCAGGTATCATACACAGAAAGGGACTTGATGCCTATGTATCACAGTTATATGGGACGCCATGCCTGTGTATCATAAATAGTAATGGATACCACCCCTATGTGTCATAAAGGGTATGTAATTACATGACCAGGTATTACCAGTTAATGTAAACCCATGACAGAGTATCATAAATAGTAAGTGATACCATTCCCATGTATCATAAAAATAGAGGACACTATGCTCGGGTATCTAACGTATATGTTACACCATTCCCAGGTATCATAAATTGTAAGGGATGTTATTACCAAGTATCATAATCAATATATAGTGTTAGTCATGATTTAATATATCTAATAGATGGTTTATAAATCATAAAATTCTATTTAATCAAGGTCATAGCCATTATTCATATGAAATATATGTGATGTGGTTGTATCACTCACTTCCAATTTAATTACATCAATATATTCAATTAGTTATAAAACCAACACCACATAGAAGGTGATTTATCCTCATTAATATTTAATAGGTCAAGAGAATATAATTTTCACACCCAACGAGATAGAACTTGTCAATTTGAGTGGACTCTAATAATAAATAAAGGCATATGGGATTTCCTCTAATAAGGTTTAATATTTTAATAATGAAATTTGTACTTTTAAGGAAATGATCAAAATGTGAGGTGTGTGGAATGACAACGCATGATAAAAAGATACTCAAATTTAGGGAAAAACTACTAGACCACCTACCTTAAGTTGGTATATTAATATTCATCTAGTTTTGTCCTATAATCTAGTATATAATGGCATAAATTGATTAAATGGAAAAATAACCTGAAAAAAAAGTCAACTTGGCTCACCTAGAAATAGAACTCATCAGGGTGGGATAAATTAGGAAAAGAAGGAACTATATTGAAGCACTAAACTTTGGGTTTCAAATGCGATAGATGGTGTTCTGATTAGATTTTTATTGATGGAGAAACCTCAACACCTAACTTTTTTGGAGGGAGGAACTCTCAAGTTGTTGAATGTGTTGTTCATAGAAGAGAAAGAAAAGAGGGGTAAATTTTTTTAAAGGAAGAGGTGTGAAATGGTAATTTTACTATTATTTAAAGGGTTTCATGGTTAGGATGAATTTTTGGCCAAACCATATTCTAATATTGTTCTAGTGTTATCAAATGGATATATCCCCTTTCATGATTAGGATCATAGTTAGAAAAACTGTGTGTTAACAATGTGTGTCAAATCTACATTAGGTCTGAATTTTATCACATGGTTATGTAGCATCTTAAGAATGTTTAAAGTGCACCTCATCTAACTAGGATGCAAATTTGAGCCACATGTTTACTACTAATTTTTGACCAACCATGTACCACAGGATATTTATCCAAAAACCCGATCTCCACCCTTTGATATACCCCTGATGCTCTCAAAAACATGCTCATTTCTTTAGGAACATTAATTAGATGAAAAAAAAAATTATACAAAAACATAAAGGATTAATAACTCATGATAAAATCTAGGATCTTATAATATCTTCAATTGATAAACTCATAAGTACATGGGAACTCACATATATTTCATAGAATGATTACTTAACACAAAGTTAATATTATTAATAATATTTCTTCCAACCACCTAAGAGTATACTCAAAATAAATTATTACTTTCAAGGTCATTAAAAGTGAGGAAAGAAACAAAACTAAAAATTTTAAAGACTATATCCTAAATTTCAGTTAACCATGGGTCAGTTCTTGAAAACACAAAGTGATCATCTAAAAACATCACATAGAAAATTTTATGAAAATAGATTTTAGGAAGAAATATATAACCCTTAGTGGAAGTAACATATATATTTACTTTAGAAAGTTACTCCATTTCCTAGATTAAGATAAAGTGATAATGTGGGTCTTCTTGTCTCAAACCTTTCATAATTAGAAAATAACTAGAAAAATAACCATTTATCATTACCAAGTAATGAGTTGAGGTGGAATAAAATATAATCCACCTAATAAATTTAAAATAAAATTTAAAATCATTGAGGAAATTTTCCTGGAAATTATAAGAAATTGAATCATTATCCATAAAAAGTTTAATATTTAAGGCACATCTAGAGCTAATATATTTTATACAGTAATCTCTCACTACTTATTGAACTAATAAAATTTTATTGGAAATATCACAACCAAAAAAAATCCCCTTATTCCTATATAATAAGGTTAGGAAGGATATTTTAAATATAATTATCAATGAAATTATATATTCAATTATATAGCACATAATAGTAAGATATATTCCTAAAGTCATAGTATTTTTCAAGATTCACAACCTTATGGATAAAGGTAATGAGATTAGAATTAATGCTTGATGGAAAGGAATGATTACTAACGAAATTTATCACACCTTTAGTAATACTTTATCCAACAACATACCATGATTCCTTAATTAATAATGAAGAGAAATAACAAGGAATGTGGTATTTTTCATTACTAATGAAAAACATAGAATCTTTAATTTTCTATCCAGAGAAGGGGATACGGTGATTAAAGAATTCATGTTCCACCACAACCATACTTATTTCAAATATTTCAAGGTTGATATATTTGATAGGGCTTATCTATCACAATATATTCATAAATTGATTAAGGGTAACTTTTTTCATATCTCATGGGGA
Source organism: Viscum album (assembly GCA_963277665.1). Classification (NCBI taxonomy): domain Eukaryota; kingdom Viridiplantae; phylum Streptophyta; class Magnoliopsida; order Santalales; family Viscaceae; genus Viscum; species Viscum album. The sequence continues at coordinate 2,025,803,630 of OY728146.1, read as the reverse complement.
TTCATATGACAAAATAGATTCATTCTTAATCATACTAATTATATTCAGAGTGATTCACACTTTAATACAAGCATGAAAGAATTTATTATTATGATGACATTACTTAATATATTTAATTTTATCTCTCTTATTAAATAAAAGTTTATAAAATTAAAGTATATTTTTCAAATTATTAAATAAATTCACTCCTTAATAATAATAGAAGATCTATTTTACCCATATAGAATATCATCTTGAATGGGGGATAGTTTTGTTCTAATATTTTCATAAACTTTGAGTGAGACTCACTCTCCATAATCTATAATGTAAAGAAATAACATCTTTCAATACCTTTAAATAGAAATAAATGTGATACATATTGTGGTTTAAATATTAAGAGATCCAAACCTACTACACAAGGTAATTAGATCCCTCCTCTTTGTACCAAAAATTAAAAAAAATAAAAGGAAGCAACCTTTTAATATAACGAGTGATATTGAAAATACTAAGATAGTGGTATGAGATTCTAGGGGGAGTAATCTAACAAAATAATCCAAAAAACAAGAGAACCATCTTTCATTAAAATAAAAACCATATTATTTTTAATATTTTTACAATGAATAGAAATATACAGAATTGATGTATGTAATGAAATATGAGGATATAAAAAATGGTTTCAACATAATCTAAGAAATCAATTTCCATGTCATGAATGATGACATAAGGTATGATTTTCCTAATAATAAATTTTTCACACTTACTAAATTTACAAGTTTTTGTATATAAAATGTTATAGAAACTTAATACTTGTGAAATTATATTTGAAGAAAATATATAAATATATATATACCTAATATACTAATGAAATTGTTGGTATATGTAGTTTAAATGAAATTTTGAAACATAACTAGTTAATATATACAATTATGATAGTTTTTAAAGGGTATATTTTCAAAATTCATATGTCAAATAATTGAAGTATTATTTTTCTTATAGTTTTATAATATTCGACTTTTTAATATATTTATATAATTATTATATAATTTTATCACATGTTGATAATATTTGTTAAATTTTATTTCAATATGTTACTTTAAAATAAGAAAAAATAATGAACTTGAATGGAATAAAAAAATGGTATGGAAAGTTTCTAATGCATTTGAACTCATATTATAAACTAACATCCTAGTTTTAATACCCACTAAGAAAAGGTAAAATAATATAATTTTATTGTATTAAATATCATATGATTTTTTAATATTATCTACATAATAATTTTATAGTTTTTTTTGGACTACTGGATGCTCTTACCGATCATTCATATCAATATAAAGATATAATATATATATTCCATTCGTGGATATTTGAAAAATAAATCTAACATAATGTTCATTTTTAAATACTATTTAAAGTGAAAATAATAAAGTTTCACTATTTAAATAAACATAAAAATAAATTTAGTTTATTTATATATCTTTTTTTAGTCTCCAAAATAGATGAATGACAATTATTGAGGTTTATGCATATACATATTTATGAAATATTCTATAAAAACCAGAAAAATGACATCCTTGAAAATTTATTTATGATATTTGACTAGTTTTTAATAAATAATAATTCATTTAAAATATTTATTATAAAATTACTAATATATATTTATGTTTTATGTAGTTACTAATACTAAAAAAAATCACAATATGAAATACATTTTTCAGGAACTAGTATAAATATTATATTTTTACTGAATTCTTTTATACATTATAAAGATTTTTTTTATACCTATTATGTAATTATTATTCTTCTTTGATAAAGAAATTTTTATTTTATAATTTGAAATAATACATGTTATATGATTTCTAAATCCAAATTATCTTTTTACAAATACCGACATATTATATGTTTAATAAAAATATATCTAAATATTATAATATAGAAAATATTTTTAGGCTTTCATGAAAATTTTAGTCAATGATCATTGATTCATCTATACATTATATGAAAATACCACACATCAATTTTTAATGTGATGTGTTTTAAAAATACAATGTCTATTTTTATAATTTAAAAGTTTTTTTAGATCTATAAAAATTCCTAAAATAAAAAACAAAATAAGTAAATGAGCACCAATTGCCATAAAAAATTAAAAAATTATCACGGATTGATTTCTCCCACATTTGAATAAATATTAGATAAATCCTACATGGTATGTAACTAAAATGATTTAAATAAAAATATTAAGATTCAAAATTGTTCTATAGACTATCAACACTAAGCATAAGATCATGAATTGTTATGGAAATTTAGGAAAATGATCATAAATATATTAGTGACTAATAGGACACTACTACATTCCAATACAATATGTTATTTTCTCAAAAATATATAAATCGTTTGTTTAAAATTAAAATCCTTTATAATTATATAAATTTTAATCGCATGATAAAGTTGATAAAACAGGTTCTGATAGTTTTAAAAAAAATTAGGTAAATTATAATCTATTATTTTATCATCTTTACGAAAAAACACACCGCATTCCAATTTGATATATGACCAAAATAATTAAAATTTAGTTTTAATGTTTTATACATGTGTTTCAAATGATCAAAACAAATAAATTGATCTCAAATTTTCATGAAACTTTTTGGAGATGGTCATTGAATAAATTATGACCCATAATAAAAAAGCCTCAAGTCAATCCAATATTATATATTCACATTAAAATAAAAAATATTCCTTTTATTAGTAAAATAATTTATGGTTCAATAGACCTCTCTCAAATTATCATAGATATGTTAAAGAATTTAAAATAATTCAAAAATTTAGGAGAAAAGTTTTAAATGTTTTTGTCACTAGTAAGAATAAATTTCATGAAAATATGACAATTGGTTTTCCTGGAATGATGTAAACAATATTTTTATAATTAAAAATAATCATTATAATACAAAGGTATTTATAAAGATAAATATGAGAATAATAATTTTGGGTTGTCATAAATTTTTAATAGAACACTCATCGATTGATTTTTAACTTGTAAAAACAAACCACATATCAATTTGACATATCAAATGACTTAGTGATGAGAATTTAGTTTATGAACTAAAATTATATATTTTTTATTAATATGAGTCAAACAATCAAACCCAACAAAATTATCTTGTATTTTTTTAACCCAAAAATTTTTCATTCACTATATCTTGAAGTCCAGGATCCTTACCTGAAAAACATAAAGAATAATTAACTTACTCCATGAAGAAGTCAAAATGAGGTCTCCATGTGTTGTATTATTTCTCATTCATCGAGATTAGAGATACCTCAAACACAATTCCTAATCCAATTATTTGGTGGTGATAACCTATTAAAGGGGTTAAGAAATAAATTTGATACATTATTGATGAAAAGGTCTCTGAAACCTAAAACCCTGTTTTTAGAGATTCTATAGAGATCTTGTGACCTTAAAAACACCTTCTATGTGTAAAACCAATCTCAAGAGGGGTATCTCACTCTAAATTATTTCATTTCATACATTTTTTAGACAAAAAAATCATATATTAATAAAAATCCGTTGTAATTTTTTGCAATTTTTTGGAAAAAGAAGTAGATTTTCAAAAACATCACACAATTTTTGAACCTCCATCACTATGTTGTGTAACTATGGATCCTCTTTTATTAGGTTATGTGACCGCATAACCATATTAATTATGTTAAATGGTCATGAATTACCCTTTATATGGTTTTAAAACTACACAACTCACTTCATATACATTTGTAAAACTATGAAATTATAAATACCTAAAGGCTCCATGCTTTTTGTTAGCCAAATATTTGATGAAGGTTAGAGTCAAGAAAGGGATCGGTGATCCATGAAGCCAAAAAATTCACCTATGAACTCTAGAACTCAAGGTTCAAAAATTTATAACCATTTAAGGTAACTTTGTGTCATATAAACCCCTCAATGGAATCCATAAACCGCATAACCCCATAAATCCCCAAGTATTTTGTAAAGTAAAATAATATGAAAGTGTGAATTATGCATGTTCATTAAATATCATGATTGACCCACAAATCCTCCTATTGAAAATCCATCATCATGCATCTTCCTAACACATAATCTCTAATAGAACATCATTCCTAAAATAACCCTAAGTATCGATTGCATACACCAAGAAGGTGGGGTGAATCAGGTGTTACCCATTTTTACCAAAATTCAAATTATCTTTTAAAATTTTAATGATAATTGTTTATAAACCAATGTTTTGATTTTTTAAAGTTTGATCAATTTTTTATTAATCCATAAATCATATCATATACAATACATGAAAAAAAAATAAAGATAGTATTATTTAAGATTTCATGGTTCATCTCCAAGGCCAACTCCTTAACTTGATTGGTTATTCACACTAGTAAAGGTTTCTTCACTCTAAATAATCATTGAATATCATTTATAGTTCTTACCACATCAACACAGTATCTCACCATGCATACAATTTATTAATTATCACTCGAAGTCCACTAACTCAAATTCACAATAAAATTAGAGCTTCACACTATGAAGTCATTGCATACCCTGAGTCTCATAGGTTCCATAGAATCTCATCATGTGTACCCAAGACATGTCTTTCCATCTTCCTCTTGGAGTACATCTAAAAATCTTCATTAGATTATTATAAATCAATAAGACTGATCTTATTCCTCTCATCACAAGGTCTTTGACAATGATAAATTCTTAAAGAATTCCATTTTATATCTCAATACCAATCTCAACTCATCTTTTTATCTATTTAGAATAAATGATCATATGGTTTCTCAACTCACTAGGCTTATGTGATCTTCTTGAATCTAGAATCTCTATAATATTTGAAAGTATCAAGATAAATGAATTGAACCAAACACAGTAAGTTGGCCTCTCTAGTGTTATTATTTCTTTTTCTTCTCACAACATCAGCACAATGATCAAATATCAAGAAGGGTTTAAACTCCTACATCATCCCTATCTTTGATACTAAGATAGTATTCACTTTAGAACTAAATTTGAATTCAATTATTCTTATTTATCTTTAAGAGTTATTTAATTCTTATTCATATCACAATCTCTCATTATTGATAGCATAGAACTCATACTCTCATTATTTTTATATGTATATCAACATAAAATATTATTCTCTATATTTAAAATATAGTCAATCCCTTCAAATCATATCCCATTATTCAAATTCACCCTTTTCTCATCTTTTCCTATATATGGGAGTTCCCCATGATATCATGTGTGTGTTTTTCTATCAATGAATTTCTCTTTTACATTTCCACAATTTCTCTCATTATTACTTCATTTTAGTTACTTTTATTAAAACCAAATAGTTCTTCTAGGTTCTTTTATAGGTTTTGAATTCATTCTCATATTTCTCTTAAAATATTTCTACTGAAATCTATAACATAAAAAAATCTTCACAACTATAGAAAAATATTATAGAAAATCATCTAGTGTATTGGATCCATCTTCTTCTACTCACTAAAGAATCTCAAAATCAACTTCATCATTTATTAGAATCATATATATTCATGCCTCACTCAACTTATTAGCATGAATTTTAATCACTCGAGAAAAATATTAAATTATATCTCACTCATCTTCAACATGAATCGGGATTTATTTTGTGATATTTATAATAATGAATCTTATCTCATTCATCATCACATTTATCATTTCTAAAATTAAATAATTATAGAATCTTAGATTTAGGCATGAAAACTAACTAATAAACTCATATTTCTCTCATATTATTATTTTTTCATACAATCATATTAATTCTCCATATTTTATAAGGATTTAAGGATTTAAATGTGACTCAAGAAAACACAAAATCATTTCCAAGTAATTCTTGAATTTCCAAATTAATCAAAATTTAAATCATCTAGAATTATTCTTCTATTAAGACTCTTCTCTATTCTTTAGGATCAGCTTCTCGGAGGTTCAAAGCTGTTACTACTTGAATATTTTAATGTTTTGATCAAAAAAATAGTCCAAGAATCATACATCTCTATTTAGTAATGATATATTAAATTTGTAATGTGAATTTTTAATCCTAAAAATTCATTAAATTTCTCTAATTTTTTATGATTATACAAATAGGTTCTTCTATAGATGATACTTATGCGGCTTGGTCACCTAGATAGACGATTCTTACACAGATACACATGATGGTTATACAGGGATAATTTTTAAGTCACACATAGTGATTATTCAATATATAATGCTAATACAGCCTTATGGGATGGTTATACAGACACTAAATCATGTTTAAGTAGAGGTTATTTGATGCTTTCACATATATTAGATTGGCTCATATGATAACTATGCAGTACTGCATTGAGGATTACATAGGTATTTTGTCACTGAGTTGATGCATATTTATAATTCTATACTAATAAAATTTTCAAGTCTAAAACTCCAAAATTCATAATTATTCCAAATCAAGTTCAGAATCACTTTTTTTAATGACCCAAACTATTGTGAATAGAATTACCCTTTTTGATTTAATTAAATGTCTAAGAGTTATATAAAACACATTAACTTATTTTGTTTTATTATATTCAATTGTATTTAAATGAATATTAATTATCTTTACCATTTATAATATAGTTGTTGAACAGTGATCACATTACTATTATAAATATGGGGTTTAAACAAATCCATTTGGCACAGACAGAGGAAGTGATGGCCTCAACCAGTTGGATTGTACCCTATGAAGCCTATTTATCGGAGCTTTTGAGGGAGCTAGAATATCTGGTTTTTTCCCTAAACCAAACCCAAGATAATATCCAACAACTTAATAATGAGTGAAATCATTTAAGGGAGAATTTCAAGCTCATTAAGATCATGCCCCAAATAAAGTTCATTGAATGACCCCAAGAAAGCCCCACCATCATACACCATACTCTTAAGGCGTATATTGTTATATTAAATGGATATGTATCAAGACCCTATCATTACATATATTTACTATATTTTGTATAAAATAATGAATATATTTTCATCCTATTATTTTTACTTTGTAAATTATTTTTAAAGAAAAAATAATATTTTTGGTTAGTATTCGAATTCAATTAAGAAATCTATTTTGATGAATTAATAAATTTTTAAAATAAATAATATATTAATAAATTATTATAATTAAACAAATTTTATGAATATAAATTATCATATAATTTTTATGAAGTCCAATGTAATGTTTATAAGGTTTTAAAAAAATGTTATTATCAAAAACCCTTCATTTTCAATAAATGTAATTTTTTATTTTAAAATTAAAAATTAATATATTTATAAAATTATTTATGTAAAATTAATATTATTTTTGGAATTAGGATTTTGAATATTTTTAATGGTATATTTTTCATAGTTTTCTAAGATAGTCAAATTTTCAGGTAAAAAATTAATACTGTATAAATATAAATTATGTTTTATGACATAAAAATGACTCAAAAGTGATGTAATAACTAACATAAATGGGATAAACGACCAAATATATGTTTTACATTTAATATAATATAATTTTATATTTATTTTATTTATTTTATAAAGCCTTAATGAATCATCCAAGACTTATAATATATTTTAAGATTTTAAAATCATTTCTTTGAGAGTGTTACTCGCCTCCACATAAAAAATGTCATTATTTTATTATCTTTGTCCCTTGTCCATATCAAATAATTTAAATTACTCCAATTTGGAGAAACCATGGGATGGTTTGTAGTATTGAATATTTTAATATGAATTGTCCAAAACCAAAATAATAAAAAAAAAATACCCATCTTTTCTTATATAAACCCACCCAAAATCCCATTTATCTTCACTAAAACTCTTTGGAGTATAACCAAACTATTCTATATACTACCAAGAGTCTTCCCAAGGAACCTAAAAGCATCCAAGAATCCCCTCCCAGGCCTTTAGAGTCACACACTCAAGTAAATGATTTCTCTCTTTTCATTTCCCATCAAAAACATCATTTATATTATGCAACATAAACTCCATTTTCATATGTTGGGATATGATATTACATATTTATCATATAGTCCATTTTATATATAAATTATGAGATATTTATTTAACTCTCATTAATCCTCCCATGATCCTTTATTTTCACATGTTACCATGATGAAATTTCATAAGGATTCTTTTCTCTATTCATGTCTCCTCATTACCTTATACCATCTATCTTCAAATTTATAATTTTGGTATATGATTTTCCATGTCCCTATTACTTCCCATTCTATGTCCAAATAATTATTTACCTATTTCTCTCTCATAATTTTTTTTTTAAATTTTACATAGTGTCTTCATGCTAGAGAAATTTAACCATGATTTTTCTTACCAAAATTATTGTGTAGTGAATAACATATCCATTTTTTCTATCAAGGGTTTTCACATTTATGACCATATACTTATTTATTTGGAACTTGAATGTTTTTTTCCACATTTGTTTATTATGGAATAAATTATTATGATGGATTAATTCATGTTGTATGACCTATGTGGCACACTTAAGTATGGGAATGAAATTATTATGAAGGGTGTGTCCTAATAGTGCTCCAATGCATTAGGTAATGGTTAGTATCATGATACATCACATTAGGATTGGGGTTATACCTGATTTACATAGGGAATTGATTCCAACATGATGTCTTGGAGGGTTTTTCCTTGACCTCTGTGTATGATTTATTGTTTTAAGTTGTTGTCACATTTTCCATGTTATATCATGCCTTATTATTCATGTTCCTTTTATGCTCAATTGATATGCCTATTTTCTAACTTGTATTTTCTTCCTCATGTTATGAATTGTTTATTCCCTTATTGGGATTTATATCTCACCCCTTTATTATTTATATCCCCATGTTATCTCATGTGGTGTTAAGTGTGAAGCAATGTTTTTTTCATGTCAAAGAATTTTTCAATACAAATGTTGCTTTTCATATTTTATGTTTTTATGTAATGCACATAATTTATCAAATACACTAGTCCTATAAATATTATGGTTTATT